>CM077190.1:11261530-11861530 GCA_039654105.1 Coreius guichenoti | reverse complement strand
TCAAACAGGTGCAGTTAATACAGGTAATGAGTGGAGAACAGGAGGGCTTCTTAAAGAAAAACTAACAGGTCTGTGAGAGCCGGAATTCTTACTTGTTGGTAGGTGATCAATTACTTATGTCATGCAATAAAATGCAAATTAATTATTTAAAAATCATACAATGTGATTTTCTGGATTTTTGTTTTAGATTCCGTCTCTCACAGTTGAAGAGTACCTATGATAAAAATTACAGACCTCTACATGCTTTGTAAGTAGGAAAACCTGCAAAATCGGTAGTGTATCAAATACTTGTTCTCCCCACTGTATCTTTTTTTTTTTTTTTTGCAGAACTTAAATTACTTGTGTAAGACGTGTTTAAGGGAAACAGGTCTATTTAGCTCAAAGTGAATTATTAATTAATTTATAGGGAATTTTGAAAGAGTCACTTATTTTACGGCCAAGCAGATGACTCGTCCAGCGTTCATTTGAACAGGCCGTATCTATTAACTCTGCAGCGGATATTAATATCCAAATAATAGTGAAAACACTATTTATTAGCAAGGTAACATAGATCAGCAGTTTAAGACATTAAATTCGTAAGCACATAACACAAGAACACTTATCTTTAAATACAAAGGAAACTTTGATTATTCTAACACTTAAAACTAATATCTAACACAAACACACGCACACACACACACACACACACACACACACACACACTCACACGAGTTGCAGAAAGAAAGAAAGTGAGGAAAGGATGAGTTTTAAGAGAGTGAAATGATGAAATCCCAAGTTTCTAGCAATATATGCATTTACAACACATGAACGAACCATCAATCATTAATTTAACCCTCCTATCGTTTTTTTAGGCGGGGTTATTATTAAGTTTTATATCAATGCACCAGTTTAGTTAGAGTCTGGAGGTATTACTTGCGTTTGTGTCTTCTTTGAATGGGGGTTCGCTTGGTCCTGGCTGGAGATGGGATTTCCCAGGTTCTTTGATGCACTGACGGTCTTGTCGTGTCTTTGATCGACGTCTTGGGAGGCCAATCACGTGGCGTGTTGGCGGATGGATGGAGATCTCGTGGATGAAGTTTAAAGTTTTGAGGCGGTTGAAGGCTGTAGAATCGTTGACGAAACTTTGCGGCAAAACTTAACTTAGAACACGACACTCAACGGAAAGAAAAGAACTTAAGTAAAAGAATGAAAAGTGCCGATCGTCTGATCGTCTTCGTCTATCGTCTGATCGTCTTCGTCTATCTCGTCATATCGTCATCTTATGTCATTCATCGTCTGGGCTACTCGTCTTCCTAATTCTTTGTTCGTGTTCTGAGATTTTAAACTCAGATATCTGCCCATCCTCCTGGATGAGTTCTGACCAATTAGGTATCATCTTTGGTTCAGAGGTGACTTTCCTCCTCCTCTCACCATAAATTTCACGTTATCTGTGGTCTCTTAACTTCCCGCTCTAAGCAGAGAGTCAAAGAGAGTACAGTTTAGACATGATTTCTATTATAAGAATATGATACATTTTACACAGATTTCAATCAAGCCATCTTCTGAATTATGAACAGAGATTTACACTCATACCAGACAAGGTATACTTTCAATAGTTATAACAACTACAGGAATTGTGAGTGATCTAAGCATAATGGTCACATATTTTGGTTGTAGACATGATATAGAATTACGCATTTGAAGGGTGTTTGATTATAAGTCCGGCTATCATCCCTTTTGAATGATTTGATGCGGTTTATATGTAAAAACAGTCTCTGTGGGTTTTCTTGTGGGTTTCAACTCTGTGTCAATCAAAGGTCGTTGAGAAGAAGATGATCTGTTTTGATTCTTTTGTCTTAGGGATCAAACAACCTCTGCCGTTATCTTTTTGTGGCTTAAGTTGTGCCCTCTCCAAACCAATCCGTCTTTTACAATCTGCCTGCGTTGACAACGCTCTAAGGCCATAAAGTACTTAGTTGGGGGTTTCGTTAATGGATGGAGCCCCCTTCATTTATGGTCATAGATTGCTGATTTGGGGTCTGGAGTGTTGAGCTGGGTTTGAGATTTAAGCCACTTTTGCTTGTGGATGAAAAATTTTGCATAAAAAAAAGAAAAGAAATTAACAACATATTCAAGAGATCACGATTTTGGGTTTTCATAATAAAAAATAATATATTTAAAGATAAAACTGTGGGTCAGATTAGTGGGGTTAAAAATATAAGAACTTAAATTAACCCAAAATGTATTGGTTATACTACAATCACAAAATAAATGGGTTTCAGCTGTTTCTTCAACAAGACCACAAAATGAGCAAGTTTAATCAATCAAGATATTTACAGATAGATGAATTAAACCTGTCACTCATATCTTTTAAGTTGTTGCGCTTGTTACGTCGTAGGTCACATGGCAACGTTAACATGGTGGATGATGTGCGGATCGCATTCATACTTAACACGATTAGGCTATATAGTAGCCTACCTTTTGTTTTAGCGCTCGTTAAGTAAGTAATTATTGAAATTAAGTACCTACTCAGTGAGTATGCGGTTTCGGACGCAGCCAGTGACTGGTATGTGTACCATCCATTTCCCCCCTGCAGGTCAGCTGATTATTGCCAAAAAATTCCTAATTTTCTCTGTGGCTGGTCTACCCCACAATGAGGTGAGGCCGCTGTCATAAATAAATCAATACTTTTCAGCAAGGATGCATTAAATATATTAAAGTGACTGTAAATACATTTATAATGTTACAAAAGATTTCGGTTTCAAATAAATGCTCTTTTCAACTTTCTATTCATTAAAGAATCCTAAAAAAATGTAGGCTATCAAGGATTCCACAAAAATATTAAACAGCACTACTCTTTTTTGCTGTTTGTAACCATAAGAACATTGTACATTTGATAATATTTTTTCTCTTAAACACTGCACTCTTGCACACATTTTGACAGAAATATTGTGGAAAGTTCCCAAAATAGCCATTTTAATTTAAATACTTTAGTACTTAAATCTAGTCCCAGTTTTAACAGACAGGGCTTAGACTAGGCCTAGGGCATTTAAGTAGCTTTTATAAATGTGCCTTAGAAAAAAAAAAAAACATATGATGTTTTATTAACAAAGTTCGGGAGGAGCACGTTCAGGTAATTAACACGAGTGGAGAGCACTCAGCCAATCAACGATAAGAGGTATATGTATACAGCAGTCTTACCTCTGTTCGTTGACAGTTTATCAGCATCCCTCCACCACCCCTTCTCCACACTTCTAGTTCTAACCACTTCTATACACGGGGGGAGTACTCTGGGTTCGGGCTAAATTCCGAGCTCGGAGCCCTCCCCCCGGACAGCACGCCAAATACGCATAAAGCTTTACTCCCTCTAATTATATATAAGTGTGTACTCGTGAATACTGGTGTGCATCTCTAGACAAAACAATGGCACTGACATATTTTAAGATGCGTTAGTTCAAGTTGTTTTCTTTTTAAACCGCTCTAACACGCATTTTAGTCTGGGACTCGGCTTGAGCCTTGTCTGTGAAACCGGGGGATAATGTAGTTACCTAACAATTGATCCTTGATCATTTTTTTTCCTCACTGTAATGTGTTTTTTAGATTGCTGCACAGATCTGTCGTCAGGCGGGATTGGTGAAGAAATCCAAAGATGTGATGGATTACAGTGAGGATAACTTTGCCATTGTTTTTGCTTCCATGGGGGTGAGGAGCACTTCTGACTGCAAGTTTGCAATCTAAATAAATGTATTCATACCGGTGAGATATCTTCATGACATTAGTTGTATCTTTAGGTCAACATGGAGACTGCAAGATTTTTTTAAGTCCGATTTTGAAGAGAACGGGTCCATGGACAACGTGTGCCTCTTTTTAAATTTGGCCAATGATCCCACGTCAGTATTCTCTCGAATATTCTTGAAAGTAACGGGATAGTTGACAAAAAATTAAATTCTGTCATCATTTACCAACACGTTCTCACACCCAACTCGACACATACTGATGCTTGGTCAGGACCCTTCGGCGTCACTTTTTAACGCACAGGTAGCGTCATTTTTCGGCACGCAGGTTACTCCATTGATTTCAATGAGAAACCTTTGGCGTCATACACAGGAGCGTTGGCCATGGGAATGTTATTGTCATGATGAAATGATATATATTGGGTTATGATTTTGCCATTATGACATGTTGGAGTGTGATTCTCAATTTAATCAGCCAGCTTAATTTTATTTACATTTATTTTATTTATGCTATTTAGACAAGTTTGAACACGTAACCCAACCCCATCCCTAAACCTATCCATTTGTATATTATATGATATAAAACACAGGATATAACAGGCAGATACGACTGCAGGCACAATTTATTCAAAAAGTACAAATATTTCAAGTGTTCCGAGGCCAAACGATTGATTTCTGTGAAGAAAATGCCCAAAAGCGATCAGCGTCTCCATCCGCCGAAGAATTCAAATTCAGAAGATTCAAAAATTGCTGCCCGAAGAATCGTCACGTCAGCTTTGATTGTAAAATGTCATTGGCTCTCGTGTGTCTCGTGACCGATTGTGTCATGCTAAAGAGTTGGGTGTATCTTTTGAATGAGATGAGTGCGTGCGTGCATTCACGGAGTGGCGGGATCATCATTTCAGCGATTAAAACATTAAGATCAACTGTGTTATTTACATGAAGATATCGTAAGGTATCGACTTCAGAAGACTTGGAATGCAACATGAGTTAATACTTTTATACTGTTTTTGTAATAAATACCTGTAACTGTACTTTTATTTGCCTGTTAACGTTGCATGTTTTATATAGTTGAGAAGTGGGTAGGTTTAGGGTAGGAGTGGGGTTAGTTGCTCCAAAACATAAAAGTAGCCTATAAATATTTATAAAATCATGTCTACTTTTACAAATGCAAAGAATTAAATGCGTCTTGATCTGACGCATTGGGCGAACAACTGAAATCAATGAAGTAGGCTACCCTGCGCATCAAAAAATGACGCTAAAGGGGTACCCTGTGCGTTAAAAATTGATGCAGAGGGGTCCTGACCAAGCGTCAATATGCGACGAGTTGGGAGTGAGAACGTGTTGCATTTACTGACCCTCTGTCACGGTTCTGTTTGTGTTTTGATTCGTTCCTTTGTTCATTTTCCCGCCAATCCTTTGTTTCCATGGTTACCCTCTTTAGTTCATTTGGCCCAGCTGTGTCTAGTTAATTATCTTGTTTCTGTTCACTACTTAAGTTGCACCCTCACCTTCAGTCTTGGTCTAGTTACTGTTATTTAAGGTTATGTTTCCCTGTCTGCCTGCCCACCCTTGTGTGACATTAAAGTTTCAGTTTGGATTTCGATCTTCTGTTTCTTCAGTTTGTTCCTGCTTCCCGAAACCGTTACACCCTCATGTCATTCTATTTGACTTGTGTTCTAAATGATTCCAAGTAAACCAAAACTAAATTAATTAAAGAAGAGTAATAAGTACAATCCTTAATGTCATGCAGGTTTGAAATGACATAAATGTGAGTACAAGACTTAAAAAAAGTTTGAATTACCTGTTGCAGGATTAAATGCATCATCACCCCTCGGCTTTCACTTACCTCAGCTGAGTTTCTGGCTTACCAGTGTGAGAAGCACGTGCCGGTCACATTGACTGACATGAGCTCTTATGCTAAGGCTGTACGAGAGGTATGATATAATGTGTGAATTTATACTGACAGCCGTTAGATTTAAGGCTAAACTGTGGTTTCCCAGGTTACATGAACCTCATTGGTTCTTGCAGAAGCTCAAACGTGCTGCGTAACACACAAGAATGAACCTCATTGGTTCTCGCACGTCAAGCAAACATGCTTGAGCTTCTGTTTATCATGACTGATGTGTGCATTGATAAATGTTTATATGTGAATAAAAGCCTAAATTAAATCTGTTCTGCGTATAAAGCGGTCTTGTCTCTTCAGAAAATTTGGACTAAACCACTCAGTTCAGATGGACTAGTTTTACCATCTCTTTATAAACTTTTTGAAGCGTCAATGTGGTAGTTGCGTAGCTGTCAATGGAGGGACAGAAATCACTCAGATTGTAGTAAAAATATCTTAATTTGTGTTCCGAAGATGAATGAAAGTCTTACTGGGTTTTGGAACGACATGAGTGTGAGTAAATGATGACAGAGTTTTCGTTTTTGGGTGAACTAACCCTTTAATTAATCTCATGTGCTGTTTTATACCAACTACTGATATTTCTATGCAGATCTATCCTCCTATCAACGTACTACCTTCGTACTATTAGCGAGGGAATGACACGCAAAGACCTCTCAGATGTTTCTAATCAGCTGGTAAGTATGGATGAGCGTACAATTACCATTCAAAGGTTTGGGGGTTGTAATATTTTTTGAAAGAAGTCTCTTATGCTCACCAAGACTGCATTTATTTGATCAAAAATACAGTAAAAACAGTAAAATTGTGAGAAAGTATTTACATTTAAAACGCCTATTTTTTATTTCACTATATTATAAATTGTAATTTATTCCTGTGATGGCAAAGGGGATCCTTTGATGAATAGAATGTTGTAATAGAAATATTTAAGTGTAATGTCTAATATTTATTTTTACTTTTGAACAATTTCATGCATCCTTGCGGAATAAACGTATACATTTCTTTCAAAAAATAAATATATAAACTTACTATCCCCAAACATTTGAATGGTATTGTAAATTTTAAAGAAACAAGGGAAAAAAAAAAAAAAAAAAAAAAAAAACACACCTGTATAATGGTCTATATTATACACTGTAATGTATGGAATTTTTTAATACAAACCCGATTCCAAAAAAGTTGGGACACTGTACAAATTGTGAATAAAAACAGAATGCAATGATGTGGAAGTTTCAAATTTCAATATTTTATTCAGAATACAACATAGATGACATATCAAAGGTTTAAACTGAGAAAATGTATCATTTTAAGGGAAAAATAAGTTGATTTTAAATTTCATGGCATCAACACATCTCAAAAAAGTTGGGACAAGGCCATGTTTACCACTGTGTGGCATCCCCTCTTCTTTTTATAACAGTCTGCAAACGTCTGGGGACTGAGGAGACAAGTTGCTCAAGTTTAGGAATAGGAATGTTGTCCCATTCTTGTCTAATACAGGCTTCTAGTTGCTCAACTGTCTTAGGTCTTCTTTGTCGCATCTTCCTCTTTATGATGCGCCAAATGTTTTCTATGGGTGAAAGATCTGGACTGCAGGCTGGCCATTTCAGTACCCGGATCCTTCTTCTACGCAGCCATGATGTTGTAATTGATGCAGTATGTGGTCTGGCATTGTCATGTTGGAAAATGCAGGGTCTTCCCTGAAAGAGACGACGTCTGGATGGGAGCGTATGTTGTTCTAGAACTTGGATATACCTTTCAGCATTGATGGTGCCTTTCCAGATGTGTAAGCTGCCCATGCCACACGCACTCATGCAACCCCATACCATCAGAGATGCAGGCTTCTGAACTGAGCGCTGATAACAACTTGGGTTGTCCTTGTCCTCTTTAGTCCGGATGACATGGCGTCCCATTTTCCAAAAAGAACTTCAAATTTTGATTCGTCTGACCACAGAACAGTTTTCCACTTTGCCACAGTCCATTTTAAATGAGCCTTGGCCCAGAGAAAACGCCTGCGCTTCTGGATCATGTTTAGATATGGCTTTTTTGACCTATAGAGTTTTAGCTGGCAACGGCGAATGGCACGGTGGATTGTGTTCACCGACAATGTTTTCTGGAAGTATTCCTGAGCCCATGTTGTGATTTCCATTACAGTAGCATTCCTGTATGTGATGCAGTGCCGTCTAAGGGCCCGAAGATCACGGGCATCCAGTATGGTTTTCCGGCCTTGACCCTTACGCACAGAGATTGTTCCAAATTCTCTGAATCTTTGGATGATATTATGCACTGTAGATGATGATAATTTCAAACTCTTTGCAATTTTTCTCTGAGAAACTCCTTTCTGATATTGCTCCACTATTTTTCGCCGCAGCATTGGGGGAATTGGTGATCTTCTGCCCATCTTGACTTCTGAGAGACACTGCCACTCTGAGAGGCTCTTTTTATACCCAATCATGTTGCCAATTGACCTAATAAGTTGCAAATTGGTCCTCCAGCTGTTCCTTATATGTACATTTAACTTTTCCGGCCTCTTATTGCTACCTGTCCCAACTTTTTTGGAATGTGTAGCTCTCATGAAATCCAAAATGAGCCAATATTTGGCATGACATTTCAAAATGTCTCACTTTCAACATTTGATATGTTATCTATATTCTATTGTGAATAAAATATAAGTTTATGAGATTTGTAAATTATTGCTTTCCTTTTTTATTCACAATTTGTACAGTGTCCCAACTTTTTTGGAATCGGGTTTGTACTACATAATACTATGTAATTTTTTTAGTTCATTCTGTATGGATATTTAATTTGTCTGTGACAAAGCATCTCCTTTTTTGCAGTATGCTATCAGGAAAGATGTGCAAGCAATGAAGGCCGTGGTTGGGGAAGAAGCACTGACATCGGATGACTTGTTGTACTTGGAGTTCTTACAGAAATTTGAGATTAACTTTATTTCCCAGGGTAAGTAACAACAGAAGAGCACCTGTGGAATGATGAAAAAATCTTAAAGGGATAGTTGACCCAAAAACAAAAATACTGTCATAATTTACTCACCCTCAGGTTGTTCTAAACCTGTATGAGTTTCTTCTTCTATGTGTCCCGTTGTGAATAGCTTTTTAGGAATGCATTGTTTGCATTCAAAATCCCTTTTGCTCACATTATTCAAATTTGGTGTGAAAGGACAGTTAGAAAGAAGAAAAAAAAAACCTTGTGTAATATGATTCCATAAATGGAAATGGGCTGTACTATATATATTACTCCAGATTGAGCCTGACATGTTTTGTATCACAGGTGCATATGAGAATCGAACTGTGTTCGAAACATTGGACATTGGCTGGCAGCTCTTGAGAATCTTCCCCAAAGAGATGCTGAAGAGGATTCCTCAGAGCACTCTGGCTGAGTTTTATCCCCGAGACTCCAAACATTAGTCTTGCTTCCTTCCTTGTTCATTCACTTTGTGTCTCAATCATCTGTGAATCTGTCTTCTACACTTCTAGATGTTACTCACTCTCTGCTCAAATCAAGTACACCAAGTCTATACTGATGGATTACAAATTTGTTTTTCATTGCTGCTCTTGGTATTTATTTATTGTTTAAGTATTGCTAAATAGTAAAGCAAATATTGTATGAATATTGCCGCTACACTGCAGAGTGGAAGGTTTTTTTGTGTGTGTAGCTCATTGTGTCAAACAATGTTCTGACCAAGTGGATTATGATGTAAAAGCCAACATTTCTCTTAGCCTGCAACATTTTAAAACAACTGACAAAGCTACTAGTATGTGTCACAAATCAGCCTGTTCCTTTATTTCAGAAGTGCCAAGATGAATGTATAATAGCTTAATGTATTCTATGAATTTGATTTGTCATCATTATAATGAATTCACTATATCATAAAGTATAAAAGGAAGCCATATGTTCATAGAACGCATTAAAAGGGAATAGATAAGCACAGTGGCCCTATCAAATCAAAGGAGGAAATCCACTGAGCAATACATTTTTTTTTTTTTGTCGTTTTTGCTTTGTCGTACTGTTACTGTTTAATTTGTAAATGTGTAACTGTTTAAAATGTGTAATTTATAGTTGTGTAAGCAATGTATTTATTATGATTTATTTTGATGCCATAAATATAAATATAAATATATATATATATATACACTGTGGTACAGTGCGTGATATCAAGTAAATTCATAATGAAGTGATTGTTATCCTAATGCATGGACACTATATTGGAAATATGTATAAGATCACTTGCTTCATTAAATAAACCTTGATGTTAATGATCATGATGAAAGTAATCAAATATAATAGGGCAGCAATGCACGTCCTGATGAACTGGTGTCAATTTTTTTACTGATGTACCAACAGGCACAAAAGGGTACTAGGGACTTTACAAAAGCATGGTGGTTCTCAATTGTGCATACACATTTCGTAAGACATATTTTAAAATGTTGTATTTTTGCTTAACCATGTTAATGTAACTTGCTAAGTCAGACAATTAGAAAAGGTACAGGATTGTTTTTAGACTCCACCCAATTTTGCATAAACTGAGCTTTGTTCTTCTGCATGTGCCCAATCCTAAAACCTATCTGCCCCATATATCAGTAATTGTCTCTCTGCAAAAAAAGGTGTAAGGTGTAAGGTGTAAGGTGAAAGGTGTATGAGAATATCCTATGGAGACATTACACAGTGAAAGTCTGGATTAATTATCTGTTTTACAATGTTTAAACAGCAGAGGGTATCAGAGCCTTTATAAAACAATCATCAATTATCTTTAACAGCCGGTTAGTTTCCCAGGTGAACAATGTTTCATGCAATTAGTTATTTTGCTCTAATTGGACTGATGAAGGCCTATAACATACACTTATCTCCAGCTACATGTAAGTTTGGTTTTGTTGCCTCTGTATGGTGGTTTGAAAACGTGAGTGTTGGAGTTTTGGTGTTACTCAGGGTTTTTGTTTTGTTTGCCATGGATCAAGGGTGGAAAGGGTGAGTTTATTCATTCAAGTTGTGCTTTTGAATTATTTTATGAATATTGTTTTTACTTTTATACATTCTTTTTTTTTTTTTTTTTTTTTTTTTTTTTAATGCTTGTAGGTTACCCTTGTTGGTAAACTTCCTGCTTTTGGGTAATGCTTATGGTTTTAGAGGTAAGATTTATTTTGTCTAGACAAGGATTTGATTTTAAATTGTGAGGTTTATCTACAAAGCCTTCTATTTTGTCTAATTCACAGATGGAGCTTATTCAAATGCCCACCACCATTGGGGTCAACCTTCTGACAATACGTTCTCACCTCGTGCAGTCCAGTCTTCTGTGTCTGAGGTCCCTGTGACTGGGAATTTGCCTGAAGAAGTGGGCTCTAGTTTATTTGCTAACAGACCCCTGAAACGGTTTAACTTACTCCAGTTTGTTAAAGGTCGTGTTTCCAGCAGGCCTGAATCAATGTCCCATGCTCAAACCGCTCCAAGCACCTCTGTTTTAGCTTCCTTGCCTTTACCCTTAAATGAACAGCATGTAGGCAGTTTGACATCACTCCAGGACTCCTCTGGATCAACCATTACAGACACTGCTAGTGTTTCTACACAAGGAGAAAGTACTAGTTTCCCTGCTGTACTTGGCACTTCTGGCCTGTCCACCAGTAATCAGCACCCCCCTAGTTTGTACATGTCCAGCTCCCAGGAAACTAAATCAGCACAAGTCACTTTGCCTGTGTTCTCTCAGGAGGGTATCTCTAAAAGCAGTTCATCTGCTCCAGGTGCCAATTACACCTCTCAAGGTAGCCCTGTACCACTTTCAGAAGGCTCTGGTCAATCCATGTCCCCTCAGGGTCAAAGCAGTTACAGTAGTTTGTCTCAGTCTCAAGGTGCCTTGAGTCCCTATACCCCAGACTCTTATAACAAGCTCAGTTATTCTGTTTCTAGTCAGTCTACCAGTGATCAGAGTACCCCCAGTCTGTATGGTTCTAGCTCTCAGGGTAGTTCTGGCAGTTTGTTGGGAGCTTCTGGCTCTTCCTTTCAAGTTGATTTGTCTCCCCAATCTCAAGAAATCTCCAACCAGCTTCTGCCCTCACCCTTGGCGGGTTCTAGCCAGTCTACCAGTCAAAGCTCTCCCAGCTTGTTTATGGTTGGCTCAATGAGCAGTTCAGATTCACAGTCAACAGGTCCTGCTTCACCTCTAGACACACAGGCTAGTCTCTCTCACAGCTTGTTGTCGACCCAGACTCAGGGCTCTGCTTCCACTTCTCAGGGCAGCTCTGGGCCTGAGTTGTCTGGAAGTTCTTATAGCCAGTCAACCAGTAGCTCTGGGTCTCGGTTTGGGGCCTCTACTGGTTTTGATTCTCAAGAAATGAGCAGCACTTCCAGTGGTTCTGTCCAGCCGCAAGGTACCACAAGTCAGTTTGCCCCTGGGTCTTCATCCTCCTATCCAAGTGTATCACTAGCTTTACCCCAAGGTGCTGCCAGTCAGTCTGCTACAGTCCAGAGTTCACAGAAGCAGTTTACGTCTAGCTATGGCACCCAGTCAGGGTCCTCTACTCTATTCAGCCATGGTGGATCACTCCAGCCTCAAGGTACCACAAGTCAGTTTTCCCCTGGGACTCCATCCTCCTATCCAAGTGTATCACTATCCTTACCCCAAGGTGCTGCCAGTCAGTCTGCTGCAGTTCAGAGTTCACAGAAGTCGTTTTCCTCTAGCTATGGCACCCAGTCAGGGTCCTCTATGCCATTAAACCTGCAGGGAAGCACCACTTATGGTGGATCACTCCAGCCTCAAGGTACCACAAGTCAGTTTGCCCCTGGGACTCCATCCTCCTATCCAAGTGTATCACTATCCTCACCCCAAGGTGCTGCCAGTCAGAGTTCACGTAAGCAGTTTACCTCTAGCTATGGCACCCAGTCAGGGTCCTCTACGCCATTAAACCTGCAGGGAAGCACCACTTATGGTGGATCACTCCAGCCTCAAGGTACCACAAGTCAGTTTGCCCTTGGGTCTTCATCCTCCTATCCAAGTGTATCACTAGCTTTACCCCAAGGTGCTGCCAGTCAGTCTGCTACAGTCCAGAGTTCACAGAAGCCGTTTACCTCTAGCTATGGCACCCAGTCAGGGTCCTCTATGCCATTAACCCTGCAGGGAAGCACCACTTATGGTGGATCACTACAGCCTCAAGGTACCACAAGTCAGTTTGCCCCTGGGTCTCCATCCTCCTATCCAAGTGTATCACTATCCTCACCCCAAGGTGCTGCCAGTCAGAGTTCACGGAAGCAGTTTACCTCTAGCTATGGCACCCAGTCAGGGTCCTCTACTCTATTCAGCCATGGTGGATCACTCCAGCCACAAGGTACCACAAGTCAGTTTGCCCCTGGGTCTTCATCCTCCTATCCAAGTGTATCACTATCCTTACCCCAAGGTACTGCCAGTCAGTCTGCTGCAGTCCAGAGTTCACAGAAGCCATTTACCTCTAGCTATGGCACCCAGTCAGGGTCCTCTATGCCATTAACCCTGCAGGGAAGCACCACTTATGGTGGATCACTACAGCCTCAAGGTACCACAAGTCAGTTTGCCCCTGGGTCTTCATCCTCCTATCCAAGTGTATCACTATCCTCACCCCAAGGTGCTGCCAGTCAGAGTTCACGGAAGCAATTTACCTCTAGCTATGGCACCCAGTCAGGGTCCTCTACGCCATTAACCCTGCAGGGAAGCACCACTTATGGTGGATCACGCCAGCCTCAAGGTACCACAAGTCAGTTTGCCCCTGGGACTCCATCCTCCTATCCAAGTGTATCACTATCCTCACCCCAAGGTGCTGCCAGTCAGAGTTCACGGAAGCAGTTTACCTCTAGCTATGGCACCCAGTCAGGGTCCTCTATTCTATTCAGCCATGGTGGGTCACTCCAGCCTCAAGGTACCACAAGTCAGTTTTCCCCTGGGACTCCATCCTCCTATCCAAGTGTATCACTATCCTTACCCCAAGGTGCTGCCAGTCAGTCTGCTGCAGTCCAGAGTTCACAGAAGCCGTTTTCCTCTAGCTATGGCACCCAGTCAGGGTCCTCTATGCCATTAACCCTGCAGGGAAGCACCACTTACGGTGGATCACTCCAGCCTCAAGGTACCACAAGTCAGTTTGCCCCTGGGACTCCATCCTCCTATCCAAGTGTATCACTATCCTCACCCCAAGGTGCTGCCAGTCAGAGTTCACGTAAGCAGTTTACCTCTAGCTATGGCACCCAGTCAGGGTCCTCTACGCCATTAAACCTGCAGGGAAGCACCACTTATGGTGGATCACTCCAGCCTCAAGGTACCACAAGTCAGTTTGCCCTTGGGTCTTCATCCTCCTATCCAAGTGTATCACTAGCTTTACCCCAAGGTGCTGCCAGTCAGTCTGCTACAGTCCAGAGTTCACAGAAGCCGTTTACCTCTAGCTATGGCACCCAGTCAGGGTCCTCTATGCCATTAACCCTGCAGGGAAGCACCACTTATGGTGGATCACTACAGCCTCAAGGTACCACAAGTCAGTTTGCCCCTGGGTCTCCATCCTCCTATCCAAGTGTATCACTATCCTCACCCCAAGGTGCTGCCAGTCAGAGTTCACGGAAGCAGTTTACCTCTAGCTATGGCACCCAGTCAGGGTCCTCTACTCTATTCAGCCATGGTGGATCACTCCAGCCACAAGGTACCACAAGTCAGTTTGCCCCTGGGTCTTCATCCTCCTATCCAAGTGTATCACTATCCTCACCCCAAGGTGCTGCCAGTCAGAGTTCACGGAAGCAGTTTACCTCTAGCTATGGCACCCAGTCAGGGTCCTCTACTCTATTCAGCCATGGTGGATCACTCCAGCCACAAGGTACCACAAGTCAGTTTGCCCCTGGGTCTTCATCCTCCTATCCAAGTGTATCACTATCCTTACCCCAAGGTACTGCCAGTCAGTCTGCTGCAGTCCAGAGTTCACAGAAGCCATTTACCTCTAGCTATGGCACCCAGTCAGGGTCCTCTATGCCATTAACCCTGCAGGGAAGCACCACTTATGGTGGATCACTACAGCCTCAAGGTACCACAAGTCAGTTTGCCCCTGGGTCTTCATCCTCCTATCCAAGTGTATCACTATCCTCACCCCAAGGTGCTGCCAGTCAGAGTTCACGGAAGCAATTTACCTCTAGCTATGGCACCCAGTCAGGGTCCTCTACGCCATTAACCCTGCAGGGAAGCACCACTTATGGTGGATCACGCCAGCCTCAAGGTACCACAAGTCAGTTTGCCCCTGGGACTCCATCCTCCTATCCAAGTGTATCACTATCCTCACCCCAAGGTGCTGCCAGTCAGAGTTCACGGAAGCAGTTTACCTCTAGCTATGGCACCCAGTCAGGGTCCTCTACTCTATTCAGCCATGGTGGATCACTCCAGCCTCAAGGTACCACAAGTCAGTTTTCCCCTGGGACTCCATCCTCCTATCCAAGTGTATCACTATCCTTACCCCAAGGTGCTGCCAGTCAGTCTGCTGCAGTCCAGAGTTCACAGAAGCCGTTTTCCTCTAGCTATGGCACCCAGTCAGGGTCCTCTATGCCATTAACCCTGCAGGGAAGCACCACTTACGGTGGATCACTCCAGCCTCAAGGTACCACAAGTCAGTTTGCCCCTGGGACTCCATCCTCCTATCCAAGTGTATCACTATCCTCACCCCAAGGTGCTGCCAGTCAGAGTTCACGGAAGCAGTTTACCTCTAGCTATGGCACCCAGTCAGGGTCCTCTATGCCATTAACCGTGCAGGGAAGCACCACTTACGGTGGATCACTCCAGCCTCAAGGTACCACAAGTCAGTTTGCCCCTGGGTCTCCATCCTCCTATCCAAGTGTATCACTATCCTCACCCCAAGGTGCTGCCAGCCAAGCATTTCAAAGCTATGCTGTGGCCCAAAACCAGAAGTCTCAAAGATGGCCACCATCAGAAGGTATTCAGACCTCAGGTGCAGCTGTTTCACAGGGAAGCTCTGTATCTCAAAGCTCTCCAATGCAGAGTAGGTTCTCTTCCTTGTCATTAGCAGGAGGCTCATCTTCAGGAGATCCTGGACAGTTTGCTTCTGCGCAGGGTGGTAGCACCAGTTATAGTGGTGCGTCTCTCCATTCTCAAAGCCCCTCTAGCGAGTACACCCCTGGGTCACATGCATATGCCAAGCTTGGTTCCTCACCCCTAGCTGTTTCTAGCCAATCTACCAGTGATCAGAGCTCAAATGGCCTGTATAGCTCAGAATCTCGGCGAACACAGAGTCTCCTTGGTGTAGTTGAAAGACCCTCCAGACTCTCGTTTCTTGCTCCTTTTGACTCCCCAAGCAGTAACCAAATTTCTGAGCGTCTTGTGACATCGCAACACCCCACAGGTTCCAACCTAGCTCAATCTCTAGGCTTGAGTTCCCAAGCATCTTCTGTTGGCATGTTATCTGGTATCCCGCAGACTGCACAGGCTCTACGTGAATCTGGGTCAGATGTCCAGCTATACGACCAAGTTGGCAGCAATTCACGGGCCAATGCATATACTTCCTCCCAAAAGTTCTCCAGCTTTGGTGCACAGAGTTTTCTCAAGCCTTCAGAGCTGTTGCGTTATGAGCCAAGTATTGAAGGTCAAGGAGCATCCAGTGTTTCTGAGCTCTTGAGTAGCTATGGTTCGACGTACAACCAGAATGCCCCTGCTTCTAAACGGTCCCACAGTTTTTCCTCAAGCCGCTACTACTCTGTCAAGGGCTAAGTGACTCTAGAAACCTGCCACACAATGCTAAGTGATGTCTTCCAGAATTCAGTCTAATAAATGTTTGAAACAAAGCAGTTTTTCTTGCACCTTTTTTCCAACATGATCTTTGCTTTTTATACATCACAATTCAACTTTAATTTAGTGTTAGTATTTCTTAATGTAAATTGTCTGAAATGTATAAAAGCACTATTAAAAGTAGCAAGGGAAAGGGGAAAAAAAAAAAATGCAATTGGTATATGGCTGATTTTAGTGTTAAAATATTGGTGCTCAGTATCTGCCTCAAAGACTTCACTTGAGTACTTTCATGTTTCATATTGAAGTCAGTGGCTGCATCTGGAACTGCATACTTCCCTACTATATGGTATGTCCGAATCCTTAGTATTCATAAGAGTAGGCGAGAAGTTCCTGGATGGCCTACTGCTTCCACCCAGATTCTCGAGTGCTCATCCAGGAGGCCACGGGAGAGGATACGTCATAATTGAACACAAAGCGCGACACGGGTGTTTTCAAATGTGATTAAACACGGTTCCTTGTGTTAAAATTGCATTTGTTGAACTACTGTAGAGCAAATTGTTAAAGGTGTAAAGACGACAGACAGTATAGTTGTGATTTTTGCTGTAAAAACACGTTTTATGTACAGCTAACAGGGGAGCTCCAGTAACACATGTCTCCAAAGTGGATTTACATAAACCATATACATCTTAAAGATGCTTACTAAATGTTTAACATCTGACAGGAACATTTTCGATAAGTATTGCAGATAAGCTCATCACAACATGAAATAGACATCTGAGTGAGCATGTGTGCTATAATGTAGTAGAATTCACTGTTGTCAACACTGCTTACATTGCTGACATTCATGTAATGTAAATAAACAAATCTACATAAAGTAAACATAAGTTATCTATTTTATTTGTCCATTAGTACTGTTGATAAATTAAGGAACATTTGTGTTGGATAAAAAGCGAGTTAACACATCAGCAACTACCTCAATATTTAAATGTAATAGAGCACATTAATCAGAGGTAACGTGAATTTTGTTTGTCTGTTACAGGGACAGATGAGCACACGTGTGTTTATCCGGTGGAGAGCGGCTGATGAAGGAATGCTGCCATCAAAGGCTTTGAGTATACTACAGAAGTGAATAAAACATCCATTTAAATCTTAAGTTGTAGATTATTTTAATTATTGTAATTTCAAACAGTTGTTACTGAGCTTCTAGAAAAAGACCAAAAGACACTGAGGATGTGATTTTGGTCAAGTTTGTTCTGCTGGTTTCTGTTCATACAATCGAGCCCGACTTTCAGAAGCTTCAAAAACATCATCAAATAATGTCATGAAGCTTCTGGAAGTCAAGCTCCATTGACTGATACTGTATGAATAGAAACCAGTAGGACTTGACCAAAATCACCTTTTGTGTTCAGAAAAAAACAAAGAAAAAAACACAGGGATTGAACAGCGTGAAGGTGAGTAAATAATGACAGAATTTATATGTTTAGGTAAACTAACCCTTTATGCCCCCAAATAGAAATTGTGTGAAATGTATGCATTTATATTGTAGTATCTTGAAAAAGTAAACTTTAAGAAATAAGCAGCTTTATTGAGCGTTTGTGCCCGAGACACTTTCAAAAAAGGATTTACAAAAATCACATTTACTTTTATGCATTTGGTAGATGCTTCTATCCAAAGCAACTTACAGTGCACTTATTACAGGGACAATCCCTCTGGAGCACCTGGAGTAAAGAGCCTTGCTCAAGCACACACTGGTGGTGATGGATGTGGAGATCGACCAGAAACCTTCTGCTTACCAGTTCAGTGGTTTAGCCCACTACACCACAAAAGTCATAAAGCTACAACAAAAATTTGCATGTAATTGTAAAAATATGAAATTAAATATAGCAAGAAATGGACTGCTGACATGAATTGTAAAATGTTTTAATCTGTTTAAATGTATTACAGGCACAGTGGCAGATTGTCAGGGGGGCCGTCGTCATGGTCTTCCTCATCCTCTGGATCAACGATGTCCCCATTGAGAAAAGCAGCGATGAGGGACATATGGACGGCAAGGACAGGCGAAGGTGTTCACGGTGGTCAGCTGCTACATCAAAATAAAGCCGCAGAATTGGCACAGCTGTGTTGAGATGGCAGCAGGATGTGGGGTTCACCACCTGCAAGTACAATAAGAACAATAAGTTTGAATAAAGCTTTGTTTCATGTGTTGTTGACTTGTATATGTATTTATTTATTGTGATGGTTACTTTTATTCATTTATTCATGTTTCCTATTGTCAGTAAATAAAATATTATTTTATTAATTCATGCATTAATTCATTGCTTTACTGAAAATTGAGATGTTCACTTTGGCTGCATTTGTTTTCTGGAAGTATTCCTGAGCCCATGTTATGATTTCCATTACAGTAGCATTCCAGAAAAAAGCAGAGATTGTTCCAGATTCTCTGAATCTTTGGATGATATTATGCACTGTAGATGATGATAACTTCAAACTCTTTGCAATTTTTCTCTGAGAAACTCCTTTCTGATATTGCTCCACTATTTTTTGCCGCAGCATTGGGGGAATTGGTGATCCTCTGCCCATCTTGACTTCTGAGAGACACTGCCACACTGAGAGGCTCTTTTTATACCCAATCATGTTGCCAATTGACCTAATAAGTTGCAAATTGGTCCTCCAGCTGTTCCTTATATGTACATTTAACTTTTCCGGCCTCTTATTGCTACCTGTCCCAACTTTTTTGGAATGTGTAGCTCTCATGAAATCCAAAATGAGCCAATATTTGGCATGACATTTCAAAATGTCTCACTTTCAACATTTGATATGCTATCTATATTCTATTGTGAATAAAATATAAGTTTATGAGATTTGTAAATTATTGCATTCCTTTTTTATTCACAATTTGTACAGTGTCCCAACTTTTTTGGAATCGGGCTTGTACACATAATCAGTAGATATCAAACGATCTGTAACAATGCAATACTGTCACATATAAAAAACATTTTTTACTCACATAAGTGTGTTGCACCATTTCTGTCGGATCCAATATAGAAGGCACAGCATCATTTTTAAATCTCATTCTGTCTGCAAATCCAGTCTCTTGTTTACAAAAGAATCCGCGGTGAAATGAAGCGAACAAACGTGCAATGTCTTCATTAAAAATAAAGTTCAACCGCATTCCTAATATTGGAATCCGAAGGAAGTGTATGCAGCGACTGTGTTCTTCCACAACACAGCACTGCACACTATTTTGTAATCTTCAACGGTATGTTTATTTTTTGGAAGCTCGATCCGGTTTAGCTCCACGTAGGCCTATGTTATTTATGTTACATGTCATGCGTGAGTCAGTGGGCGGGGCTACAGAATTAGGCGTTCTTCTTCTTCTGTTGAGGCGGCGTTTCGCTGCTCTCCGACGTCACAGGGAAGCAAATCCGCAGATCTCTCATTTGATGAGCCAGCTGTCAATAAAAGCTTTTATTTGACTAACAAGGAAGTTTTCAGCTCCGAAACTTACAGGATATTCTTATATTACGATGACCTTTTATATATCAAAAGCTCAGGGAAAAGTTGATTTCTCAATTCATGACCCCTTTAATGTTAATCAAAGAACAAAGGTACAGAGAAAATTGTACCTTTAATAAGGGTTAATCTGTATTTAATTTATTATCTATGCAGTGCAGATTGTTTGATAACTTTATTGTAATTTCTGTATATTTTCCACCTGTTAGACAGGTAGGAAGGCCACAGGTAAATATGACATTTATTATAGTAGGTTTATGTGAAGATGGTTTTAAGTTCATTTAAAATTAAAAGTAATTTTTTTTAAAGCCTAATAAATGTTGAAATTGATATAGCTTTCAATTATACTGTAATGTTGAATGTCTATCATTAATGTTTGCCAAAAACGGAGTGTCTATTTACACCAAGTGCAAATAGCGCGCCTTGTTGGCAAGTGCTATTTGCACTAGCTCTGCCTAACAATGCCTGGTTGGGCCAAACAAGATTAAAAAAAAAGACACACATATTTCAGTGTTTTCAGTGGTGAGTCAGTAAAGCGTAAGGTTTAAGGATACAAGTTTTGACACGATCGACCCAGGTTCTAATCCGCCTTTTGCCGAGCTCGCTCTTCTCCCTTTTCCCATCACATATCACATCGGAAAGGCATTTACTTTCAATAAAAAATAAGAAAATGTTCTAAAAGTGGAAATGAAGTGCCTAACGAAATGTTTAATAATAATAAAAGTATTTATTGTAGGGTTAGGGGTAGGTGTAGGGAGGGCTTTTATTGTCCCATTAAGGCGGCTGTCATGTCCGGAGAAAGCAGGCTGAGGCATGGATCTAAGTGCAGGGGTTTAATAAAGAAATAACCTGGGGGGACTAATCAACATGAAAAATACAAAACTACAAACATGGCCAATGCAACAGGAGACATGAATATTCACAGAAACAATAGGAACATAAACACTTCAAAATTAAAGTCCATACAAAACAGGTACAACACTGGGATTGTTACAGCGGCATCCATTTAATAATTTTAATAAATATAATCATTTACACTCTATGTTATTATTGCATCCTGTTAATGTACAACAATACTGAGGTGCAAATAGTATGTATCTGTCAAAATAAAGTATAAATAGCATCTAATTTACAAATATTGCAAAGAACTGCTACTTTTACATGGTGTAAATAGAATATATCACTATTTTCGCTTAGTATGCTATTTCACTTAGCAAATAGCATCTACAGCTATTTGCACTTAGTGTAAATAGCATCTAGTTGCTATTTACACTTAGTGTAAATAGCATCTATCACTATTTGCACTTAGTGCAAATAGCCGCTGCCTTAAAAAAATCTATTTCATAGAGACACCAGTAGCTAGTATCAGTGATACCTTCATAAATAAAAAGATGCCATTACAACAAATATTTAAAATATACTGTCTGTAAGTTGTTTCTATATTAATTTGAAGAGTAACTGTGAAATTATTACAATATAAAATATTAAAAACTCAGATGTTTTTTATCGCGATTAATTACAGAAAAAATGTGCTATTAATTCATGTTTTTTAATCTATTGACAGCACTAGTAATTTATAGTTGTGTAAGTAATGCATTTACTATAATTTATTTTGATGCCATATATATATATATATACTGTGGTACAGTGCGTGATACCAAGTGAATTCATAATGAAGTGATTGTTATCCTAATGCATGAACACTATATTGGAAATATGTATGAGACCACTTCCGCTTTATTAAATAAACCTTGATGTGGTGTAAATTAATGATCATGATGAAAGTAATCAAACATAATCAAATATAATAGTGCAGCAATGCACGTTCTGATGGACTGATGTTAATAACTCCACCCCAGGGAGCCAGTACTCTGCATAACGACCCTCTAAACAAGGGGAGTACCAAAAAATGCACCTACCGTCCTGGAAGCCATATCATGGAGGCTCCTCACAGGTCTTACAACATGACGCTAAACCAGAGCGTTAAGGCTTATCCAAAACCACCTAGCATACCCCTGCTAACAACCAAGGAGGCTCTAACCAGAGCCTTACACTTGCCACAGGCATATACTTGGGCTAAGCATAAACTCTAAGGAGCAAACCACTCTGCAGAACGACTCTCAGAACGAGAGGAGTAACAGTTTAGCTCAACCAGAGCATGCTCATACTATATGAAGCTCTAAAGAGCGGAGGCCTCAGCAGACAGACTCAACCCCAAGAGGAAGCCTACAACAGCTCAAGAGAGCGAGAGGTCTAACAGAAAACGCTCTGAAACAAGAGCAACCTTCTCACCACAATTCTCACTCTAGGAGACCAATGTCTAGATATGCTCAAAGCTAAGCAGCGGCTTAGCAAAACTCTCAAACCGAGAGGAAGCCTAACTATATGCTCAGGTAAATAGAAAATGTCACAAAGGAGAGCGGAGGCTCTAAAGGGAGCGGAGGCCTCAGCAGAATGACTCTCATACAAGAGGGGGCCTTCAACACTCGCATAAACACAACGAGCTCATAAGTGAGATAAATAATCAGACTGTAAATATTCCCAGGGAGCGGAGGCTTCAGCAAAACGACTCCCAGATCGAGAGGCAGGGGCGTCACTAGGCCAATTTTAGGAGGGCTTTAGCCATTGGACTAATGTTAAAGTAATTTTAACTGCTTGTATTAATGAGTAAAGTGTGTATTTCTTCTTTTATACTTTCCTACCAAAGCTTGTGTGGTACCTAAATATTCACTTCTCTTTTTGCTAACCAACGATGCGCAGTATGTGATTGTGAGATACATTATTAATGTTTAGCCCCTTTTTAGTAAAACTTTACTAATTCTGACACGTCACAAGGACATACCATTTAAGTCGTAAAACTGAGACAAAGGAACTCTCTCCCGCCTAAAGTCCACACCTATGATTGGCCATTTCGAGAAAGATGGGCGTATGTTAATGGACTTTAAAGGGCAACAACACAAGAATATCTTTGCTCAGTCGGTGCATTCGATACACAACCCTCTTCCTCATCATCTCGGCTCGTCCCCTGGCCAGGCGGCTTCGGCCCTGGCTTGGCGGCTCAGTCACGTGGGTTGGTTCCTTTGAAGTCGGCGCGCTAGGCTAGGCCACAGGCGGCCAGGCGGACAGGCAACACGCGCCATCTCAGCGCGCTCCATCTCAGCGCTCAGTCATCTTCAAAACTCCGATGAGACGATCTCCTCTTCCTCCCTTTCGGCATTCGCTCTAACCACCTTCAAACTTCCCGCGGATCGACAATGAGAGAAGAGAGAACGCTCCAGCTCAAAGAACGCTCTGAGAGGACTCACACGCATTCTTTTATACTCAGCACAAAGCAACCCATGCAAGTATAAATTCCATCGAAATTTAGATGCGTTTAAGATTTGTACCCCGGTTAAGGTGAAATTATTCTTTGCTGGCTCTCTGTTGGGTTATGTTAGAAAATTGCCATTCCTGAACCTTTCCTTTCTCTCTTTCTCTTCTTTTCATTCTCTTTCATCACTTTTCGTTATTCTGTATATACATTCTTTATTTAGTCGTATGTATTCGTCGTATCAATTATTAAAACCACTGTATCCACGTTTGATTGTCATTGTTGCCGCTCACAGAACATAGTCACTTTAATGTTCAGATCTAGCTACGAGCTCTCATAAGTATCTTTGAATACTTTAATTAATATCCTAATAGTTCGGAAAGTTTTATTCTTCGTGGCCAGAAGGATAACCTTTCCGAAGATTTGATAAGGAATAAAACTTCATGAGAGTTGATAAAAGATTGTACTGTTCGTTCGTTAAACGTACGGATGAATTTTGAATGAATTCTTTAAAGGTTATTCCGTAATGATTTAATATATATATATATATATATATATATATATTCGTAGTTGCAGAAACACCCATATATATATTGCATAAATACCTAGGTTAGGTATTTCCCTTTTGGGTGATTTGGAGATTTATAATTGAATCATAACCCATTACGATTTATTATAAATAATTAAATATTAATACCCATAATTCCCTATTGAGCTAATTTTAATTTAATAACATCTGTAGCCGAGTCGTTACACAGCATATCATTAACTCCTATTAATTAAATCTTGTGGTAAGTATACTATCTACACAAACTTCTGGTCATGGTAGTTCCTTTATCTAAATTATACGGCTCACTTTTCCATCTGGGCTGTCAAGGCTTACCCACACACCCACGCTGTCTTCTCCTCACTATGGTCTATCGTGGACTTTACTTGACCTATGCGGCCTTCCCCGCACATTGGCTTATCGAAGCCTCATTCTCAGCCAACGCGGCTTTTCGTACCCCAGCCTATCGAGGCAGTATACACGGCCTAACGTGGCAGTCCATACAGCCTACGCGGCTTTTCGTACCCCGGCCTATCGAGGCAGTATACACAGCCTAACGTGGCAGTCCATACAGCCTACGCGGCTTTCTGGTACCCCGGCCTATTGAGGCGGGATACACGGCCTAACGTGGCAATCTTTACAGGCATGCGGCTTTCTCGTACCCCTGCCTATCGTGGCAGTTCTTCACGGCCTTCGTGGCTTCCTTCACATACTTAGGCTATAGCCTAACAGATGCTTCTGTTTATTGATTTAACATCTATGTTAATATCCATATCTATTGCATGTACAATGTCCATATTCTAATAATATAATCTATTTTCTTTGTGAATATATATTTTAGGTACTTCATCCAAAGAATCTTCCAACGGGTGGGTATCTTTTGATTTATCATTTCTTTTGGGGGTAGGCTCCGCTCCTGCCTTCATCTTCAGGCAGGAACTGCAAGCATCCGTTACTCTCCGGATTCGGACTATGGACAGGGCCTACGCCAAAGAACTTTATCATTTCATCTATTTGATACTCATTGTAAACAAACTGTAAATAAATCTTATTCAAATGTTTTTCTCATTTCTCACGAACTGAAATCTTTACAAAATAACTATATAAACAGAGATATAAACAGCTCTTACCTGTATCCGACGAGCGGAATCCTTCACCACTCTAATATTAAAAGGAAGCCTACCATGCTCTATGACTTCTGTTATTAAACAAAAGGCCTTAGCCAGACCGTCAGAACAATGATATCATCATTGGTCCAGCCCAGGTCCTGATGCTTAAAAAAACGAATAGGGGGAAGACAGAAAAAGAGGGTAATTGTAACAACCCTCAGAGAGGGAGGCGATGTTATCTGCCTCTACCAGACCCAGACCGCTGGTCGCGTCTGTACTCTATTACCTCTCTAAGGTCCTGCTTTTTCCACCTCAAGTCGCGCCATCTCAGTGACCTGCTCCTCGCTGGAGGCGGTGCTCGAGCGGCGACGCTCTCTCTCTGGCTTGCCTACGATCCTCGAATCGAGATGGGCCAGGACCCCATGCCTGTTTGGGTGCAGACTCAAACCGGCGTGGTATAAAAGTTTTAAATGCAGCCGAGCGCACCTTCGCCTCTCTGAACTTTCCCACCACCGCCTCGACGGAGGTACCAAAAAGTTCAGAGGGCGAAACTGGGGCATCTAGGAGAAAGGACTTCTCCCAACCGCGGCAGCGGTATGTTTGGTGGCCCGGAGAGCCAAATCTGTTGTGCGACGCAACTCGGCAACCGCATCAGGGGAAAGACCCTTGCCCTGGTCCAAGTCCCTCAGCAGGCCTGCCTGGTAAGCCTGGAGCACTGCCATCGTATGCAGTGCAGCCCCAGCCTGACCTGCTGCCACGTATGCCCTGTCATTCAGACGCAACGTTGTTTTCAGTGGTCCGGATGGCAGGGATGGTGTCAATGCTTCCCCTAAAGAGAGATAGCTCGCGGACGTCTCATCAATAGGAGGCATCGACACATACCTTAACATTGGCATAATTCGCATGCCGATGGCGATTGATGCATGCAGAATACGGGTTCTTCTATCTCACCGGAGCTGGTGGTCTGTGGCCCGAGAAGAAAAGCTTGTCGAGCCTTCCACGAGCGGGTTCCTCCCTGCCACGCCGTGGCACGCTCCATCACCTCCACCAGCTCCGCAGACTGCTTCAGTTCAGAGCAATTCACAATCAATGAATAGCGCACGGCACATTTATGCCAAGTGAATTCTTATGAACAATGACAATGTTTTCTTTACTGTGATTATGTTGTAATATGTTGTATACAGTTGTAAGACTGCATATTTTATCTCCCTCATCTGCATTTGAATGAGCAGCCTGCAATAATAAAGCATAGACATTTCAAAAGAAGAGTCCCAGTATTCGGGCTTGTTTAAAACAATTAAAAATAAATAAATAAATAATAGTCACGCAGTGTGTCCAATTTCCACCCCGGTTATTATTTGGTTACACAAACGTGTTTCTCCATTTGTTCGTCTAACCTTTTCTCCACTGCCGCAGCAGTGATTTTCCCTCTGCTCCCGCAGCAGTTCAGTTTCTCTGGCTAATTTTCTGCACTGCCACAGCAGTGCTGTTCCTTCTGTTCCCACAGGAGCTCAGTTTCTCTGGCTAACCTTTTCTCCACTGTCACAGCAATGATGTTCCCTCTGCTCCTGCAGGAGCACAGTTTCTCTGGCTAACCTTTTCTCCACTGCCACAGCAATGATGTTCCCTCTGCTCCCGCAGTTTCTCTGGCTAACCTTTTCTCCACTGCCGCAGCAATGATGTTCCCTCTGCTCCCGCAGGAGCGCAGTTTCTCTGGATAAACTTTTCTCCACTGTCGCAGCAGTGATGTTCCCTCTGCTACTGCAGGATCGCCATGTTCTCATATAACATATTTCCACAAGTTGATTTACGGCACTCCCTCCCCAGAGATAAATCATTCACAAACCTCCCTCCTGACCTGATCAAGGGATTCAATGATCCCAGCCCACCCGCCCTGACAGCAGACAAACCATAACGCTAGACATTCTCATAAAATGTCTCGCAAGAATGCCTCGTCACCAAAACACTCGACACTCGAAGTGCACCCCACCATCTTAGACTTATCAGTACTAGATAGTGAAACAATATCATATTTGATTAAGCAAAGTAAGACCGACCAAACCAAAAAAGGCCATTTCATCTACATTTTTAACCTCTCATCACCAATCCAACCATACCAGTCCGTTCTGGCATATCTTCAGTGGAGAAGCTCTCAGGCTAAATGTCCTCTGGAACCCTTGTTCATAGATGAAACCAACAAACCTGTGACAAGGTTTTGGTTCCAGAAACACCTCAAATCCGTTCTTCAACAGTCAGGCGTCCCAGCAAATAATTTCTCAAGTCACTCTTTCTGTATCGGGGGAGCAACCTCAGCAGCCCAAAAAGGCCTCTCCCAGCAGCAGATCCAAGCTCTCGGGAGATGGTCATCAGATGCTTTCCAAAGCTATATCAGGACCAACCGGTTCCACATTAAAAAAGCCCACCAAACACTTATCGATTAAAACCCCTCCGGGTCGTCCACCTGGGGTATCTCTTTTTCCATCCAGTGAGCACTGGTCTCCCTGCGGATGCAGTGAGAAATCTCCCGGTCAAGCACTTACGTTTCTCTCTTCCGTCCAGCGAGCATTTGGTCTCCCAGAGGACGCAGCGAGAAATCTTCCGGTAGAGCATTTATGTTTTCTCTTTCCTGTTCTCTTTTTTTATGTCCAGCTAGCATTTGGTCTCACAGCGGACGCAGCGAGAATCTCCCGGTTGAGTACTCATGTTTTCTCTTTTCTGTGTTTCCTCTTTTCCGTCCAGCAAGTATTGATCTCCCAGCGGACGCAGCGAGAATTCTCCCGGCCGGGCTTCCAAAATTTGTCACTCCGCCGTCGGCTGGTAGGGCCCACCGGCCCAACGACTGCGAGCCGCCCCCGTCGAGCTACACGCCGTTCCTCGCCCATCAATCGGCAGAGCTCACCCGTATGATGCCGCGAACTGCTCCCACCAAGAAACGGTGCGAGCCCTCCCGACTGGTCGTTCCAAATTACAGCTGCTCCCCGTTCGCCCGTCGCTGCGAGCCACTCTCACGGGCCCTCCTGGTCAAGCAACCAGGCCCCTTCTTGAAATGCCAGCCCGCCAAGCTCGGCACTCCTTTGGGGAGGTCTTTAGCCAGGCGGCTGTCCTCTGCTCTTTAGCCTTTTGGGGAGAGTACTCTGGGTTCGGGCCAAATTCCTGGATTTCACTTTCCATGTTCCGCTCTGTTTCACACACAGATGCGCGCGCGAGCCTTTCAAAGTACGATTCATTAAATGAACTAATAAACAATACAGTGGAATGCTAATACTTACAATCTATCCACTGTGCGTGTCTGTAATGAGTTGACTGAAAGACGCATTTCGGCGCGTGCACAAACTAGTGGACTTTTGTTTTCAAGAGCTCATTTCACTTGCGCATGAGCTGTTGTACACAGAATATAGATTAACATGGCAGAGGTAGAGCTGCATCTTCCACCAAATAATAACAAATCCAATGTTTGGAAAAAAAAGTCAGAAGGCACTTAAGTTAATTTATGATTTTATGAGTCTGTTTGAACCAAAGAAATAAAAGTGAACTATCTGTACCATATTGAATTGCATAGCATCATATTTGTTTCCATTGCATTGTATTACATTGAATCGCATCGTGTTGAATCAAATCGAAATCGGATCGCACTGCATCGCAATAGTGGTGAATCGCATCGCATCAGTAGCTGCTTCATATGTATCTTTAATGTATCTTTAATGTATCGTATCATTGGCTATGCATCGAGATGCATATCGCATCGGCCTCAGTTATGGAGATGCACATCCCTAAGGTGCATATGAGAATCGAACTGTGTTCAAAACATTGGACATTGGCTTGCAGCTCTTGAGAATCTTCCCCAAAGAGATGCTGAAGAGGATTCCTCAGAGCACTCTAACTGAGTTTTATCGCCAAGACTCCAAACATTAGTCTTGCTTCCTTCCTTGTTCATTCACTTTGTCTCTCAATCAACCGTGAATCTCTCTTCTACACTTCTAGATGTTACTCAATCTCTGCTCAAATCAAGTACACCAAGTCTACACTGATGGATTACAAATTAAGTTGTTTTTCATTGTTTGTCTTTGATATTTATTTATTTATTTATTTATTTATTGATTGTGTAAGTGTTGCTAAATAGTAAAACAAATATTGTATGAATATCGTTACTACACTGCAGTGTGGACTTTTTTTGTGTGTAGTGTTATATGATGTAACAGCCAACATTTCTCTTAGCCTGCAAAATTTTAAGACAACTGACGAAGCTACTAGTATGCATCCCTGTTTCTTTATTTCAAAAGTGCCAAGATGAATGTATAATGGCCTAATGTATTCTATGAATTTGCCATCATTATAATGAATTCACTATATTTATCATAAAGTATAAACTGTGTTTATACTGTATAAGCCATGTGTTCATAGAACGCATTAAAAGGGAATAGATTAGCACAGTGGCCCTATCAAATCAAAGGAGGAAATCCACTGAGCAATACATTTTTACATTTCATGCTTTGCCGTACTGGTAGTTAATTTATGTTTTGTATAAAAATGTGTAATTTATAGTTGTGTAAGCAATGTATTTATTATAATTTATTTTGATTCCATTAACATACACTCACCTAAAGGATTATTAGGAACACCATACTAATACAGGACCACACCCCTAAATGCATTGAAGCAACTGCCATGTGATTGGTTGATTAGATAATTGCATTAATGAGAAATTGAACAGGTGTTCCTAATAATCCTTTAGGTGAGTGTATATATATATATATATATATATATACATATATACACACACATACACACACACACACTGTGGTACAGTGCGTGATATCAAGTAAATTCACAATGAAGTGATTGCTATCCTAATGCATGAACACTATATTGGAAATATGTATAAGACCACTTGCTTCATTAAATAAACCTTGATGTTAATGATCATGATGAAAGTAATCAAATATAATAGGGCAGCAATGCACGTCCTGATGAACTGGTGTCAATTTTTTTACTGATGTACCAACAGGCACAAAAGGGTACTAGGGACTTTACAAAAGCACAGTGGTTCTCAATTGTGCATACACATTTCGTAAGACATATTGTAAAATGTTGTATTTTTGCTTATCCATGTTCAAGTAACTTGCTAAGTCAGACAATTAGAAAAGGTACAGGATTGTTTTTAGACATATCTGCCCCATATCATTAATTGTCTCTCTGCAAAGTCTGCATTACATTATGACAATTACACAAAACAATTCATAAAGGTCATCCTGAAGTGATCAGACACATTTTGTGTAAGGTTTATGAGAATATCCTATGTAGACATTACACAGTGAAAGTCTGGATTAATTATCTGTTTTACAATGTTTAAACAGCAGAGGGTATCAGAGCCTTCATAAAACAATCATCAATTATCTTTAACAGCCGGTTAGTTTCCCAGGTGAACAATGTTTCATGCAATTAGTTATTTGCTCTAATTGGACTGATGAAGGCCTATAAAATACATTTATCTCCAGCTATGTGTATGCTTGGATTTGTAGCCTCTGTATGGTGGTTTGAAAACATGAATGTTGGAGTTTTGTTGTTACACAATTTTTTTTTTTTTTTTTTTTTGTGTGCCCTGGATCAAGGGTGAGTTTATTTATTCAAATTCTGTTTGTGAATTATTCAGCAAATATTGTACGTACTTTTTTTTTTATTTATTTATATTTATTTATTTTATTTATTTATAAATGCTTGTAGGTTACCCTTGTTGGTAAACTTCCTGCTTTTAAGTAATGCTTATGGTTTTAGAGGTAAGATTTATTTCATTTCTTGTCTTGCCAAGGATTTCTTTTTTAAATTGTGAGGTTTATCTACAAAGCTTTCTACTTCTAATTCTCTAATTCACAGATGGTGTTTATTCAAATGCCCACCACAAGTGGGATCAGCCTTGTGACAATACTTTCTCACCTCGTCCAGTCTTCTGTGTCAGAGGTCCCTGTGACTGGGAATTTACCTGAAGTGGGCTCTAGTTTATTTGCTAAACAATGGTTGAACTTATTCCAGTTTGTTAAAGGTCATGTTTTCAGCAGGCCTGAATCAACATCCCATGCTCAAACCGCTCCAAGCACCTCTGTTTTAGCTTCCTTGCCTCTACCCTTAAATGAACATCATGCAGGCAGTTTGACATCACTCCAGGACTCCTCTGGATCAACCATTACAGATACTGCTAGTGTTTCTACACAAGGAGAAAGTACTAGCTTCCCTGCTGTTCCTAGCACTTCTGGCCTGTCCACCAGTAATCAGAGCTCCCCTAGTTTGTACATGTCCAGCTCTTTGGAAACTTCTGGTGCTAAATCAGCTGAAGCCACTTTGTCTGTGTTCTCTCAGGAGAGTATCTCTTACGGCAGTTCATCTGCTCCAGGTGCCAATTACACCTCTCAAGGTAGCCCTGTACCACTTTCAAAAGGCTCTGGTCAATCCATCTCCCCTCAGGGTCAAAGCAGTGACTTTTTTTTTTTTTTTTTTTTTTTTTTTTTCCCTCTCTCCTCCTCTCTTCGTCTCTAGTCCCTATACCCCAGACTCTTATAACAAGCTCAGTTATTCTGTTTCTAGCCAGTCTACCAGTCAAAGCTCTCCCAGCTTGTTTATGGTTGGCTCAATGAGCAGTTCAGATTCACAGTCAACCGGTCCTGCTTAACCTCTAGACACTCAAGGTAGTCCATCTCACAGCTTTTTGTCTACCCAGACTCAGGGCTCTGCTTCCACTTCTCAAGGCAGCTCTGGGCCTGAGTTGTCTGGAAGTTCTGGGCAACTTATACCCACACAAGTAGAAGGTGGCAGTTATAGCGGTGTGTCCCAATCTCTTAGCACTTCTAGTCTGTATGCCCCAGGAACACTGATGTATAGGAAGTTTGGTGCCTTAACCATGGGTGTTCCTATACAGTCCACAAGCGTTCAAAGTTCACCTAGTGTGTGTGTATATATAAGCCCCCAGAGCAGGTCTGGCACTCTAACAACTTCTAGTAATTTATTTATTTTTTTTTCCCCTATGCAGGGAGATAGTCGCTCTACTTCTACCTTATCTCTGAAGCCTCAGAGCATTTTGGGTCTGTATGTCCCTGTGTCCCCTGCCAAGTATGCAAGTGTTCCCATGTCTTCACACCAGGCTGTTTATAGCCAGCCAACAAGTAGCTCTGGGGCTCAGTTTGGGGCCTCTACTGGTTTTGCCTCAAGGAATGAGTAGCATTTACAGTGGTTCTGTCCAGCCTCAAGGTACAAGTCAGTTTGCCCCTGGGTCTCCATCCTACTATCCAAGTGTATCACTATCCTCACCCCAAGGTGCTGCCTGTCGTTCTGCTACAGTCCAGAGTACAAGGAAGCAGTTTACCTCCTACCCTCACAGGTAGCAATGACACCCAGGAAGGGTTCTCTATGCCCTTCAACTTGCAGGGAAGCACCACTTATGGTGGATCACTCCAGCTATCGCAAGTCAGTTTTCCCCTTTATCTCCATACTATAATTGTCATTGTGTATCACTGTCTTTGCCCCAAGGTGTTGCCAGCCAGTTCAGCCAAGCATATCAAAGCTATTCTGTGTCTCAAAGATGGCAGCCTTCACAAGATATTCAGACCTCAGGTGCAGCTGCATCACATGGAAGCTCTGTATCTCAAAGCTCTCCAATGCAGAGTAGGTTCTCTTCCCTGTCATTAGCAGGAGGCTGCTCATCAGGAAATTCTGGACAGTTTGTTTCTGCACAGGGTGGTAGCACCAGTTATGGTAGCCTTTCTCTCCATTTCTCAAAGCCCCACTAGCAAGTACAACCCTGGGTTCCATGTGTATATACCAAGCTTGGTTCCTCTCCCCTAGCTGTTTCTCGCCAGTCTACCAGTCAACAGAGGTCAAATAGCCTGTATAGCTCAGACTCTCGGCGAACCCAGGATCAGATGTCCAGCTATACAACCAACTATTCCTCAAACAGTTACTGTCAAGGGCTAAGGGACACTAGAAAACTACCATATAATGCAAAGTGATGTCTTCCAGAATATAAAATCTAATACATTTTTGAATTTTCTATTTTATTTATTTATTTCTCTGTCATGATCTTTCCTAATATTTATTCAACCATTTAATTTGTTAGTATTTTACAACGTAAATTGTCTGAAATATGTGTAGTTTAGTACATTGATGCAGTGTATTAAATAAAATTGGCAAGTGGAAGTAAAAAATATCAGTGACCGGTAAATGGCTGCTCTTCGTGTTAACATATTGACAGTTAGTATCTGCCTCAACTTTCCTGATAGGTGCAATACTACAATTTTCTTAAGACATGACCAAGTGGTATTTACAAGGTGTCAAATAGGTAATACTAGACTGACTCATGGACATTCATTGAAGGGTGACGAAGCACCAAAATGTCAATACTGTAGTACCAACTTGACTGTAAAACATACTTTTGGGCTGCCCAATTATTAATGTTATGAGACAGCGCTTTTTATCAGGACAAACTTAAGGATTTATGGATCCAGAAAATCTTTTACAGGTTGTTTGGGTTTTTTTTTTTTTTTTTTTTTTTAAAAGCACAAGTACATTTAAAGAACCTTTTATAAAGTTGTACTCATTTTGTACATGTACTTATTAATTTTTTTTTTTTTTTTTTAAATCTTTTTCTTTATTTTTGAGGCCAGACCTATTATTATCCTGTTTTGTGTCTATTGTTTCAAATAAAGAATTTAATACATGGTTGATACAATTTTAACTCTAAATGTTTATTGAGCAAGTAAAAAAACAATAGCACAAAAGGTCTGCTGGGCAGAGATTCAAATCAGTAAAACTGAACTTAACCTGAGGTTAAAAAAACTGGGCCTGTATTCATGAAAAATCTTAATGCAAAGAGTAGCTCCTAGTGACAAAATTCTAAGTAAATTCTTAGAAAGGTGGGTGTTTCTTAAAATTAAAGAGAATTCTAGTAAAGAAAAAAGTAATTCAGAAAGCATCTTAACCCTTAAAAGAGGTCTTAAGGTCAAAAAATTGTTAGGAGTATGAACGAGGACTTTTAAGAGGCAATTTCAGAACCTTATTGTGTCGCTGTTTATTTCCTATCAAATACATTAAGTACAACATTAAAAGCATGGTAAATAAAAAAAAAAATAAGATATAATTATGTGAGAGAGAGTACGGAAAAACAGGAAAAATTACACCTGTAATTTCAAAGTGAAGGTTTATATAGACTATACTTAAAAGCACTCTATTTTCCTTCTTGGACAACCAACCAATCACAGTCTTCAAAAGACTGTCATACGTAGCAACGGGGTCAGCCCTGCCTCCTCACTAAGATAAAAGTTTTTGTATTTTTCTCGCTCAGAGTTGCTCTCAGATTGGTCCTGAATCACTCTTAAGCTAAGACTCCTACGTAGAAGTTTTTAAAGTAAATTAGGAGCTTTCTGAGAGGATTCTTAGAAGCTTTAAGAATACGGGCCCTGAACATTAAAAATGGCTTCTAGACCAAAATGTAGCAATTGGTGTTGCTACAGGGTTTGAGTGGGAGAAACCTAAGTTATTCAGCTTTTTACAGTAAATAGTCACTGTACCAAAGTTCACTTTTTACCTTCTCATCTTACTGCCAAAGATTCCCAGCCAGAGAAAATGTCAGGACAAAAACCATAAAAGCCTGTCTTCTATGTCTGGTCCATGATAATAAATTTGGGTTTATTTTGTGTTAATTTTGTGTTCTATTTAATTTGTCCACTGCCTAAAAGAGTTATGAATAAGAGTTTGTAAATGACATTCAGCATGCTACCACAGAGTGGCGCTGTGGTCATTAAGTCCAAGAACTATATAATAAAGAACCCATATCTCATTGGCTGTCTTTCTCTTTGAGACCATTTCTGAGACATTTTAGTGGGCAACAGTGTGGATAAACAACATGGCATTCTACGTATGAAATTATGCATCTTTGGTATTGATTTGATTAAAAGAATGTTAACGGCTGATGATACTGTGCACTGTACAATGAACAGAGAAAACACAAGATCATCCAAAATATTGCTGTGTATTTACTAGAGATTTGATGATTGTGGTCTGGTTCAACCCTGTTTTCTCATTTTCATGTAATGTTCTTCTGTCAAAATGCTGCTTTATAGGACATACGGTATATGTTTTTCATTCTGTCCAGCTGTGTGTATGAAATTGCTGGAACTGAAATGTGTGGGTTCAGTTTTTTGAGGCACTTTGATGATAGAAATGGAGTATTATTTCCATGGTTTGTATCTAAAGATACAAAGTCATAGAAATAATATGTCATTTGCACAGGAGGGACCAAAGTGAAGGTGTTTGGGCATAATGCACAATGCTATTTTCAGTACAGTCCTAACAAAATGTATCACAAAAAGCACCAGATACAATTATGAGATATCAAGTCTGTTGGTGGAGGGTGATGATTTAGGCTTGTTTTGGAGCCACATGATCTGGACTGCTTCCAGTCATTGAGTACACCATGAAGTCCTCTGTATACCAATATTTTCGAAAGGGACAAATATGAGGCCATCTGTCTAACATCTAAAGCTTGGCGTTTAGTTTTCCAACAGAACAATGACACCAAGGACACCAGAAAAATTGAAAAGTCATGACTTTGGAATGACCAGGTAAGCCTAAACCACAACCCTGTTGTGATGTGCTGAAAAATAGTCCACCCAAAAGTAAGATTTCTCAAAATATATATTTTTTACATTCCACAGAAGGTGACAAAATTATGATGAAATTGTTAACTAATGATGGTGATTTCTTTGTAGTATTCCTTTATAGGGTGAAATGACTCAAACTTCAACGAACTGAAGAAATGTTGGCATTTCTGGCAATGTGCTCAATCCACAATAGAGTGAAATTGTGGCAAAAAGGAACCTGTTTGAAAAAAGAGAATGATAATAAACCGTAATCAGCATATAGACTGTTTCCCGCTCTCTGACTAAATGCTCACTTCAGAGCATCTGTCAGGCTCTATATAGACAACCAGCAGTGTTTTGTGAATGAGAAATGTTTTTGATGAAAGCTCTTGTACCACTCTTGTCTTTTGCAATGGGACAAATCCTGGCATACAATGCTCCACTTGGCAGCTCATCTCTCTTTTTTGTAATCATCATTAGAGCCATTCGTCCTGCTGCTTCGGTGTGACCTCATTGTCATGTCCCATAGGTCAACATGCGTCTGCCAAAATATATAAGGCCACTATCATGGACAGCTGTGTCAGTGGCCCTCAGGAGGTGGCAGCATTCTGGTGCCAAAAATCAGACAGTAATGGATTATTGTCATGACACATCACCTTTTGATTTGTCACATTTTAACAACAAATTGTATGGTGGGTATATGAGAAGAGTGATGAGAAGTTTTTTTGTTTTGTTTTTTTACCTCTCAGGTATCAATTCATCATAATATCATCTAAATACTAGAGCTGGTAAAGCGTAGCATATTTAATGTGCGCTATGATACAGTTATCATCATTATCTTCTCTGGCCTGCCTAACAGCTTTACAATCCCAATGAGCTTTCTTGGCAACAATATTTGCCCTACTTTATGAGAACATTAATCACATGTCCATGTACTTTAAGTCACATCATTTCCCTGATGTCCTGGGGCTCTGGTGCAACCTCTCTTTGCAACAGTCCTCCTGGATTATGTTTATTCATACTGTGAGCATCCTCAACAATTCTAATGATGTCAGTGTATTTTTGAGTCTGCTGCCCTTTTGCTCATACATTTTAATATGGAGCCCCTGGCAAGAATGTTGCATTAATGTGCCGCCTGCAATGAGGATATATTTAACTTTTACTTTGTTTGTTTGTATTCTGTTATAATCAGGTTGATTACTGCCAATTGTAAGCGGAGGATTCAACATATCAGTATAGATATTCAATCCACATGGCGTCATATCACAAGCTGATGTAAGCAAGCAAAATACTTAAGTAATCTAAACAACTGAGGTGGCGGTATTACCATGCAGCAAATATACAAATAAATGTCAATTTCTGTAGTGTTCGTACCAAAGGTAATTCAAGGATTTCAGTCTGATGTGGCTCAGATGAATATTAGTTGCCTAAAGTGCGAGATGTCAGGTTGCTTGACATTTAAATTAGATTAAAAATCATTCCAATTTAAAATGAAACATAAAATAAAAAAGTTCAAATTCCACATTTTTAAAAATGTTTTAATGATTAATTTTTATATTTATTAATTAAAATATTTAAGCAATATTTATCCATTTAAAAATCTGTTTGTCAGTGGAAAGATTGTTTACACTTTCCAATAAGGTCTCATTTGTTAACATTAACTAATGTATTAACTAACAGTAAACTATATATTTTTAATATATAATATAATAATAATATAATTTTTTATTAATCTTTGTTAATGTTACTTAATAAAAATTCTTTGTTTCTTTTTTTGTTGATGTTAGTAAGTTCACAATAAATTAACTAAGATTAAAAAATGCAGTGTAAGTGCATTCTTAGTAACAAATGTAGTATTGTAACAAGTTGCCACTTTATTTAATGAACTTTCCAGTTTTTTACAGGGATTCAGCTTCTGTTTTTAGTCAACATGAAGTGAGGCGTAATCACATATTTTTAAAGTTGCTGTCAGCTATTCTAATCATAGATGTTCATGATTCTGAGATGAATGATGGAGGCAGAAGACCTCCAAATCAGGGTCTAGCAATGCTTATGTTTTGCACAATAAAATGAAACGTTTCAAAATTGTATCTTGTTCAATGTCCATTTAGAGAAGCCTGTGAGAGAAGGTGAAATAAAAAACACTACATCCAGCAATGAAAATTTCATTTATTGTGCCCTGAAACTGAACTCGGAGAAGTTCGTGGCCTCTTTTGACTGCGCGTTGAACCCGGGAAAAGTGCCACGGGCATACAGAAATGTGATACATGTTTCAAGGTTGTGTAGTAATGCTTTAGCTGTAATAATGCTCAGATAAAAAAAAGGGGAAATATGTGTGTGCGTCTTAACAGCGACAGATCTTACAGAGCTGGCAAAGCTTCAGCACTAAACATATGGAGAGTACTGATCTGGCTCTATTTAAGCAGCCCAGCAGATGACTGATTAGATGGCCTGATTCCTCCAATTATTTACATTTGAGGCATCCATGGGAACCTTTAGCAGGCACATTAGAGCTTGTTTGGAGTGTAATGAAACTGGCCAGAAGTAAAGGAAAAGTAATAAGATTAGTGTAGTGCTGGTCAGTGCAGTAATAAACCTGCATGCTTACAAGAGAGAATTGAGTAGTCAAATTAACATAATTTTCTGAAATAAAAAACACTTTTTCTTCCTGCATAATAATATAGGAAATGCATTATCATATGTTTGGATATGACTCCAAGTTTGAATCAATGAGCATGTCAATTATTAATCTGGATGATTTATGAAACCAGGCGATCCTTAATATTGGTCATACATTAAGAAGCATGAACACTATTGAGTGGTGAACCTAATTCTAATGTAGCATATATTACATTTGCTTTCAGAAGAAAAAAACACCAAATTTTCTGTCCGTTACATCATTTTATAAAACGATTAATTCCTGTCCGGTTTAAGATAAATCACGGCTATGACACTTCACCAAACAGATCTGTGCATCACCGCGCAACACTCTAAACATCATGAACATACTCCATATATTTCAGCAAAAGTAACTGTTTATTGTTTATTTAATGACCTCTGCTATGTCTGAGTTATTTCACCTTTAATTTTGAGGCCACACCCCACCCACGTCAAAGAAAGGGTGCTTCTCTTTTCTTATTTGTGCATCCTCGTTTCCTTTCCTCGAGTCTCAGCTCCACCCCCCACCCCCCAAGGATGCGGATGCAAGGACAGAAAATGAGCGCGAAGGAATCGATGGAAATCTTATTTGTGTATTGGAATATTCTTGATCAATCGAGCGTCACTTCAAAGCATCATCAGCTGCCCTTAAGGGATCTGCCCTTATGTTGTTGAAATTTGGTTATTTAAAAAATAACGCAAGATGCCCCATTGAACTATGTGAGATGTATTTTTTTTTATACTGCAAAGATAAAACATGAAATTAGGCCTACTATATTTGCCAGCATCTGCTAAATACAACTCAAAAACACTAAAATCGGTGTTCGGAATGGCATACCATACAACTCCTATTATATTGCAGTATGCATTGTGTATACTGTGAATGTGAATTTTCTGTATACATGGAATTTCAGGGTTACCTACTACATTTGCTGAAATCTGATGTATGCATCTGAGGACACTGGGATACTGTTTCCCACAACTGTTTCTTTATGAAGACCACTTAGGCTATTTAGACCATTACGTTCAATTTAATGGCAGTGACAGTGACATGACATGACGTGAAAGCAAAGGATGGTAACCCATACTCTGAATTTGTCCTGTGCAGCGTACATGAACACGCTGATGACGTATGATGTCTGCGTGAACAGGCTGCGCAGTGGTATGCAAACACATTTACTGACAGGGAAGACATGTTATCATTTCATTCGGACCGAATGCAATGATTGAACGAACATTTTATGGTCCTACGCCTTCCACAGATGATATATATTCACAAAAATACATTTAGACCACTTAATATAGTGATTGCTATAAGGATATGAGGAGACTTTTAACCAGCAATACAAAAAAAATCACCTACTGCACCTTTAATTTACGTTACCACATTAAACACATTTTTATGTTAAAATTTTTTCAGTGGAGTAGAGTAAAATAAAATCGAATCAACTGATTTTAAGTGAAAAACATGATTTAATTTAACAGATTCAACTTCATTTTACACCAACAAACAGAATTGTTATAGGTTAGAGAAAAACCGTTGATGACAGTCGAAAGTAGAACATTTTCACTCAGGTTTGCACATAAAAAAGAATGGTTAGCACATATGTAAGTAAGGTAACTTGGACAGTTGTGCTGAATTAATGTTCACTGTTTGTCATGTGACAACACTGCAGCATACTACTCTGAAACATTATTTGTACACATATTATCAAGCAAGGACTTAAATATATTACATCAAAATTAAACAGTAATAGACATTCATTTGAGGATTTCCTTCTTTCGCCTCCACTTGACTCATGTATGCGTGCCACTTTAATCGTAGGCTACTTCAGTGTTCGTGTGAGGATTGCTTTGAACTTGAAACGGACAAAACCAACAAGTAAGCCTGTATATATTACACCATGTTTGTTTCCCTTGTAAAAGAGATGAATTTTGTAGCTTTATAATCTCACCAGGTGTTCAACTCTCTGTAACTCCAAATAGGAAATCGGTCTGTTTTCAGTTGATGCGTAGACACAACTTTACTAAACATTATTTGTAGCACCTGACAATAACCACAATAAGCTTTGTGCTTTGCTACTTTTAATATGAAACAATATCTCCGCTTTCAAATGCTGTTGGTTGTATCACGAAATTCAAACAATACATTTGTTTTTGGCGCTCAGTTTTCAAGCGGCACGTGAATCTATCATATCTTTACTAGTTGTTATCTTTACTAGTTGTTATAGCACGAAATAAACATAAATAATCATCAGAAGGTATATGTTGAAAGATACAGTACAAATTACTGAAATGTATAATCTGTTTCAAACGTCGAAAAACGTCAATAAAACAGCTAGTAAACAATGTCACTTAACGTCACATTTACTTCAGGAAAGCTTTTCAATGACCACAACTTGTTAGTTAGTTAACTAGAAAGAGAGGAGAGAGAGGAGCATTTTGATAATAACCTATATGCATGAGATTACATATTCATTATTTTTACTTTACCTGTTTATTATATTTTTTACGTAACGTGATGACTTTTTCATTATTTAATGTAGCCTTCAAATAAATCTGTCATGAAAACAAGGTAGGCTATTACTGCCGTTGTTTAAACGTTTTGATTTCACTAACAAATTTAGAAATATAACTCTATTATTAAAAAGTCGATATAAAAACTGCCTTATGTGTAATTAAAATGTTTGTGTGTTTCAGGTAGAGTACTGTATGTTATTTGACTTATTCACCTTTGCAACACGGAAGTAAGCTGTTTTCTGTGAATGTGTGTGAACTTCCAATTTATTATCCGCTGGAAGAATAACAAAATACAGTAAATGATAAAACATTTTGCGTTACAAACCAGTGTATTTATGATTACTATAATGAATTAAAACAATATGATAACAAATATCAGTTTGCAATATCAACAGCATGACGGACAGTTTTTGTACAGCTAAAATAACCTCTCTTGCATTAAAAATATAGGGCTCAGGACATACTTTACTTACTTACTTACGCCCGTCACCTTTGCCAGGGTATGGGCCGCCAACCACAGATCTCCAGATTCCTCTGTCTTTGGCCATTCTTTCCAGCTGGTTCCAAGTGTAGCCCATCTTGGTGTTGTCGGCCTCGAGGTCACATCGCCAGGACGGCCTCTTCTCCGCTTTCCTTGGAGGTTCCACTTCAATGCCTGTCTGTTGATGTTGGTTGATGGTTTATGAAGAGTGTGCCCTATCCAGGCCCATTTTCTCTTCCTGATTTCTTCCTCAGCAGGGAGTAAGTGAGTCATATCATATATTGTGTTAAAAAAATAAATGACACAGCTATGAGAAAAGTTAGTTTATTTGAGCTCCATTGAGAAGTTTTCATTTGAGCTCCATCAGATTTACTTCCAAAAAGTAACATATTATATATTTTCGGCTTGTGGTAATCGTTTTATAAAAGCAATAAGGTACTCAATGCTTGCTTTATTGTGAATAGGGTCACGGCTGAAGGGGTTGTTTCATCATGACTTTATTCACTGCACAGCCTATTTGGGTGTGAGCAAAAACTCTCTGTTTTTGTGTGTGTCCCTTTAAATGCAAATGAGCTGCTGCTCCCCGCCCCCCTTCTGGAAGAGGGTGGATCCTTTACACAAGCTTCGGCTACTCCGTCAACAACAAAACAGACAAATCTCACTCAGGAAAAATGTCAGAAATAACCAGTTGTGGAGTGCAGCCTTAAGCCCGGAACACACCAAGCCGATGGTCGGCCGTCGTGCAGTTTTCGTGTGTCGGCCGACTAAGTTTTCTTGGTGTGTTCCGCACCGTCGGCTGAAGTTAGTCCTCGTCGGCTATTTTTCGGCTGATTCGACATGTTGAATTGGCGTCGCCGCTCGCCGGTCAGTCGGGCCATCTGATCATTCTGATTGGCTGTTCAGCTAGCACGAGAGCACGAGAAAAAAAAAAGCACAAATCCATCTGTGGTGAGCGAGATTCTGAGCTGCTTTGTTTATATCCCTGTAGCTCTTCCGGTTTCCCGCTTTGAATAACGAAAACAGACTACTGCCACCAGCTGGTACGGAAAGGTATTTCCTCTTACGCAGGCACAGAACAGACGTGCTACTTGGCCGTCGGATGTCGAGCGTTGGCTTGGTGTGTCAGGGCAACTTTGGACCCAGATGCTGCCGATGTGAGCAGACTCCGCACTCTGCTTTCTTCGCCACTAGTTGGTCGACGTCGACTTGGTGTGTTCCTTGCTTTACATGTTTGAACCAGAGTCGGACACAGATGGAGAGACTCAGGAAGAGGTTGCAACTTTTAGACTGCACCTGGACATTTCTGAATGGTTAGTGGATACATTTATGTAACATTAGTTGTTGTGGAGTTACGTTGATTCAACTCATCAACTAGCATGTACCGTCATGTTAATCTATAAATTGTTGTATAGGTGCTCGTGTGGGAACGTAAAAAAATGTCCGTCACCTGACTATACAATGCATATACAATGTGCGTTTATGAATTATGCAGACGGCGAGCGCTTTCGGGATAAAACTAACATCAGCGAGCGTTTTCGGGATAAAACCACAGTCAGAGACTATGGTAACTTTAGCCATATTAGCCGTACAGCATTCTAGAAAGCTCATTCAGAAAGGAAATTTGCAAACATTCACAAAATATGAAGTGCCATCCTTACAAGTTCTGGATATGAAGTTAGAGCACAAAGCGTTCGTATTGACCCATCCTTCAGAAACAACTTTATGCAAATCCAGCATTGTATTGACCCTCGTTGGTGAAGCAGTCATGCGTAAAATGATTTGCGCAAATATATAACATTTTACCAACATTTTTCGGCACATTTCCTTCAAAATTAAATTCAACCAGGTGTCCTCAGTGGCTCGGATGCCGTGAGTCTATGGAGACTCGCATGTTCGTTGGAACATCCAACAACAGAACATTTGTAATGTTTTTGGTGCAGACATTGTAAAACTCTAGCTACCTGACTAGCTGATACAGCGAGTAAACAGAAATGGCGGTTTCTGTGCTTCTCACTCAGGGATGTGTCTATGCTAAAAGGGCAGATCATCAACAGTCATGGGCGGGATTTCCCTGATCTTACATATGACTAGGGGAAAATATGAAAGCGCGTTATAAGAGATTGATAATGATTGATGGGGATTATAAAAAAACTAAGTATTGGGTGGATTTTTACCATTATAGGCTGGTTGTTTACACACACTGTGGACACACATCTGTGTTCAAACACCTTATAAAAGTGAATTTTCCATAACAGGTCCCCTTTAATCTTCAAGTTACGTTAATTTGATACATGGAGACACAAAGCTGAGTTAAATGGATGTAGAAATCAATTATGTTTTGGTCCAAACAGCTGAGGTCACCCTTTTACTGCAAACATCTGTAAGCATATTTCATATGTGTGGCCAAAAACACTGGCCATGGAAGGAGAAACTCTTAAACCTGAAATCCATCCATGGTCCATTTTATTTCTGGTGTAATATCAAATTACCGCTTGTCTGAAAGCACACTACAGACAGCTGCTATAGCCTTGAAAAGCAAAAGGATATCAACAAGAGAGTGTGTGCAGAAGGAAAGGCACATGGTTAGCTGACTGGGGAACAGTCAGGTGGCCAAACAGGGTTGGCTCAGCCAGACACAACCACAATTTCCCTGAAAATCATTTCCAAACATTGATTAATGGGATGGCGGGTGTGTAAATGCTTTCTCGTGTCCCAGATGGGGAGAAAACTCCAAGGTTGTTTTCCTCTCAATGGAGGCAGTCTGTTCTAAAGCAGAGCATTCTGTCTAAAGTAAATGGAATGTTGAGAAGTGTGCTCCGGGCATTGAACATGATCAGCTTTTCCAGAACGGGGGTATATCTGAGCCATTCCAAGCACTGTCAAAGAGATCAGTGAAGTCAGGGTGACATTTGCTGGAAATATCATTTTCTGGAGTGCCATCCAAAAGACCATATCAGTGAGAGTCAGCCAAGCAGCTGTACAGGAGCCGTGAGAACACTACCCTCCTTCAGCTGGAATATCGTTGAGGGACATTAACTAGAAAATGAGTTCTCTTTGTGCCTTTCCGAACAATCTTATCAAGTGCATAAGAATACTAGAGAAAAAGAGACTCGCAGTGCAACACACAATGGAAGCCATTTTATATGTGAACTTGAGCCAGATCATATTTGCTTCAGCAGGATTAAAATGCGTTTTGGCATTCACCTGCGCTACTTTTCCATTGTTTTTCTATGTAAACATGCGCTAGACGAACGTGTTTGGCCATTGCGCTCGTGTCTTTTGCAGCATCTCATGCATGACACAATGTTCTAAAAATGCAGCACTCAAGTTAGAAGTTCAACTTTTAAAAACTTTTTTTTCATTCCACTGCCCTGTCTCACGTTTTAAACTGCAAAAATGCATTGTGTGAATGACCATTGCGCTTATGTCTTTTGCAGTGTCTCGCGCATGACACCGTGTTCTAAAAACTCTGCGGCCAAGTTAAAATAAGACAATTTTAAGTCTTGAGAATCTTGTCTCGTGTTTTTCAACACACTGCTTTTGACTGCTTTTCAATAGTTTTTCTATACAAAATTGCTCTTGACGGACATGTTTGACCATTGCGCTCAAATCTTTTCGAGTGTCTCGCACATGAAATGGCGTTCTAAAAATGTTAGAAAAATGTCTCAAGTTAATATTAGTTCAACTTTTAAAAAGACATGTCTCAGACCTTTAGTTTTTTTCCATTCGACTACCCTCCGTCTTACGTTTTTCAACGCAGCCATCCCTGATGCTGTCCTACTGCACTGGATATGCAGTTTCGTAAACGGTCAGTGTTACAAGCATATATATACACGGTAACCTTTTATTATAAGCATAAAATTCCCTTCAAGTTTACAGCTGGTCATTAGCTGGTAGACCAAACTGAGTTAGCAAATTGAACTGTTTTTTCCATGCATATGGAATATTTGAAATTAAATACTATTTGAATGCAATTGTAGGTAATAGAGTCGCTAGAAAACAAGCTACTATGTTCTAAAACAAGCTACTATCTTAAGATGGATGTTCCACCAGCACTAATATCTCTGCGTTGTCGTACAGATTTTTAGGAATGTTCCACACTGACTGCATTTGAAAATATCAAAGACTAAAATACAGAAAAGGAGAAAAAGCCAAAAGGCCAGTTCACCTTCAAGAGAACATGTGTGTGAGTGTTGTCAGATTCCTATCCAGCTCTCTGATTTTCTGATTGATGGTCTTGTCTCCTACAAACAGACATAAAGGTGAAGGAGAGGGGCTCGAGCAACTGCCAATGGACTAAGGAGGAAAAACAGACGCGTGCTTTGCTTTCTTCAAAGGTAAAATCCGTAAATAACGAAGAGGCAGATCCAGCAGCTAATCTGAATTTGAGCGAAGTGTGCATTTTCAGCAGTGCGCTGTAATTGTTAGGCTGCTCGCGTTTGCATGCATTGAATACCAACGGGTGTTTTGAGCAGCTGTGTTGATACTCACCACACACCCTTGGTCTGATTGCGTAATGTGTGTAAAGGGTGTCTTGGATCCGATTATAACATTCTCTGTTAATTAGATGAACCTTAATGACAGTTTCTTCCCCCACATCCATGTCTAGATTTATTTGAAAGATCTGCAGGTAATTGTCATGCATAACTAGTCATGGTTACAAATGGGTTTACAGGCTAACTATATAAAGAAACACTCTATGGGCAGTTGTCTTGCAATTAAACCACAATTACTATGTAGTGTGGTGATTGATTGGGTAGCCGCACAGTACAACATGCAGCAAGGTAGTTTAATGGCCTGATAGTTATTAGACCTATTTCAGGAATCACTGGGGTGTATTGCTATGGAAGTGAACAAAAAAAAAAAAAAACAGTAAATTTTTCAATTAGAAAGCCAACTTAGGGTCTAACATGACCTTTACGTTTAAGCAAACAGCATTCCAAGATAATAATTGTGTTATATCAAGTCTATATTTATACTGATATTAATATATTATATAGCAATGGCGAGTGGTGACTTTTTTAACCGGGTATGCTAGGTGCGCGTAATGTCAAAAATGCACCTGGTGCAGATCCGTTGGATGGGTTTCGCGGTCGCTCTAGACAGAGGGCCCTATTTTAACGCTCTGAGCGCATGGTCTGAAGCGCATGGTGCAGATGCACTTAGGGTGTGTCCGAATCCACTTTTGCTAGATTAACGACGGAAAAAAACGGTCGACGCGCCAGGCACATGATCCAAAAGGGTTGTACCTAGTCTCTTAATGAGTCAGGGGTGTGTTTTGGGTGTAACTTGCAACGAACTAATCAGAGTCTCATCTCCCATTCCTTTTAAAACAAGGTGCGCTTGCACCATGGCGGATTCGCTATTTACATGGCGGAATTTGCGTGCGGAAAGACTGAACGCTTCTCCTTTTATTTTTAATATTTAAAAATGTTTGTGTGCTGCTGCACGTGCGTCCCTGTGTGTGTAATAAGAAGACTGTACGCGCGTTGTGCACCCGCCTATAGGCGCATATTACTAACGCGCCCTTTAAATAGAACAAAAAATACTGCGCTATTGACTTTAGACCATTGACTTTAATCGAGTAATCGGATAAGTACTTTTTCTTTATTAAAGAACAACTAATTTGTTTCCTTTTTAGAAAAAATTTAAGTTTTATTGCTGAAATTGCATACATTAATATCTGTGAAAACTAAACCAATTTAGTGCATTCAATTGCCATATTATATTCAAAATGCAAATACAAATATATAAATTTAAAAAATCATAAATAAAAATACAAAAATCAATTTTAAATTACTTTAAATAGGTAAACATAGTGCAACCTAAAACTAAACCTACAAGCTATAAATCAAAATAATAGTAATATAAATAATAATAATGCCTAAACATTGCATTTATGTTGTGCAACTTAACTTTCAAGTTTCAGCTTCAGCTCAGGCATGACATAAGCCTTTACTGTCTTCTTGGAAGGCTTTGTGGCTTTTGTAAGAAGCAAAAAATATTGGACTGGAAGGTAACTTGGAACAAGAACAAGAGATGGGCATACTAGAGATGCGCGGGTCAGCTCTAACGTCACCGAATCCGCTGTTAAAAACAAACCATCCACCCGCACATGATTTTCTCTGATTTAGATATTCGCACCCGATCGTCACATTACAATTATTCAAATTCTCAGTGTTAAGCGCGATGCTATCGTAACATATTAGCTACACTGAAGTAGGTTGCTTTAAAAAACTTCTTTGGCGAAATTACATTTCTTAACCTAAACCAGGGTCGACAACCTATACAGCACACGGAGGAGTAATTGCTGGAACGTGAGCAAAAGCGAGAGATGTGTTTGTATTTAATTCAGATAAAGTAGCATCGCACATACAGATCTACATTTTGAGATCTACATTCATCATAGTAACACAACTTGTTTTATTAAGTTAGAAGCTATAAATATGATTAAAGTGTGAGATTTAAATTATGCAAATCAATGAAAGCACGCAGCTCTGACAGCAGGAGCGCTGCGCATCACGCGCACACAACAGTTCCCAGATAGCACACGTACGTGTGGCCGACGTCGGCCCCAGAGCGGGACGTCGGCCTCCTATCTATAACATCTAATAAGTATCGGCCAGGCATAGGCGAATAACGCTTTATTTCCAGCTCGTCGGCTTTGGGTCGGTCCACTACTGGAGGCCGATGCCACGCTTATCTGTTTGCGCGTGTCCATTCATCTCTTTGCAACCCACCAGAGAAAAGGCGACTCCGGCGCCATCTGGGGTTTTCAGGTAAGTTTTCGCTTGAGGTAAATCAGAAAAAAAAATCCTTTGTTAATTCTGTGACACTTAAAAGTTGGCACTCAGTTTACTACAGGCAGTTTGTAATCACAATTTCTCGGAGCCGAAAGGCTAGACGAGCAGTCTTTAGCTCAGAAATGTTCATACTGTTGTGCCAAAATTTTTGTAAGTAGCCAAACTGTCTGAACATATGTCATCCTCTGCAAAATAACTGGTAATGGTAGATGTTTATTTATGTAATGCTGCGTGACTTTGACGTGTTTTAATGGGCGTGCGCGTTGAACATTCAAACACTGAAGGAAAGAAGTTACCATGGAAACGGGCCGGGGTGACACCACCACAGTAACGGACACGCTCTCACTGTTGTTTTCTCTGCTTTCAGGTGAGTTTAGTCCCTAAAAATCACACAAATAATATAAAACTGTTCCGGACACATTTCTTACTTGTAATTCACACTTCTGTCGAATATTTACTTTATTGAAATAGTTCAGTATCTTTGAAAAAGTCTGTTAGCATCTCAACCGTTTTCAGAACAGGTTTGCTAATATACTTAGCTCTTACGAAAGTTTGAGTTCCCTTGCGATACTACACGAGTACTGCGTCGTTCGTCTTATTAAGATAAATAAGACAAGACACTACGGGGAAAACTCCTTTTTCTCCGATTCTGAAGCCTTTATACAATCACGCAGTGAAAACTGCATGTCGATTGGTTCGTGCGAGCCAATGGTGAGCGTGCCCGCCGAAAGGGGCGGGGTCTCGGGCTATAAAAGCGGCCGTTTCACCATGGCAAATCGATTAATTCTCATTCAGCGACGCAGATAACATCTCTTCGTTGGAACTCGATTTGAAGCCGCCTTCACCTGCAAGCAGCTGGATTCGCTGCTGATCTTCTTGCCTTCGTGCAGTTGATCGGCCCGCCTCCCTGCTCGCCGCTCTCTATCCCGCTCACCGCTCTCAAGCAGCTCGCCCGCTCACGTGCAGCGCTGATCGCCCGCCGCTCTGCAGCAGCCAGATCAGCTCGCCGCTCTCAAGCAGTACTGTTCCCACACCGCTGTGTTGCAGCCTGGTCAGCGCTTCGCCCACGAGCCGCCTGCAGGCGTGCGAGTGCACTTCGGTGTATCCTTTCAGAGCATTTATAAAAGAGCAAATTTTAGCGAAATTGTTGAAGATGTCGCGCCACGAGTGTGGCACGTGCAAAGCCCCTCTGCACGTTGATGACGGGCACAGTGTGTGCATGCAATGTCTGGGTGAGTCCCACGCAGAAGCCGCGCTCACTGACTCGACCTGCTCTCACTGCGAGAGTATGAGTCTCGCCTCTCTGCGCTCGCGGATAGCGTTCTTCTCAGAACGCGACCCCGCCCCTTGCGCCCTCCCGTTTTCTTCCTCCCGGGAACCCGCGAGGAAAAAACAGCGGGGCAGAGGATCTCAGCGCTCAGACGAGTGCGATCTCACATCGGCTCAGCCCCCTCGTGACTCGCTCACCCCACAGGAAGAGGTTCCCCCCGTTCATTTCTCCCATCCAGACCAACGTCCCTCGGCGGCCGCGAGTGACTTGGTCTCGTTCGGAGGATCCGATGACCACGAAGACCGCGGCTCAAGCCATTGGACGCTCGACGGCCAGTTTGGTGGTGTTGGAGCGCCACTTGTGGCTTAACTTGACTGAGATCAAGGACGCAGATAAAGCCGTTTTCCTCGACTCACCAGTCTCCTCCACCGGTCTCTTCGGACCCGCCGTCGATGGCTTCGCCGAGTGCTTCATGGCAGCACAAAAGTCGTCCCAGGCTATGCAACACTTTTTGCCCAAACGCTCCACCTCCTCTGCCCTGAGCCGCCCTAAATCAGCGCCAGCTCAGCAGCAGATGCCAAGGGACAAGTCGCCAGCAACCAAGCAAGCGCCGAGCTCCGAGCACAGACGGTGCTCGCGCTCTGCTAGGCACCACCCCCCTCCGGTGCGACAGGGCCCCCGACCCAAGATAGTGTTAGACCCTGCAGCCCAGAAGTCGGCCTGATGGCCGAGAAATGAAGAGGAGGAGGCTAAGTCCCGCTGCGGCCGGATCACCCTTCAAAATGCCTCGCCCAGTTTTCCTGCCACCGTGTTCAGTTCCAGGTGCTCGAGAAAGAGTGTTTGTTGCCCACACAGAGCCTGTTCAAATGCCCTGGTTGGGAGCCGCTGTTATAGCGGAAATAAAAATTAAACATACTCAAAAACATACTCTTCCACCACACACATGCACCTCAGTCCCTCACAGCGACTTAGTGCCAGTACCAATTCAGCCCCTCGCCTCATGGGCCGAGGCCTGGCAGGCCATCCCCGGAGTGTCAGCCTGGGTTCTGAACATAATAAAACGAGGTTATGTACTCCAATTCGCTCAAAGACCCCCGTTTTTCAACGGCGTGGTCGAAACCTCTGTAGAAAGCAAGGATGCACATGTCCTGCGTTCCGAGGTAAACATCATGCTGGCGAAAAGAGCCATAGAAGTGGTTCCTCCAGCACTGAGCGAGTCAGGCTTTTACAGCAGGTACTTCCTCGTCCCCAAGAAGGATGGCGGTCTCAGGCCCTAATAAAGTGCTCGTTCAGAATGATCACTCTGAAACAGATCTTCCCGCAAATACGCCTGGGAGACTGGTTCTTTATCCTGGATCTGAAAGATGCTTACTTTCACATCCAGATGGCCCCCCATCACAGGCAGTTTTTGAGATTCGCCTTCGAGGGAGTGGCATATCAATATACGGCCTGTCCCTGGCCCCCCGCACTTTTACGAAGTGCATGGATGTGGCTGTCTCCCCTCTAAGACAGATGGGTGTGCGCATTCTGAATTACCTCGACGACTGGCTCATTCTGGCCCAGTCGGAGGCGGAACTAATATTCCACAGATCCGTTATCCTCAACCACTTAGAGTGCTTGGGTCTCAGGGTCAGTTTTGCAAAGAGCTCATTATCTCCCAGTCAACGCATATCGTTCCTGGGGATAATTTTAGACTCAACCCTCTTGAGGGCCACAGTCACTCCAGAGCGTGCTCTGGCCATTCAGCAGCTCGCGCAAACATTTACGCCCGGGGTTTTTCTGCCACTCAGAACGTTTCAGAAAATGCTAGGCCTAATGAGCTCAGCATCTCCAGCTCTGCAGATGGGGTTGCTTCATATGCGCCCTCTGCAGTTCTGGCTGAAACCGCGGGTCCCGCCCTCAGCCTGGCATCATGGCCGTTGCTCGCTCAAGGTGAACCAGGCATGTGTCACAGCCCTGGCCCCTTGGACGAACCCTTGCTGGTTCAAGCAAGGTGTGGCGATAGGAGCTATGAGCACATACAGGGCGTACTGAACGTAGGGGCGGACATGCTGTCCCGGAGCAACCTTCCCTAGGTCGCTCCACCCCCGCTCAGTTCAGAGAATTTGGGACGTTTTCGGGAAGGCAGAGGTTGACCTCTTTGCCTCAGAAGACAATCATCACTACCCAATATTTTTCTCAAAAGCCAGGGATGCGCTGGCCGACGATTGGCACAGCCTCCTCCTTTATGCTTTCCCCCTGATTGCTCTGATTCCTCAAGCGAACCAGGGAGGGCAGCCACAAAGTTCTCCTGGTGGCTCCTCTTTGGAGGACCCAACCATGGTTCTCGGAGCTGTCTCAGTTATCGCCCCTGAGGCCATGGCCGATCCCTCTGAGACGGGACCTCCTCTCCCAAGCGAGAAGGACAATTTGGCACCCCAGACCCGAGCTGTGGGACCTTCATGTGTGCTTTCTCAACGGGAGCCCTTTAACCATTGAGAATATCCTAAACACTATCTCTCAGGCCAGAGCTCCGTCTACAAGACGTCTCTACACCTCAAAATGGGCCGTCTTCGCCTCCTGGTGTAAAACCTGGGGCGGCGACCCTCTAACTTGTGACATATCTCAGATATTGTAATTTCTTCAAGACTTAATGGATAGAGGCCATTCCCCCTCTACTCTTAAAGTCTATGTTGCGGCTATGGCAGCTTCACACACTCCTATAGCAGGGCAGTCTATAGGAAGAAACTACCTCGCGTCCTTAAGGGCTCCAGGAGGCTAAACCCTCCACGTCCCCTCACGGTCCCTACTTCGGACCTGTCTGTGGTTCTTAGGGGCCTTAAAAGCCCTCCATTTGAACCAATCCAGACTGCTGACCTTCGACCCCTGTCGCTAAAAACCGCCTCGCTGCTAGCTCTAGCATCGGTTAAGCGTGTGGGAGATTTGCACGCACTCTCTGTGAGCCCCTCGACTCTAAAGTCATCCTGAAACCTAGACATGGATACGTCCCGAAAGTTCTATCTACCCCCTTTAGGGCGCAGATGGTAGTTCTCTCCGCCCTTCCTCCTTCTCAGGATGAACAGGAGTTGAACCTTCTCTGTCCTGTCAAAGCCCTGAGGACGTACATTGATCGCTCAGCCCCTTTTCGCCAGGCGGAACAGCTCTTTATCTGCTTCGGTGGCCGCACGAAAGGTCTTCCGGTCACAAAGCCCAGACTATCTAGATGGATAGCAGACGCCATAGCTCTCGCTTACTCCTCCTTGGGCCTTCAATGTCCCTTGGGAGTGAGAGCACACTCCACGAGAGGCATGGCCTCCTCGTGGGCGTGGTCCTCTGGTGTTTCCATTGATGACATCTGTGCGGTGGCCGGCTGGGCCTCACTGTCCACATTTGTTAGATTTTATAATCCAGAGGTACCTGTACTTCAATCGCAGGTCCTTTTTTGCATTCACGTACTTTTTTGTTATATCCCCGACTTAGTATGGGAGTAACTACTGTTTGCCCCATATATACATAACTAGGCCCCTGGAGGCCCTAGTAATGGGGCTCTGGTGGATGACTTATATCTCTTGAGTGTCTTGGAGCCCTTTTTTTTTTTTTAAAGCGCTTCACACTTTTACTTAGTCGTCCCCTTACATAGCACGGCGTGATTGTATTATCCCCGTAGCGTCTTGTCTTATTTATCTTAAGACGAACGACGCAGTACTCGTGTAGTATCGCAAGGGAACATACTCGGTTACTAACGTAACCTTGGTTCCCTTAGATACGGAACGAGTACTGCGTAATTTGCCGTGCTACGCGCGAAGACGCCTCATGCGTCGCTTCAGTCGAAACCAATCAATTTGCCATGGTGAAATGGCCGCTTTTATAGCCTGAGACCCCACCCCTTTCGGTGGGCTCGCTCACCATTGGTTCGCGCGTACCGCGCCGTCATTTGTTCATTTTCTTTAGCTTTACGAACCAATCAACGTGCAGTTTTCACTGCGTGATTGTATAAAGGCTTCAGAATCGGAGAAAAAGGAGTTTTCCCCGTAGCGTCTTGTCTTATTTATCTTAATAAGACGAACGACACAGTACTCGTTCCGTATCTAAGGGAACCAAGGTTACGTTAGTAACCAAGTACGTTTTTAATCAAGTCTTTATGTGCAGAAGAGAGGCTTTGATAGTTTTGTTAAGGTTTTGCTGGTAATCTGTCAATGGGTTATTGGAAGTGAGCTAATTTATTTAAACTAACTTACTGTAAGATATGTTAATGACATACAGGAAGCGTGGAAATCAAGACCGGATTTCACTCTTCTTCGCGCCAGTGTGCACGCTCTGACTGTAACGCTAGCTACAACTTGCAAGTTGCTATCGTGCCTGTAAAGCGAGGTCACAGTATATGGTTTTTTACGTCCTTGCTGTTCAAAACGTGTATCGCGATTCGTTTAACATCTCAACCGACTTGAATCGTCACACACTTATACAGACACGCATCCGATTTTACTTTCACTTTAGACATAACCGACTGTGTTTATGTTAACCTTGTGTGTATTTGACAGTATTAATGCAGTAAGATTACTTAGTCCATTAATCACGTCCTGTTTGACAGACTTTTAGTTTGCGCACGCTCAGAAAAGTGCATGTTAAAACAGTGCATAAGCACGCAAATGAAATGTTTAACCGGCAAGGCTTTAAAACGCATGCAAATAATGAACTTTCGTGATTGTGAATAACGTCTCGGTTACGTATGTAACCCTCGTTCCCTGAGGAGGGAACGGAGACGTAACGTCAGTGACTGACGAATGGGAGTTTCGCCTAGAAGCCTATCATCTTCGAGATCTAAAAAACGCCCAGTGGCAGTGCCAATGCCATGGGCATGCGGAATTTGCATAGCGTAACTCCGCCCCACAGTGTGGGTATATAAGGAAGTACGCTGGCAACATCGCATTATGTTTACCTGCTGAGGAGCCAAGACTGAACTCCCGGCCGTTCCAGCGGTACAGCGGAAGTGGCAGAGGGACGTTACATCTCCGTTCCCTCCTCAGGGAACGAGGGTTACATACGTAACCGAGACGTTCCCTTTCGTTCAGTCACTCCGAGTAACGTCAGTGACTGACGAATGGGGGTCCCAATGTAATCACGCCACTCGGCTGTCATCCAGTGCCCTGCGTAAGCGTGAGCTCCCTGTCGTAAGCTAGTACGGACGAAGGACTCCCACTTAACACAGGAATACCAAGGTACACTGGGAAGCATATTCCAGGTGGAAGTATGCGTCAAGCGCCTACCCATAGGGAGGACTTAAGGATACACATATGACCCGCTCAGGGCTACATATGGAGAACTCTGGGGTAACCAGCCGAAAGTGGAAGAATTTTTACCCCCAGGGTGGCAAGGGGCTTGCCAAGGGAAAGACACATGCTCAGGGAGGCTTACAGTGGAAATACACATGTGGGGGTCGCCCAACGGGGGAACCATGCACACGGTGGCACCTAGCCTAACACGGGGGCCTGACCGAGTGGGCAGATGTACTGGTGTCGGCATCAACAGTGCTGGAGGAACTCAGGGCTTCAGGGAAACTACCTGAAGAATATCGCACGTATCCAGTCCATGGAGTGGAATGGCGAGCAAGCGAAGACACCTGAGCCTAGTCCATTACCGGCCACTAGTAGAGGCGAGTACATGAGAGGACACTGGCTCCACTCGGAGATTATAGAATCTGGTGAATGTGTTGGGTGTCGCCCAGCCTGCAGCTCTGCAAATGTCTGTTAGCGAGGCGGCATGCACTAGAGCCCAAGAGGAGGCCACACTCCGGGTGGAGTGAGCCCTGACCCCTAGAGGGCATGGACGCCCCTGCGTCTGGTAAGCCAAAACAATGGCGTCTACTATCCAGTGAGACAACCTTTGCTTGGAGAGAGCCTTTCCCTTCAGCTTCCCACCATAACAGACAAAGAGCTGGTCTGAGGTCCTGAAACACTGCGTTCCGTCTACGTAAGCACGGAGGGCGCGTACTGGACAGAGCAGTGCCAAGGCTGGGTCTGCCTCCTCCAAAGGCAGCACTTGCAGGTTCACCACCTGGAACGGAGTGGTGGGAACCTTGGGCACATATCCAGGCCGGGGTCTCAGGATCACGTGAGAGTTGGCCGGCCCGAATTCCAGGCACGCTTCGTCAACCGAAAATGCCTGCAGGTCCCCTACCCTCTTGATGGAGGCCAAGGCGATCAGGAGCGCTGTCTTCATAGAGAGGAACTTAAGCTCGACTGACCGCAATGGCTCGAAGGGAGCCCTCTGCAGAGCACTTAAGACTACTGAGAGGTCCCAAGAGGGTACGAGGGGAGCACGAGGAGGATTCAGTCTCCTCGCTCCCCTCAGGAACCTGATGACCAGGTCGTGCTGACTTACCTTTTTCGTCTCCACAAGGTCGTGGTAGGCTGATATATAGCGGCCACATAAATCTTGAGGGTGGAAGGAGACAGCCTTCGTTCCAACCCTTCCTGGAGGAATGCGAGCACGGACCCGATCGGGCATTTCCAGGGGTCTTCTTGGCGAGAAGAACACCAGGTGACGAAGAGGTTCCACTTCAACGCATAGGCGTGTCGAGTAGACAGGGCCCTAGCGGAAGTGATGGTAGCCACCACCTGAGGTGGTAGGGTATTCAAACCTGCCGCGTCTCATCCAGGAGCCACACGTGGAGGATCCAAAGATCGGGACGCGGGTGCCAAAGGGTGCCCCGTCTCTGAGAAAGGAGGTCCTTCCTCAGAGGAATCGACCAGGGAGGGCTGTCACAAGGAGTACGAGTTCGGAGAACCAGGTCCGGCTGGGCCAATATGGGGCAACCAAAAGGACCTGCTCCTTGTCCTCCCTGATCTTGCACAGAACCTGTGCGAGAAGGCTCACTGGGGGAAACGCATACTTGCGGAGGCCCCGCGGCCAGCTGTGCACCACAGCATCCGTGCCGAGGGAGCCCTCGGTCAGGGAATAAAACAGGCGGCAATGGGAAGAGTCGTGGGAGGCAAACAGATCTACCTGTGCGTCGCCGAACTGTTCCCAAATCAGCTGAACCGTCTGGGGAAGGAGTCTCCATTCTCCAGGAAGTGGCTGAAGCCGTGAGAGCTCGTCGGCTGCACGGTTCAGGACTCCCGGGACATGGATGGCACGAAGGGACCTCAGGTGCTTCTGACTCCATAAGACGAGATGGCGGGCGAGTTGAGACATGCGGCAGGAACGTAGACCACCCTGGTGGTTGATGTACGCTACTGTGGCCGTGTTGTCTGACCGGACTAGCACGTGTTGACCCTTGAGCAGCGCTCGGAAGCGGTGCAGGGCGAACCGTACTGCCAGCAACTCGAGGCAATTGACATGCAGGAGGCGCTGGGGTCCTGTCCAGGAGCCCGCGGCAGCATGTCCATTGCACATGGCACCCCAGCCCGTGGTGAAGACATCTGTTGACACAACAAAATGCCTGGAAACTCGTTCTAAGGGCACACTGGCCGTAGAACTGAGGTTCGACCACGGGGTGAGGGTCTGCAGGCAGGCCCGAGTCACTGGAACCCGGAGCGTGCCCGACTGCCATGCCCATCTCGGGACTCGATCGCGAAGCCAGTGCTGAAGCGGTCTCATATGAAGCAATCTGAGCGGCGTTACTCTTTTCCCAGTTGACCCGAAGGCCCAGACGGGCTAAGTGCTGGAGCACCAAGTCTCTGTGTTCGCACACCTGCTCTCGAGAGTGACTCAGGAACAGCCAGTCGTCGAGGTAGTTCAGGATGCGAACCCCGTGTTGCCTGAGTGGCACAAGGGCTGCCTCGACAATCTTCGTAAAGACGCGAGGGGACAGAGCTAGCCCGAATGGGAGGACTGCGTACTGGAAGTAGGCGTCCTTCAGGTCGATCGCTGCAAACCAATCTACTGGACGAACGCATTCGAAAAGGCGCTTCGCTGTCAACATCCTGAACAGAAGCCTGTGAAGGGATCGGTTCAGGACGCGCAGGTCCAGGATCGGTCGTAACCCACCGGTTTTCTTGGGTACAATGAAGTAAGGGCTGTAGAAGCCGGACTTCATCTCGGCTGGAGGGACAGGCTCGATCGCACCCTTCGCCAGCAAGGTAGCAACCTCTGCACGCATGACAGGGGCGTTGGGCCCCCCCATGGTGTGGCGGACTCCCCGGAAGCGGGGAGGAGCCTGAGCGAACTGAATCGCATAGCCGAGCCTGATGGTCTTCTCGACCCAGCGGAACAGTCCGGGAAGCTCTAGCCAGGCTCCCAAAAACTGCACCAGCGGGGTCGTGCGGACCACAGACGTACCCTGGGTGGGGCAGCGAGGTGGCGTGACCGGCCCGGACGTGGGAGGCTTAGCGTCCCGGTGTGGGGGCACGGTCATCAGCCGCGTCCTGACAGAGGAGACCAGGGAAGGACGCACGTTCCACTGGGGTCTGCTCTGAGAGGAGACTGGCGTCAGAGAGGGACGAGAGTGGCGTGGCCCGGGGGCGGCGCACACTGCCATCGGTCTCTGGGTGCTCAGGGATGGGTGAGTTAGTTCTTCCACATAGGGTGCTGCTGACCTGGGGGCCAGCAGCTGAACAGAAGATTCTCCCCCGGCCCTCCACCGGGGGAAGGAGTGGCCCTGCTACCAACTCCTTGGAAGAACTGCCCATCCCTGAGCTGCCCGCATGAAGAGTGCCGCTAGCCTGGCGTTAGGCGGGCTGCGGGGCTGGGAGCGGACGGGGGCGCCTTCCTGCGACCATCCCTACGGCGCGGCCCGGAAAGGGCGGCGGGAGGGTCGAAGCCGCAGGAGGGCGCCCTCGGCGGCAAGCAGATTGAGGCGACTGAGACAGCCGCCGGGGCAGTACGTTTAATGGCCTTAGTCTGCTACTGGAACTGTGCCCAACAGTTCTCGGCCGTGCCGCCGAAGAGGCCAGCCTGGGATATGTGAGCGTTGAGGAACCGGGTACGCTCAGCCTCTCTCATATCGACCAGGCTGAGCCTCGTCTCTCCTGGACCACAGCTGTGGACATCACCTGACCCAGGGAGCGCACGGTCACCCTCGTCACCCGGAGGGCGAGGTCGGTGGCGGCACGCGGCTCATTAAGAGCCCTGGGACAGCTCTACCCTCGTGCATGCCACGAGCATCCTGGCCTGGTAGACCTGAAGGATGGCCATGGCGTGCTGAGAGGCGGCGGCCTGCCCCGCAGCTCTGTAGTCCCTCGCCACCAGAGTAGACGAGAACTACAGGCCTTGGAGGGGTGCTTAGGATCACCGCGCCACATTAAAGCACTCTGTGCAAGAGGGGGGGTGTGGCCCGAGGAATACTCGTCGGGGTTTATGCCACACCGCAGCCCTCAGGTCACCCTGGCCACCAGCCAAACATCCCGTCACGTGGAGAGGATAACTGGGGTGTGGCAAAGGGGACTCTCCCTCCATACGGGGGTCATTGAGTCTCGACCGTGATTGCAACTGAGCGTCAACAGGGGGGACCCCAGTGTACCCTTGGCCGCGGCCCCATCGAGGGCAGAGAAGGCGGAGGAGGCCGCCGAACGGTCGCGGGAAGACAACGGGGACTTCCAGGACCACGTGACCTCTTCATGTATCCCGGGAGAGAAAGTAATTGGGGGCGGGGCCCAACAGCTGTCAGGACGCGTCGCACCCAAAGACCAAACATCCCCCGAGATGACATGGCTGTCAACTCCGGGTCGGACTCGGGCAATGCTGGCACGCCCGAAGGCAGCAGCATAGCCGAATCTTCATTCCCAGAGGACTCCAGCCCACCTTGAGATGCGGCGATCGACATCTCATCGCCAACTGGAGCGCCGAACGAAATACACGGGGCGTCCGCAGACGGTCCCGCTGCTTCAGTCCGATCACTCACGGGTAGCGATGTGCGAAAGGGGGGTGTGGCCCGAGGAATGATCGTCGGGGTTATGCCACACCGTAACCCTCGGGTCACCCTGGCCACCAGCCAAAGTACCATCTCTCTCGGAGACGGTAGATTGGGGTGTGGCAGAGGGGACTCTCTTTCCTTGCGGAGGTCATTGAGTCTCGACCGCAACATCGCGATGGTCATGTTCCCACAGTGAGAACATGACTCACCCACAAACGCTGCTTGAACGTGCTGAAGCCCAAACACATCACGCAGCGATTGTGCCCATCAGATGGCAACAGAGATCGACCGCACCCAGAAGTGCACGGGCAAACTGTCTTTAAAAAGACGTGCCACGTGCGAGCTCTTTTGTGAGAGGGAGCTTCACAGCGATGCCGAAGCGCCCAGGGAACGAATACCAGCTGGATGCAGATCACTGCACAGATCAGCAGGCAGGAAGTAAACACTCGCTGGAACGCGCCGTAACACCAACACCGACTGGAAAGCTCCTCGTCTCGAAGAAGCTTGACGATATACTCAAAAAGGCTTAAGGAGTGAAGAGATAGATGCTCTTGGCTCTGAAGCAGAAACATAATGCGATGTTGCCAGCGTACTTCCTTATATACCCACACTGTGGGGCGGAGTTACGCTATGCAAATTCCGCATGCCCATGGCATTGGCACTGCCATTGGGCGTTTTCTAGATCTCGAAGATGATAGGCTTCTAGGCGAAACCACCATTCGTCAGTCACTGACGTTACTCGGAGTGACTGAACAAAAGGGAACTATAGTGTCCCGTGAGCTTAACTCTACCACTAACGTGTGATATCACACACCCCACCCACACCACAGATTTGAAAGATGGTGGTGCGCACTGCAGCCTCACTCCACCGCTCTGTTAAGACACCAGCATTGCAAGCGTGGCTAAACACCACCCAACTTTAGTGCATAGTGATTGGATATTTTACTCATATCAGCATGTAGACTCACGGGCACACACAAACAGAGCCAGTTCGGAGAGAAATAAAATGCACAGAAATAAATTAAATGCAAAACCAGAAAAAATGTCATACACAAGCACGTATTGAACCGTGGATGTCGTATCGAATGGTTCAATATTATATTGAGAATTGTGGCATCCCTAATATTTATCCAAATGAGGTTTGTTAAAAATTGCATATAGAAGAAAATGTGACCAGGTCACTGGTCACAGGTCACTGGGCTTCTCACAAAATGCCATATTAAAGGAATATTCAGAGTGCAAGTCAAAACAGTTTCTTTTGTGCAATATTATGCTGCAAATATTGTCTATTGAGCTAAAGTTAAATTGAACCTGGAATGATACTTTGTGTTACCAGATACTTTGTAATGGGTATGTACGATGGATTTTGAACTGTACTATTTTTATTACAGGTGATCTGGGAATCCCCAGTTGAAGGCATGAAGACATCAGATGTTGGCCTGGACAGATGTACCAACAGTCCACCACACTGACCTCTGCTTTTGCATGGATGGCTGATTACTACCATGTTCTGTGAGGGTATTATTATAGCAAAACTGAGCACCTGTGACAGTGGAATAGTCACACATCAGTACACTTAAAGTCAAAAAAAACATTTTTTTTTAGAAGTTGCAAACTTTTCTCTCTCTTTCTCTCTTACAAACAACACAACAGTTAAACCTTTTCAAATTCTTTTCTGGTGGTGCACAAGTCCTATTCTACAAATCACAAATTAAGAAATTCATATGCTCACATTTAAGCTGCGGACACATGACTTTGAGCATGCAAAATTTCTTCAGACGCTGTAACAGTCATGATATCAAATAAACTTTACTTTATTTGAATGATCTACAAAAATTTGAGCCTACGAGTTTCTTTATTTGTGATTTGTAGGATAGGATTAGTACAAATTTAACTGTTGTGCTGTGTTTGTGAGAGAGAAAAGAAAACTACAAGTTTACAAATCCTAATACATTTTCTCAGTGACTTTACTGAAATATTCTCGACAAATTCCACTGTCACAGGTGCTTAGTTTTGCTACAATAATACTAGATATTATACAGCACATGCATAATTTGAGTCGATATTCTGATTAAATTTTTTTCAGTCTCATTTTACCAATGCCAAACCACGTCTATCTTATTAACTACTATTAATTTTGTATATAATCAATATATAAACAAGTGATATTTAATTGTTAACAAGGGATTGGCTGGACCCTGCTGACCCAATCAGTATTTCTCCTCCAATGGTCATACTTTAATTTTCCAGTTTCTCTAGTACTGCATCCTTCTCATGGGCATTTAATAATGACTTTCAGTGTGGGTTAAACCTCTTTTTTGGCCCATAATATGTTTTTTTTTTTTTTTTTTAAAGTAATTAAAAATAGTTTTCTCTATGCTATTGAAATTGTGGGTTACATCTTTGTCACCTTTTTCACCCAAGGAGTTTACATTTAATAATAATTATAATACAATAGTTGCAAAGGAAAACCAATTAATCTGCTATATTCTTCTGCCCTCTATTTCCATGGGTAAGATTTCTTTATAAACCATCTACTCACCCATATGCATTTATTTTGTGGAACACAAAAGGAGAGTCAAGTAGTCTCAGTCACCATTAGAAAAGAAACCGTGAATTGTGACTGTCTACGAGCGGGTGGGTGCGGAATAGAACCTAGCGGGAGCGGGGCGAAAAAAAGTCCTGCGCAGACCTCTAATCCACAGTTCCTCTGTAAAATTGCATAATAATAACCTCCCAGAAACACCTTATACGTGGTCTCTCCCAAGTATAAGGGGCTTTCCTTGCCATTAATGCTTGGATAACACGCCTAAGTCTCCTTTGATTAAAAATAATGACTGCGATATACGTAAACCTACCAACATACATCGCCATGATTTTTGGAATGACTTATCGCGAGAGGAAAAAAATGACGTTTTAGTTGCATAACATTGGTTAATGGAAACGCCGTCATTTCGCAATAGTTCTTTTTATCGACATTTAGAAAACTTAGCAAAAGTTTTGTGCAAATCTGTAAAGGAAACCAGACTAGAAATGTCAGCCAGGGAAAAACAAGACTTCGCAATGACTGAGTGTGAGAGGGTCCAGTAGATGGGGAACAGATGTGGTAGCAATCAGTACCAGGTACGGGGTTATGGGAAATGGAGTCCAGGGAATGAAGTCAATACCCAGGTGATGGTGCCCTCTGGTTGTGAGTGGAAGGAACCACAGAGGCCTGATTCGTGACAAATATCAGCCTGTTTTTCTTTAATGACCAATTCTCAATCATTTTCTGTTGACCTTGTGTTGAGCTTTGGTGTTGAAAGAGTGTGCTGCGGTAATGAGTAGCATAGCTATGGTTGAAATAGTGATCTTGCTGCTGCTGCTGCTGCTTTGTGTGGTAATTTGCAGATGCTAACATCCAGTGTGTCTCTCATGACCACGGCATACTTCTAATCAAATAAACAGCAGAGAGGTTGAAAGGGTCTGCCGTGCTATTGGAGCAAAGAGACTGCTCCATTCCAGCTCTGCAGTAGACCGATGCCTGCTAATAGCAGGATAAACTTTTGATATGGTAAAACCTCATACAACTTCAGCATTAAGTCATCTCCAGCTGTGATGATTGTCATTATTTACTCAAACTTGTATGACTTTCTTTCTTCTGTGGAACAAGAAATTCGATTGAACAATCTTTTCATGCATTTCTATACCTAAAAGGAAACTTGAATGTATTCCCTTTTTGAGTCCATACAACTCGTGTGCTATATTTTCTAGTCTTCAGAAGCCATAAAGGTTCGGAACGCCATTAAGAAAATAATGACTGAATGTTCATTTTTGGATGAGCATTTCCACTGATGATTAACATACCCAGTTCAGCTGGAAAATTTTAACCTTATTAGTAAACATTTATTCTTATACAGCATAATATAACAAGTTTAAAGTGCCTGTAACATTTCACAGAAATGTACGTTCTTTATAGATTATAGCTCATCATCTTAAAGATCCCCTGTGGTGAAAAATCAAGTTTTTAATGTTGTTTACAGTGGGGAGAACAAGTATTTGATACAGAGCCGATTTTGCAGGTTTTCCTACTTACAAAGCATGTAGAGGTCTGTAATTTTTATCATAGGTACACTTCAACTGTGAGAGACGGAATCTAAAACAAAAATCCAGAAAATCACATTGTATGATTTTTAAATAATTAATTTGCATTTTATTGCATGACATAAGTATTTGGTCAGCTACCAACCAGTAAGAATTCCGGCTCTCACAGACCTGTTAGTTTTTCTTTAAGAAGCCCTCCTGTTCTCCACTCATTACCTGTATTAACTGCACCTGTTTGAACTTGTTACCTGTATAAAAGACACCTGTCCACACACTCAATCAAACAGACTCCAACCTCTCCACAATGGCCAAGACCAGAGAGCTGTGTAAGGACATCAGGGATAAAATTGTAGACCTGCACAAGGCTGAGATGGGCTACAGGACAATAGGCAAGCAGCTTGGTGAGAAGGCAACAACTGTTGGCGCAATTATTCGAAAATGGAAGAAGTTCAAGATGACGGTCAATCTCCCTCGGTCTGGGGCACCATGCAAGATCTCACCTCGTGGGGCATCAATGATCATGAGGAAGGTAAGGGATCAGCCCAGATCTACACGGCAGGACCTGGTCAATGACCTGAAGAGAGCTGGGACCACAGTCTCAAAGAAAACCATTAGTAACACACTACGCCGTCATGGATTAAAATCCTGCAGCGCACGCAAGGTCCCCCTGCTCAAGCCAGCGCATGTCCAGGCCCGTCTGAAGTTTGCCAATGACCATCTGGATGATCCAGAGGAGGAATGGGAGAAGGTCATGTGGTCTGATGAGACAAAAATAGAGCTTTTTGGTCTAAACTCCACTCGCCGTGTTTGGAGGAAGAAGAAGGATGAGTACAACCCCAAGAACACCATCCCAACCATGAAGCATGGAGGTGGAAACATCATTCTTTGGGGATGCTTTTCTGCAAAGGGGACAGGACGACTGCACCGCATTGAGGGGAGGATGGATGGGGCCATGTATCGCGAGATCTTGGCCAACAACCTCCTTCCCTCAGTAAGAGCATTGAAGATGGGTCGTGGCTGGGTCTTCCAGCATGACAACGACCCGAAACACACAGCCAGGGCAACTAAGGAGTGGCTCCGTAAAAAGCATCTCAAGGTGCTGGAGTGGCCTAGCCGTCTCCAGACTTGAACCCAATAGAAAATCTTTGGAGGGAGCTGAAAGTCCGTATTGCCCAGCGACAGCCCGAAACCTTAAGGATCTGGAGAAGGTCTGTATGGAGGAGTGGGCCAAAATCCCTGCTGCAGTGTGTGCAAACCTGGTCAAGAACTACAGGAAACATATGATCTCTGTAATTGCGAACAAAGGTTTCTGTACCAAATATTAAGTTCTGCTTTTCTGATGTATCAAATACTTATGTCATGCAATAAAATGCAAATTAATTACTTAAAAATCATACAATTTGATTTTCTGGATTTTTTTTTAGATTACGTCACTCACAGTTGAAGAGTACCTATGATAAAAATGACAGACTTCTACATGCTTTGTAAGTGGGCAAACCTGCAAAATCGGCAGTGTATCAAATACTTGTTCTCCCCACTGTATATGTCTATGCAGGGTTTTAATATGCTTTATGACAAACCATGTGCAAAAATTATAAGTCAACACCATTTCTGAGTATTTTCTCCTTAAAGGGGTCCTATAATGCCCCTTTTTACAAGATGTAAAATAAGTCTCTGATGTCCCTGAAGTTTTAGCTCAAAATACCTTTTCAAGGGTGAGCAAAAACGCGCAGTTTTTGTGTGTGTCCCTTTAATTGCAAATGAGCTGCTGCTCCTGGCCTCCTTTCAAGAAGAGGGCGGAACTTCAAGAGCTTGTGTTAGCAGCTCTGATTACCTCACGCAGACACACACTGAAAAGGTCCAAAACTGTTCAGCCCTTTATGTTCAAACCGGAGTCGGACAATGATGGAGAGACTCAAGAAGAAGTGACAACATGTAGAATACAACAGGATGTTTCTGAATGGTTAGTTGATAAATTTATGTAGCTGATGTGGAGTTAACTATCTTCAAGTCATTGATTTAGCATATTCTGTCATGACGCTTGTGTGGGAACTTTTGTAAGATGCCTACAGAGCCAGAGAATATATACTGCATGAAGATAGAACAGGTATAGTTTAGTTTAATTACAGTTATAACTTATGTTATGTTGCTTTTATGACATGCTATTGCATTTGTGTTACATACTGTATTGCAATAAATGTGAAAAGACGGATGCGAAAGCTTGAGCAGACTCCTAAATGTGCTCTACTACAACAATTCTTCCTCTTCTCTAAAGCAGCCCAACATGGCTTCACCCCCTTTGTTGCGTGTTCCCACGGGCAGGGTTTATGTAAATTTTAGGGTTTGTGATGTCACTAACCCGGGAAGAAGCTCGTTGTAGTCCCTACCAGCTGTTTGTTGTAGTCCTTAAAAATCGACTTCTTTAAAAGAAAATATCTCTCTTTGCATTGAACTTTGAGCATCGTAACTTTGCAGATGTTGTTTATGCTCAAACAGCAACATTACACACTAACTAAAGTTAAAAAATTTAAATCATAATCAACCACCCATTTAAAACTGCAGTGAACCAAGCTTGAAATCGCCCGTTCTCTACGTCACAAATATCCAAATAACCAATCCCGTCAACGTGCGGGCGGGCTTTAGTATATAATTTAGTATGCTGCGAAGCAGAGGAGTCTCAAGAGAAGCCAGGTTATCCCAGTATATTTTTCTGTTGATATGAAAAATCATGTACATTTAGCAGTATAGCGGTTGAATTATGTATATGATGTATATTACAATGCTATGATGAACTATATGCCTTTCTTCTGATGTTTTAAGTTGTTCAAAGCGTTTTAGAAGGCAGACTGAGATGGCAAACGGGAACATGGTTTGTGTAACATTAGCAACACATTATTAGCTGTTTGATAACGTAGTTAAGCAAAAGGCTAATCATATTAATTACCGTAATGTGTCAGATGTTGTAGAGAGTGATATATAAAACGCATTACCATTCTGATACATCGACTTTAATACAAGCCTGTATAATTCACTCTTCCACTTCTTCTGTATCAGTCGGAATTAAACCAGTATTTTCACTTGTCATTGTGCAGCGTCTACTACAGTAAAGTTGAGCGAGTGGGTCTCTGAGCTGGTGTAAGTGAGTGAAGGTCGGGGCTAATTTGCATATTCATGCAGCTGCATATACTATGTGAAGCAAGGGTGTAGAGTTACATTCAAGCTATTTTAAGGCAAGAATTTTTTTTCACAGGAATTTTTTTTTTAAATATGTAATTTTGGTTATCAACGATGAGTTTTAAGGGATACAATTATTGACTACAGGGGGGCTGTTTAGATTGCATGAATGTAAAAATTATGCTCAAGGACATGGCTTCTGTACTTACATGAACATAATTATTGTTATTACAGAAAGTGTTCATGTGGCAATGAAGGCATAAGCCCTATTCGTACAGTAATTGTTTCTCATGTAGACGTCCGTAAAAATAAATTAGCATGGCACCTTAGTGCTAAAACTCATGCATTCAGATTGTGATTTATTCATGGTGGAGATGTGAGTTTTGTGATCTTACGAACCTGGGAATGCGCTGCTCACATGGTCACTCACATAACTGACTGCTGTAAATAAAATGTCATATGCTCGGAAGTTCATATTTAATTTAATGATAGGAAAATAATATCCTAAGTATTATTTGATTATTTAAATCTCATGTTTAAAATAGGAAGATAGATGCACTATAGTTAAAATGGTCTTGTATTTTATCTCAAAATGATGGATGTCATTTAAAAAATGTGGAAATTCATGGAAATAAGTTAATACAGCCTAAACATAAACATACCCTAAACAGGTAAACATAAAGCTGCTTGGTTTATATTTTTTAAAAACACTGGCATTCTGGATTCGGATTGCAAAATCACAGACTAGCCCCCGTAAATGTTGAAAATACCGTACGACCTGTAAGGGAAACAGATCAATTTAGCTCAAAGTGAACTGTTAATTAATTTATAGAGAATTTTGAAATAATCACTTATTTTACGACCGAACAAATGAATCGTCCAGTACTCAACTGAACAGGCCATAACTATTAACTCTGTAGCGGATATTAATATCCAAACAATACTGAAAACACTATTTGTTAGCATGGTAACAAGATCAGCAGTTTTTAAATTCGTAAGCACATTACAAGAACACTTCTCTTTAAAGGGGACCTATTATGCAAAATTCACTTTTACATAGTGTTTGAACATATATGTGTGTTGGCAGTGTGTGTACACAACCACCCTATAATGATAAAAATCCACCCACTCAATTTTTTTTTAATCCTTAAAATCATAAGTAGTGTCTCAGAACAAGCCATTCGCAGATTCTGTACGATATGACGTCAGGTTCTTTAGGTAGTCTTCAGTCAGCTTTCACATTATCAATTTTTCATGCGAACCATGGCCCATTTCGAACTAAACTGCCAGTGTGAAAACGCTCTTAGTCATGCAGTCCTGAGTATTTGTAGTATTTAAAGTCACAGAGAAATTAAAATTGACAATTCTTATTTTTTATTTGTTATATTGCTGTATTGATTATAAATGATTTATCCATGCACATCATGATTTTTTTAATTTTTTTATTCATGTGCTTTCGTAATCTTTAATCAAAATAACTTCCCCTCCCTCTTGCAGTGACTTCTCTTTTCTGATGATGTGTTTATTGGTGTAAGGTAGGGTTCCTCAAACTCGATCCTGGAGGGCCGCTGTCCTGCAGAGTTTAGCTCCAACCCTGGTCAAGCACACCTTCCTGTGATTTTCTAGTGATCCTGAAGACCTTGATTAGCTTGCTCAGGTGTGTTTGATCAGGGTTGGAGCTAAACTCTGCAGGACAGTGGCCCTCCAGGACCGAGTTTGAAGAACCCTGGTGTAAAGGCAGGACAAGCTGTCACTCACATGAAATCACAGCAATAGCAAACCATAACCATCCAATCAAACCATCCAATCCATGGACAAAAACAAATCCTGGCCTACATTTTTTTCTTGTTTGAGACGCCATTTCATGACATACGTCACAATAGGGAATAAAAGATTATCACAACGTCTGTTTCATGCCTACTTTTGAATGGTCTTCAATGTAGAAAAAAATGCTCTTTGCCCCGATAATGGTGTAGTTACTAGAGCCTGACCGATATGGTATTTTTGGGGGGCTGATGCCGATACCGATATTAAGGCGTAAAAAAAAGTCTGATATCGATATATCGGCCGGTATTCTTTGTGTATATTATAGTACAGTACTTTTAATATATTGCATGTTGAGATATTCATACAACAAGATATTCTGTGGCCCATAAAGCTTGTGAAAATGACCAAAAATGCTGGCGGTGACTGGCAAATTTCATGTTTATGTTCACTTAAGACTTAACCGACTATGTTTACGGTGATACTCGACAAGACAGGCATTTTGACATAATTTTGTGTGAATATTTGCGCGCTTTGAGACGCGTGGGTGCACTTAGGATGTGTGTTGCTGCGCCACGTGAGTACCAAACTGACAGACACTTTCTCGTCTATGTGCGCTTGAATATTTAAATTGACAAGGCTTACAGATGTGCAAATTAACTTCCATTGAAGATGCAGCACTGGCCCAAGAGGGCAAGTGACAGTTCCGTCAACTGGCCCGAGTGTCTTTCACACTGGCCCCGGGAAATCGGGCAGTCCTTATTGTCACACTGGCTCCGAGCCATCGGGCAGTCCTTATTGTCGAGCCCTGAAGAGACCTCCTTACTGAAGTGAAAGGGTTGGCTGGTGTCACTAGACTCACTACAGTGACCTGGGTCGCCAGTAGCAAACAATGAAGCGCGCTCTTCTGGACAAACTATGTAATTACACCATTTACAACCATTTTATCAGTGTTATATGTTCTGTAAAAAAAAATTTCATATTGGTGGCATATCTGCGGCATATACGCCGATGCCGATATATCTGCATCAGGCTCATATCGGCTGATAAAATCAGCAGACCGATAAATAGGTCGGGCTATAGTAGTTACAGCATCTAGCAGCAGAGGCTAACTGCCAGTGCTAACCAGCCAAACCTTGACCTCCTGTGGAATAAATATAAAACCCAAATCCCAGTCAAAGAATAAAGAACTCAAGATCTGCCGATTTTCTTTTTTTTAACACTCCTCTCAGTCACCATCCTCTCCTTACAGGATACCTTTTTCAAGATCTACAGAAGACATGAAACCAAGGTCGAGCTATAAGAGATACTTAGAACGTGGGCTGTCAATGTTTCATCAGTTTTAATCCTGTAGTGAATGTCACAACATGACATTGATACAAAGACTTTTTAAAAGACAAAGGCAGAAGATGGAAAATAGAATGGTTCAGTCAACTGAATTTATCCTCTTACGCACAGACAATCAACCTAAAGTTGACAAACCTAACAAAATGGCTGACTAGGTAACAATGACAAAAAAAGGCAGTCATTAGCAAAGATACAGACATTAAGGTCAATATCATAGGAATTATAGTTCCCTTAATAATTTTTTTTAAAAGAAGCTTTTTTGCAAATTCCTTTCTGTTAAAAAAAACTTGTTACTGTATGTCGTTTGAAATTGAAGTGTTTGAGTTCACATACACTAACAATGGACTCAAAAAATGCCTTACGTCTATTACGTCTATTACGTCTGATCTATTACGTGAAGGCTCACAAAAATGTTGCAGGTGTGCGAGAAACTACTTCTATTATAAATAATTTAACAACTCTGATCATAGATAACACTAAACAAGACATGCTTAGTTAGAATAGGTTTGCTGATTGAGACATCAGATAAATTGTCCTGGCCTTCCTTGTTTCTTTTTCATTGTCATCTTTCATTCATGCTAAGATTAAGCATCCTCAATGTGATTGTCTATAAAGCGCTTCACCAGGCTGAAATAATACATGAGTCAACTCATTGTGCCTCTTGTTGGGGTCAATTAGCTTCCCAAAATTATGTTGATAACACTTTCTGAGCACTGATTTTCTTTTTGGCGTTTTCTCATTTAAAGGTTGAAATTAGATTTTTGTTTATAATCTGACACAGTCTTCATTAAATTAAATATATAAAAAGACACAAGACACCAAGAATTTTAAGTTTTTGCCCACCCTTGATGAGATTTTTAATCATGACACAATGATTCCCCACCATTGACGAGTTTTTTGTGGCAATCTGGTAGGGGTGATGCTACTGATCTTTTAAATTACGGCATCTCTGGATCCAAAAACAGCAAAGAAGATGTGCATAAATCAAAAGGAGCGGATAGAAGTTATTTACGCACAAGCAGTTGTGTCAAGTATTTGAGCAAATGTATTTAATTACTGTACTTATGTATCTTTTTTGGTTATTTTGTACTTGGATATCAAGAATATTAGCAACTTTTATTCTCTACTTGACTACATTTTTGAATAAGTTCTCTATATTTACTAATTACTCCCATACATTTGTAATGAGTAATGCAATTACACATTACATTTTGCATGGCAACTTTTTCTGCAGCAGTTTATTTCTGCTACAAAGGAAGAAATATTGCCATCTACAGGATACAAGGTAATATATCTTGTGCATTTTGTCTTTACTCACCCAATCTTGTCAACATGGTTATTTACACGTAGGGATGGGTACCGAAACCCGGGATTAAACAGGCCCCGGGGCTAAATTATGAAAGACCTCAGTATCTGTAAGCTCTGACGTTACCCATTCTGCTGTCAGTACTAGAGAAATTAACAAAATACACATTTATTATTGCTATATAGACGTTATCTTGAAAATTCTATTTTACCAGCCATTTCTATATGCAGTAATATTAAACCATTTGTCTGTGATGCATTTTTGCTATTCGCAATCCAGAAGAGAGATCCCTCTCACACGGAGCTACAGTGCACGCAAACACGACTGAATATATAAAAAATTTACGAGAAAGAGGATGTGATGGGGTCAGGACATGTGAGTTAGCTAGTTACCAAGTTTGCCATGTTGTAATACCATTTCAGGCTCATGCAAAGAGCACACGCAAGCAAAAGTGCGATCGCGGGACATTTTGCGTTCTTCTTTCGTGTGGTCGAATGGGGTAAGTTATTTACTTAAACAGTCTTGAAATGTCAAGGAAAAATGGCGGTAAAGTTAGTTTAATGTTTGACATTCCGCATTCGGTTTCATACCCATTAAATTTCTGTGCATTTCATGTTTTCAGCCCAAACCAACTCAGCTATACATAAACAAATGCGCTTTGCATAGCACAAGCCTTAATTTCAATTGCTTGTTGCTTCAAATAAACTAATAGTAAAATGTTCAGAAAATATCCCTTTTATTGCACAAGGCTCTGTTAAAATCAGACTTTTACTCAAGTGGTATTAAAAAATTGGTGACATGTAACTTGAATTGGACTCATTTTCGCTTTAAGGTATCTGTACTTTTACCTAATGGATGGTTTTCAGGTACTCTGTACACCTCTGTGCAAGTAAGCTAAGGTGATCTTCAAACATCAAATAAATCAAAGCTGCCTTACATTACAGAGAAAAATATTGAACCCCGGAAGAGGTATATGAATGTGCAAGCTTTGGAGGGTGTTGATGAAATCAGCCTACTCAATCTATGTTTTGATCATTGTCTGAATCTGATCCGGATGAAGTCTTTGACAAAAACATGATTTTCTCAGCTTTTTGTTTTTTTAAACTTACCCACATTCAAATATTGATTAAAAAAAGAATGAATGAAGCTATATATATATATATACACACTATATTGCCAAAAGTATTAGGAAACCCCTCCAAATTATTTAATTCAGGTGTTCAAGCACCTAGGCATGCAGACTGCTTCTACAAACATTTGTGAAAGAATGGGTCGGTCTCAGGAGCTCAGTGAATTCAAGCGTGGTACTGTGATAGGTTGCCACCTGTGCAATAAGTCCATTTGTGAAATTTCCTCACTACTAAATATTCCACGGTCAACTGTTAGTGGTATTATAACAAAGTGGAAGCAATTGGGAACAACAGCAACTCAGCCACGATGTGGTAGGCCACGTAAAATAGCAAAAGTCGCCAACTGTTTGCAGAGTCAATAGCTACAGACCTCGGATGCAGTGGTGTAAAGCACTCTGCCACTGGACTCTAGAGCAGTGGAGACGTGTTCTCTGGAGTGACAAATCATGCTTCTCTGTCTGGCAATCCGATGGACGAGTCTGGGTTTGGCAGTTGCCAGGAGAACGGTACTTGACTGACTGCATTGTGCCAAGTGTAAAGTTTGGTGGAGGGGGGATTATGGTGTGGGGTTGTTTTTCAGGGGTTGGGCTTGGCCCCTTAGTTCCAGTGAAAGGAACTCTTAATGCTTCAGCATACCAAGACATTTTGGAGAGTTTCATGCTCCCAAATTCACGGGAACAGTTCGGGGATGGCCCCTTCCTGTTCCAACATGACTGCGCACCAGTGTACAAAGTGAGCTAGACCTGTTTGAAGTCAGCAAAGTCAATTTTGAGAAAAATCGAGTTAAAGTTTTCTGAAGGTTCCAAAACAAAATCACCTAGCAACCATACTTTAAAATCCCTGGTAATAACACCAAGTTTGACACACAAGAAGTCACAACCAAATATCTACAGGAAAAATATATATTCAACTTTTTTTCCATGATACCACAATTGTTTGATTAACATTAATGAGACAGACAGCCTATATATTAAGACCTACTGTACCGCACAGATCTGATATAATGTTACACATTAACAGTTAACCAAACGTTCACTTAAGACATAACAAATAGGGCTCTATCATACACCCGGCTGCACAACGCGCATACACTCTGCTTGTTACACACACAGGACTTGCAGCAGCACACAAACATTTTTAAATATCAAAAATAAAAAGGATTCCTCTCTGGAGAAACGTTCAGCCTTTCCGCCATATAAATAGTGAATCCGCCATGGTGCGAGCGCAACTGGCTTTTAAAGGGAATGGGAGATGAGACTCTGATTGGTTTATTGCACGTTATGCCCAAAACACACCCATGACTCATTAAGAGACTAGGTACAACCCTTTTGGACCAAACAGCGACCGTTTTTTTTGTCGTTAAACTAACAAAAGTGGATTCGGACACGCCCTAAGTACACCTGCACCATGCGCTTCAGACCATGCGCTCAGATCGTTGAAATAGGGCCCATAATGTGAAAACTCACCAAGACAGATATTTTGAAATACTATAATTCTGTGTATATGTGTACATCGGGATCGCGCGCTGTCTGAGGCATCTTTGTGTGCACGCATTGGATCTGTCAGTCAGCGTGAGTAAAATAATTTTGTTTACATCAGCATGAGTTTGAAAATCACATTTCATTGGTTCAGACTCATGCCATCGAGAATTCGCTATGAATATTCATAAAGTTGGAATGCTGCGCTTTAAATCGATACCAAACTTGTGCTGAGTGGAAGTGCCAGTGGTCGTGAAGCAAGCAGAGGATAAAAACTGCATTTTCATGGACAAGGGAAAGGTACTCTCAGAAAACATACAAATAAAGATACTTTTAGATGATTAATCGCTTTTTTTAGCATTGGGATCGCTAAACAAGGGCTTAATGAAGTCGAATAAAGTTGAATGAAGTTTGTTGACATAGTTTCAAATTAATGAGAGTTAACTGACATATATTTGCAAAATTACTTATAGTAAGTAGAATGTCTAAAGTGGAATATAGAAAAAAAGTGTAACCATTTTTTGTTTAAAAGCAGAAGCTGTGTTTCTTTTGAAATATTTCTTCATACAAATTATTCTGGGGGCCATGAAAGTTTTTGTGAATATGATTAAAAATTATTTTATCTGTCAACACCTCACATGACTAGATAATCTGAGCTGAACATCGGAACAGACTGTTCCGAAAAAACTACTACTAAAACTACTTTTTTGGAACAGTAGTAAACATGTATGTCAGGTTAAATAATTTAATAAATAAAATAAATAGTTGAATTCTAAAATAAGAATAAATGAACAAATTGCAAACGATAGCACACATACAATAGAATAAAGAGACAAATGAAATAAACATTTAAATTAATCAAATGTAAAATAACACGATCGTTTTCATTGTAAAAATTAAATATAGATTAATGCTTACAATTAAACTTACAAAAGTTATTCAGTCAAGAGTGATTTTCTCTGTCTTTTATTCTTTGATTAACATGACAGACAGCAGCAGAGGCTGCTGTCACTTTAAGAGTTTATGCACGGATCCAATATACTGTTACACAACATGCATTTTCTCTCAACTATTTACGTTCTCTCATTCTCTCATTTACGTTTCTCTCAACTATGTATGCAACTAATTATGCTTAAGTATAAATTTAAGTATATCTTTGATAGCATAAAAAATAGACTAAAAGTATAATCTGTAATTTTAGCTAAAAAAATATATACTAATACCACAGTTGAATAAATGTCTTTTTTGTAAGGGTACAATACTTGTAGAATAGCCTACAGCTAATAAAAAGTTGTAGACATTTCCAACATGGACTTGGGTTGTTATTTTTCTTTTTTCCTTTCTTTGCTGACTACCTGTTTTGTGACCCGAGTTTAAGTCCTGGCTCGGAGACCCTTCTAGATCCCGATAAATACATTTTTAACTTCTTCTAAAACAATAATACTAAATGTTACATAAAAGTTATAAAAAATCTTTATTTGTTATTTTTAAGAGGAAGTTTGAGTTATGTCAGGACAATCATCCACAACTTCAAATAAGAGAAGTCAGACTCTATAAATAGCTGAGAATGCTTTGTTTGATTTGGGGCACAGCGGTCTCCGGTCAGCCCATATCTCAGTGTCCGCCCAGAAACGTAGCGGCGCTGGGATGCTCTCCCCCTCTGAGGAGGGTCTCAGAGCATGGTTGTTCCATGCTGGTTCGCCACTTCAGGGCACCGAAGTGGTTGCTTGAGTAACACCAGAGACCAGTCTCGAGACATTGTCCACAGTGGTAGGCTTTAGTTACTGCGGTAAAAGCTTTGCTGGGGAAGGGGGCCATAGAACATGTTCCTCCCCCGACAGAGAGTCCGGGTTTGCATGGCACAATCAGATCCGAGGACTGGTTTGTCACGATAGATCTTTAGGATGCATACTTCCATTTTCCATCCTTCCTCAACTGATCTAATCTGAACTAATCCTGCTTGCTTTCGGGGGCAAAGCATACCAGTATTGGGCTCTTCCTTTTGGCCTAGTCTTGTCACCCCGTCTTTTTATTACATGTTTACCCATTTTTGGCTCAATGTGGAGCACATGGAGGTTTGACAACAAGATGTCGTCATCTTCGCCCACATGATATGGGGGGTTAAGGCTGAACGCACTTTCTCCATTACAGAGGACCACTTTTTTAGGCATGGAGTGGGATTCAATGGCAATGCAGGCATGTCTGTCTCTTGCTTGTATCAGTTCGATCCTCACAGCCGTGAGCAAGATAAAGCTAGGCCAGTCACTCACTGTCAAACAGTTTTGAGAGTATTAGGTCTGATGGCAGCTGGGATACCAGTGGTGGCTCAAGTTCAAGGGGTTTCCCTTAGGGGCAACCCATTCCTCAGCTAGATCTAGTTAACTGCCCTGTTGGTACAGTGCTGGAATTTCTGCAGGATCGATTCTCCGCAGGGTTATCCCCCTCCACTCTAAAGGTTTACGTGGTGGCCTTAGCTGCTTACCATGCACCTTTGTACCTTGTTTCCTCCATGGTGCGTCGGTTCAGGAGTAGTATGGCAGATTCGAAAGCCTTATAATAAGGGGTATCCCAACAAGAGGGGTGTGATGTGGCGGCCTGGTCCTCTCCACAAACATTTGTCAGGTTTTACAACCTAGATTTGTGCTTCACCCCCTGGGTCCCAGGTGCTTCTGTCTTAGTTGTGCTCGCCTGATTTCACACAAGACAGGCACTGGTAAGTATGCTGGTGTGGGTATAAACGTTACTACAGCGTCATTCTTGACGCAGCATCTTGTTACCTTTTCAGGGAACCAAGGTTACAGTCATAACCGAGGCATTTTTGGACTATGCAGCTCAACAATGGTAACACACACACAGCATGCAATATTACAGTGCAGTGTACAACCTACAATTATGAATACACTTACTATGTACCACAACAAGTCTTTTGCTTGTGCTCTCAGGTTACATAAGGGCATGTGTAAAGGCACCATTCCCAGAAGGAAAATCCAGGAAGATTTTGCTAAAACTCAATATGAAGCAGCCACTTCTGTAATTACCTTTGGAATAATGCTTCATAAACTGTCCTCTGAAATGGTCTCCAGTGCTATAACGTTTAGATTGCCTGCGACCCGCTTGAAACATTTTTTGCTTGGATTGATCTGTACTGACATAGTCACTTTCATCTCTTTTTGCAGAGCAATCATAACCCATTTAATTTAAGCTCCAGACGATTCAGATAATTGGACAGATCGTTAAAAACCTACTCATGACACATTCAGAAAGAAAAGTAAAGGCAGGTTGTCAGTCTGCGAGATCGAGCGAGTATTCTTACTGCGATGATTTGGATTATCTTCCTTTATATAAGACTTCTTCTCTGCCAATTGTGCAGACAGAAAGCTATTTCACACAAATGTGAAATTCTCTAATATGTAGCACAGTCGTCTATGCCTTTTGTGGCTTTGTGCTTTACAGACGTGTTGATTTAAAAGAGTAGATCAGTATTAATTCATGTCTTTTGAGTTCAGAGAAAAAAAAATTACGCTGAAGATTTTTGAAGCTCCCAGGCAGTTTGGGCTTGTCTATCAAGAAAGTAAAAAATATTAATGATAAAAATATCTGCAGATAGCCGCTGACCCTCAAGTCTCTATGGCACTATTCATTAAGAAGGTCAAGGGCTCCGGATTAATGTGCAAGCTCTTGGATACAAGTCGGGCTAATTCTTTCAGCGGTCCATGGGGAGACTCTGAAGTGAATGAATGGTAGGAATTAGTGCTTGTTTGAAACTCACAGTTAGTGCTAAATAAATGTATGATTCAGTGATCTGTGGGTGTAAAAGAATATATGAGCAGCTATTTCATCCCATAGCTCATGTTTACAGAGATAGTTCGAAGCTTTTTAACTTGCAACTTTATTCTCTCCAAAACTGGTGGTCTATCTACAATTATTGCGTAGGCTTGGCTAATTCAGACCCCATGGCGTGACCACGTTTTGGTATTTGGTTGTGACATTACGCTAGCTTTGTGGCAAGGCTTTTTATTTAAATTATTCACCCACATGCTGCGCGTTTGTCTCCAATCAGCATCCAGACTAATTAAGCACACATTTCCGCAGCTAAATGTTAGTATTTGTTGGATGTCGACCAATCCATTATCTCTTGTTTTGAAAGTTCCCTTTAACTGGCACCTTAACGTGCCATTTGGACCCCTGCAGGATGTTGAGTGAGACTGTCCTATTCATCATATAGTCATTAAGTCCAATTTAATAATGGAAACTAGCAGCCCACACAGTCAGAATGATCTACAGTATGACATACAAATGACACACGCATCCTTTAAGAGTGTGAAATTCAACTTTTCATAATGCAATGTCTAATTAATGCAGTCTTTCTGAACACAGAAGTAATCAGTTCAGAGAAAAATGGCTGGCATGACAACCTTCACCTGTCATGAATGCTATTTTCGAATGCTTTTTGCACACTTTTTCTTTCTATCCATGTCTGAATGATTCTAATAGACCTTTTTTAAATGCGGTTTCAATGTGAGTCATTCAAAAGTCACAAGAGCACTTTGGGTAGTGGCTGTATGCTAAATAAGAGCATAATTATAGCTTTAAAGTTAACAGTATATGTTTGAAAATCCTTGGCATATTCAAGAGCATAATGAGTAATCATTTTTTGACGTCATCCTTAAAAGCATACTGACATTTATAAAAATCCATGTTTCGCTCCTATCGTGAATCAAAAATCCTGAGGGAGACAAGTCTCTTTCTCATTAACACCTTTTTCTACCATAATCAACTCTGACAGAGCATTTTGCGGCATCTGGCATCAAAGAACCGCGGATCAAACAGAGTCCAAGCAAACCAACACAATTATAACCAGCTCTGTAGGGAGTAAAATAAAGAGTCTCAGCATTTTTTCTCTGATGGAAATTGCAAAACATCCCGCTCCCAAATTCCAAGTTCTTCACTGATTTAGTTCAGGGAGAAAGCGATTGTTGGAAGTAATGTGTTTTAATAAGTTAGGAATCACATGGGATGGATTTGATTCAAACAGTTTGTTCCCTTTATGGAGCTTATTAAACGGGAGCAGCAGATTCGGGCCCATATGCTCATGCTATCTTTACAACTTTATGCGGCTGTTGGCATTGGCGGTGAGATGAATTATTGAATCGGTTAACGAAACTCATTAAAGCATACTGCACCACAGAACATAGGAAATATATTTTGCTTCATCCTCTGAGCTGTTTGAATAATGAACAGCCGAAACTATTCAGCAGAGCTTGTAGTGAATAAGTGAGTATACAACAGTTCTCGCTCATTCCTCAACATTATTGACAATATATTAAGCCATGAGACGGGTAACAAGCTTTGCAATTTCTTGTTCCATATAGCCTACTTATGAAACCTAGCTGCAGAAACATCTAAATCTTCAGTGACAATCTTCAGTTTGCATGAAAATTTGTTTGTATCCTTGTCAGAATGGAGGCTCAGTCACATTCACTTCGATGCTAATGTATGCTAATGATATAAATATAAATGGTAACTTGTGCCAGATTTTGACAGTGAGTGGCAAGAGTAGCAGATTAAGTTCAAGCGGATCACATGACACAGCAGTACAAATAGTAGACTGAAAATTCACAATGCCCCACTTGCTTCAACAATAATTTGGGATGAATGCTAATATTATTGAGGGGCTAGCCTAATGTGCAGAACATTTGTGCCTATACTGAAAGTTCAGGAAAGTACAGACAAGTTAGATAGCAGCTAAACTGGATCATGGCTTTATTTATTGTGTTGATTTGCAAGATGTGCTGTGGTTGGTTGCAGTTGTTGCTGAAATATGGAGTTGGCTACTGTGATTAGCATTGCTAATGGCACAGCTCTGCATTCCCTTAATAAAATGAATTGGAGTATACTTATTTTTTTGTAGGTATATTTAAGTAAATTTCAAGTATATTTTTAAGTATACTTTATGTGGTAAGTACACTAATATTAAAGGGGTCATGAACTGGCTTTTAAAAAAAATGTATACTGTTGTCTGAGGTCAACTTATGACGTTTGAGTGGTTTTTACATTCAAAAACATCATAATGAATAAGTAATAGGCTATTTTCTACCCTGGTTTTGAGCCTAACTCTTGAAATGCTCGGTTTTTATGGGCGTGCCGCATTGAAGACATGGAAGTAAACGCCCACTGCTATGATTGGATAACAGTTTTGCATATTATAATGAGCTTCGGCTCCCCAGTCATTACACGTGAGGAATTGTTTTGAAAACTTCCAATGTGGAGAGGGCGCGCGTGTATTTCACTATTTAAGATAGTGCGAGCCCTGGCCCATACATATTCGAGTCTGATCATGAATCGCAGGACAATGAACCAACTCAAATACAAAGACTGTGACACCGTGGAAGTTATGTTTAGTTAGACACGTACATAATCAGTAGGTATCAAATGTAACAATGCAATACTATCACATATAAAAAACATTTTTTACTCACATAATTGTGTTGCATCATTCCTGTTAGATCCAGAAGCCACAGCATTGTTTTTTAATCTCATCCTCTCTGCAAATCCAGTCTCTTGTTTACAAACGAATCCACAGTGAAATGATGCAAACAAATGCAATGTCTTCCCCACGTGAGCTGGATCTTCATTAAAAATAAAGTTCAACCATGCATTTGGAACCATGGAATCCAAAGGAAGCTTTGAAACATGCCATAAACTTTATTGCTTGGAAGTTCGATCCGGTTTAGCTCCACGTAGGCCTGTTATTTATCTAACAGTTCTTCGGTTAAGGCGGCATTTTACTGCACTCTGATGTCACGGGGACGCACATTCGCAGATCGATCGTTTGCTGAGCCAGCTGTCAATAAAAGCTTTTCTTTGACTAACAAGGAAGTTTTCAGCTCTGAAACTTACAGGATATTCTTATATTACCATGACCTTTTATACAGTGGGGAGAACAAGTATTTGATACACTGCTGATTTTGCAGGTTTGCCCACTTACAAAGCATGTAGAAGTCTGTAATTTTTATCATAGGTACTCTTCAACTGTGAGAGACGGAATCTAAAAAAAATCCAGAAAAATCACACTGTATGATTTTTAAATAATTAATTTGCATTTTATTGCATGACATATTTGATCACCTACCAACCAGTAAGAACTCTCCGGCTCTCACAGACCTGCTAGTTTTTCTTTAAGAAGCCCTCCTGTTCTCCACTCATTACCTGTATTAACTGCACCTGTTTGAACTCGTTACCTGTATAAAAGACACCTGTCCACACACTCAATCAAACAGACTCCAACCTCTCCACAATGGCCAAGACCAGAGAGCTGTGTAAGGACATCAGGGATAAAATTGTAGACCTGCAAAAGGCTGGGATGGGCTACAGGACAATAGGCAAGCAGCTTGGTGAGAAGGCAACAACTGTTGGCGCAATTATTAGAAAATGGAAGAAGCTCAAGATGACGGTCAATTTCCCTCGGTCTGGGGCACCATGCAAGATCTCACTTTATGGGGCATCAATGATCATGAGGAAGGTGAGGGATCAGCCCAGAACTACACGGCAGGACCTGGTCAATGACCTGAAGAGAGCTGGGACCACAGTCTCAAAGAAAACCATTACTAACACACTACGCCGTCATGGATTAAAATCCTGCAGCAAGGTCCCCTTGCTCAAGCCAGCGCATGTCCAGGCCCATCTGAAGTTTGCCAGTGACCATCTGGATGATCCAGAGGAGGAATGGGAGAAGGTCATGTGGTCTGATGAGACAAAAATAGAGCTTATTGGTCTAAACTCCACTCGCCATGTTTGGAGGAAGAAGAAGGATGAGTACAAGCCCAAGAACACCATTCCAACCGTGAAGCATGGAGGTGGAAACATCATTCTTTGGGGATGCTTTTCTGCAATGGGGACAGGACGACTGCACTGTATTGAGGGGAGGATGGATGAGGCCATGTATTGCGAGATCTTGGCCAACAACCTCCTTCCCTCGGTAAGAGCATTGAAGATGGGTCGTGGCTGGGTCTTCCAGCATGACAACGACCCGAAACACACAGCCAGGGCAACTAAGGAGTGGCTCCGTAAGAAGCATCTCAACGTCCTGGAGTGGCCTAGCCAGTCTCCAGACCTGAACCCAATAGAAAATCTTTGGAGGGAGCTGAAAGTCCATATTGCCCAGCGACAGCCCCGAAACCTGAAGGATCTGGAGAAGGTCTGTATGGAGGAGTGGGCCAAAATCCCTGCTGCAGTGTGTGCAAACCTGGTCAAGAACTACAGGAAACGCATGATCTCTGTAATTGCAAACAAAGGTTTCTGTACCAAATATTAAGTTCTGTTTTTCTGATGTATCAAATACTTATGTCATGCAATAAAATGCAAATTAATTACTTAAAAATCATACAATGTGATTTTTCTAGATTTTTGTTTTAGATTCCGTCTCTCACAGTTGAAGAGTACCTATGATAAAAATTACAGACTTCTACATGCTTTGTAAGTGGGCAAACCTGCAAAATCGGCAGTGTATCACATACTTGTTCTCCCCACTGTATATCAAAAGCTCAAGGGAAAGTTGATTTCTCAATTCACGACCCCTTTAATGCACTAGTAGTATACTTGTAAGTGTACTTTTTCAATACTACTTGGGACTAAATTGACCCACTTTTAAGTATTCTTTAAGTGTAACTTACAACTACGTTTTCCGTTTGTACTGCAACTATACATATAATATTATAAGTGAACTTATAATACCGATAGTTTACTAGTTAAATACTTGTAGCAGATTTTTAAGTTTATGAAAGCACACTTTGGAGTATACTCTAGTAAACTACTAGTTTCAAATTGTGCAATATGATTAAAAATGTCTTTATTGTCATAAAATAGAAGAATATATGACGTCAGTATGGTATTAACATTGGATTATGCACTAATTGCTAATTTCCTTAAAGAGACAGTAACTGAATTAACAGTGCCCATAAAATGTAACACAAAGTAAGAGAATTAAACAAAATACAATAAATTCAAATATTAAACTTAAATCCCTGAGGATTTTCCATTTGTTTTCACTCATATTCAAATTAATAAACACTCAAATCCATTTAGTCTGCTGATTATCTGTAGATTGCTATGGGTATATATAATCAAGAACATTTGGATCAGAGCTTTATGACTCCGATGATGAGGCAATTTGCTAACAAGCCAAACTATCTCACTATTCACAGCTCAGATAATAAGTGCTTTTTAAAGGAAATATGAGCCATTCTTTCTTGGTTTTACTTTAGCAGCAGTTTTACATTTTTTCATACTCTGTTATTTCTCAAAATATTGATACCAAAATCATTATTACTTTTAAATCAGACTAAGAAAATGTTTTCAAATTGATGTTTTAGTAACCACAGCACATACAAAATGCAATTGGGATTGTGCTTGCAGTCAAAACTAGTATTAACAGTACTGGCCTGAAATGTCTACTCAACTACTGATGCATAACAACAATAGAGGATATTTTGAAGAACGTTGGACTCCACTGACTTTAATTTTATTGACAAAAAATACGTTTTTAATCTATTTGTGTGTGTGCACGTTTGTGTGTGTGTGTGTGTGTGTGTGTGTTCCACAGAATAAAAAAAAAAAAGTAATTGAGGTTTAGAACGACATGAAGGTCAGTAAATGATGAGAAAATGTTCACTTTTTGGGTGAACCATCCCTTTAAAATTGAAGCTCTGCATTCTGTCTGTTGATTGTGACTAGTAAGAAATTTGAGAGGTTCCATTCTGTCACTATGCAAACTAGAGCATAGTAAATGCTTAATGTGGACGTGGTTACAGAATTGCTTTGAATTGCTATGAATATTTATGCATTAAAGGCAAGCACAACTGTGCCCCAAATGCATCAGCTCTTAAGGTGACACCATCAATATTTAGACTTCCCTTTGCCATGACACATTTCACTTGTAGATTTTTCTTTAATTCTACTGTCTCCGTTCTCGCTGTTTCTAATTTCACATTCAGTCAAGATAAGCAATCATGTGTTCTTCAGCATAGCTGAACATAAGAATAATTCATGAGTAGTTATGTCTTATTTCATCAAGTCATTGCTTTAATGCAATGCTTCATTAAAGAGAAAAGCCTCATTATCATTATTCTGTTGCCATGGGATCCTCCTCTGGAGAACTAGTTTGGAAGCAGTGAAAAAGAGTTAGTAATATATGAAGTTCTTGATTTTCTAAATCACTGATTAATTTGAGTAACAATCATTTTTTACCTGAAATGATCTTACTGGTGTAAAACATTCATAGAATAAAATGATGATTATTAAAACCAGTTAAGTTATGTAGGTCGCTGATACTTTGGTTTTGTTTGTTTTTTTACCTTAAAAATACAAAAGTTTTATTTTAAATAATTGCGATTAAGACTCTTATACTCACCAAGGCTGCATTTATTTAATTAAAAATACAATAAAAATAGTAATATTGTGAAATATTATTACAATTTAAGATTATAGTTTTTTTATTGTAATATATTTTAAATTGTAATTTATTCCTGTGATGTCAAAGCTGAATTTTCAGCATCATTACTCCAGTCTTCAGTGTTACATGATACTTCAGAAATCATTCTAATATGCTGATTTTCTGCTCAAGCAACATTTCTTATTATTATCAATGTTGAAAACAGTTGTGCAACTTAATATGTTTGTGGAAACCATGATACATTCAACAGTTTGTTGTAGATAGTTTTTTTTTTTTAATGAAATTGATACTTTTTATTCAGTAAGGATGCATTAAAGGGTTAGTTCACCCAAAATGAAATTTCTGTCATTAACTGACAGAATTTTCATTTTTGGGTGAACTATCCCTTTAAATTGATCACAAGTGACAGTAAACACTTTTATAATGTTATAAAATATTTCTCTTTCAAATAAATGCTGTTCTTTTAAACTTTATATTCATCAAAAATCCTGTAATGTAGCACAGTTTCCACAAAAATATTAAGCAGCACAACTGTTTTCAACATTGATAATAATAATAATAATAATAATAAGTATTATTAAAGACACAGTATGTAAGTTTCGCCGCTAGAGGTTGCTTATTAAAAACAATTACAAAGGCGTAGCTTTATGACTCTGTGAATGAATGTGGAATCATGGGAGTTGCCATCTTCACCTTCACATCCGGTGGAAAGCAGTCTGACTGGACTCAGAAATCATGTTAATGGATGAGCTAATGTATTAAAAATTTTATTAACGTTACTGTGGTATGAAGCAGGGTGAGGATGCTGCTGTTTATGCTTATATAGTTTTGTTGTTTATGTTTATTTTACATTTAAAGTTACGCTTAACATCCGCCTCCCTCTGCCCTGAACTTGAACTTTGTTACAGTTACGTTTGATCACTTAAATTCACATTATTTTATTTCATTCTAATGAAATGCAAGTGCTAAATTACTACTCATACAGGTCACTTTATTTGACAAATTAAAATTGTGGGGTAATGCAGCTGTTTTACTTGGTTAACCCTTAAAGGTGCACTATGTAACTTTTCCGTCCGCTAGAGGTCGCCTATTCAAAACAAAGGCGTAGCTTGATGACGCCAAGTTTGAGCGCAGAATCTTGGGACATGTGGTCTTCACCTCACAGCCGGTGGAAAAGAATCGGGATAGGACTCGGGCAGAAATCATGTTCATGGATGCGATTATTAACGTTACTGTAGTATGAAGCAGAGCAGGACCGAGTGTTGTGGGAGCTGTAAGGTCCATCCGTTAGCCCAAACACGGAATCTAACGGCTTGGTTGAAGGAATTCTGCCTGTAAGCCTTTTTAGCATTTCTGTTAAATTCACTTAATTTATTGATATCTAATTTTAAATGAATAAATAATTTGAATAATTGAATAATTTGAATAATTGAATAATTGAATAATTTAATCTGACTCCAATTTTATGTGACTTTGTTCAATTTGTTACGTTTGTAATTTAACAGCTGATAATAAGATTCGTTGAGATTTAACTTAGATTGCTGATTTTTCTTAGTATCTCTTATTTTCAAATATTTGTTAATCAAGGGACCCGATATCGCACAGAAACAGTCGCGTCGCGATTCGCGTGTTCACGGACACAAACTAGCCAGGGCTATGTTTCCCAAAAGCATCGTAAGCCTAAGTTGCCACCAATGGACTCTACGACCAACTTAGACTTGCGATGCTTTTGGGAAACGCAGCCCAGTTCTGATATTAGTCAGAGGATTGCAGAGTGAATATTTTACCGTGTCAGACCGCCCATGCTTGTACATGACACGCATAATTTTTAGTAATATACACGAAAGCTGCAACTTGCTAATACAGTGATAGTCAGAAATCAGATTATCTCAAAATGCTGTGCCCCATGCTCCAATCATTGAGTCCTCGGTTTGATCTATCCTGACAGAGATTTGTGGAAATAAAGGACTCCACATCGATCTATACTAGAATAATGATTTCAGAATAATACAAGATAAATCAAGATTAACATTTATTGTGGCCAGGCAGAACTTAAATTAAAAATATTAAACAAGAATCCATGGTACACAACTTTCAGCATAAAAATATAAAACACAATTACAAAGTAATATGAAAATAGTTTCAAAGAGTCATCATATCTGGCACAGTACACACAGTGTGTGTGAGTGCCTCTAGGACACTGACACAGCACTGCATTGGCAGCTCTGCTACCCTTCCTTAAATACCCAGACCAGAACAAAAGGGTTGTAAATATTTGCAACACAAACACCTGGTTTCGGGGGAGAGGATCAGATATCTGAGGAGACCACTCAAAAAGGAGAACAGAATTCTCATAAGTTTCAATCTTTCTCATCCTACCAGTGACAGCTGTGAAGTTGAGACCATTTTACCAATCGCACTGAGACCTTTAAAAAGATACCAAACATGAAAGGGGAAAACAATAGATTTACAAGATACATAATCTGTGGTATATATGCATTCTGTGATCAGAATCAGGGGGAAGGGAAGGGAGCAGGGAGGGGGGGAGAAGGTTTGGGCAGGGCGATGTCCTACACTCTTTCTGTGAGATCTTCTCTCTAGATTAGTGAGTGTTATTGTTCTATTGCAGGGGGTTGGATCTTCAGCTTTGGTCTTAGCAGTAAAACCGCTCCTTACAGAGCTGAGCAAGGCCGCTGGAGCGATTATTAATAAGATGAATGCAACACACGCCTCGCGAGCAGCGGGACTTTTATTATGCCACAGTCGCCAGCGCCATTTTCGCTTTTCCGGTCATGAGTATGAGGTAACGCAGCTCTGTTTATCATAGATACATTTGAGTGTGTTGAAAATGATGTTATGACGTTACTCTGTGCGTTCGCTCTGCAGCTGCTATGACACTTGTTGCACACTGCAGTAAGAGTAAAGCGTTTCTGCAAAATAAAACCGGAAACCGAGTGTAACGCAGATATGACGCAATTGACAGGCGACTCCCTCACACGTCCCGGTTCCTTGGTTAAATAGCAATTTTATCACGATTTACAAATAGTTGGAAACATTTGGGATATTGTAAGTACTCAACTGAACAAAATATATAACACTGGCCTAGTGGTTTTTGGATATTTTACTGCAAAAATGTTACATATTGCAGCTTTAAATGCATGACTGTTCATGCATTCAGCATCTGGCTCATATACGCAATCTCAAACATATTATCAAAACTACCATTTTCATCATCTTCAAAATCAATATTTTGATCGCTGACAGCTTCTTCACCAGATCCACTTTTAAGTGACAGTGACACTAATATTTGATTGCGTTCAGTACTTGCTCTGCAGTAAATCGCTGAGCCATTTCAAGTTTGGCAGATTATACTTCACTGATTCTTGAGATAAGGGACAAAACATGTTTTAGATGTTAAAAAATAAAAACTAACACTACATTATTAAAAATTTGTATTTTTGTAGACAAAGGTCTCAGATAATGAACCATGTAAGGGAACAGGCTTATTTCTAAATATTTTTTTCTAAAAATTATTATTTATTCACTCCATAACTTAATTTGTGTCAACTCCAGCAGACACACTTAAAAGCATGCTAATTTAATTTAATCTATCCAAAAACAGTGCAAAGTCTTCAGTTATGTAATACTGGTGTTCAGTAAAGGAGCTAAGTCATAAAATACATTCTCTGTTTTGTTTTTTTGTTTTTTCACACTATTATGAACAACCCGGTTTCTACATTTCTTAATTCTCCTCCCTCCTTTTAATATTAAACATATACCACCAATGTTCTTAGGTAATTAAGACACAATATCATGTAGTTCCATTGATGTTTTAACATTTTTACACAATAAATGGAAAAAAGACATTTCTTTCAAAATTAACAAAAACCTTCACCTGACGGTGTAAAATACTGATGGAGTTGACAAATACTAACGGTGTTGTCAAAAGTCCAGCTGGGGCCAAATATACATTATATGTAAACAGAATCATAAAAACAGCATTAGAAGAATTCCCCATATGCAAAAAACATATTAAACCTCATTATACAGTTTTTTGAGAGCACTTGTCAACCATCATTCATAAAACCTGACGGAGCTGACGTCTGATGGAGTTGACAAAGTTGAATTTTTTTCCACCTTAACCACGTTGTACAGTGGAGCAATTTTGTTTTTTTCCCCTCAGTTGTAGCTGCCTTAATAAACTTATCAAAATGGCAAGATTTATCCCACAACTATTTACAGAAACTATTACACTACGATGACGGAGTTGACATGTTAAGGCTGTGACCACAGAGACATCAATATTGTTTGTTTAAAATATTAAAAAATATATAACTTCCAGGACTTTGTGTCCTACTGTGAGATCCACAATGAGCAGGAAATAGTAAGTGCTCCTCAGAGTTGAAGCTGCCCATGACACTGCCTGATTTATTCAGAATTATAAAAAATCCTGACGGAGTTGACGCAAAGTGAGGACACAACTTTTATAGCTATTTTTTAATGGAAATATAATTCAATATTTACTTTTTGTATTGTTTGATATCTTAAAGTATCAAACAATACAAAAAAAATGATAGATATAAAGATATAAATCTCCGCCTTTTAATGTAACTGTGTATTTTTTAATTTGTTGCATTTTTAAACACTTTGTTTGGCAGTTTTACATTGTGACCTCATGCTGAGGACAGGTTAAATTACATGCGTTTCCAAGTATAGTGAGTGATTTTAAAATAATACTAAAGAAATTATTTGAAAGTATAAGCAATGAATGTCCTGAGTATACAAATTTCCCTTAGATGTAACTTTTTAAGTATTTTTAGTGTGTTGATATTCTTACTTTTTAACATAAAAAGGGCTTTTGTGTTTGGGACATGTTTTGTCCCTTATCTCAAGAATCAGTGACTTATTATTCTTTCGTTTTTTGTCTGCAGTAAGTGTGAGTGAAACGTCACTTCATCATTGTGTATCACACATTGCCACCTTGTGGAATAAATGTAAATTGCACTTATTCCGTCATTAAAGATTCAATTATTGTTGTGCAGAAAAAAACATACTTACACTGTTACACACCTCGGGTCGTTAGCGACCCTATACAATTTTTACAAAAAATTAATGGGAAAACAGGCATTATTTTATAATTTATTTTCTTGTTATTTAGTTTATAATGAATTAATTGAGGAATACTAATAAATTTGATGTCTAACTTTAAAAAATGAATGAGGCAGTGAATGACGTCCCGGGTCGCTAAAGACCCGAGGTATGCATTTAAGGGTTAAAATCAAGCGTGCCGCACTCGTGTTGAAAACTGAAGCCAAAATGTCTTGATCGCCCCCAGGTGGTTGGTCCCAGTATAGCTCATAACCCCCGCCCCTTGATGTATTCTAATGGACGCGAGACAAACTAAACAATCAAATTACACTTCAAATAATTTTTTCCCAAAGATGGTTTCTGTCATTTTAGGCCATTTTTATCACGCTGATTTCATTTCAAGTGTTCGTTTTTTTAAATAAGTTTGGTTTTAGTTAGTTATCTGATGCTATAAAAACGGGGGGTGTGATGTCATGATTGACAGCTGAGATTGACAGCTTCTCTGAGTGAAGTTGTCACTGACGCACCAATGGACTTTTTTGGGGATTTTCGGGAGGAGAACCCATTTAAGCCCACTGGCAACTATAGTTGCCGCAGTGTATAGTTGTCATTTTCCTTTTGTAAGTGTTTTTCTAGATGTTATCAATGTTTTATGTCTCAGTGACATGCAAGCAAACAACCAAATAAAGGATTTCAAGAAGAAAAAAAAGGTGTTAACTTCCTTCCTGTCACATGAGGCTGCCAACTTCCTAACCCTACTTCCAGGAAACATGGCGAAGGCAAACCCTCCCAAAGAAAGGTCATTTTCATGTTACTAATAAGTATTTTTTGTTGACATATCTACATAATCATGAAGGTCTCTAGAATCATCCAAACAAAACAAATCTTACAAGAGATCTATAGTTTTTTGTATACTTAGTCAAAAGTCCAAGCGGCAACTATATAAGTACATATATCATGGGGAAATGGGGTATACTGTGTTAATAGGTTAATAAATCAATGTTTTTGGTCTTGTTTAGTGCTTTTTGCTTTCATAATATTCCACCTAAAACATAACTTAACCCTTTAACTGACATCACTACTGTACAGTAGACCTTTATTCGATAGGGAATAAATCTGTCAAAAGGAGGAGATGAGAGAGCAATCTTTCCACAGCTCTACTGTCCCACCCCTGTGTCTGCTGTTCAGGGGGGAATGGGCCTTCCAGTTTCCAAACTTCAGTCAGTCACACAAAAGGAAGAATGGAAAGATAAAGAGTTAAAGCATGGGATTAATTGCTGTAGATTATCTTTTTGTCCCTTTTATGATATTTTGTCTTGTAAGGGCCAAAATATTGAGGCCCCTTCATCCAGTTTGGATGCGTTTCATTCTAATCGGTCAAGGACCCTAATTCTTTTTATGACTAGTAGCTTATGATTCCATTATAATGTGGAAATTCAGAAATTCAGTAATGAGTTTACATTTGCATTATTATATGAAATCACCTACTACAGTCAGCCATTGAATACTATGGGACAATTTTTTTGTTTTTGTTTTTTTGTTATATAGATGTAATTTTTTCGTCATTCTATTTATTTATTTTCATTTAACTTTTTGATACACAATGCCCTGTTGGGGCAACTTAATGGCTGCACTTTGTTCTGCACTATGTTCCACCACTTTAAGACAAATGTATTTGTTGTTTGTTGTGTTTTCATATTCAAAAGATTATAAGATAGATGCAGCTTTTTTGAGTTTGCATCGAATGTTCTTCGACTTATACATAATAAATTTGTTTATAAATAAAGATTGATCTGTTGAAAGCAGTTATTTTGAGTTAGATTCCAAATGTTCTCCTCCTATTCAAATTTGACATTGAAGGGCTGCATACAACATATTTGCCAACCGGCAACTATAGTTGCCGCACATTCAAATACGATTTTCAAGAAAAAAAAAAACCTGGGGAAAATAAATGCAGAACATGTTTACATAGGACACTATTAACATGACTATATGCATGAAACCATTAAGAAAAATGTGGGCACAAATGGGTTAATTTCTACATTTCCATAACTTTATTTCACACTGACATAATGAATTGCTCTGCATCTGCGAGAGTGTGGGCGGGCTTTTGATATAGTGGCTCTACTTCCTGCTCTCTGCTGCGCAGACTCCGGTCCCAAGGTCTCTACTGCACATACTCGGCCCCAAATCTGCGCAAGATGTCAGCGCCATATTCGGACGTTGGCGGCTTCACTTTTCTTCAGTGGAAGGTAGTGAAGATGCGTCGTTCATATTTTTTTACTGTCTATATTTGAGTGTGTTGAAAGTTATGTTAACGTTACTCTGTGTGTTAGATCGGTGACTGCTATGAGACACTTGTTGCACACTGCAGTAAGCTAGATCGATATTAGAATATCATAAAAGGATGACTTGTGTTGCTAAATGGCGTGCAATTAATTGTTAAAATATATTATATTGTGGAGAAAATGCTGTATTACTGTCACTACAAAAGCCTTTTCTGATTATGCTATGTTAGCCACTTTGACAAAGTAGTGTTGTCTCTGAGGCATAATACAAAAATGTTACTCACGGTAAATCAAGAAAACAAGAGATTCAAACATTAAGACTAACCTTGTTGAGCTATATAACAATAATCAGTTTTCTGTCTGTAAATGTATCCAAACAGTTGCTTACCTGTCAAACATATAATATATTAAAGCGTTTTTGGTGTTTCCATGGTTTCTACGGAAGTAAAGCCGGAAATCGAGGGTAACCATGATATGACCCCATTGACAGGCGACGCAACAACACTGGTTAAAATTGCTAATTTCTCTGGATTTAAACATTGTTGGAAACATTTGTGATATGTGAGTACACAAGTCAACAAAATATATAACATCTAGTGGTTGTCATATTCAAGTGGTTTTTGGATATTTAATCCAAAAATCTTTACATATTGTGCCAGCATATTAGTTTTCTGAAGGATCATGTGACACTATAGACTGGAGTAATGATGCTGAAAATTCAGCATTCCCATCACATGAATAAATTATATTATAAAATATATTCAAATAGACAAAGGTGATTTTAAATTGTAAAAATATTTTTACAATATTATTATTTTTACTGTATTTTTACTTAAATAAATAAAGCCTCTGAGAGCATAAGAGACTTCTTTCAAAAACATGAAAAATTCTTTATTCCAAACTTTTGACCTGTGGTGTATATTAAAAAACTTTTTTTTCCCCAAATTACGTTTACTTTTCTTTATCTTCGACACTTTTATATATCTTACCAATGCGTAGTGGGCTCCAAATGTTTGAGACTACTAATGAAAATTCTTCTATTTTGATTCTTTTCAAATTTAATACATCTCATATTTAGTCAATAAGTTGCAGCAGTCCAGTAGCGCAATGCAGCCTGCTTCTATAGGGTTGCATTTACATGTGGATTTTGCTTCAGCTTTCTTCTCATAATAGATATTATTATATTGCTCACAGCTTTTTTTTTTCACCTCCACACTCACTAACAAACCACAAGCTTACACACAGCAGTCAGCCTGACTTCCAACAAAGGGCCATAACATCACTCAGGCCTCACGCTGTTACTGAATTAATGCATAGTGGCTGGGTTTATTGCTCTTAGGTAAATATCTTAATCAAGTGCAAACGTATATTGTTAGACACCGAAATTACATTTCCTTCTTTGGTGTAAATATCGGATGCTTCTGCTTATTAATGTTTGCAAAGATATATTTAAAATGACAAGATCAATGAATTTGCTGTGTTTTGTTTTTTCAAGCTGATCATAAGCCTGGTGACATTTTAGGGAAATCAGCTGGAAAGTAAACACAAGGTTGAGACAGTCATGTCTTCATTGGGCAGCAAAAAAAGGACTCTGTCTTGCAAAGAAGTTGTCAATTGTCTGTTGCCCGTTGTCATCAAAATTGTTGGTTTCAAACAAGCTGCCCTGCAAGGCCAAACATCACAGATGGATCACAACAACCTCCAGTCTTTTGTGAACAAATAACGTTTTTCTAGAAAAGAACACACCAGCAAAGATAAAAAAAATGCTGTGAGACAGATTTTGAAACTGTAATCCTTCAGCTGCTCTTGATCTTTTCTCTCTAAGTGATTTTTGCCCCCTATTTTGGGTTGTTTCCAGTCTGCGTTGTTGTAGCACCCAAATTCACTAGTGACTGACTTATGAGTGAGTCAATCGCTGCATCCGAAATCAAGTACTTCCCTACTAAATAGTGTAGTATCTGTCAGGAGTAATTAAACAATAAAGCAGACGAGACAGTAACGAAATTCATCCATCTGTTTTTTACTCACTTCCTTTCTCACGTTACGTCATTACATCAACCTCAACTGTTCTGACTTCCTCTTCAAAATAGGAGTCACTAGTCAGCAATATAATTTCACTTATGAACACAACAAATAGTATATGGAAAACAGTATGGCAAAAGAGTAGTATATCTGAATACATAGGGCCCTATTTTAACGATCTGAGCACATGGCGCACTAAGGGCATGTTTGAATCCACTTTTGCTAGTTTAACGACGGGAAAAACGGTCGGCGTGCAAAGTACATGGTCCAAAAGGGTTGTACCTAGTCTCTTAATGAGCCATGGGTGTGTTTTGGTGTTTTGTAACGTGCAATAAACCAATCAGAGTCTCATCTCCCATTCCCTTTAAAAGCCAGTTGTGCTTGCATCATGGCGGATTCGCTATTTACATGGAAAGACTGAACGCTTCTCCAGAGAGAAATCCTTTTATTTTTAATATTTAAAAATGTTTGTGTGCTGCTGCGTGTCCCTGTGTGTGTAATAAGAAGAGTGTACGTGCGTTGTGCACCTGCCTATAGGTGCATATTACTAACGCACTCTTTAAATAACACAAAGAATACTGCGCTATTGACTTTAGACCAGGTTTTTGTTGGTCAATGGTGCAGTCGTTTTCAGTTGCCTAAAAATAGCAACGCGCCAACAATGCGCCTGAACACACCTCGTTTTCAGACCAGAATGCCCATGGGCGAACAGATGGGCGTGAGTGCATTTGCTATTTAAACAACGTGGCGGTGGATGTGAAAATGATAACTGCGTCGGGCTGAAACTAGCAAAAAACACTTGCGTCGTGCCTGGAGTCGCATTGCACCAGGTGTATGATAGGGCCCATAGTATTTGAAAACAGTAGGCAAAAAAGTACCCATATGACCGACTACTTCCTGCAAGTTTCGGAAGTGCACATCTGATGGACACAATAGCTGTTTTTCCACCGTCGGGCCAAACCATTCTTATTGCTTAACCGTTCTATTTTGTGCCAATCTGGCGCATCCGGGTTATTTCAATTTCAATTTTATGCCTACAATTCACAAACTGTACCAAGTCGAATTCCAGATGCTTAACCACCTGTAAGTGGTAGCCATTAAGGATCAGTGTAAAGACAACAGTTATTTATGGCTATGAAATCGGTCTGTATTGAACAAGATGCACAGATTCAGCATTACTTTGTGTATTAAAGTGTTCAACAAGAGAGCGCTTGCTCTGCCAAGATTGAATTCTAAATCCCATTTGTCTTGATGACTGCTGTCTTAGCTGTATTGTGAATAGAAAGAAAGCTAAGGCAGGTACAGTACAGCTATACTTAACCTGGATTGACCCTGCTGTAGTCCTACATAGTAACTGATGCTATTTGTATGCTGCTGTCGGCGGTTAGGAACCATACACATTATGGAAGGACCATTAAGTTGTCTGAGCTTGTCAAAAGAAAATACATCTGTCCGTAATGGTAGACAGACTCCAGTATGATACAGGAAGGGATACTGACGCATACAAAGGGAAAATAATAGCATGAGCGGAAAACTAATTTGGATTAGCAGAAAATCTAAAACTGTATATCTTATTTTGGAGCCACACAGCAACAGAATTATTCCTGCATATCTCCTAGCAACCGCTGGTTCATTTTGTTCTTTCTTTGTGCTGCAATCATTAGGGTCTTAATTCTTGTAGACTGTGTGGCTTGTATTGACGATGCATTAGTTGTATCATAATATTATTGTATTATGACGAAATTACCATAATGGGAACAAAGTAATAACTTGCCTAATGGAAATACTTAATGGAAAGAAACATCTTGTCAAACCAGAACCCAGATTTCCATTTATTTGTCATGCATGACATTACTGACTCTGCTTATTGCAAAACATCTAGTCACACATTTGTTCTGATAATCACAACTGGATTGTCAAACACTTCAATCAAACCTGTTTACAAAAAGTACATATAAAAAGACCATAGAACATCACTGGATTATCAAAAATCACAAAGGCTTTGTTCAAACAGACAGAAAACGACAAAATTGCAGTAGGTTTTGGCAGCAATTGCTATAGCATAAAAAGAGTACTATTAGAGACATGGACAATGGTGGAAATACACCGATCAGGCATAACATTATGACAATATCCTAATATTGTTTTTGCTGCCCCCACTTTTGCTGCCAAAACAGCCCTGACCCATCGAGGCATGGACTCCACTAGACCCCTGAAGGTGTTCTGTGGTATCTGGCACCAAGATGATAGAAGCAGATTCTTTAAGTCCTGTAAGTTGCGAGGTGGGGCCTCCATGGATCGGACTTGTTTGTTCAGCACATCTCACAGATGCTCGATTGGATTGAGATCTGAGGAATTTGGAAGCCAAGTCAGCACCTCAAAGTCGTTGTTGTGCTTCTCAAACCATTCCTGAACCATTTTTGCTTTGTGGCAGGTTGCTCACGTGCCCACTGTTGGCGCTCTCGGCGGTGGACAGGGGTCAACATGGGCACCCTGACTGGTCTGCAGCTATGCAGCCCCATACGCAACAAACTGCAATGCACTGTGTATTCTGACACCTTTCTATCAGAACCAGCATTAACTTCTTGAGCAATCTGAGCTACAGTAGCTCGTCTGTTTGATCGGACCGCACAGGCCAGCCTTCGCTCCCCATGTGCATCAATGAGCCTTGGCCGCCCATGACCCTGTCGCCGGTTCACCACTGTTCCTTCCTTGGACCACTTTTGATAGATACTGACCACTGCAGACCGGGAACACCCCACAAGAGCTGCAATTTTGGAGATGCTCTGACCAAGTTGTCTACCCATCACAATTTGGCCCTTGTCAAACCCGCTCAAATCCTTACGCTAGCCCATTTTTCTTGCTTCTAACACATCAACTTTGAGGACAACGTGTTCACTTGCTGCCTAATATATCCCATCCACTAACAGGTTCTGTGATGAAGAGATAATCAGTGTTATTCACTTCACCTGTCATAATGTTATGCCTGATCGGTGTATTTACATTGATAATGATACTGTTTTAAAACATCAATCTAGCAATAAGGTTATAAGAAATTATCTTTGTTCTGTCTCTTTTCTTGCAGCAAGTTTTTTGGTCATTTTTATTTTTTTTATTATATTTTGATTGGGACAAAGCATGGAAAATGCAAAATAAGTTTTGCATCAAAAACAAAATTAAGGAAGTGTCTTGCAAAATACTACATAGAATGTATCCAGTTAAGCATGCTTTGGAAAGATTTAAACTCAACATTTCATATACCTGTGAATTTTGTGGACAGGAAAAAGAAACTGCTTTGCATATGTTTATCTCAAGATTATTTTGTGTGTGTGTGTGTGTAGACGGATTTAAATAATAATACAAGAACAACACAAATATTTATAAATATTCATTAACATATTCATAGTGAATTTGGGTTAATTGGGACACTTTTTGCCATTGACTGGGAAAAAAAGAACACGGTCATAGTCTGAACAAACGGATTGAGTATCTCTAAAGCTGGGTCAGGTTAATGGCTTGTTAAAACCTCTCAGAAAAAAATTATTGTGAGTGCTGAACTTCAAAATGACCTTGACTTTGACCGCACCACAGGAGAAAGCGGCTTCATGTTGCCCCTATGAAAATGAACAAAGAACTCCTATAGATCACACAACAGCATGACTCCTTCACGGTATTTCAGTAATATGGACACACCATAGATAGATATAAAGATGCAGTTTTCACTCGCAAAAACCATAAGCTGTTTAATCAGAGAAGAACACCATCTGTCAGCAAAAAAAACTTAACTTGAAGATTAAAAAAATATTTTTGGAATGAGACTATTCCAACTATAACAACTATAGCACTGAGTCCATCTTCAGTGCTCCTGCTCCTGAGGTGTTACTCCCGTGTGTTAGTGAACTGCTGCTCCTCAAGTGGCTCCGCTGGAGTGTTCTGGCCCTGATGACTCATGCCATCTGTTAATAGCTCTTGTACGATCACACTTCTGTGTTCTTTCTAATAAAAACAAAGGTAAAGATTATCTTTTTTAATCTTTTTGGTTTTCAATGAGTTTGGTTTCCAGATGGTTTTAAATTTGATTTACTGTTGCATCAAGTTTATGTAACTCTCATTTTTAATTTGTTGGATTGGATTCAATTTAATACTAGCATGCTACAGATTACTTTCGGATTACTTTGTGCTCATTAAATACATTTGAGATGAACTTTACATCATTTTCTTAAGTACAAAAATAGTAAAAGCTTCATTGTTGTAAATCCTTGTGGTAACACTTTATTTCAATAGTCGACATAAGACATTGTACTAAAGATAAATAACTTTGCAACTACATGTCACTTACCAGTCAGATTATTAGTAGAGTGTCTGTTTAATATCAGATAATATTAACTTTATTTTGATGAAATAAACTTTGCAAGTAAGTCAACATTCTACTAACTATAAATTTAACCTAACAGTCTGCTAATACTCTAATGAGAGTTAGTTGACGTAGTCTCGTGGCAGAAGGTCTGGACTCTATCGCAGCTTTCATTGGTTGAGGACCGCCCAAGAGGACGTTTGACTGACATGTAACGCAACCATTCACGGTTCGTTTTGTTCCGCATCATGTTTAGGAGCGTGAAAATGTAAAGTCTATGTCCCTGCAATAACAGACCGACGTGCATCTATAAATTATTCATCAACGTTAAGTTTACTGCAACAATGGAGCCACAAACTTCACATACTTTTAAAAATGCAGCCTTTAGTTGATCCTGGTAGGCGCTCATTGTCACAGTTGTAAACACAACAGCGTTCTTCTTCCACAAGGGAGTTTGGCGTCACGGCATTTGTTTCCAAGCAGACTGTTAAAGAATGCAACACACATGTCTCACAGACATCCTGTAGAATTCAACCAATCAGATGATGACTTCGAAACTCATGAAGTGTTTCCAGATAAGTGTGCCATATGCACCAGACATTCAGCCAACGGTCCGAGGGCATGACGTCTGAGGCTGAGACTAGTTGACATGTAGTTGCAAATTAATGAGAGTGAGTTGCAAAGTTACTTATAGTTAGCAGATTATTTGACTATTGACAGACTATTGAAAGTGTAACCAACCTTGTAAATTCTACTGACTAATATACTGAGTTTTAGACCACTGAACGCGCATGCTCCTCTCCCAAGCACAACACGCACAGATTCACCCACAAACCTTGGGCATGGAGGCACGCACTTCCTGAAACACTTGCTATAATCCATAGTAGTTCGCCTTCACCATGTGCTATGCAAGTAAACAGCTCCTTAAGACAAAAAAGCTGATTATGTGTATTGCTCCGCTTATGACATCATAGACTGTCTTCAGCCAATCAGTTGGTGTGTTTGTCACACGTGATTCAGACATCAGTCACGCTGATGGCATTTCCCCATAGCATCAAGCCAGATGAAGTGTTGAAGTTCCACTTTGAAAGGGAATTAGCTGTGTCGATCGATTTATGCTAAAGCCATTCATGACCTTACTCTCCAAAGGAAAACGGGTTAGCGCGTTTACATGAACACGTGCTTTGATGGCTTATTAAGTATAATCTGGATATATGCATGTAAACGCTTATATCAGTTCAGAGGTTTAGACCTGCTGGTAAAGCAGATGTGCACTCTTAAATATAAAAATTATTATTGGCATTGGTGGTCCCATGAAGAACCTTTAACATTCATGGAACATTTCCATTGCACAAAAGATTCTTTAGAGGGGGAAAAAAAAAGGTTCTTTAGATTATTCAGTTATTCTTCACAATAACAAACTATTTTTTTTCTTTTAAGAGCTGTTCACTGAAAGGTTATTTGGGGAACCCAAAAAGGTTCTTCAATGGCATCACTGCAAAAACCCTTTTAGAACCTTTATTTTTAAGAGTGAAGGTCTAGCCAACCTCCATATTCTGTCAAAAAATGCTATTGAATGTTTTTTGATACTTGAATTTATTTTCTATCAACTTTTGAGTGGTGCATAGCTTTTGAGATAAAGATAATAGCATATTCTTATTGGTTTTTGGATTGTATTCTTCTCTCTAGCATTATTTTGACGTACATACCAGAGGTATTTTCTTTAAGGAGGCATTTTTTATTTTCTCTAAGGAGCAAGGAAGGCAGTGTCTCTTCCAAAATTTCAGATTAGACAATAGCACAGTGGAAAAAAAAACACAAATTAAATATATGAAAAATGGTGGATGTGTTTTAACGTTTTGATGCCAAGGACCCCCAAATACCAGGAGCCACTTACAAGTCACCCCTTCCTAAAATATAAACGCAGCTGTATTTTCAGACACATTTATATTGTGTGAGGAAAAAGTAAGACAATGTTTAAATGTGCAGTGTGTAATATTGACAGAAATGCAATATAACATACATAGCTATGTTTTCAGTGGTGTATAAAGACCTTACATAATGAACCGTTATGTTTTTATTAACTTAGAATGAGCCATATAAAACAATCAGTGCCAATAAAGAACCTTTATTTTTAAGGCTACGTGCATTAATCTGGATACATTTGAAAACGGCATTTCGTTTCAAAACGCTTTCCGTCCACACTAGCATTTTCAAGCGTTTTCCAAAAGTTTCTCATCAACACTGAAATGTCGCTAAATTCGCTAAGTTCACCTTACTGCACATGCGTTAACCCTCACAAAAGCTCACTGAGATGATACAGACGGAACAGACATAATAAAGCTATTAGAGGTCGACCGATTGATCTGCCGGCTGATTTATCGGGCGATTAATCAGCATGGTGATTCTGATTCTGCTGCAAATTAGGCCGATTAATAGGCAGGCACATCTGTGAAACAGCTAAGCGTTGTTGTGGAACACATGACGCTGCCTCTTGCGGCAAGCAGATTACTATTCCACCGTCATAACCCTGTGATGTCCCCCTCTGCCTGCCTGCTCTGACTTAAGTTCTTAATCTAGCCTTATATATTTCATTGGTTAAATATGGTGCTACTTTTGAAGAGAAAATGAGAATAAAGGAAAGATAATGCAAGTAACTTTTTAGAAACTGTATTGTCAGCAAGCCTGCAACCAGCTGTAGGCACGGGTACCAAAACCTGGTAATGAGCACAGCGGCTAAATTATTATAGTAGCCTGCATTGTATTTTATTATATTAATTATTATAAGCTCTGACGTTATCAATTCTGTTTCTGTATCGGAGAATTTCTCTCCCTCTGAGTTTGTGTGTGAGACGGAGCAACTGCAGCCGTGCCTTGTTCACACACAGCTTCAGCTAACAATGGCAGGGGTAAACAGACCGTTTCGAAAGTGCAATAACGTTGTAGCCTACTAGAATTGATGCCGACCATGCATATCATAAGGCCGCGTATCCACCAAAGCGTTTTTAGCCAGCTGAAAACACCTAGCTGAGCGCTTGAGAGCGTTTTGGCACTGCAGTGCAGCGGGGGGTTTTTTCAGTTGAGACACTTTGCTTGCTATGATACGGAATATCTGCGAAAATGTTACTAGTATCTCATTTCACAGATAGTTTGTTTCTATATTGTTTCTATATAAAAATGCAGATACAATGTAAAGTACTTGCTCTGGCTCTTGTTTTAAATTGTTTTGTTCCGTTATTATACTTGTTGTTGTCATCTGTTGACGTTGTACAAGGAGAATGTGGCGATTAGTCGGTGTGGTTTTTGTCCCGCCCCTCCTCCACTGTGATTGGACAGCTGTCACTGTCACTTTTCACCCAGCCGTCTAATCACAGTGGAGGAGGGTCCGGACAACAACACCGACCAAATGGCACATTTTGCTTGTACAACGTCACACAGAAGCAATACAGAAACCAACTATCTGTTAAATGATATTCACGCGGATATTCCGTATCATAACAAAAGCAGCTCAAATGAAAAAAAAAATTATAAATAAAAAATGCGCTACCAAAACACTCTCAAGCGCTCAAAGCTAACGTTAGGAGTTTTAAGCAGAACGCCTAACGTTTTCAGCTGGCTAAAAACGCTTTGGTGGACACGAGACCTTAAGCAGTTATGAGCAGCGGGCTGTGTAATATGAACTTATTTTTGTTATCACACAGTTATGGCCATTTGACCTATAGCAGTGTCTGTTAACAAACATAAATACTGTAAAAGCATGCTTCAGAACAGTTTTGAGAAGGTGCTTAAAAAGTTGAGCCATTTATTATTACTATGAATTAGGCAATTAAGCAATTTTCTGAATCACTTCTTATTACTTAACTGTTAGATTTTATGAGATGAAGGGGGAAAAAAAAGAAAATCAGCCAAAAAAATCGGCATCATATATCGACCATCAGCTGCCCTGATTTCTAAATATCGGCATCGGCCAGAGAAAAACCCATATCGGTCGACCTCTAAAAGCTATCACACAATTCTTATGGCAGGACCATTTTATTTAGCAAAATATCTCACCATTCACAGATGCATCCAGGTTGCACTAAGTCACCATTATATGTTTGGTCTAAAACGCAACTGCTCGCATGTTTTACCACAGGACAGCAAATGCGAGTACATTTTCATCTTTGCAGGACTGCAATATGAAGAGTGTGCAAAGTAACATTTTAGCAACTGTGTGTAAGTGAATAGCACATAACAGGCACAAGACCGGTATAAACATGAATATCTATCGGTACAATATGCGTCACATGACTAAACATGCGTCACCATTTTCAGATATCTCCGTTTTCACAGTCCACACTGCAACACGGAAACAGCGTTTTCAAAAAGCTTTGTTTTCGTTAAAAAAAACATTGTCTCAGTGTGGATAGAAGTCCAAAACAGAGAGAAAAAGATACATTTTCAAACGAAAACTTATTAGTGTGGACAAGGCCTAAGAGTGTTGATAGGTAAACAAATGGGAACATGAATTCACAATGGACTAAAAAACCCCAAATCAGAATGCTTACCTTACCATTTTAGAAGACCACCACACGCTACTGTTACATACACATTTGTTTTGTGCATAATGACAAATTGTCCTTAAAGGTTTCACTGTTTAGGTCAAAACTCTTTCCCTGCAGAAGCAGAAAGAGTTTGGCTTTTCTATTGATCTCCCAAGTTAACAAATCTCATTATCTGTGAAAATGATCTCTGAGATACACAGAGGAGAAAAAAGCTGTGAGCCTTGCTTTCAACATGAGAGGGTTATTTCAAGTACCCTGTCTGGCTCTGATGAAAACCATTAGACACAGGCCTTGTTAAGAGAAGATATGGTGTTCTGATCATTTATACCATAACAGTATGTGGTCTGCACATATTTAACTAGACTGCCAAACAAGTGCACTCTGTCATTTTCAAATACAAAGATTAATTATTTAACTCATTGTGGGCTTTGGTGATAACCCTTTAGTTTTTTTTACATCTATGTACAGTTGCAAGAAAAAGTATGTAAACCGCTTGCAGTATCTGTGAAAATGTGAATTATTTTAACAAAATTAAAGAGATCATACAAAATGCATTATTTTTTATTTAGTGCTGTCCTGAATAAGATATTTTACATAAAAAATGTTTTACATATAGTCCACAAGACAAAAAAATAGCTGAATTTATTAAAATGACCCGTTCAAAAGTTTATGAACCATTGATTCTCAATGCTGTGTATCGTTACCTGGATGATCCACGGCTGTTTTTTTGTTTTCTGATGGTTGTTCATGAGTCCACTGTTTGTCCTGAGCAGGGGGGGGTGATGTCCAAATTTTTCTTATTTTGTATAAATATCAATTTTATTCATTTAGTACTGCCCTTCAGATGCAACAGAAGATACTTACATGTTTCCCGGAAGACACATTAAGTAAAATTTACCTTGATCTTCAAATTCAATAAGATTTCACCACCCGGCTCTTAATGCATCGTGTTTCCTTCTGGAGCATCAGTGAATGTTTGAACCTTTTTTAATAGTTGTGTTTGAGTCCCTCAGTTGTCCTCAGTGTGAAAAGATGGATCTCAACGTCATACAGTCACTCCTGGAGAGGGTTCAAATATGCAAAAGATGCTGGAAAACGGAAGAATGTGCAGGACCTGGAGGATTTTTCTGAAGAATGTTGGGCAGTTTAACTGCTCAGGACAAACAAGGGACTCATGAACAACCATCAGAAAACAAAAAAACAGCCGTGGATCATCCAGGTAACGACACAGTATTAAGAATCAATGGTTCATAAACTTTTGAACGGGGTCATTTGAATAAATTCAGCAATTTTTTTGTCTTGTGGACTATATGCAAACGTTTTTTATGTAAAATATCTTATTCAGGACAGTACTAAATAAAAAATAACATGCTTTTTGTATGATCTCTCTTATTTAGTTAAAATTATTCACATTTCACAGATTCTGAAAGCGGTTCACATACTTTTTCTTGCAACTGTATATAGTATTTTATATATATATATAGATGTACTATTTACATCTATATATTTATTTTGGAAGATACATACTATTTGCACCTCAGTATTGTTGTACATTAACAGGATGCAATAATAACAACAATTAGGGTGTAAATAATTATATTTATTAAAATTATTAAATGGATGCCACCTTAATGGGACAATAAAATCCCTCCCTACAACTACTCAATAAATTATTATTAAACATTTCGTTAGGCACTTTATTTCGAGTTTTAGAATATTTTATTCATTTTTATTGAAAGTAAATGCCTTTCCGATGTGATGTGTGATGGGAAAAGGGAGAACAACGAAATTGGCAAAAGGCGGATTTGAACCCGGGTCGATCGTGTCAAAACCTAACTCCAGGAGCCTTACGCTCTACTGAGTACGCCAATGAAGATGTTGAAATGTGCGTCTTTTTTAATCTTGTGGGGCATTGTTGGGTGGAGCTAGTGTGAATATCGCTTGCCAACAAGGCGCGCTATTTGCACTTGGTGTAAATAGACACTCCGTCAAAATTAATGTTGATATTAAGGATACAGGAAAGACCTAATTTCATGAGGAATTAAAATGATTCCTTTGAGAAATATTATGGGTAATATAAAAATGGAAATTAATCATAAATGTTTATGTTTTCATGTTATATAAGACAAAAAAGGCAAAACTATAATAAATATTGTAACAGTATATGTTTTGGCCAGTATACTGTATTAAGTCATATTTGCACTAAATGCAAATTTCAATAGATCCTACACTAAGTGAAAATAGCAGCATTTCTTAGCGATCTGATATTTACACTAGTTCGATGATATTTATACTTATAAATAGTGGCAGATACTATTTGCACCTCAGTGTTGCTCTACATTAAACAGTATGCAATAATAACAGAGTGTAAATGATTATATTTGTTAAAATTATTAAATGAATGCCGCCTTACTGGGACAATAAAGCCCTCTCTAAACCTACCCATAACGGATAAACACACGTTAGACACTTTATTTCCACTTTTTGAATATTTTCTTCATTTTAATTGAAAATAAATGCCTTTTCGATCTGATATGTGATGGGAACAGGGAGTAGAGCGAGTTTGGCAAAAGGCGGATTCGAACCTCGGGTCGATTTGCGTCAAAACTTTGTCAGTGGGTGGAGTTAGTGCAAATAGCATATGCCAACAAGGCGGGCTATTTGCACTTAGTGTAAATAGTCACTCTGAAATGGGCATAGTATTAACAATACAAATAAGAGGAAATGGGCTTTACATGATATTTCCTTTTCCCAGTGTATTTCTCAAAGTGTTGAGGATTTTCTGGTTCAATATGTGTTTGCTTTTACCAGAATCTCAAATGCTTCTGTTTCAACTTCTGTTGACAACCTGATCCCCTAAGTGACCTCATGCAGGTTGTTTTCCATCCTATTTCTGGATCACTGTGTGAATGCAGCACACAAACACAGACGTTTGTGTAATATATTTCGGCCTTAATCACAATTGATTCTTTTTGACCTACACGAATTGGGTGAACTTTCAAAACTCGCTCCCCTAAAGTTGTTGGAAGCTTAAAAGAACAATTATATGGCTGATTTAATTTAATTAAACTCCAGCAAGGTTAAAAAGGGTCAGCTCAAGCACTCGCTCAAATAAATAAGTTCTAACATAGCCATGCTAATTTAATCTAGGAAGGTAACAGCTCAATGGCACTACAAAAACCATTGTGTTGCTCTCCTCTCTAGAAAAGTTTTACCTATAATTGTGCTTTTTTAAGTTCTCCTTTCATCGTCCTCTCTGCCGGTGCACCTCATCTCTTTTTATCACCTTCTCGGATGCCTCTCTGTTCCCACATCTCGTCTCGTCTCGGCTCCGGTCAGATGGGAGCAGCTGTCGGTGTCTAACTGGGTAACTCATTACCTGGCAGTTCTTATTGAGCCGGTGCAAAGATGTGTCGGGATTTGTGAGGCTGACTAAAGGTTATATCAGACTGTAACATGATAATTTGAGATGTACACAGTGTGTCAAACACATCAAGCCTAATTAATGTTGACAGCAAGGTCAAGTGCTCTCCTTCATTGACAACAACATGCTAAAGGATTCTTAATTGAGGAAGTGTCTGGAAAGGATAAGGATGATGGCTGTACAGATGACCAATGTGATTCACACCTTAGTGGATTATAAACTATAATTGAGTTCTCTGCATGCTTTTGTATTTCTGAGCACTGTATTGGTGAATAGTGGTTAAATATCTGGAAAGCTATAGGTTGCAGGTTTGATCCACAAGCTGTTAATTTTGTACAAAACATTTAATACCAGATTGCTCTTGTAATAAGTCTACTGTAAGGTGCTTTGTAGTTCCCATTCCCAGCATGCACTGGGTATTGTATAATTAATATGGTTTGACTGTTTTTACATTATTTTTTGTCTCATTTATTTGAAACTTGTGATTTTGTGGTGTCAGGATGCATTTGTTTCTCTACTCAAAATCTTACCATTGCTGTGATATTTCATTTCATGATATTTTGTTTTTGTCTCATGAGTGCTCATGTAGCCCAATAAATATTCATGTGATTTTGTCAAACAAACGGTTTTATTTCCAAAATATGGTCCTGCATGAAATGGAAAACTATCTGAAGCACATAATATTGAAAAAATGTGGATGACTCTTTTTTTAAGTTTGATGCTACTTGAATAAAATCTACTGTATTATTGATTTTAAGTCTTGGCAACGATGTTGTCATAGTTCTATGTTGCTTGGACTTTGTTTGACTATTTTCCGGAATTAGTTTGTCACCTTCGTTACTCATTTGATTTGTCATGTGTGTCATCATTAATCACCTTGTTTGTCTGTATTTAAGTTCCTGTGTTTTCAGTTCACATTTGTCCGGTCTCGTTGATGTATGGTTGTGTTTGCCTTTATACCCTCGTTTGGATTTCTCTGTGGATATTATTAAAGACAGTTTGAACCTGATTCCTTCATCTTCGTGCGTTTGTATACAGCCAAGTGTGACAGAAGACCAGACCAAAAAATAAGATCTAGTTCGCGGCATTTCTTTTGTGTATATTTTCCCCTTTTTTGGTTTCTTTTCCCCTCATGGATCTACCAGCAGTGAAACTGTTATGCCTGGAACAGAGGGACCGTTCACTTATGGATCACACCCAGGATTTCCTCGACCTGACATGCCTGACGCACTTCACGATGACTTGCTCAGCGTATTTTACTATACCGGCTTGAGCGAGCAGGCGAAGGCCATACGTGGAGTGGGTGCTGGTGATGATTAGATTAGATTTCACCGTCAGCCCCGAGGAGGCCAAACACCACCACGTGAGATGGACACGACGCTTGAGCCCACTGCAGACGGAGAGCCAACGCCAAAGGGAGCGGCTAAGTACACGTCTGACCAGGTGTGTGAGCCGGTCTCATCATCTATCACTGTGGGAGTTTTAGTGGATATCGAGGGAATGGAGTTGAGCCCTGTCCACACTCCCGCCACTGTGAGTGAGTTGTTGTTGGACTCTATGGACTGTTATTTTGATTTTGGAGAGGATGATTCCCTGCCCCCCGATCCCATCTGAATCAGACTCGTCATATCCAGATCTACGGATCCCGCCCAGCCTCCCTCTCCCACCCCCTCTGCAGACCTCAACCAGTCCTTCTACCCTGTCTCCGCTGTCTCCCGTCATCCCCTCTGTTCTTCCTCAGCCTCCTCACAGTGACACGGATCCACCTCAGGCCTTCTGTGAGCCAGCTACCCCTGGGCGAGTGGATCCCCTGGCTCCGCCTCCAACCACTGATGCCGTCACTCCACCTCGACCCATCGCCCTGACTCCTACGCCTTCACGCTTCCCTCCCTCAGCTCCACCAGAGACCATCGGGCTTACATCTCCACCAGGCTCCCTCAGCCTACCGGCTGTGCCTCGGTCAGATGTCGCCACGGACCTACGAGATGTCTGCTGCGCTCTGTCTCTCCACCCCTACGATTCCGTCTGGCTCCACCCTACCTCCGGCTTCACCTCAGCCCTCAGTCGCTCCTGTTTCACCTCAACCCTCCGGTACTCCAGTTCTACCTAAGGCGGTCGTCTCTGCAACTTCATGCAACCGGAACATCGGCTCTCCGTCTGCTCCTAGGGCTCCACCACCATCGCCTCTGTCTCCATCAATTGTTGCCATGGCCGTGTCAAGAGAATCTCCGCCATGGCTCCTCCATCCTGGCTGGACTCTGGGATTCCACCTGGCTTCCCCTGCTCCGGGCTTCTCCCTGACTCCTCCAACCATCCACACCACCTTGGTTTTATCAGTCGTCACCCCTCCTGGGTTCCCGTCCTCCACCAGAGCCTTCTCCTTCCTCTGTCAGCGTGAGGTTGCGCCTCTTTGTTCTATGTTGTTTGGACTTTTTGCCTATTTCCCGCCATTAGTTTGTCACCTTGGTTACTCATTTGATTTGTCATCACATTCAGGTGTGATGTCATTAATCACCTTGTTTGTCTGTGTATTTAAGTTCCTGTGTTTTCAGTTCACATTTGTCCGGTCTCGTTGATGTATGGTTGTGTTTGCCTTCCTCCTCTCGTTTGGATTTCTTTGTGGATATTGTTAAAGACCGCTTGAACCTGATTCCTTCATCTTTGTGCATTTGTATACAGCCAAGTGTGATAAATGCTGTGTCAGTGTTTTTTGTTTCGTATGCCAGACTGGTAGATGTGAAGTCATCTTGGGCTTATACTGACACCTAGTGGTGTGGATGCAGCATCTAGCACAAGTTTACAGTTATTGACGCAATTAATATTTGCAGTCAGCCATGATTTGTTAAATTGTCTAGTAACAGGTGGATTTGGCCAGTCATGTGATCTCAACAGTATAGCCTAAAGCTTTAATTAGGCTATACTGATATGACTGGTGTAGGGCTGCATCTAACAATTATTTTGATAATCGATTAGTTGGCCGGTTATTTTTTCTTTCTTTCGATTAATCGGATAAAAGTCATTTTTTATTTTATTTTATTGACAAAACACACTATTCCACATCCTGCCCAATGCTGTCCTTCAAACAAACATGTCAGCTGAGTGCTATGAAAACATACATACTTGAATATGTTTGTGCTATACATTTTGTGCAAAAAATTTACTAAGCAAAAGGACAGTTTAAATCCCTACATTAAAATGATATTAAAGAAAAAAAAAAAAAAACACAAACTCAGTGTTACCAGATAAGAGGAATGTTCTGCAGAACACACACACATTTGCTATGGACAAAGTAACCTGTTACTGTAATTTCTTTATCCTGTAAATAGGCTTTAAGAAACGTCTTACATTTATATTCAATTACACGCTGTTATACCTTTACAGTTACTACTCTCATAAAATACGTGAATTACATGTTGACAAATTTAGCGTCCTACAGCAGATATTTCAGCTAAATGAGTGTTTTTGTGCTGAATATTAATTGTCTCCCTCTCTACTGTGTTCTGTCTGTTTGACGCACGTGCACACGTCCGCCGCGCTGGCACACTTTCAGTGAAGTTTGAAGTTTAACAGATTGTCAGGACGAGCTTTCATGCAAAATGGAAATACTTGCGTGAATTAGTAGTATTTACAAATGAGGATATAACGTCTTGGTTACGTATGTAACCCTCGTTCCCTGAAGGAGGGAACGGAGACGTAACGCGAAGTGACTGACTGAAAGGGAACTACTGTTCTCTATATAGATCAGTGGATATAACCTGTAAAATGAACGTTTTGCGCTGAGGACGTGCACGCATCTGTCAAAGCGCATGACAGGGTTAACCGCTAATGCATTCGCATGAAGCTGAAAATAAAGAATTCTCATGTTTTGGGCGCTTGGATTATGTACCTTTCCAGCAGCAGCTCACTCTGTTTCCTCCACTATTTCTAGATGCATTTTGTCCATAGAAATGCGTTATTCAGTGCTGTAATTTGACGAGACTGGTGGAAGTTGGTGGCAGACCCGACTAATCGATAATGAGAATCGTTGTCAATGATTTTTATTCACTAGTTGTTGCAGCCCTAGACTGGTGTTCAGAAGTAGACCTACTATTAATTTCTTTGCAGTGCACTTTAAAGTAAATTAACAAATTGATAAAGGCATGCAGAAATTTGCCTTCTTTTTAGTTGTATGAACATCTAATTTTACCTAACTTTTTTTCATTATAATGTAAAATGCTGTTTTTATGACTTTCAATGTTAATCCTAATAAGCTGAACATGTTCTGGCAACACTGTATCCAAGAAATGACCCTTTTGGTCATGGCTGCTTACGAGAACGCAAATGTTCACTTACTGGCATCTGAGAAGCAGACATTGAAGCCTGGTTAGCTCCATTTGTCAAGACTTTTTATGGCTGAGGATTATTTTGTCCCAGCATCAGTGTTGGCATGACAAAACCTTTTTTCAGCAAGATGAGCCAGGCCAAGAATGATCTTGTCCTTACGCGTACTTGGTAAATTATTCATCTCGGCTCAGCATCATTCACATTCATGGTTGCTGATTTCTCTAAATGCTTTAGCCCTGGGGGCTGAACAGTCCCCTGACTGCTCACTTTAATAAAAGCTAATTAATGTAAGGGTTAGGAGAGCAGTATGGGAGTAATGAATGATGGTTAAAGCTCTGATCAAATACTCAGCCATTAATTGGCTTTACAAAGTCATCCTCCACGATCACAGTATCTGCCATGTCATTGACTGCATAATGAGAGAGAAAGGTTGCTATGTTATACTAGCATGAGAGAGACAGGTAAATATATATATATATCAAGCATTCTGCGTTAGTTCAGGCAGGCCACGTAGTCAAGCTCCGCTATCAGCTGACTGGCAAAATTCCAACCCCGCCAATATCAGCCTATCCAATTCCTATGCACTCAATTGGCAACTCTCAAACAGAGCGCCTTACTCAAGTTAAGTTCAGTCTGCCTGCTTGGCTGCTTCCACTGCACGCTGCTTTGCAACCCACCTCCTCCCCAGCTCCTCCTTAAACTGTGTTTAACTTAATCAATGTCACTCTGTTGTCATTGATGCATGCTCTGTTCTCAATGGGGGATTTACTCTGCCCTCTCAGTTTAAAAAATTGGGAGGTTGTCCCCAGAAGCTGCTGCTGTTCCCTGTCTTGGCTTTTCATTGAGCTCATGAAAAGGATGGGGAATTTAGAACAGAGCAATTTCGCCAAATGTAAATTTTGCAAAATATGGCAATAAAAAAGTTGACTAAATGTTTGTCTTTGGTGTTTTTGACTTAAGTGGACCTGACTGATATATATATACACTCACCTAAAGGATTATTAGGAACACCATACTAATACTGTGTTTGACCCCCTTTCGCCTTCAGAACTGCCTTAATTCTACGTGGCATTGATTCAACAAGGTGCTGAAAGCATTCTTTAGAAATGTTGGCCCATATTGATAGGATAGCATCTTGCAGTTGATGGAGATTTGTGGGATGCACATCCAGGGCACGAAGCTCCCGTTCCACCACATCCCAAAGATGCTCTATTGGGTTGAGATCTGGTGACTGTGGGGGCCATTTTAGTACAGTGAACTCATTGTCATGTTTAAGAAACCAATTTGAAATGATTCGAGCTTTGTGACATGGTGCATTATCCTGCTGGAAGTAGCCATCAGAGGATGGGTACATGGTGGTCATAAAGGGATGGACATGGTCAGAAACAATGCTCAGGTAGGCCGTGGCATTTAAACGATGCCCAATTGGCACTAAGGGGCCTAAAGTGTGCCAAGAAAACATCCCCCACACCATTACACCACCACCACCAGCCTGCACAGTGGTAACAAGGCATGATGGATCCATGTTCTCATTCTGTTTACGCCAAATTCTGACTCTACCATCTGAATGTCTCAACAGAAATCGAGACTCATCAGACCAGGCAACATTTTTCCAGTCTTCAACTGTCCAATTTTGGTGAGCTCGTGCAAATTGTAGCCTCTTTTTCCTATTTGTAGTGGAGATGAGTGGTACCCGGTGGGGTCTTCTGCTGTTGTAGCCCATCCGCCTCAAGGTTGTGCGTGTTGTGGCTTCACAAATGCTTTGCTGCATACCTCGGTTGTAACGAGTGGTTATTTCAGTCAAAGTTGCTCTTCTATCAGCTTGAATCAGTCGGCCCATTCTCCTCTGACCTCTAGCATCAACAAGGCATTTTCGCCCACAGGACTGCCGCATACTGGATGTTTTTCCATTTTCACACCATTCTTTGTAAACTCTAGAAATGGTTGTGCGTGAAAATCCCAGTAACTGAGCAGATTGTGAAATACTCAGACCGGCCCGTCTGGCACCAACAACCATGCCACGCTCAAAATTGCTTAAATCACCTTTCTTTCCCATTCTGACATTCAGTTTGGAGTTCAGGAGATTGTCTTGACCAGAACCACACCCCTAAATGCATTGAAGCAACTGCCATGTGATTGGTTGATTAGATAATTGCATTAATGAGAAATTGAACAGGTGTTCCTAATAATCCTTTAGGTGAGTGTATATACATATATATATATATATTAGGGTCCACACAACACAATATCATTCTGTTTATTATAATCGTAGCCTGCAGTTATGGCATCTGCTGCTGTAAAGTCGGGTGGATTCTGATTGGTTCTCAGTTTTTATCGTTCATCAGATGGAAAAAAGGGTGTGTTTGGCTAAATATGGCGCTGCACACACTGATCAGTGTCTGATAAGAAGCAGTGCATGCCGGTAAGAAATTTTGGGCTGCATCCGAAATCGCATACTCTCTTGAGTAGGTTCTTATTTTGAATAAGTACTTAAAGCGCTAAGAAAGTATGTTCTATAGTATGTGTGCAGTATGAATGTAATATGGATGTACTACATTCGTCATGTTGTCATTATCATGTGACCTACCAGTGTCAGTTGCATTGCTTCACTGCCATTCACAAATTCTCTCCCGTGGCCTCATGGGATAGTAAAGTGTCCCTTGTATGCGCACTTCAGAATCTCGCCGGAAGTAGTAGGTCATCCAGGTACTTTTTGCCTACTCTTTTATGAGGACTGTGAATTCAGACATACTTCTTTTGTCACATACTATTTTTTGCCTACTATATAGGGAAGTATGCGATTTCGGATGCTGACAAGCTTTGTCCCTATGCTGTGGCTGCACCTTTTGAAGGCTGCATTCTAAGGGTGACTCCGTCACAGCAGCGCGACAAAGGTTGTCCCATTTCGAAGGCTTATAAATGCGTCCTTCGTTTCTCAGGCTTCGAAGGATAGAAAAAGGGTTCCTTCAATGCCCAACCTATCCCAAGAATCATTGTGCACCGGTGATGACTGGATATTTTCAAGAGAAAATGCGGAAGTGCACTTTTTACATGTAAGTATTGGGTTTCAACGTACTCTAAATGTAAAAAAATAATAATAATTCTGACACCATCAGTAGCGCTAATGCTCACAAATCTGTTTTTATAACAGTAAAATCTTGTCATGTAATCTTGTTGTATTGTGTCATGTTTATCAAATTTAAACTGATTATAAAAATATAGACCAATTTTATAGGTATTTAAATATTAGGCTGTAGTGATTTTACTTTCGTCCATCCAAGGAAGCTAAGTAAGGTAGTGATTGGTACTCACGTCACCGCTGACGTTGTGATTTTTGGATCACCCGTCACTTAAGGTGTGGTTATGAGTACATCAGATGACCACCTTCCCACTCTCTTAGTTTGGGACACTAGTCAAGGTATCTTACCTTGGCTGTATGAGAACACTTCAAACAGGAGGCTGTCCAATCATTTAGAATGAATATAAAGTGGGGAGAGTTGGTCAGCTGATTTATCTGAAAGATTGGTGAGATTTCTAACTTATAGAGCCTCTTCTGTAATATCAGCACAAGGAAGACACAATTGTAATAAAATACATTTTATTAACAAAGATAAACAAGAATAACTAACACAACTACTAAATGAATACAATGAATGATAAAGAAATAAAGTGCATAAGATGCATAAAATACATGTGATTAAGTTGAGTGTGGCTATGGAAGAGTTGCTTTACCTTATGGAAAGATAAACTGTTGTTTCTCTGAAACTAAGGTGAAGAACCTTATTATGCATCAAACAAATAAACGAAAGATCATTTGTTATTAACTAGCATCAGTTATATTACCTCTGATGTAAATTAGAAAATCAAAAACTGATAATATACAACAATGCCAAGGTCTCTGGAAAGAGGTTTGGTTAAGTGATATTTACGTTCCACGTGGTTGAGTAAGCAGTCCGATGGCGATGAGTTCTTCCACTGGTTGTGCTGGGAGACAATGCAGTGGGAAAAAAGCTGGAATCCGTTTCAACAGCCTTGAACACGAAGATCTGTGGGATGCTGATCTCCTTGAGCACCAAAGGGTATTAAAATCTGGAACATGCAGATGAGGCCCTGAAGTAGGTACAGAAGGTCCTTAATCTGGAACTCGCAGACGAAGGAACCTTGAAGTGAAAGTTTGCTCTCCTGAGCTTAACCTTGTTGCAAATGTCTCTGTGTCTTCTGCCTCTCTGGGCCAGACACTCAGAACTTGGTCAATCCGCTTTGGTCTCTCTGGCATGGAGACTCGGGACGTGCTGTAGTCGTCACTGTCTCGCTGGACTAAAACTCTGAACATAGTGTTTGTTAATGCCTCTTTCTTCACAGGCTGAAGGCTCAGAACGTGGTCGTATCTGTTGCTTCCACAAGCTGTAGACTCAGATCCTCAGATCTTTTGTTGTCGCTCTGGATTAACCAGAGGCTCAGAATGTTACGGTGTATCTGTTATGTCTCATAACAGACTCAGAACTTGGTGAACTGTTTGTCTCTCTCGAGAGGAGACTCAGAACTTGGTGATCTGTTTCAGTCTCATCCTTGCAGGACAGACTCAGAACTTGGTTGCTCTGTCACAGTCTCATCCTCGCAGGACAGACTCAGAACTTGGTTGCTCTGTCACAGTCTCATCCTCGCAGGACAGACTCAGAACTTGGTTGATCTGTCACAGTCTCATCCTTGCCGGACAGACTCAGAACAAGGAGTGTCTGTTGAAAGGGTACCTTTATCCCTTTCCGACGAGGAGGAGATTGTAATTTTGCGCTTCTCCATTCCAGTGTTGCAATTGGCTGCTGGCATCAGAGGGGGCACACAGTGTGGCCCACCCTTCTTTCCCCTGTGGAACTCATTTGCATACTGTACACAGTTAGAAGTCTTTAAAGTGTCTTTAAAGTTTACCAATGCATTTCTCACTTTCCAAACCACCACCAGAATAACCTTGGCAATATTCTAAACAAATAGACACCAAACATGTTGGAAAAAGATTGAACTGTCATGCGTTCATTCATTTGTTCATTAACAGCTGAATCTGTGTAAGATGTTGCATTACAAATAGCTGTCACTGAGAATACTTATTTCTCCGAATAAGTATGAAATGGATGTGTGTAGTTTACATCAGTCTTAAGGTTTCCAAACATAGTTATGAATGGATTTGGATGGATCATTGTGGTCTTTCTTTGTTTCACCCACTACTGCTGAGGTCCTGAAGAATTTTTATGGCAGTCACAGACCAGGACATTAGGGATTAGTCTCTAGATGGGTAAAGGGCAGAAACTGCATGTGGACCAATGAGAAGTCCTGTCCTTCATGGGCTTGGTACCAGAGGTCTTCTTCTAGCCCTCTAAGAGGTGTCTGGCTGTTGTACTAGCATCTTTATCTAATGGCGTTGGACAGTTTGTTTGTGTTAGTCCACCAAGTTCCAATCAAAATGTAGCAAACCTTTGTCCACTATTATGGGCAAAGAGGGGCCCGGCCATAAACTGGGCCCTGGAATGTGCTGTCCACTACATCGCTTATGTTGAACTTTACATGTGCTGTATTAACCAATACATAATGTATTGAATTAAAAGTGTTTCTGTTGCTTCATGAAAATGTCTAAAACAACTGTGTATTTTTCAGATATTGCATTTAATCCACCTCATCTATGATTAAGTATGCAAACACCGTGCAACGTCAATACGGGAAGCAGAAAGTGTTCGACTTCACATCTCCGTTTTCAACTTATTCATGGCTGTTGCCCCCTATATCCTCATTCACTATTCCCTACATTAGTCCCCTAATAATAGATCATTTGAAGGAGTGAATAAAAACCAGTGAGCGAATTCAGACACTGAGTGCCGCTTTTGTGTAGTTTGTGCTTGCTGTGTAGTAATGAAAAGATCTCCGTCATGAAAACTATGGAAACGGAAACCTTGATTAAACATTTAATAATCAATTAAAAGTAATTTGTACCTGTATAATGTTATGCTGTACCCACACTGGATCAGTGGTTTGGATGATTTAGCTGCGGGCGCCATCTGCTGGTCAGACGCGGGAGTTCATTCGGCGTGACCCTCACAGTGCATTATGGGTATTCTCTAGCCGTTGAGTGTACTTCGGATGTACACTCGTTATTGCGGTGCATTGTGGGATTAAAAGAGTGCATTAAATAGAGCAATAGCTGAAGTAAACGCACACCTTTTTGAGGTGCAAGTTAAAGAAAATAACTTTGTAAAGTATAACTGCACACTCACTTAAATATTTTTATTATTTCTGATGATTCAGCCACCAAGCAGCCTTTGTCAAGGTACAACTTCTTACAAAATGGAGGACACCATAAATAGAACCAACAATTAAATGAGTGCACTCAATAGCGTCCACTATGGTTTCTGACACCACTACAAATGGCTGTTCCCTCAAATAGTGCCCTATTTAAGGGTATGGGGCCCATGACTGCAAGCGGCAAATCTCACCAATCGGTTAAATCCAGGTGAAGCTTAAGTCGAACACACCTGTTAGCTCAAAACTGACTCTCCCACTGAAGCGTGAATCATTTTTGTCATGTCTGATTTGAAATAGGAACGCTTGAGTAATTTGTGAATTTGTTAGGTTTGTGAGACTTACATTATATTAGACTACTAATATATTTTTTTATAGCCTATGTTTAAATTGGCATGCAGCTTGTCATGCTCATTACTAGATTTCTAAGAGCATTGTTTGCTGTTTGTATGTTAAAAAAAAATGTATTCTGTTTGGTTGCCACTTATTCCCCAAGTAAATCAGCTGAGAATATAAGTAATATAAGTTACCACAAAATGAATAATGAGAAGAAATAATAATGAGGTATGTGTCAGTTTGCTAATTAAAGGTGCCTCAAAGAACCGTGAGATCACACACTTAATCGCAATTAAAATTTTCTGCATATACCGTAAGGGCCTCTTTCTTTTTCTCAACATCCATTTCGCGCTGAAAAGCCTTATGACTCAGCATAACCTATTAGACATTTTCACAGTGAAAAATCAAGTTTGCACCACCTAAATGGGTGTGTTTCAGTATAGCTTAAATGTTTGTCATACCCATTTATTCACTATGACGTGTATACAGTCTCTAACGTATGATCTAAATGACCGACCAGAGCATAGCTGTTATACTGCTAATGCTTCATGTGGGTCAAGACATGTATATCATGACTTCAGTCAGTCTCAGTCCATGGGGATTCAGTTTTTTTTATCCTCATGAATCTAGCGGGTAAATCAAACCTCTCTTACCATCAAGTCAGTCCTTTTGCAGTCTTTCAGTCGATACTTCCTCTTGTGAAGATTGCTGTGAAGCTGCCATTTGCCGCTGCTCAAAGGTTGAGACCCTTTTTTTTCATATGGAGGTCTTTCTTGACATCCATCTCCGCTATGAAACGGTGTCGTGCCATGATGATAATTACTGCCGTCATCCCCCGAAGGCACCTTTGGTCGCCCAGTGCACAACTAGAAACAAGCTTTTACTGACCTGTCAGAGCAATGTGCATATCTCTGTCATGCAGACAGCATATCTCTATCATGGACTATTTTATGTTTTCCCACCCACCTGCACAGATAATGTTTGCTCTGGTGTTTGTGTATGTTGTCCTTCCCTGGGGACGGCAAACCTGTCAGCTGTTGATTTGATTTTCTACATTTGCTGCTCTTTTGCTGTAGTTTTGCCTATTCTGGTCCACCCATTTCAACCTGCTGGGCCTCAATATTTCTTTCAGAAGCCCATCTGCCCACTGAGCTGGGTAATTTCCAACCTATTGAGTTCTTCCGCAATGTCATCTTTTTGTATCAGCTTTATTAACCGCATGCATGTTTCACGTCTCCATAATAGAGCACCTAATATAATATTGTTCAAGAATTCAGCACTCAGGGACTCCAATTTAAAAGTGACAGAAATGTTCACATAGTTATTTAAATGGAGTGCTTTCATTGAAATATGCCGCAATTGACCAAAAGCCAGAGTTCAGCTCTGCCCAAGATATGTTCTAAGAATGTTTTGCTGTGTTAAGTTATAAAACTTTGTTCTCTGTTTTTTAATGTTTTATAAACATTATGTGAATATTAAAGGATTCACATTCTGCAAAAATTATGGTAACGTTACTTCAGATCAGTCTTAAATTAACTTAAATGAGAGGCACGTGACAGCGCGTCAGATCCGCGTCATGTTCGGCAGCGGCAGATCTTAAAGTGACAGCAGCCTAATAAACCAGTTGCTGTGATGTCTGTCATTAATGTTAATCAAAGAACAAAGGTAACAGAGTTGTTGTAGCTTTAATAATGATTCATCTATATTTAATTTATAATTTATGCAGTTAAGAAAGGTGTTTGATAACTTTATTAAATTTCTGTATATTTCTAACAAGTAGTAACATTTAAAAAAAGTTAGATGAACTAAAACATTTCAGAAAAAACTTTCCATGAATGATAGATAATGTTTTTGTGCTAACATTTTAAGAACATTTTAAAAGACCAGATAACTTTGAATGGATAATCTATTAATGTTACTGGAAGAACATTTGCTCATAACTTTAAGCGAACCTTGGCAGAACATTAGCCAAAGTTCTGAGAACGCTTCCTGTCAGCCTCACTGCCTAAAAAGTTTACAAGGCAGCATCGTAATGGCCATGAAATCTATGTGATTGCTCTATGATGGATCAACACGTAAAAACAGATTCCAAAAATTGTTTTGAAAATGACAATTTAATTTTCCCCAGAGCTGCCCGTGTCAGTAACCCCAAAATCTGGCAGTAGTTGACACCATATCTTGGCCTCAGTGTATATTCTCTAATCAGCCACTTTTGTCTGTCTGAACTCCCTCAGGTTTTCAAGATGGTGCTATACTGCATGGATTAGACAATTACTATAATCTCTGTATTCTTGTTGCTTAGCAATATGAGGCAAACTTGAGTTTTCCCTTACTACAGTGTTAGCATGTGCTAAATTAATAATTTAGAGATATCAGCATTTAAGTGAAAGTAACCTAAGCAAATGGATTTTAGTCTAATATCAGTAAGATACTTTAGCCAGGGTGTTGTATTGAATAGCAGCAAATTGCAAGTGTTTTATTGTTTTTATAGAACACTTCTATAATCTGATAAAGTGATTGAGTAACCTACGTTACTCAATCTTTTGGGTTCTGGAAGTAAACATCCTATTAATTTCCTCAGTAAGGAAATAGATTTTTAATGATAATCATTAAATACAGGCCTACAAGGTTGTTAAGCAACATTATATGCATTTACACTACTTAAATATTTGTATGTATGTATGTGTATATAAAGTATATAATATACACACACACACACATATGTAAGGGATAATACATCCAGCCTGTTGCTCCTCAAACCGCTTGCTACTCAAACCATTCCTGAACCATGTTTGCTTTGTAGCAGGGCGCATTATCCTGCTGAAAGAGGCCACAGCCACCAGGGAATACCATTTCCATGTACATGGTCTGCAACAATGCTTAGGTAGGTGGTACGTACATGGATGGCAGGACCCAAGGTTTCCCAGTAGAACATTGCCCAAAGCATCACACTGCCTCCGCCGGCTTGCCTTCTTCCCATAGTGCATCCTGGTGCCATGTGTTCCCCAGGTAAGCGACGCACATGCACCCGGCCATCCACGTGATGTAAAAGAAAACGTGATTCATCAGACTAGGCCACCTTCTTCCATTGCTCCGTGGTCCAGTTCTGATGCTCACATGCTCACTATTGGTGCTTTCGGCAGTGGACAGGGGTCAGCATGGGCACCCTGACTGGTCTGCAGCTATGCAGCCCCATACGCAACAAACTGCAATGCACTGTGTATTCTGACACCTTTCTATCAGAACCAGCATTAACTTTTTTGAGCAATTTGAGCTACGGCAGCTCGTCTGTTTGATCGGACCACACAGGCCAGCCTTCACTCCCCACATGCATCAATGAGCCATGACCCTGTCACTGGTTAACCACTGTTCCTTCCTTGGACCACTTTTGATAGATACTGACCACTTAGGTCGTTCGCAATGCTTCATGGGATTTTAGTTCTTTAAAACAAAAAGAATCTTTAACTGTTTCAGAAAACTGGAACATAGTTTTACGTATGGCCATGGGTGTGCGCACTGCGCCAAGGAACCGTCTTCTTCCATTTTGCCAACTGAACAGTTCAAAAATGCTGAGAAATTATCATTGAACTTCACGACACGTGACCCAACAAGGGTGATTATTGATAGGCTGTCTGTCACCAAACCAAACCAATCACATTTTAGAGAGGAAAAAAAACATCCACTGATACTCAAAAAGTGTACTTAAGTACAGTACTCAAGTAAATGTATTTTGTTACTGTCCACCTTATGCCTTTGTCTTTTTGTGATTGAGTAGATTAACACAAAATCTGGGCAGTTGATGCCAAAGAATCAGGCTTCGTGTCTCAAAGACTAAAAGCCGGTCTAGAACAGCATTTGAAAATATTTTGAAGAATGTTGGTAACCGAGCAATCTTGAAATAGAATTTTTTTTCAGAAAGTCATAATGGTTTTGAACGACATAAGGGTGAGTAAACAACAGAATTTTCATTTTTAGGTGAACTTTAAGGGAGACTCAACACTTAGGAACTTCATGCTGAGTTGACACATCTATAATTTACTCTGTCTCATGTTTTAATGTCAAGTAGACAAAAAAATATTTTACCTAACAGAAGTATTCAAACAGTTGAAGATATATGCTACATCATTGTTCAAGATTTGGTAGGAGTTGAGTATACTGACTAACATTTTAATCATATATGTATTCTTAAAGAAGATTGTGATACACTAGATTTCACTAGCTAGCTAAATGGTTTCTCCATACATGTGAATGTGTTATTCAAATGAGTAATTATGATTGCATATTGATAATATAAGTTCCCTTTCAGTCGAAAATTGGGATCATTTTCAGAGACCAATCTACTTCGAGTGTTTTAAAACGACCCAATGAACATTGGCATGCGGTTCACGCATTCCACGCTCTGCCCCGCAGCGCGGGTATAAATAAGGAAGTGGATTACCACATCTTTGCTTTCTACTTCAGAGCCGAACAGTGCTGTTAATTCAGTCTACTGTTTCTACGGAGAGTTCGTTTACAGAAATGAGTCCGCTTGAGAAAAGGTCGCTACTTCCTGGTGCACGGTGCAGCGGCGGTCGCAAGCTGAAGAGAAAAAACAGCTGTTTTCACAGCTTGCTGGGTTTCCTCTTGAGTGCTCACAGCAGGCTTGCACCTTTAAACTTTAAACTGCACCTTTAGAGCCGCGGCCATCTCCCCTGTGTGCCTCAACACTGATAAGAGCGGTTTTTCCTTTTCTAAAAGAGCAACACGGTTTGACCCTGCGTCTTTTTCAAGATGTCATTCAAACCGTGTGTTTCTGGATGCAGTCGATTTCTGTCCCCAGTTGATGGTCATGATTGTTGTCTCACGTGTTTGGGCGTTCAGTACGCTGAGGCAGCTTTCACGAATGACTCATGTTCCCACTGCGGGAATATGACCATCGCGGTGATTAGGTCAAGGCTCGAATACCTCAGACGGGGTGGAGTCCTATTGCGTATCCCTCCATCTAGCGGTCCTCCCGCTGCAAAGCAGAGGGCTGCTACTTCGGATGATAGCCTTGGTGGTGACCTGAGGATTACAGTGAGGGCTTCCCCAACGGGTCAACCCCCTCGCGCCCCTCCATCCTCCGCACCTGCGCCGGTGAAGTTGCCAAGAGAGCGCGCTGGTCCTTCCCATGGGGGGCCAGTCGTTACTTTTGGGGCTCCGGCTGATGAAATGATGTCGATTGCTGCATCGGGGGACGAGCTAATGTCCTCTGGAGATGAAGATTCGGCTGCGCTGCCCCCTTCGGGTGTGGTAGCGTTGCCCGAGTCTGATCTAGAGCTCACGGCTATGCTTTCCCAGGCCGCCGCAAGTGTCGGGCTCGAGTGAAACCCTCCACCGTGTCCCGAACCTTCGCGGTTGGACGATTGGTTTCTCGGGACGGCCCGTGCTGGTTCTCAGCGCCCCGCCCCGGTTCCTTTCTTCCCGGATGTGCATCAGGAGATCACAAAATCGTGGACAGTGCCTTACAATGCTCAAAACCGATCGACTGACTCCTCCGTCCTCACTACCGTGCGGCAAAGGAGTTACGTGAAGATCCCCCCGGTGGAGCGGTCTGTGGCGATGCAGCTGTGTCCCAAGACCGCTACCACTTGGCGGGGTAATCCACGTCTCCCCTCCCGGGCATGTAAGTTCTCGTCCGGCTCTCGCTGGCAAGGCTTACACAGCCTGTGGAGAAGCCGCGTCGTCTCTGCATGCCATGGCGCTCCTGCAGATCTACCAGGCCAAAGCGCTCAAGGAATTGCACGAGGGTACTTCCGACCCAGGGGTTATGCAGGAACTGCATACGGCGACTGACCTCGCTCTCCAGGCGACGAAAGTCACCGCACGCTCCCTGGGTCAGGCGATGTCCACACTCGTGGTCCAGGAACGCCACCTGTGGCTAAACCTGGCAGATATGCGTGAGTCCGACAAAGTTCGGTTCCTCAACGGCGACGCCATCGAGAGCTTCGCCCAGCAGTTCTCAGTGGCCCAGAAGCAGACGGAGGCGATCAAAAACATCCTGCCCCGACGACCAGCTGCTGCCTCCACCCAGTTGTCGGCCCCAGCGCCTCCACCTGCTCGTCGCCGAGGGCGTCCCCCTGCGTCCGCCTCCGCCCCTGCTAAGCCTAAGGAGCAGCCTCCACCCGGGCAGCAGGCGGCCGGGCGTAAGGGAGGCGCCCAACCCGCTCAGGGTCCCGCTAAGTCTGCAGGCAAGCGGCCCTGAGACGGGCAGCCCAGGGAGAAGAGGAGCTGCTCTCGGGGAGATGGTGTCTGCACCACTCCCTCCCCCGGAGGAGGACCGGGTGGAGAATCTTTTGTTTTGTTCGGTTTCCGTTCTGCCGGTACCCACATTCTCAATAAAAGAGCAGTTTCCTACCTCCCTGGGCCCCAAGAAAGCGAGGTTGGCAGTGCGTGACGCCCCAGGGCCTTGCCACTCCCTTCCTCCTCTCCCTTCGCCACGGGGCAGCAGTGTGTGGCCCGAGGACGCCACCAGGCCGTCTCACCCACACTCTGCCCCACCCTGGAATACTCGGACCACACTCCGGGCCGCCTCCAGGCCTCCCGAGTCGGGTCTCCGTGTTCCACCTCGCTGCCCCACCCCGGGTACGTCTGTGGTCCCGTTGGTCCTGCTTGTTCGGTCTCTGGGGGCCTGGCTTGCGCTCCCCAGGCCATCTCGCTGGCTCATCCGTACCATCAGACTCGGCTATGCGATTCAGTTCGCCCGCCGGCCTCCCAAGTACAAGGGCATCCACTTCAACTCCGTGCGAAGCAGCGATGCTCATGTCTTGCGGTCAGAGATCGATGTCCTGCTGGTGAAGGACGCGGTCGAGCCGGTTCCTCCAGCTGATATGAGGTCGGGGTTCTACAGCCCCTACTTTATTGTACCCAAGAAAGGCGGTGGGTTATGGCCAATCTTGGACCTGCGTGTCCTGAATCGGGCCCTGCACAAGCTCCCGTTCAAGATGTTAACGAAGAAACGCATTTTCAAATGAATCCATCCCCGAGATTGGTTTGCAGCGATCGACCTGAAGGACGCGTACTTTCATGTCTCAATTCTCCCTCGACACAGACCGTTCTTACTCTTTGCGTTCGAAGGGAGAGCATATCAGTACAAAGTCCTCCCCTTCGGGCTGTCCCTGTCGCCTCGCGTCTTCACGAAAGTCGCGGAGGCAGCCATTGTTCCGCTCAGAGAACGCGGCGTTCGCATCCTCAACTATCTCGACGACTAGCTCATACTGGCTCAGTCTCGGGATCAGTTGTGCGAACACAGGGACATGGTGCTCAGTCACCTCAGCCTGTTGGGACTTTGGGTCAACCGAGAGAAGAGCAAACTCTGCCCCACGCAGAGGATCTCTTATCTCGGTATGGAGACATTCAGTATGGACACTCCTCACGACAGCCCCTCCCTGGCCCATTCCTTTGAGGAAGGACCTACTTTCTTAGAGACGGGGCACTCTATGGCACCCGCATCCAGACCTCTAGAAACTCCATGTCTGGTCTCTGGACGGGACATGGAGGTTCTAGGTGGCCTGCCACAGGCTGTGGTAGACACCATCACTTCTGCTAGAGCTCCTTCTACGAGGCGTCTCTATGCGTTGAAGTGGAACCTGTTCATTGAATGGTGGCTAAATCCTCCTCGTCCAAACTCGTAACCCTCTTGGGACTTAGCTCTGGTGCTCAGGGCACTTCAGAGTCCTCCCTTTGAGCCTTTACAGTCTATAGAGTTAAAGATCCTGTCCATGAAGACAGTGCTCTTGACTGTATTGGCCTCTACCAAGAGGGTAGGGGACCTGCACGCACTTTCGGTCAGCGAATCGTGCCTAGAATTCGGGCCGGCTAACTCTCATGTCATCCTGAGACCCCAGCCTGGATATGTGCCCAAGGTTCCTACCACTCCCTTCAGGGACCAGGTAGTGAACCTGCAAGCGCTGCCTTCGGAGGAGGCAGACCCAGCCCTGGCTTTGCTCTGTCCCATCCGCGCTCTTCGCGCCTACGTGGACCGAACTCAAAGCTTTAGGACCTCAGAGCAGCTCTTCGTCTGTTATGGAGGCCAGCAGAAGGGAAAGGCTGTCTCCAAGCAGAGGTTAGCCCACTGGATAGTGGATGCTATTGTCTTGGCGTACCAATCCAAGACGTGCCTTGCCCATTCGGGTTGCAAGTACACTCAACTAGAGGTGTAGCTTCCTCCTGGGCGCTGGCTCAAGGCGCCTCGCTTACAGATATTTGTAGAGCTGCGGGCTGGGCGACACCTAACACGTTCGCTAGATTCTATAGCCTCCGTGTAGAGCCGGTATCTTCCCGTGTACTCGCCCCCAGTGGCCAGTAGCGCGAAGGACCCGTTCCCGTTCTAGTGTCGGCTTGCAACGCCACTCCCACGCGCTGGGCTGGATACGTGCGTCTATTGTCTCCAGTTGTGTTCCCCAGAAATGGCTAACCCTGTCGTCACCCTCGGCAGTCAGACGTTGCAGGCCTACACCCGTATGCATGTGGAACGTGTGTGTAGGCTGGGTATCCATATGTACATGTTTGCTATTCTTTTACATAAGCTCTTCTTTATTGAGCACTTTATTATGCAGTGCAATGCAAATCTCAGCAGATGTTAACCAGCAGGTAGATGAACTCCCAGAAAGCCGCAGGCTGTCCTTGTGGCTGAATGGAAACTAAATGGACGAGTGCACACATATCTGCTTATGAGTATGCTTATGTGATTACAACCGATGGAAGGAGAAGCATTATTAGTTTTCATTTTCCTTGAAAATAAATAGTTTTCATGGACTGTTAAAATTAGTATTCAAGTCATAAGACAGTATAAATTGATATGGAGTTTAATGATTAATCTTTAAATATTTAGTGGGGTTCAAAATTGTTGTGTTAATGATGTAATGAAAAGGGTCTTAAATATAAAAAGATTGTATAATTTTGCTGGCATAAGGATCTAGTTCTAAACTGCCCTTGTAGTTAAAGAGCAGATGTAGACCTATAGAACATATTAATTAGCTGCCATGTTTTGAGACAAATTAGTGAAGAGAGATAGACACATGATAGCTGGATGATGGGGGAAGTGGAGCAGATGGAGACTCACTGATGAAGCACATCAAGATGGCAAACATGAAAATAGCTAAATATAAGCAGCAGGTAATTTACACCTAATAGGTATAAATTATACTTAAAGGGTTAGTTCACCCAAAAATGAAAATTCTCTCATTAATTACTCACCCTCATGTTGTTCCAAACCCGTAAGACCTTGTGTTCCATTCATCTTCAGAACACAAATGAAGATATTTTTGATGAAATTCGAGAGCTCTCTGACCAGCTATTTAATTAACACTTTCAAGGCCCAGAAAGGTAGTAAAGACATCGTTATAATCCATTACACAGATCTAATATATACACGGGATTTCTGTACTTGTTGCATAAGTGCACAGACATAACCAACTGTTTTCATGTGAACTTTGTGTGTTTCTGACATAATCTTGTGTGCATTTGACAGTTTAATCGCAATAACACATGAAAGAGAACTAGTCTAGTAGTTTAATACTCACAGATGCACCAACATCCAGCTCTCTGTGCGCATGTGTCAGGTGTGTGTGCTCAAGTTGAGAGCATAGACTGTAAGATTGAGAGTGATATGGCTTTAAAACGCATGCAGATAATAATATTTCATGATGATGAAGAACTGCAATGTCACGTCCGCGATAGAGATGATCAAAACCAAACAGATGTATCATGTTTCGCCCTCTGGGGTGGGGAGCAGCAGCTCATTTGCATTTAAAGGAGACACACACAAAACAGCTCATTTTTCTCAAACCCAAAAGTTGGCATTTTCAAAATGGTATATTAAATGATCTGTTAGGAATTTTGATCTGAAACTTCACAGACACACTCTGGGGACACCTGAGACTTATATTACATCTTGTAAAAAGGGGCATAATAGGTGCTCTTTAAGTTGGTGGCTATGCAGTCTAGTGGTTAAAGTCTGGGCTGGTAACTTGAAATGTCAAAATTATGCTTTTGAACAAGACATTTATCCCCATTCAACCTCAGAGGGACGGCCTCAATAATAATTCAATATTGCAATGTGGCTGCAATGTGTTGGCCGAGCATTTGCGAGTATTTTTCAGTCACTTTGGATAAAAGTGTAAGCTAAATGACAAATTAGTTTGTTAAAATGCATTAATGATCTTAGAGAGAGAGAAAAAAATACCCCATGAAGCTCCAGCAGAGATAAGCCAAAGCATCATACAATAATAAAAGCAGCTGAATTGCTACAGCTGGCAGGCACTTTGGCAGCAAACATCTCGCAGTGACAACGCTCATGTGTTTGTGTGTTGATTCCATTCATAACCGCCAAGGATTATCATTAGACCTTGAGCTGATTTCTGGGGGGCAGTGGTGCTTTTTACAGCTGTTCATTATGTTTTTACAGAGCGTCAGTCTTTTGGGGAAAAAAATGCAGTTGATCAGACTGTTTGCCACATTTAGCCCATGCTATTTGTTGTTCACACATGACAAGGGCTACATTTAAAGTCAATGTGAAATGCAGCCCATTTTTCCTCATTTTTCCTTGGCTGGGACTTCATTTTTTTCCCATTGGGAATTGTTTGGATTGTGAAAAGAAGGCGCCAGAATGGAGCCAGACCGAATGCAAGCTTGCTATTGGTTAAAATAATCCAATACACTGCAACAGTTGGTTTTGGAAGTGAAAATCCCATTTATTTCCTCCATAAAGGAATTGATTTTTTAAAATATCTGTTAAAGATAGACCTAGTAAGCTACAAAGTTGTTAATCAATGATATATACTTTTGCTGAAGCCATCAGCCTGCATTATTAATTAATTTATTAACTTATAACGTTTTTTTTAAATAATCACAATTAACCGAGAAATTCCTGGTGAAAATCTACATTACCCATGATTTTGCAGCAAAATCCCCTCCAATCATAATGCTTCATGGGATTTTAGTTCTTTCCCTTATTAAAGCCATCTTGTACCTTCATCTTTTTGGACAATTTTCGAACACATTTTTTTTGTTTCAAAAGTTTGTTGTGATTCACCTCATAGCTAGCTGGTTTGGTTCATGGCTTTTAAAGGTGCAGTGTGTAGTATTTATGAGGATCTATTAACAGAAATGCAATATAATATACATTATACATATAATATAATATACAATATACATAATATACATACACACTATGTTTTCAGTGGTGTATAAAGACCTTACATAATGAACCGTTATGTTTTTATTACCTTAGATGAGCCATTTCTATCTACATACACCGCGGGTCCCCTTACAGTGAAATCGCCATTTTGCGCCGTATTTAGTAGCCCTAAACTGACAAACTGCTCTATAGAGCGCTAGTTACTCTCTATTGTCTCCGACGACGACATTTTTTTCCTGTGTCGGCCACCGTAGCTTCTCTATGTGCTTCGAAAGGGAGGGGTGAGTGGTGACCAGTTGCAATTCGCAAACTCACCACTAGATGCCGCAAAAATGTACACAGTGCATCTTTAAAGGTAAAGGTAAAGTACTAGTGTACAAGTGTGCCGCACAAGTCCTGAAAAGTGAAGCCAAAACGTTTGATCGCCCCCAGGTGGTTGGTCCCAGTATAGCTCATAAACCCCGCCTTCTCCATGTAATCTAATGGGACGCGAGACAAACGAAACAATGAAATTACGCTTCAAATAATTTTTTTTCCAAAGATGGTTTCTGTCATTTTAGGTAGTTTTTATCATGCTGATGTTAGTTCAAGTGTTCGTTTTATAAATAAGTTTGGTTTTAGTTATGCTATAAAAACAGGAATGTGACATCATGGTTGACAGCTTCTCTGAGCGAAGTAGTCACTGAGGCACCAACAAACTTTTTTCGGGAGGAGATTGGAGATTTAACTTCTCTGTTTATTTCACATCGATCTGAGTTGTTATCTGAAGTTCGTTTTTGATAAAGATTATGATTTTTTTTCTCTTTATAATAATATTAAACAGTGTAAATTCTCATTTTATGTTAATTTTAAATATATCACTTTAGCTTACACAAAGCATTTCAAAACATATTCCAAGATAATCACTCTGACCTAATTTAATTCTGCAACAGATGCTGTTAAAGTCATGACTCTTCGAGACATTACTAGGATGTTTTTATTCAGATTTAAACAAATATTTCTGACACATTCTTGAGCCTCTGTCTTGCCTCATTTTAAAGCATCACAAATGAACCAAGACATTTTTGAGTCATAGGAGCTGCTATTTTTGAACGTCTGAAATCTCAGTCAGTCTTGGCGGCAAATCTGCAAGTGGTATGGTCTGAAACCATTACATAAGAGAGAGGAACAGAGCAAAGACAAAAAAGTAAGGCCACACGATAGATTGCACACTATAAAATACACCAACAATTGACCCTCTCCGCAAATGGATCTTTTGTTCCGTTCTCCCCGCAGCACTTTTCTTTGAATATAATCCAAGTCTTTTGGCAAGAAAGAAATGATTACACATAATAACAGCCTAAGACAAACATCATTGGCACTGACGGCTCTCCATGGTGATACGTTTCTCATGGCTCTCCACTTTTGTTCTAGTTCCCCACGTCTCTCGGCTTTCCAGCACATGCTAAAGGTTCTTTAAAGATAAAACAGGAAAAAAAGCTTGACGACATTTTCTCAAAGAATCTCATATACTTACAAACATCATTATACACATTGTACACAGGGCAGTATGGACCAAGTCTAGCCAAAATTGTACGTTCCAAACATGTCGCTGACGAATCCTTGCAGTTAGCTGGAAACAAATTTGAAAAATTCAAAAGGGCACAAATCGAGATTGTTTTTTTCTTTGAACAAAAGAAACATTTACATGGAATTATTGGTAATGATCAAGGCAGTGAGCAATATTGTACTAATGTGCGAGGGGGATCGTGAAGAGTGTTTTTATAATGGATACTTTATATCTCTAGGTAAATATACAGAGAGAGTTCATCAATGGGTCACATGATCGCCCGGCTGCATTTTACAACATGTTCTCAATCATCTGCCCATTATAATATGAGAGAACATCGTGGGCTACTTTCCTCCTGGCAAGAGAAGACGTTTATAGAAGTTCTCTGTGTTCGCTGTCAGCTTCTCAATGTCCACATTTGCTTCAAAACCGCTGATGGTTCCTCCCTTTCTCTTGGATGGGGCAGTGGTGTTTTGAGTCTCTCAGACGCTCCTTCTAAAGATTTGATGTTTTTTTTTTGTTGTTGTTTCGACTGGTTTTTAAAGATGGCGTGTGATACACACATACACACACACACTAAGAGAGAGAGAGAAAGATCAATGTCACTTTAGAGAAGTTCTTTGATTGAGGTCAGAGGAATCCATCAGATGCTTCCTGGTGTTGTAGAGTCAGGTTGTGTTTACAGAACCTGATTGACCAGTGCAAAGGCCAGTGTCAGTGTGGCGGCAGAAACACTGATTGAAGTCACAGATGAATGTCTGGCTCTGTTGTTGTCAGCCTGGTGAGAGCCCACCGAGTCAATGGATCCCTCCATATTGGGGTTTAACACATTCTGCAGAAACATTACAAGCTTTTTTAGTTGTATACTTTGTACAAGTATTCAGATTACGAGTCATTCCTGTTCCTTTTTGTACCCAGTAACATTTAAAAATGAATATGCATGTGCTGTAATTTAAGAGGTATTTCTATAAAAGCGTATAGGAAACTTTCAGAAATATGCTCTTGTACAGCTCAGGGGCCCTATTTTAACGATCTAAGCACATGGTCTAAAGCGCTTAGGGCGTGTTCAAATCCACTTTTGTTAGTTTAACGATGGGACAAATGGTCGGTGTGCACGGCTCATGGTCTAAAAGGGTTGTCTCTATTCTCTTAATGAATAATGGGTGTGTTTTGGGCATAACATGCAATAAACCAATGAGAGTCTCATCTCTCATTCCCTTTAAAAGCCAGTTGCGCTTGCGCCATGGCGGATTCGCTATTTACACGGCAGAATTTGCAAGCGGAAAAACTGAACGCTTCTCTAGCGAGGAAACGGATCTGCTCGTCCATTGACGCATGCTTGCACGTCATTACTGCAAATTGGTAGGCTAATTCTGATACATGCTATGACTATCCATTATGATGTGTAGGCCCTTTTAGATTTATGTACACAATAGTAATCTTTTACATTTTAATCCTTTAATTTTTCATATTTAAAAATGTTTGTGTGCTGCTGCGTGTCCCTGTGTGTGTAATAAGCAAAGTGTACGCACGTTGTGGACCCGCCTATAGGCACATATTACTAACGCGCTCTTTAAATATCAAAAAAATATTGCACCATTGACTTTAGACCAGGTTTTTGTTGGTCAATGGCGCAGTCGATTTCAATTGCCTCAAAATAGCAACGTGCCAACAATGCACCTGAACACACCTCGTTTTCAGACCAGCACACCCATGGGCGCACAAATGGACGCAAATGCATTTGCTATTTAAACAACGTAGAGCAGGACGTGAAAGTGATAAACACTTGCTTCGCTCCTGGCGCTGCGTGTATGATAGGGCCCCAGGTATTTAAACTTTATTCATTTTAACTTCATTGTTTATACAGTTACAATGACTTGCTGCTGTTGTTTTTCCTAAATTCATTCACATCCTGCAGCATGTTACTATTAAAATTATGCCTTATTTAGTTAAAGATTTTTTTTTAAAATTGTGTTATAATGGTTGAAAGTCTATTCACATCCTGATAGCAATCTCTAAGTTAAGTGGTCTAAATGTATTTATATTTATATATCTGTGGAAGGCGTAGGACCATACAATTTTCATCCAATACAATGTCCTACCTGCCTGTCAACGTATGTATTTTATGTTTTTCATGCTATGCAGAGTTAGACAGATGTCAGTCACCAAGCACCAAAACAGCAGCCGGCTTTTACAATTCCTCCAGAACCAAAACAATGACGTTCACGGCATAACTACTGTAATTTGGAAGAGATGGAAACCCGTGACTTTATACTCTGAGTGGTTCGTGACTCAAATTTTTGTGTTTCAATGGCAGCAGTCAGGTGGTACAGCTCAAAAGGTTGGTACAAGTTATTTATGTAGAGAAGTTATTTGTTCAGGGAAGAAGGAGGCACTTTAATTATAAAATAAACAAACACAAAACGAAAACAAAACATAAGGTAAATGTCCCAGGCCTGGTCCTCTCTTGTCCTTTACTGTTGTCACTCCTTTTCTCATTCCGGAGCTCCTCCACTAGATACTCGAGACCAATGTGGCGTGTAGGTGACGCTCAATAGCAATCACGCCACCGGCCTCGCTCCGTTCTCACAGCTCTTGGCCCTGCCCTTGCCACAGTTTATGTTTGTTATTATTGAAATGTTATGTGCTTTGAGACATGAGGTAGTTTTACGCCAACTCTCGTCTCGTGACGCTTTGCAAACTCTGCTGTGTGTGTTCATGTGTTTTGAAGGAGGCGTGGCTTTGGAGACGCTCTGAAGGGAGGGTGGGATCTCATGCTTTCAAAGCTAGCTCGCTATTGCTAGCCTCTCCGAAAATTGTCCACCCTGCCTTTAAAGAGATAATACAAGACTAGAAGATGAACACCTATGAAATAATGTGCAATCAAATTGCCAAAACATTTTAATTATGAGAAAGAAAAAATGAAGAAATATATGGAATATGTATTAATAAATTTCCAGTTTATTTATGTTAGAAGTGCAGCGTCATGACAAAATGAAAGAAAAAAAGTAATGAAATTATTTACATGTACCCTTGGTCACTTAATTATGATATTTTGATAAAAATAATATGATTTTTATATTTAAAAAAAAAAGAAAGAAATGTGCATTTAATAATTTACCCAATATCATAGATATATATGAAGTCGTAGGGGACAAGGTAACAACAAAATTAAGTTTGAAATGTTTCTTACCTCATCAGCACATTCAAAACTGTTAGAAGGAGAACATTTCTGCTCACTGTCCTGTGAAAATTGAAATAATTAGTATTCTTAGGATTACATCCATAACCTCAATACCACACTGGTCAATGTTGATTGTGTCTGGATGCCCAACATCCATCATTCCATCATGAACTTGCATAATTAGCCAAGACATACACTAAGCTGTAGTGGAACAGTGTAATAGGGATGTTAAAGTGAATTGTGTAATTTTTTGGATGTTAAATACTTCTATCCTAGCTTAATATGAAGAGACTGTAAGTAAGCCATTCGTAGGTTTGATTCCCCTGAAAAGTAAATACGATATTGCTGTGAAATCATAATGTGTGTTTGTTTGAGCAGCTCAACAAGCCTGACACAACAACATTAGCCCCTTTCACACATACAGTCTTTACTGGTAAATTACTGGTAAATTACCGGTAACAGATCATGTGTGAACAGGACCTTTTCCAAAATACCGGTAAATTGGTTCTGGCAATTTACCACTAAGGGAAGTTGTAACATTACCAGTAATTTACCGGTAATGTGCTCTGTGTGAACGCAGAATGAAGATTACCGGTATATTCACGTGTGAAATCAGAACGTGCTGACGTAAGAAGTCTGCTTTGGGCCAATCATAAAGACTTATGAAGATGATGTGATCACTCTGCGCTGTTTACAGTAAGGTTTTTAATAATTTTTCTATTTAAATATGCGCTAAATGATCATCTTTGACCGCTGCACCACGTCTCGCAGCTTTTTCAACGTGTCAAGCTCGAGACCCAGCCTTCTTTTCCATTCATCAGCGCCGCGGCTCTGTAGCTGGGTAATATTATGCGAGTATCGTGTTTTTAAGAGCAAACGCATTCTGTTTGATCATCCCTTATGCCTGTCACTCAGACGTCAAAAAGATGTTGTCAAATTGAACAGATAGTGAAACTAAAGTGCTTCTCCTCATGCGGGCAGATGAAGACAACGGCGCAGCGTTTATAGATCATTTCCGATGACTGACATCACAGAATTTACCGGTATTTTGCTGCTGCTGTGTGAATGGTCTCTTACCGGTAAAAAGGCAGAACGCCGTTGCTTGTGTGAACAGCATATTTGTGTATTTACCGGTAAAGTCATTTAGGTAATTTTACAGTAATTTACCGGTATTGCTGTGTGAAGGGGCTATTGTCTCAACCAGTCGCATTAGTTATGGTTGGGACTATCCATTTGGCTGACCAATGACAGACATTAGAAACATACTCTTTAAATATTCAGAAATCAGTTGATTGTGAAGATGGAAATTATGTGGCCAGTCGTGTTAGAAGGATTCACTTCTTAAGTGTTACTTCTCTGTGAATTGTCACTCATATCAAGGTGCTTTAGGCAGGTGGGTTTTTCACATGCCATGAAGCAGAATAAATGCAATGGATGTTTTTAATAATGGAAAGTTATGACACAGTCGTGCACTTAACATATTTAAGATGTTCTCAGCTAGTTATATTTCGTTAAAGCCACAATATGTAATTTTTCGCCGTTAGAGGTCGCTTATTCAAAACAAAGGCATAGATTGATGATGCCTTGATTTCGCAGAGCTTTTATTATGCCGCAGACGAGCACTTCCGCTTCTTCTGCTCATGCGTATGTGGGGTAACGCAGTGCTGTTTTATCATATTAGATACATTGGAGTGTGTTGAAAGTTATGTTATAATGCTACTCTGTGCGTTCGCTCGGCGGCTACTATAAGACGCACACTGCAGTAAACTAGATCGATATTAGGCATGGTAAAACATGGCACTCGCGGTAAATCAAAAAAACAAGATTTAAAACAATAAGAATAACTGTGTTGAGCTACATAACAATGATTAATTTTCTGTTGATGAATGTATCCAAACAGTTGCTCACCTGTCTAATAAAACACATAATATATTAAAGCGTCTAGCGGTTTCTATAAAAAATAAAACCGGAAATCGAGGGTAACGCGAGTATTATGTCATTGATAGGTGACGGACACGGTCCGTGTCCTGGTTAAAAATGCTTATTTCTCTGGATTTAAACATTCTTGGAAACATTTGGGATAATGTAAGTACACAAGTCAACAATATATATATATATATATAACACTGTTCTAGTGGTTTTTGGATATTTTAATAGAAAATTTTTATATATTGTGCCTTTAACTACAAGACAATCATAAACATAACATCTCTTGTCTCTGTGAGAAAAAAACAACTGCAGCATCTTTGATGCAAAACCATAATTAAGAATCTTTACGAAAAATCGCAAAATGGTTTGCTTGATTGATTCTTTGAACTGCTTTTCCCACAAGAAAAATTCATCTTTCTTTTTTAAAGAAAGAAAGAAAGAAAGAAAGAACATGGAATCAATGAATAAAGTTATTTTTTAAGATAAAACACTGACTTCAGAGGACGCTGTTGAAACAAAAGCAAACAAACAGAAACCCAAGCAGAACTTCATAGGCATGGTGACATTAATAAGCAAGATTAATAACTGATAGTTTCAGTGCCCTATTTCAGGGCACAGTCAAATCCCAGACTACATCAAGAAATGGATTCATCTCAGAAAACATGAATTTCCTTTTGTACCCATCTATAAACATTCCATTACGAATTCACTAAACAGTTGCAGCCATTTTGCGCCCACAATATTTCAACGCAAACCCTGCATCATATTCACCCACCACCTGTAATCCAGTTTAACCAGGCACTATCTGCTCTTGTGTAGCAACATAAGCAACAAAATGCCGTTAAACTCTGTGATGTTATGTGCTCTTGTGTATATCTTGTTCCCAAAGGAGGCTGGGTATTTTGTCATATTTAATAGAATCTCAAACAATTCCAGTAATCTGTCAACTAATTTATTTATCTGTTCAGATAGAAAGCAGCTCTTCTGTTTTAGCGTATGTACAATTTGATGGCATTTCTTTCCTCATTGTAGATAATCATGTTTTTCAAATGCTTTTCTATATATGGACAATTGGTGCTGTTCATGCATAACCTCTAAACACAAAAAACAAAGTAAATTAATGGAAAGCCTGTATTTGTGAAGGCACCTATTGTCATATTCAGCACAAAAATGCATTCTTTCTATGCAACTATACCAATTTTCTTTTTCAAAATAAAATGTTGCCAAGGATGGAATAGGATTTGAACAAAGATTCAGACAGAACAAGTATCAAGTAAAGCTATCTTGAAACAGTAAATCTGTTATCTGCAAAAAAGTGTTATGCCTTACAATATCCACCCTAAAATATCAAAATTTGACTTTTTTTGTCACAAATTAATATCATGATATAAAATGAAAATCCAACCATTATAGAAATGGATGTGTTTTCCCCTTGTTTTTATGAAAAGCTGGAGTTTTTTTTCAATGAGAGACACAAATAACCACAGACTTGACATTTTTGAGTACAGCTGCATATTCAATTAACAAATTCCAAACTAAAATTTTCTTTACCAAAAGCACATTCAACTTGCGCCAAGTAATCGAACAGATATGAGCAGCAACGTTAGATACCACTTTTCACAGATTGACTGTTGCCTCCTATGACAATTGCCAGAGACATAAATTAAAATAGTTATTTCCCGTGCGACTACATGATATTTCTGTCTGTGGAGTCTTCATAATTTGTTTCAGCATGGATGAGAGAGTACAGTCATTTTCTTCAGTACCCAGGGGCTTATAACTGAATCCTCAGGACTTAGGACGGAACTGCGAGGCACGATATGATGGAAGTGGCCACACAAAGCCATATCTCTATAATGCAGCCCCTTTCAAACTTGGATTAGCTGACAAATTAGTGTTTATGATGACATCACTCATTTACATAGGATTACATAGCTTCCTGTATGCAAGCAAAATCATACTAACCAAACCATCCTTTATATCAATGCGACAATCAACATAACATGGGATACATGGACCAGATTCAAACCTTAATCTTACATCTGAGCAGGGCCATAGCTAGGGAATTCTGGGCCCCCTGAAAAAATATTGATGTGGGCCCTCCATGCCCTCCGCTAATATCATATACGGTAATGGTAATGGTAGGCCTATAAGATATGGGCATGGAGGCCCACATCTGGTGCCATGCACCTAATAAGGATTTCTTGCAAAATAACTAAACAGATATAAATAAATAAATGCAAATAAAGGTTATTGATTTTACTTTTTTTATATAAAAAGTTGTATATGAATATTGGCATCAAAAAATGGCATTAAGCGATTAATAACTTTTCATCAAGGAATTATGCAAGACAACAAAAGACAAGAAATTGATAAAATGATAAAATAAACTTTTTTAAAGTAGGCACACCAGCAATATAATAGGCCTATAAAATGTATTTCCAGTCAGTCTGGTGTCTAACAGCTGAGATAAATATTCAGAAATGATTTTTTATTCAGAAATGTAAAATAAAACCACTGAAGTTTCTCACTGTCTTCATTTTTGATGAAAATAATGTGCTATTTTATTAAATAAAGCTAATAAATGCATCCATCAATAGCAGTGAGTTGTATTCGCGTTTTCTTGACAGTAGGCTTTTGTCAAAAATATCACATCAGCAGCCGGCAAGTCTGTAATCCCTGTGACACGCATATTTTTCTGCATGTTATACAAAACAACAAACTACATAATAGCGCAAAAAGACGGGGACTTTGAGCGCGTAATCGTTCGGGCGGTGTAGATATAGAGATGTTGACAGTACCGGAGTGCGCGGGTGGCGTCCTATTCCTGCAAAATAAATTGGGCAGCGAAAAGATCATGAGATCACATTGACTCCCAACAGTACACTAAAAGAACGTTTAAAATAACGTTAATGTTAAAGAACGTTTTGATAGACTTAAGCAATTTTCCTGGCCTCCCTTTCCTTTTCATGACGTTATGTTTTTGTGGTTTTCATTGAACTATCAGGCATACAAATGTATATACTATAATGATTCATAAGAGTAGGGGAATATGTAGCATAACTACTGGATTTAGTGGATTTACTTATAATTGTCACCTACTTTCACCCCACTAGCGACGGCCCTGCATATTGAGCACCAACTACATGTGCATTAACCAGTATGCCATGGCAGACAGCTTTCTCCAGGTATACAGACCTAGTTGGTGTGGACAGCCATGGTGCATGTCCGCTCTGAATGTACCCTGCATGAGCTGACAACTGCTCTTATTTTATGAATTATTCACCTACATATTGAATTATACAAAAGTGTTTAACCTTCCACTAGACACTCTGCATATATTCAGGTAAAACATGATTCTTTCCCCCGCAAAAGAGGAATTCTGCTTCCCTCAGTTATTTTAATGATTGTGATAGTTGGTGTCCTCAAAGTTTGGCCTAGATTTAAGCAAGATTTAATCGAATATCTGTATTTTGCTTTTGTACATGCACAAAGCAGTGATACAGGTTTTAGCATTTATTTTGACATTCAGAGCAATTGTTAGTATGGGACACGCACATGGCTATCTAAATTAAATGGAGGATTATGGATTTCCAGGAGAATATGGGGTAATTAATGTATTTTATGACTTTAAAAGCGAACTGCGTGGTTTCTATACTACTAGCATCAGGCCCTGTGTCCACCAAAGCCTTTTTCCTAAGGCCAGTGTATTTTTTCAATTAAGCACTGAACGTATATTTCACGCTGAGGGCTGAGTGCTACAGTAGGTGTCTTTTTCTGGTCGCCGAAAAGTTGAAAAATGTTCCTCAAAGTCACTTTTTCCCAGCCATTCAATCACAGTGGAGGAGGGGTAGGACAAATACCACGCCGACCAATTGCCACATCCTGCTTGTACAACGACAAGCACAACAATGGAACAAAATCACTTAAAACAATGGCCAGAGCAAGTACTTTACATTGTGTTAACATTTTTATATTCAGAAACAAACAGTCTACAAAATCAGATACTAGTAACACTTCAGTGGATATTCTGTATCATGGCAACCAAAGAAAAAAAAAAAAAAAAAAAAAACCCGCTGTGCCGCCAAAGAGCTCTCAAGCGCCCCCAGCTACGTGTTTTCAGAAGAGCTGGCTAAAAACACTTTGGTGGACACATGGCCTAAGGGTTGCCAGATCAGCATAATAAAAACAACAACCCATTGGCCAACTAGCCCAAAAACCATAACTCAAAATATGCCAATGACATAACTAAATTATGAATTGAAATACATAAAATACTTGATAATCACTGCACTCTTTACATGATATATTACCTTAAGACTGACAGCTGGTGAACAAAATCTTTTGGTGTAGGTAATAATCATTTATTTTTGAACTATTTGAAAATGAACTATTTACAGTTTTAAGGTCTTGTTCTGATGCTACTTTTCTCTTTCTTGGTTCATGTCATATAGTACATCTGTATGGAAGCTTGTTTGCGACAGAATAAAAAATTGTGACTTTATATCTCACAATTCTGAGTTTATTTCTCGCAATTGCGAGTTTATATCTCGCAATTCTGAAAAAAAAAAAATCAGAATTGCAAGATGTAAACTTGCAATTGTGAGATAAAAAGTCACAATTATCTTTTAAAATGTTTTATTCTGTGGCGGAAACAAGCTTCCATACATCTGTACACCTACCAGTGGGCCTCACAAAAATATCCTTAATCTGTCTCATCATCTAGCAGTTTTATAATTGGTAGAATCTAAATTGGGTAGAGTAAATTATTTCAATACAAGCATTTCAGTCAAATGTAATTTATGGAATATGTCATGAAAAAAAACAGTCCCAGCCCCTGTGCCAACAGTCCCAATTCCATGGTAAAACCATAGACTTGCCAACTGTATAAGCAAAATAGGCAAAAATAATGGTGTTTAATAAAGATTTCCTGAACACTCCCTCTGTCTGTAATTGGCTAGACAATCAGATAGCCCCACCCCAAACTCACACCATTGGTTGTGCTGTTGCTGTGCCAGGCTGGTCGGGATCCTCAAACAAACAAAACCAATGTTTTGAAAACACCTCAGCACAACAGCGTTACACTTTTGTAGTGAAATCAAGCTTATAAGTATTTTAGAATCAGAAAACTGCACACAAGCTTGAAATTCCTTCATTTTTAGCCATCACTGGGTAATAACACAATGTAACGGACAACAAAGTTTTCAGACCTACCTGAAGGTTAGCGCATGTGGAGAAAACACATGCACTGTCTATTTGCTTGACATCATTTGAGTTGATGACATGTTTGGTGATGATAGCCGGTTGCAGATTGGTCCGTACTGATGGGACTGCCGACTGAGACTCCGTGATGGGAACCAGACCCGCATCCGTGCCATAACCAAATGCCTGGATAGCATTTCCTGCACACCGAAACAAACGCACACATATGCAAATAAAGACATTAAAAATCATGCATAAAAAAGCCATGAAACTTTCATGTGGGTAAAAACAGACCCTCTGCAAAAGAGATCACGTGCCCGTAAGACACAGCATTTCTCATTAATGTGCCATTTAGGTCAAGCCCATATAGATGGCTGATCAGGGCGTGAGTCGTGAGGTTACGTGAGATTTTATCTCCACTCACTCAGGCAAGTGTTCTCTCTGAAGTCCCGGAGGAAGGCCTCGCACTCAGCTTCGTGATTTCCACTGCCTCGACAGCCACACCAAGGGGAAATGGTGATGTTGGTGTGGCTCGCATCCACATAGTTTGGAGTCACATCTGATCCTGTAAGGCCAAGGGTAGAGATTCTCATAAATATGCATGAGATGGTAACATGCTGCTGGTTTATAGATCTCGCTATCTGGAGTATAATGTGCTGTTTGGCTCAGTATAATGGCCAGAGGTTGTTGGTCTGCTCTCTTCTAGAGATATATTTGTACACAGGATGACCCTGGATTTTGCACCCTCCAGGATTCATTCCAGATAAAAGGTTAAAATTATGCAATTAAAAAAGGGTTTACATGCCTAATTTACACTCTAGAAGTAGTAATTATTTTAGATTATTTTTTGAAAATTGCCACACACACACACAAAAGTGCCTTAGGACAAATTATACATTTTTGCATCCAAACAAACATTATTGCATTTTGGTGCAAATTCATATGTTACTTGGCTAGTATCAATACAATATTTGGCTTACTGTTTGTTCCATGTGTTGGTCCTTTACACTCATGGAAATGTATAAATATCAATGTTTGATTGACATTTTTGATAAACAAATATGGTACTGTCTGTGCCAGGTCATAAATTGATGCCCAATAATATAATAATATATTAGGCAAAACTGTTTAACATAATGGTTTTTCTATATTCACATACAGCATATTTGATAATATAAGATTTGCATTGCTCCTTCTAAAAATTAGTCAAAAACAGAAAAAAATCTATTATATACAGTTGACTGTTTATTTTAGGAAAAGGGACCTTATGGGGGTCATTGACTTCAAAAGTTTAAATGCCTCTTCATCAGTTCTCCTGTTCTTTATAATCTTAAAAGTAAAATTCCTGATGCATCACTAATTAAAACAGCCAAGGAAGACAAAATACATGTTCCAAACACTCAGTCCATTAAAATGCAGTTTCAAATTCTTATTATTGCTGTGCAACAGATTTTTTCCATAATCACTCACCAATGAGTCCAACGTAGGACACCAGACAACCGTGGTAGTTATCATTAGGACAGCTTGTTATTGAATGCGGTGTCGTCTGGCAATTCATGTGGAAGTCTGCCAGCCTGGATCTAGTCCAAAAACAAAACAAATTATAGAATTTAAGAGGCCGGAAACATTTTTAGCATATTTGACTGAATAGGATTTAGATGCATGCTTGAATAACCCTACTAATCTATCTATATTTATTTATAAAACATAATTACGGTACATGACGCTGTAGAAAGCATGGATTATCATCCACTCAAATAACCACCGTCTGTACTTCTTCTTTATAAGGTGCTCCAAGAGTCAAATAGGTTTTGATCAAGCTATAAGGGAAGATTTATTCTCAGAGCTATTTATTGCCACGTTGCATCCGATATCATCGGTGCTCTAATATCCGAGACAGAAACAATACGCAGCAGTGAATGAGCAATATGAGATGCATTCTGTCAGGCCTAACTAGTGTCTAGTGGGGTTCCAATTCAAGGCCATTTTCTGCTCGACTCCATGTGGTATTTCTCCAACTGAAGCAATCTGCCTCAAACAGCCTCTTCCTAGGGGGTTATGTGCATTCAGAAACAGATTGCTCCAAGCACTAGACCTGAGGTGGGCAGGGGGTCACATTAGTACTTATTCTTGAGTATGAACTCTCTCCCCTAGCACTTTGCACACATATAAACTCTGAATAAAAACACGGCACAGCCTTCCCTCAAATAACGCAAACGAGATGGAGATCTCAGACTCTGTGCCCTCCTCCGAGACCCTGATTAATAGTGAATCATCCCTCACGGCAGTATGGACCCCTGACTCACCAACTCAGCTATGGTGTGAATATTAACCGAACCGTTCTTACTGTGGGGTCCATAGGTGTAGCCTGCTGGGTGTTTACCTCCCGGAACAAAGAATGGTATCTGCATCGTTCTCATGGGCACTGGCCAAAAAGGTCATCCTTTCTACTCTGCTTTATTGACATGGAAATGGATGTTCCTCTGATGCTTTTTGTGCTGTATTTTCACCCTGAGCTTTATCTCTAGATAACCACTGCTGTGACTTGCAGCAAAAAAAAAAAGAAAAAGAAGCAAGGTGTGTAAAATCAGCAATCAAGGAGCGGCGCATGCTGATGAGACTGCAATCCAAAGTGGACAGCTCTGAAAGGGCGAACTGAAGTGCTCCTGAATTACGGCAATAGCAGTTCAAAATATTACTCAATTATTTAAAATCTCAACTACATCCTAGCTTTAATTTCCAGAGCTTAAGTATAAGACCTTGTTTACATAGTGCAACTACCGGAGACTTCAGAGGGTTGTTATATGGGGTTAGATGTTACACCGTCAGTTTAACCAATATTAAGTGAGATACACTATTATATACACATAATGACACATAAAGACTGCACAAAGTGGGACACTGTACAACCTTAATTTAATTGCACAGTATTTGACATTACTACTTTTATCCATCAAGGATACGTCAAACTGACCAAAAATGACAGTAAAGATATTTATAATGTTACAAACTATTTGTATTTCAAATAAATGCAGTTCTTTTGAACTTCCTATTCATCAAAGAATTCTGAAAGGTCACAATATCCACAAAGATATTAAGCATATATTTCAACTGTTTTCAACATTAATAATAATAATAAATGTTTCTTGAGCAGCAAATTTTAGAATTTAGAATTTCTGAAGGACCATGTGACACTGAAGACTGGAATAATGATGCTGAAAATTCAGCTTTGACATCACAGGAATAAATTAAATATTTTTCATAAACATTTTTAAACATTAAAATAGTTAGTTATTTGAATATTTGACATTATTCACTGTTAATATAATACTGTTTTTATTTGATCAAATAAATATGCCTTCAAAAACACACAAAATTTGTACTATGGAAATTAAAGTTTGAAATATTTGAAACAAAATGTTACTCCCCTTGACTTCCGTCCATTTTTTCTTAGAATCTTGCCACAATCTTATTATTTAAAACAGCATGATTTTAAAACTAACATCTGTTTAAGTCATTTTAAGGCCACTGAAGAAAAGTTTCATGTGAATTCAGCATGTTACCTCACTTACTTAAAGTTATATGCAGAGATCATGAATATTCTATCAGTCTGCCATCACGATTCAACCCCTTGAACTTAGACGGTCATGTCCTGAAGCAGATATGTGAAGCTTGTATACGTGACAGAAAATACACTTGAAAAAAGCGAATGTACAGTTTTTACCTTTCTACTGCATCTGACTCTTAAATACTTTCAGTCCTGGAATCCAATGTATTTAGGGCTATTTATTAACATTAATTTCTTTGATTTGATTTTGAAACCAGTTGGAGTGTGTAATTTCTAAGCCACCAAACATAAAAGATTGTTTTCAGACATGTTTCCAAAAAACACTCCCCCATCTGCTATTGGTCAACCACACAGATAACCACGCCCCCAAACTCACACTATTGGTTGAGCTGTTGCTGGGTCAAACTCAAAGGGAGCCATGTTTTTTTTTTTTGTTTTTTTTTTTTGTTTTTTTTTTTGTGGGAATCAATTTACAGATTACTTGTAGTTTTTTTCAACAAATGGCTAGGAAAGAACATTTTAATATCCACAAATTACAAAAATCTCTTTTAATTTGGTTGAAACATGAAGTATATTTTTAGGTTAGAGTATATTTTAAGTGTTTTAACGTTTTCAAATATCCACTTGACATTGAGCTGCCAGTTGAACTCTCTTTAAATATGTACACCTACATTTTTAAGGAAATGTGGGAGTATTATCATAGAAAATAACAAATATGTCCTCAAAAATGACAAAGCTGTATTGGGTCTAAGGAACATTCCGACAGTTTGAGATTCATAATGCGGTTGTATTATGAGGTTTGAGTTTTTTTGAATGGCAAAGCAGGAAAGATGAACACGGACTACCTTGTTTTTCTATTAAACCAGGAACATAATAACGATGCTTGCCTAAATGAATGAATCCCTCAGTAGAGCTGATGATTTACATTGTTAATTACATTCTGGCTGGCTCAAGGAAGCAGAAGGGTGGGAGATGTGTAAATGAATGCCCCTGGTAACAGGTTTGCAGGGCTGGAGTGTTAAACCTTCATCATCAGCATTAACGTTACCCACTCCCCCAAGGAGACATCATGAGTCCGCTATCTCATTCAGGGACATCTCTAAACGGATGTCACCCTCTCCTTGCCAAACATCCTGTGCAGAAATCATCCAATCATTCTGTAACTAGAGTTAGTGAGAGCAGTGGCGACTTACAGATGATGAACAAGGGTTACAGAAAAATAATTACAGGGCTTGGCTTTTAAATTCTCTTTGAAACCAGTGTAGACAGCTTCTAGCTGTTGCGGAGCGACGCGTCAACAGTCGCGTCCGGTGTAGACACGGTGTAAGTCAAACAACTGATTGTCAAAATAGTCAGCTGAATCTATAAAATGAATGCTTTATTCTAGAGCTGCACGATTCAGGATTTTTTTTTTTTTTTTTTTTAATGATTCTCCCACGATTCTGAACAGACAACTAAATAAAATAATGCAGTTTAGTAGAGGTTCTGACAAAATATTAATTAAATAATTACATTTATCTTTACGATTTTTATTTTTCCGATTTTGCCAGGATAGTATAGAGTGGTCAGGAAGCGAGGTGGGAGAGAGAGGGGGGAAGGGATTGGGAAAGGTCCACGAGCCGGGACTCGGGTCTCCCAAGCGCAATGGCACTATATGTCGGCACGTATAATATTGGCACGTATAAAAATACACATTTAACTGCATTTTCATTTGCCCGGTGATTTTGGTCTTTATACTGACACCTAGTGGCCTGGATGATGACGTCTAAAGCTGTTCGGTTTTTTTTATTAATTTTGTCTCATCTGTCTGGTGGATTGCATACACCACTCTGGACAACATTATGTTGCATGATCTGAAGTATTTGGAGTATATTGTTTGGATTTTTTGCTTTGTTTATACTTAGTAGACAATCTACTCTCTGTAAAGAGCACTGTTTTAAAACTACAGTATATAAAGCAAAATATTATTTTTATTGTTATTATTAGTAACAACAATAAAAATAGTAACTAAATAGTAACTTAGTGCATTGCAAGGGTGATCAAATGACGTGAACATGGCAGAGCCAATAAGTAGGTGACCTGCTCTATGCAGAATAAACTTTTTATGGAAGACTAATATGGCTGAGAATGTAAGAGTAAATTTCTATTTCTCTTTAATGTTAACTTTTTTAAGTGCAAAACTTTTTTTAACTTTCACAAAATTACTGAGTGTACCTTTAAGATGAAAAATGTTTAATTCCTCAGCATCACTGCAGCCCAGTCATTTTCTAATTGGAGTGTTTATCACTGATGGTTTAGGAACAGATGGTTTGGGTGCCAGTCCTCTTCATACTCTGGCCTCAGTCCATCATGAATATCCACAAACAATAAACAGCACAAGCAAATTATCAAGGCCAAATATTTCAGTAATGGAAGTGCGCTTGGTACTGTATATGATGGAGCTAACAACTCAGAAAGAGCTTATAAAATGTGTAAAGGAGTCAAAACAGCGGCCAGAAACGAAGATCTGCTGCGAGGAGAGCAGTTCTGATGCCTGCACCGAACTGTGATGGGCAACATTGCGACTAGGACAAGAAAAAACGGGCATGCTTGAGCATTCTGTCCTTTTTAGGGTCGCATCTATCATGTCATGTCTTTGTCATGGTGTTTGATTTCATATTTCAGTCGAACCGCAACAGAGTTCCTTTGAAAGCCGACCGAGTCCCATCTTTTCAGGGGTCTCGGGTTCGGATGGCAGCGTTCACACTTATTCAAATGAACCGCACTAACGCACTAACAATCACACCAGAGTTCGTTTTAAAGGGGTCATGAACTGCATTGTTTTATTGTTTTAGAATGTTTCCTGTAGTGCACTTATAATGTTAGTATGAATTTTACATCATAATTTAGAAATAAAAGGCATTTTCCTACCCTGATTTTAGCCTTCTGATTTATGAAAGGTTCAAAAACCTTGATTTTAGCCCTCTGATTTGAACGCTGTGTTTTAAGGGGCGTGTCTGCTGTGAGACTTAAGTGTAAATGCCCACTGCTGTAATTGGCTGACATCTTTGCATATGAAATAGCTAAGTATTACATGTGGAACACTCTTGAAAACTTTTAGCATGTTTTTACTATTACAGCTCTCAAGGTTAACTAATTGTGAAAAGTGTTGATTATAGCATTATATTTAGATCTATGGCATTATATTTAGATCATGGCATGAAAGGTTGCAGTGATGAGCATTGTAGCTGAAAGACATGTTGAGCACATGAATGCAGTGATATCATCATTGCAACTTGATTTCTGCACACTAACAAAATGCTTTCATCATAACAGTGCAAACACAATGTAAATAAAATCTCTTATTTACATTGTGTTTGCACTGTTATGATGAAAGCATTTCATTAGTGTGCATGATTATTTCGGGAGTTTTGGCATGAGTCTAGAACTCAGTCACTGATAAACTTGCGCTGTTTGATTGACAGCTCCAGCGATTGCAAAGGGAGCTTTCTTTGATCACTATCTATATATAATTTAATCAAAGTTTAAATAAAAGAAATTGCGACTGATTTACCAAAGAATCCACAGTGAAATGTACCGAATACAAATAAATAATGCTTAACGGAGACATTCACATTGTTGAAATATTTAACCACGTTCCTAGCATTAGGATCCTTTGGAAGGTAATGTTATTTGTAGTCCATCGTGTATTGCTCATCTCTCCTTGTCATCTCACTAACACGCCAGTGGGCGGGGCCAAAGTTACAATGACGAAGTAGGCGTTGATTTTCATCTGCAGAGGCGGTCTTTCACCTTCATAGATTCCACAGTGAGTTCTTATCTGGGCTTGGTTACAATAAAAGCTGTTTTTGGACTAACAAGGAAGTTTTCAGTTCTAAAACTTATAGTATTCTTATAGTATGATGATATCTATTCCTTGTCAAAAGCTCGAGGAAAAGTTGATTTCTCAGTTCATGACCCCTTTAATCGAACAAAACCTGCCAAGTCTGAACACACCCTAAGGGTGCTTTCACTCTAGAACTTTTGGTGTTTGTGTGTGTTCTCACTTACTTTCCTGACAGATGCACTGCAAGCACAGAGAATGTCTAATTACTGCTCGCCTTCAGCAGAAATGGACTTCCGCGTTCTTTGGACATTTGCAGTACATTCGCGGCATATAGACGCTGATGCTGATGCTTTGAAAACAAAACCATACGTTCATAAACTAAAATATAAAAGTGAGGTAAGCAACTATGCATTTTGCCGCCTTCTCCTGTGTCGTTGTTTCCAAGCAACGGGGGTAAACAGGTGCTGCTTTGATGACGCAAATGCACCGCGGTTCAGATTCAAATAATATAATGTGAACACAGTCCAGCGGGGGCAGGGGGAGAGGGGAGAAATCAAACTCGGGTTCAGAGCAGGCAATCAAACTAAGTGTGAAAACACCCTAAGTTTCTAAACATCCCCTTGTGGTAATCCGGACTGCACTCTAATATAATTCAGTGGTACTGTACATATTTTGCAGAGGTTTTAGATATTTCAGCTATGTCCTCAAAAATCTATTAATCACTGATGGGTTTTTTTTTTTTTTTTTTTTCACAAAAATTGTGACTTCATTATTCCATGACACTGATCAATGATACACGTTCTTGTTGTGCTTATTTGGCAATAAAATGGAGTTCTTCATTCTGGTGTTTCAGACTTCAGCTGTTAAAAAAAAGAGAAGCATTATGACTGATATTTAAACTCTAAACTTTGTACCTACTTTTAATGTGATTTATTTCCTCTGAGTGCATGTGTGTGCATATTTTTATGCTTGTGTGGTTAAATTAGCATCTTCTGAGAAGTCCGGAGGTCCAGCGGGATTCAGGACCATGACCATGAAGTCTAAGCAACAAGACCATGAATCATTTACACAACTCCTGCAGGCACACTGAATCTAATATCCATGTCACCTGACTCAAATATAAGTCTACGAAAGGCTTTTTCAACATTTAAACTTAAGCCAAAGCTTCATCTGTATGGTAGCTTATTCAAAATGCTTTTGGACACTGTCAAAAGCTCAGATTAATCTTATTTGTGTTCATGTATGAGATGGAAAAGCATCAAAGAATATTTGAAATGTATCAGAAATGCACCATTAAACATTCTAGTAAATCTAGCTAAATCAAATGATTTTTCTTCTTCACATTTACTTGTGAACATAAGAAGATTTCATCCTTCTGAGACCCAGCAAAAATTATATATTAAAATTATATAAAGAGGACATGAAACAATGTCTTTCTTGTAAAATCATATCCTGATTTTAAAACAAACTATATTTTGGTAAGCAAGTAAGTAGGTAGAGTGGGTAGATTAGATTAGTTTTAATTAGGTATAGGACATTATGCTAACCCCAGCATTTGGTATCTCTGAAAAGCCCAGGATGTCCCCTTTAAGATGATGTAAGATTACAAACGAAATGCCCTTTACAGAGGACAAAATGAATGGCAGGGTCTCAGGAAGTTATTCAAGTCAGGGATAACAATACATATGAGTGTGTCTGTTTACTGCATCTCTCAGCCTGGCCACTTCACTGAGTCAGTTCTGTTGTTGGATGTCCTCCAGTCTCCTGCTATGTAAAAGGCAAGGTGATTTCTGGAGGCTATGACAGATAGAAAGGGCAGCCAAAGTCCTTAGGTTGGCCTGGCGGGGGCCCTCACTTTTCTCTCAGTTCACACATCATACAGTGTTTGAGGACAAAGGGTCTGGAGCCCAGTGGCCATTCATGTCATAGGAGTTAAGGATGCACCAAGCTTGTTAAATTCAGGATGGATAAAATGTCAAGTTTGAACACATTTTCCTCACAGTTTTTATATATATATATATATATATATATATATATATATATATATATATATATATATATATATATATATATATTGGGTATTCCTACAATGCAGTACATTTTTATGCTCCCGAGCACGTCTTAAAGAAATTGGAAATTGGATTTTAAAGATTATCATATTCATTTTATTGTAACACAATATAACATATTATATTATTTAATCCTGTAAAGCCTGAAATATGAAATAATAAAAAAATTGAACTAAACAGTTTATTGACGCTTTAGACAAAATAATAATAATAAAAAAAAGGTTTAAACATACTTTAATCATAAAACATGTTTTTTATCATACTGTATGATACATCAGGCTTTTATGGCACATACTGTATAGTATGATATGGTGAGAATATGGACTACTTACATAAAATTCATATATAAATATTAGTTGTCACTTTATATCTCCAAATAATGTCTTAATAAAATTATATTTAAATTTCAGGACTTTTTATTTTTTATTTTTTACAATATTGTTTAATAGGTAATGTATTCCATATAATTTTTCATCCTGTTTTTTGTAATATCCCTTTAACTGATAAAATCAAGTTTCCCAATGACATCATCACCCAGGAAGTGACATAATGTTTGTTGAGGAAACAACCTGTGTTTTCTACCTCTTACTTAGACTTATTGAATATCCAGCTTGTGAAGTCAAGAAAGATCAAACAACTCTGATTGCATGACATCAAATTGCTATTTGATGTAATTTCCAAGATGGCAAAATTGTCTGGGTGAGTCATGGATCCATCTTGTTTTTTTGTTTTTTTGTTTTTTACGTTTGACTGTGCTGATGATTGACTGGAATACTTTGGAATGCTTTTAAAGTTTGAAATGGGGAATTTTGACTTAAACATTCTCATGGCATAAGTGAATTTGATAAATGAATTTGATAATGTTTTATAGCATTCGTTATAGATTTAATGTGTCACTCTAAAACATTCCATCCTGTTTGATAAATTACAGAAGTCTATATGAAACTATCAAAATATGGTTATCAAAATGACCGTATCCTCATGTAAGTTATAACTCAAGCAATGGCTAGCTTTAGCTCTTTATTTTCTGTCCTGTTATGTTGCATCATGCAATTTTCATGACATTGTGTAAATAATTTTCATAAAGTTTGACTGTAGGAAGCTTGAGCACAGCATACTTTTGAAAGTCTTCTATACTCTTTTATAGAAATAGGTTACTTCCTTAAGTGTCATACTTCACAATAACATTACAAGTACATTAATTTGTTTTAAAAGTTAGTCGTCTGCATAACAGGAATAAAACCATAGTGTTTTATAAAGAAATAAATGCCATTTAATTCACAACAGTAGGTGCGTTTACAGCATTGTATTCCTATTAAAATCGGTTTAAAAGTCCAATCGGAATAAAAATGCCTAAACCGATTGAAACTTCAATCGGATTGAGAGGGGTGGGATAAACCTTTTTTTTAATCCGTTCGAAAGTACATTTTTGCGCGTGTGCAATGATGTTGAAATGCCGTAATGACGAATGACACACAGATGGAACGAGCTGATGTTTTTGTTGAATAAAATAATTGTCTGTAGTGTCAATCTAAAATTCTCTTTCGTCTCATCGTCTGTGAAGTGGTGCAGGACAGGGTTGTCCTGCTTGCAATTCAGTTAAATAGTGTTTTGTGACTTCTTTTTAAGCATGAGCAAGAAGCTTCTAGAGTTGCTTTTTCTTTCAATGCCTTTCAAAGACAGGTTTGTGGTCAGGCAATCTCTTGTAGTCCCAGGTGAGCGTTGATGAATGACACATGAATTGGGGAGAAGTGAGCGCAGGCTCAGAGAAAGGTTCATTTGACACACAGCCAATCAATTTTCTCGTTGTTCACTATACTAGGTTAATTAACAGTCCCCACTCAATAAAACATCTATTCTAAATGTTGCTAATAGACCACAAGTGTTCACTGGTTCTGTGATCGATCAATGATTTTTTTTCTTCTGATGTTAAGACATTAAGTGATAAGACAGGGTCAAGACATTGCATGCTTGGATACATTGTATACTGATCAAACCTTAGAGTCAATGCAGTTCTGTTACTGGCTGTCCGTCAGCATGAGCGTATGGGTCAATAATGTGCTTCTAATAGGTTGTGTGTCCTTGGTCATATAGATTACATATCAGTTACATCTGTAGTGAATTGCTTTTTGACCACCTACTGATTCGATATCTACAATGTTTTTGAGCATATGGATCTCCTGCTGATCCAATGTTTGTATCTGTGTTGAGTGTATGGATCACCTTCTGATCCAACCTCTTTCTGTTTCTGCCGTCCGTCCAACAACTACTCAATAATAGTCAATAATAAAAAATATATAGGAGGATATATCGAGCAGCTCCTCCCCTTTTTTAACTCTTTCCCCGCCAGTGTTTTTTTTTTTTTAAAGTTGCCAGCCACTGCCAGCGTTTTTGATCATTTCCACAAAATGGTCATGGCCCCCAGAATATTTTGTTGTATGAATAACATGCAATATATCAAAAGAAAGAACAGAGCCTCTGCTTTTAAACCAAAAATGATTCATGTTTTATTCTAGCTTCATGCATTCTTTTTTATCAACAATTGAACGTAGGTAAGTTTCATTAAAAAAGCAACATTTTGTGCAAAAAGCTGAGAAAATCGTGTTTTTGTCAAATACTACATCCAGATCGGATTCAGAACAATGATCAAAACACAGACGCAGTAGATCGATCAACACCCCTAATGCTTACACAGTCCTATAGCTCGTCCTGGGTCGACATTTAATTCGGTAACATTAGACATTTGGTTTTGATTTAAATGCTGATTAATGTTGGTGATCGCGTTATTTTACATATGCATTTGATTACATATGATATTGATTGTTTCTGCATCTTCTTCGCATGGGTTTTGATCAGGAGATTCAGAATTCTTTCAGAAGATGTGAAATAGCGCCCCCTATCATATAACAGTGAAAACACGGAAAGCCGAAAATTCCATCAATGGCGGGGAAAGAGTTAAAATAGCAAATAGCTTTTCGTTTATATATCACAGCTCGGCAAAGCCGCTTATGACAGCCAGTCTAATAGATTCCTCTTTTAGATTTAATATGAAACTGTTACTAAAGCAAAACAGTGCACATAATTATGCTGAGGATGTGTAGTTTGAAAAGTGTGTAATTTATGTTGCTGCACGGCAACGGTGTTATCTATTCTACTCGTCAGTGTTGTTTCTAATGCAGAGTCTGTCTAACTGCCCAGTACACATTGTATGATTTTGGGCTGTCCCAGATGAAAGATGACCAATCGTGATGATTTCTGTGGTCATGGCTCCTAAACGGTGGTCCCACGTACAGTGAGAGAGGTTCAAAGACGGCCGTTGTCATGGTCTTGCGACCAAAGATAGAAATTGTGTCAGAAATTTAGCATGATCACCTCACAGTGTGTTTGCTTCTATGACCTACATCTACTGACTAGCCAATAAAAGTTCAACATGAAATGGCATATTGATCAATGCGACATGGCGCTAAAACTTAAAACTTATTTACACTGTCTGAATTGTTCCCTATCCCCTAAATAGTGCATTATGTGCTATTCACCATATAGAAAATAGTAATTGTGTGAACAAGTGACCGATTTCAACTGCAGCTTCAGCATCTATTTATAGTGTAGTGGGCAGTAGCGGCCGTAAATTTAGGTAAGGCAGATTCTGGGTCTTAGTGCTAGTTTATGATAAACATTTTGGAAGCTTTATATTCTAATGCAGAACACATTTGGCAGAGGTCTAGTTTCCTTGTGTTATTTAGCCTGAGAGTGGCGCTCTTATGTTGATTGACAGGCTTTTAAGTCCAAATGTTGTTTAGAATATTACAAGTTGTGGAAGAATTCCTGAGGAAAAGTCATGTCTATTTTCAAAATCAAACCAAACAACCACAACAGAACTATATAAAGGCTATTTACATGAGCATGTTTAAACTAAAGGATTTATACTTTCATTAATTTGATACGCTACTCCACATAGGAAGAACAGACATGCCAACTAGTTACTGACCTAATGCAGACTTATATACATATATTCATATCGCCTTGGTGACTTGGTCTGAAGCGAGGTTTACGTAAGGTAATATGAAAATAAGTGGGACAATCTGAAATCTGTCCCAATGTGTCTCAATTAGAGCATGCTGCAGTTTCATTTTTCACCACAGATTTACATCTGGAAAACTGTGGGGCGCCGTAGAGCTGGGGAGGGCTCTGAGACTGCCTGCCCCGCTTGGTATCATAATGCATGCCTGTCGAATCCATGTGCTAAATTTTAATATATCCTGCTTACGACTTAAAATAGTCTAAAAAATCCCAAAAATATTTGTTGCAGAATGTGGTAACACTTTATTCTACAGTGTCCTTGTTATATATGTTACATGTACTTACCATAGTAATAACAGTAAATTATGCATAATTACATGCAACTAACCCTCAACCAAACCCTAATCCTAACCCTATAGTAAGTACATGTTGTTAATTAATATTACTCAGTACTTAAATATATAATTACACTGTAACAATGACACCTTAAAATAAAGTGTAACCCAGGATGCTGAGGACATTTACAATTTATAATTGATTCAGTTTATATAGAGGTCTATGTTTTAGAGTAATTTCGGTGCCCAGACACACAAGCTGTGGCTGGTAGGGGGCAGGGGACTTCAGATTCTAGAGAGCATTGGATTGGACAGAAAATCTGATGAGAAGCTGAAGTGCAAAGTGATGTCATCAAAATCGTTGATCCATATTGGCGGAAGTGAGAGACTGTAAGTTTTGAATGCTTATATCTTCTAAATGCAAATTCTGTCATTGTTTTGGTGCACACTAGCTTATAGATAACCTTAAGGCTAACATAACTCATACTAAAAGCCAAAAAACTTAAATTTTGAATTCATTGGGACTTTGAATTCTTAGGGCCCTATTTTAACAATCTAAGCGCATGGTCTTAAGTGCATGGTGCAAGTGCACTTAGGCGTGTCCGAATCCACTTTTGCTAGTTTAATGAGGGGAAAAATGGTCGGCGCGCCTGGCGCATGGTCAAAAAGAGTTGTCCCTAGTCTCTTAATGAGTCATGGGTGTGTTTTGGGCGTAACGTGCAATAAACCAATCAGAGTCTCATCTCCCATTCCCTTTTAAAGCCAGTTGCGCTTGCACCATGGCGGAATCGCTATTTACATGGCAGAATTTGCAAGCAGAAAACCTGAACGCTTCTCTAACGAGTAAACGGATCTGTTCGTCCAATGACGCCTGCTTGCTCATTATTACTGCAAATAGGTGGGCTATTTCTGATACATGCAATGACTATCCATTATGACATGTAGGCATTTTTATATTTATGTACACAATAATAATCTTTAATCCTTTAATTTTTCATATTTAAAAATGTTTGTGCGCTGCTGTGCATCCCTGTGTTTGTAATAAGCAGAGTGTACGTGTGTTGTGCACCTGCCTATAGGCGCATATTACTAACGCGCTCTTTAAATAACACAAAAAATACTGCGCTTTCAGATATCAGTTGGTCAATGGTGCAGTCGTTTTCAGTTGCCTCAAAATAGCAACGCGCCAACAATGGGCCTGAACACACCTCGTTTTCAGACCAGCACGCCCATGGGCGCACAAATGGGTGCAAATGCATTTGCTATTTAAATAATGTGGCGCAGGACGTGAAAATGATAATGGCGTCGGGCTAAAACTAGCAAAAAACACTTGCGTCGCACCTGCCGCCATATTGCGCCAAGTGTATGATAGGGCCCTTACAGTTTATGGAGCATGCTCACGTTTAATCGATTATCAAAATAGTTTGATTGAAGACCAATTTGTTGTGTTTCTGGTGCCGTGACCCAGACTGGATAACCTTACCTGCAGAGCGGATCTGAACGGCAAGTCCTCCTTAGCTCAAGGCAGTTGGGTTTTGTCTTCTCTTCATATGAGCACGCAGGCATGATGGTTTGCCGGCGACGTTCAGCACATGCTTTATCCCGACAGGAGCAGAAGAGTAACGGGTAGCTGAATTCCGTTTGTACGCGGTCGAAGAACTGACGCAGACCTCTGTGGCAGCGTTTTCGGTTGCAGGGTTCGTGAGCTTGCTGAATGGGAGTTGCAGGGATGCAGGTGGCCATGAGTGCAGTGCGCTGTTTCTTGCAGGTGTCATTGAGGTTGCAGGCCTTCGTGGCATCCAGGCATGGGTTGCAGGGCTTGCCCGTGTCAGAACACAGATTCCCTTTTGCAGAAGCGGAGTCCATGGCTGTCGGCACAGATAGAGGGGAACAGTGAGGGTCAGCATGCTTGGTTAAACAGAGACAAACCAGATTCAAGTGAAAATACATATTTAGATGTGTCTACTCAGGCAACACACTGTCAGGTTGCTTCAGCTTTTGGACCTGAAAATGTCAGTGCACATGTATTCTTCTAATAAAGGTATTTTGCAAGACATATATGAAAATAATCAAGACAAACGCATTTATCAAATATGATCCTGGCTGTGCACGTGTCCTCCAAATTAGCCTCTTTTCACATCTCTGCTTGAAAACCATGACATATTATGACCTTTTCTGACTTTTTGATAAGAGCTAACATGTGCTCTAATAGCGTTTTTCATTTCAATGTGCACTGGCGGCTTCATGGTAGTCAGGCTTTTGTCCTTTGAAGCATGTTCAATTAGATATTACCCAATGAGAACTGCTGGATAAGCCATTGTTAGAAGTCTTGGGTGGTTCAGTGTGAAATAGCTCTTGCTTGTCATTTAGAAGACAGTCTTTTCTAGAGTTTAAAATCTTTTTGAGATGGCTTTGTCATTGTCATGCTACAGGCTGAGACTGGCTTGATTTTGTGAATCATATTTAATTATCTACATTTTAAGGTAATACTATTTAGGATTATATAACTTTTTATGTTAGTGCTTTTGTCTCAGGTTCAGATGTTTTAAAGCTGATGTGAATGCTCTTTTACATTCAAGTCTATAAGTTTTAATTCAGAACAGGTTAGATCTTTAAAAAAAATACCAAAAATGTTTTTTTTTTTTTCTTGTAATGTTAAATCAAAATGTCATAACTGGACCATAACTGTCATAAATGCATTATTCTGTTTATGCGGTGTACAGCTCGAAACATGCAGTGTACCCCGATTCCTGAATTAAACTGAATTGAATTTTTTTATGAATCAGTAACATACAGCATGACCAGTGTAGTCCAATTTCCAAACAAATGACTCTTATGAACTGATTCATTTTAGTGAATTGATAACAATGAATAAATAACATACAGTGTGACCAGTGTAGTCTGGTTCCCAAATGAATGAATATTTAAGCCTGTTCCTTTTGGTGATTTAAACACGTGCTGTACAATTAGTGTAGTATGATTCCTAATTGAATTACCCATATGAGCTGATTCATTTTAGTTAAGTAATATACAGCATGACAGTGTAGTCCGATTTTCAAACAAATGACTCTTATCAGCTGATTCTTTTTAATACATCAATAATGTACACTATGACTATTCTTTTTGATGATTCAAAAACATGCTGCACAACCAGTATAGTCTGTTTCCCAAACAAATGACCTATATGAGCTTATTCTTTTTAGTTAATCAATAACACAGTTTTTCCAGTGTAGTCTGATTCTCGAATGAATGAATCTTTTGAACCTGTTCTTGCTAGGGATTTAAAAACTTTGAGTACATCTAGTGTAGTCTGATTCCCAAACGAATGACTCTTAAGACCCACTTCTTTTTGGTAAATAAAAAAAAGACATAAATTACATACAGTGTGACCAGTCTGATTCCTGAAAGCATGAATCTGTGTAGAAAGATTCCTGAACAAATGACTCTTAAGATCCGTTTTTTTTTTTTTTTTTTTTTTTAGTGAATCATTACCATAACTGAACTTCAGCTCCGGAGACTTCCTAAAGCTCAGTGATTGACAGTAACGATGATGTCGATTTTACCATATCAATCCGAGCACGAGCCCAATGATGAAACTCTTCACCGCATGCTCACACAGATACACACAAGAGTGTTTGAAAGCAGGCATCTATCAGCGGATTCCTAATATATCCGCTGATAGACAGATCCACTGATAGATGCCTGCTTTCAAACGCTCCAGTGTGTATCTGTGTAAGCGCTCAGTGAAGAGCATCAAAGATGTCTATTTACAACATGTTTTTGAAGCGTTGATCATTGAAGCCAATCACAGACATATATGTTGAGTGTGTGAACACAGTGACCAATCAGAGACATATATGTTGAGCTTGTGAACACAATGGCCAATCAGAGATGTTTAAGAATCCGTTCAACAGCGTTCAAAATGCTAGAGGGAAATGCTGGTATCGTCACATTTTTAAAATTTCAGTACCGACTTGGTACCGAAGTCGGTACTTTTGACAACACTATGACAATGTAGTCCAATGAAAATTTTTAACTCTTATGAGCTGATTCCTGATTCTTTTTAGTAAATTAATAACATACAGTGCAACCAGTGTATTAGCCACATTTTTTTGTTCATGGACAAGCCACTTATCCTATTCATATGATGCAGAATAACAGGCATCAAAGTGACAGGGATGGAGAGAAAAATACTATGTATGCTGTAACAAAATTGCATGTTGTTGCTGTTAAACAGAGCAAAGCACATGAGAAATATTTCATAGCTTGGTCAAATACAACATTTTGGCTGAGGGGGGTCTGGCAGCAGAGACACGGCCCCCTTTATCTGTAATGAGTGTGTGTGTGTAAGGTTCTGATTTAGTCTAACCAGTGTGTGCATGTTAAGCAGTTTTAACACCCAACCCCAAAGGAACACCGGCCAACATTTCCTCGTGTTTCCAAAACTCATTATCTCATTGTGCATCTTCAAACACGCTGATAAAACTCACAGTTTGCAAAGGGCAAAACTGTTCAAGTGGAAAAAAAAAGAAAAATGCTCTCAAGCTCTGTCAGAAGTGATAAATATTCTTTGCATATAGAAATGCAATGGCCAATTAGCACTACGCCAGAGCTACCCTGTTATCGCTCTGACAGACAAGGTTTTTACAGTATCCCCGACTCAAAGAGCTTCCTTGTGGTGCGCTCGCACATGTTTTATTAAAGCTGAGGGAATCAGGCAGGGGCTTCAAAACAGGTCATGTAAGTGGAAAGTGTACCTGTCTGCTGATTGCCTCCCTGGCAAAAACATCTTTGCTCTCTTGCCAGACAACTGCTCCCCACCCGGTTTTGCAATGACTGAGGATGAAAACCACAAACTCGCTTCTGCTTCAGAAACCCCTACAGGTTCTTAGACGATGACTGTGTTCATTAAAAAGCCTGCTTTTACAAACATTACTAAAAATGATCAAGTGGTTCTAATTAAACTTGAAATATTATGTTTTGGTATCATGGCTTGAATATTTATGCTCCTTAAACTTTTTTTCTTTTGGCTTCAAAAAATATAATGGACTACTTGCACAACAACTACTTCCACTTTCTACTAATTACGGCTCAGGTGTTTCCGGTACCAGTGCTTAGTGCACCTATACACATAGACAGTTACTCATGAGAATGCAGATTATTACTACGTTTTAGGGCTGTGAGTGTATTAAAACAGCTAATTGCTATATTGAACCTGCTGAAATTAAATATATTTTCTTATCCAAATGTGCATTCTGAATAATATATTTTCCTACTAACCTGCAGCAGCCTAGTGCTCATCTTCTCATTTTTGTATTCCTGTTTGCTCCAATAGTAAAAGAAAATTCCAAAAGAGGGAAAAAATATAGAGAGCTTGATTAAAGCAGTCAAAATTACATGTTTGCCATCAGCCGTTGCATTAGAAACACTCACGTAGGAGTGTGAAATTTTTTTTTTTTTTTCTCAAAATTTCAAATTATAGCTAGTTATAGGCTATATACACCGATCAGGCATAACATTATGACAATATCCTAATATTGTGTTGGTCCCCCTTCTGCTGCCAAAACAGCCCTGACCCGTCGAGGCATGGACTTCACTAGACCCCTGAAGGTGTGCTGTGGTATCTGGCACCAAGATGTTAGCAGCAGATCCTGTAAGTTGCGAGGTGGGACCTCCATGAATCAGACTTGTTTGTTCAGCACATCCCACAGATGCTCGATTGGATTGAGATCTGGTGAATTTGGAGGCCAAGTCAACACCTCAAACTCGTTGTTGTGCTCCTCAAACCATTCCTGAACCATTGTTGCTTTGTGGCAAGGCGTTGTGGTTATCCTGCTGAAAGAGGCCACAGCCACCAGGGAATACCGTTCCCATGAAAGGGTGTACATGGTCTGCAACAATGCTTAGCTAGGTGGTACGTGTCAAAGTAACATCCACATGGATGGCAGGACCCAAGGTTTCCCAGCAGAACATTGCCCAAAGCATCACACTGCCTCCGCTGGCTTGCCTTCTTCCCATAGTGCATCCTGGTGCCATGTGTTCCCCAGGTAAGCGACACACACGCACCCGGCCATCCACGTGATGTAAAAGAAAATGTGATTCATCAGACCAGGCCACCTTCTTCCATTGCTCCATGGTCCAGTTCTGATGCTCACGTGACCACTGTTGGCGCTTTCGGTGGTGGACAGGGGTCAGCATGGGCACTCTGACTGGTCTGTGGCTATGCAGCCCCATACGCAACAAACTGCGATGCACTGTGTATTCTGACACCTTTCTATCAGAACCAGCATTAACTTCTTGAGCAATTTGAGCTACAGTAGCTCGTCTGTTTGATCGGACCACACAGGCCAGCCTTCGCTCCCCACGTGCATCAATGAGCCATGACCCTGTCGCCGGTTCACCACTGTTCCTTCCTTGGACCACTTTTGATAGATACTGACCACTGCAGACCGGGAACACCCCACAAGAGCTGCAGTTTTGGAGATGCTCTGACCCAGTCGTCTAGCCATCACAATTTGGCCCTTGTCAAACTCGCTCAAATCCTTACGCTTGCTCATTTTTCCTGCTTCTAACACATCAACTTTGAGGACAAAATGTTCACTTGCTGCCTAATATATAATATTTCAAAAAAAAATTTTTTTATTTTATTAAATTAAAATATGAAAAACTTCACTAGATTTGCGATGTTGATAACTGGAAGCGCGTCATCACAGTCTGTGAAAAGGGCCTATTCCAGTCTTTTAAAATAGTTTGAATTAATATTAATTAAGAATTTTGGCATAAACATGCAAATTGCATCCATTTTTCAATGGAAAAAAAAAAAGAGTGATTAAAACATTTAATACAAATAAATAAAGGTTCATTCTGATATTATTTATCAAAATATCACTTCTCCTGTCCCTGAAAATGTCTGGATTTTGAAATCTTCTTGCAAACACTCATTTTATGTAGGGTTTAGTGAGCTACGTGGCCACAGCACATAACCGATATATACACATAACCGGAAACTAGCAAGCCGTACTATTTGAAAATGGAAGTGCACCACGAAGCAAGTTGTCTATTAATATTTTTACTTAAAATGATAAATGATTTATCCGTGCACATCATTATTTTTTTTTTAATGTGCCCTCGTAATCTTTAAGTAAAATAACTTCCCCTCCCTCTTGCAGTGACATCTCTTCTCTTTTCTGATGATGCGTTTACTGGCACGAGAGCGGGACAACCTGTCAATCACATGACATCACAGCAATAGCAAACCACTACCATCCAATCGATTCCAAATGGACAATATCAAGTCTTGTCCTACATCTTTTCTTGTTCGAGAAGCTGTTTCACTCGGATATACATCACAATAGGGAGAAAGATTATTGCAACTTCCGTTTTATGCTGACTTGACTTTACGGCTGGGTCAATATCCATAAGCCCTTGTACTTTAATAACTTAATTATGTATGTTTGGTCAAAGCATGGTAGAGATGCATGAAATATAGGTTTGGGCTCTCTTCAGTGCTGCTGAGTTTTTTTCAAGATTCTTTGAAGCATTGCTGTGCTGGAAACAGTTGTGCGGTTATATGGAAAGGATTCTTTGATCAATAGACAGAACAGCATTTATTTGAAATAGAAATTATAAATGTTTTTACTGTCTCTTTTGATTAATTTAATGCATTCTTACTGAGTCAAAGTAAAAAAAAAACGCAATTCTTGCACTGACACCATTCAAAAATATCTGTGTATTCTGACTAAATACTTCCCACTCCACATAATGACCGAGCAACTGGCATTAGGATAATTGGGAACGCTAACGGATAGCTTCCTCCAGCTATTATAGATCTCGTAATCATGTTGGACTAAATTTGAGATTCTTATATAGACTCTCTCTTTCTTTCTACATCTATATCCCTACTATCATACACCTGAAACTGTCTTTTCTATTATTCATCATCCTCACCAAAAAGCAGTTCCGTAAAATCTGATTATCATGGCTCCGGCACCTGGCTAAAATAAAAATGAATCCATGCTCCTCAGAACCTTTTCTTGCTTTCAAATCCGCTGGCAATTGCAGAGCATAAACACTCTTTCAACGTCACTCCCATCTTAGCTGGCTGTTCCACAGTAATCAATTGGAAACACTCATCGAAAACATCCTTTAATGTTGCACTGCTCTCTCTAGTGTGGCTCTCCACCCACTCCCCCACCCCCCACCCCAAAAAAAGTCCCTTTCTATTATCCTCTTATCTCCCCTTCCTGTCTTGAGAATCTATCATACCCGGGTTCAATGGCAATTCTTCAGTTTACAGAACCAAGCAGATGTGAGCGGTCATCTGTTCACAGACAAATGAACAGGAGAGCCATGTAACAAGATGTCTGATTATTTTTATGTTATGAGTGCTTTTCCAGTCCTGCTTTTGAAGCAAAACGTGTGCTCGGAGGTGTGTTGTTTTGGTCCTGATATTCATCTTATCTCAGAGGGAAAGGGGTCTCTAACAAATCCTCAAGGAGAGCCAGCTTACAGGGGCTTCGCCAGAGAGGAAAGGGAATTATGGAAGAAAAATATTTGATTTTGTTCTGGCTTCAGCTCTGAGTGAAGAAAATCTGCTGATTTTAGACTGCGTCATGCAAATCTGCATTTGACTCACCTTTTAAACTGTAGATAGTCATATTTAGGGGAGTGTAAAATGTAAAATTTTCTTTATAAGTTGATTTTGGGATCATAAATCTAGTGTCATCTGAATCAGCAGGTTCTCTTATGTATTTGTGTAGCATGTCAGCACAAACATATGACTTTCCAAAGAGTTATTTGCAATCTGATGTTGTTGGTGATGCTTTCTTAAAGGGAACCTATTATGTTTTTTTTTATAAGATGTAATATAAGTCTCAGGTGTCCCCCAGAATGTGTTTGTGAAGTTTCAGCTCAAAATACAGATACAGATCATATATTATAGCATGCCCTAAATGCCCCTTTTTGGGTGGAAGCAAAAACACACTGTTTTGTTTCTTTAAATGCAAATGAGCTGCTACTCCCTGCCCCGTTTCAGTGGCTCAGATGCCGGGAGTTTATGGAGACTCTTATATTCGTTATTTCAGCCAACAACAGAAGAGTTATAATCAGGGCTTGACATTAACTTTTTTGCTTTTGTGGTTTTACAAAGTTACTAGCCACTCAGCATTTTCACTGGCCAAAATGTTGTTGGGAAATTTGTTGTTGGCAATATGTAAATGAGCACTGTACACACCCAAATCAAGTCTACATGAAATGTATAATATGACAGGTCATCAAATAGTCCTATATAGCTCTGATAAGGTTGTGTGTAAAGCTCCTTAAGAGAAACACTAACAGTTGCTTGTCTGAAAAAAATAAGATTATTTGGTGTAAATATAATTTATTCTCAAGCAATATTCTCATCAGTGTTCTATCATCTATGACATATTTAAAGCATATTTTGTGTATGAGCCCATACAGTAGCCTAGTGAAATACATCCATATTTTCATGTGATTTGACAGTTTATTTTATTAAATATCAAAAATCATACCTGACACCTAGATGAATACTTTACAGTTGTTTTTATGACTGTAAGTCATTCTCTTCAAATGCTATTGAAGTTAGATAAGTGTATAACAATGTCGTATGTAACTTTAGTGAGGGCCCCTAAATTCGCGAATATCGAACGTCCAACGTCAAGCCAACGTTATGCCAGTCACATCAGATGCTGTGGTTCTGCTGTGAACTTTGTTTGAAACTATTTTCGCTGCTGAAATACAAACCCGATTCCAAAAAAGTTGGGACACTGTACAAATTGTGAATAAAAACAGAATGCAATGATGTGGAAGTTTCAAATTTCATAGATGACATATCAAATGTTTAAACTGAGAAAATGTATCATTTTAAGGGAAAAATAAGTTGATTTTAAATTTCATGGCATCAACACATCTCAAAAAAGTTGGGACAAGGCCATGTTTACCACTGTGTGGCATCCCCTCTTCTTTTTATAACAGTCTGCAAATGTCTGGGGACTGAGGAGACAAGTTGCTCAAGTTTAGGAATAGGAATGTTGTCCCATTCTTGTCTAATACAGGCTTCTAGTTGCTCAACTGTCTTAGGTCTTCTTTGTCGCATCTTCCTCTTTATGATGCCCCAAATGTTTTCTATGGGTGAAGATCTGGACTGCAGGCTGGCCATTTCAGTACCCGGATCCTTCTTCTACGCAGCCATGATGTTGTAATTGATGCAGTATGTGGTCTGGCATTGTCATGTTGGAAAATGCAAGGTCTTCCCTGAAAGAGACGACGTCTGGATGGGAGCATATGTTGTTCTAGAACTTGGATATACCTTTCAGCATTGATGGTACCAGATGTGTAAGCTGCCCATGCCACACGCACTCATGCAACCCCATACCATCAGAGATGCAGGCTTCTGAACTGAGCGCTGATAACAACTTGGGTTGTCCTTGTCCTCTTTAGTCCGGATGACATGGCGTCCCAGTTTTCCAAAAAGAACTTCAAATTTTGATTCGTCTGACCACAGAACAGTTTTCCACTTTGCCACAGTCCATTTTAAATGAGCCTTGACCCAGAGAAAACGCCTGCGCTTCTGGATCATGTTTAGATATGGCTTCTTTTTTGACCTATAGAGTTTTAGCCGGCAACGGCGAATGGCACGGTGGATTGTGTTCACCGACAATGTTTTCTGGAAGTATTCCTGAGCCCATGTTGTGATTTCCATTACAGTAGCATTCCTGTATGTGATGCAGTGCCGTCTAAGGGCCCGAAGATCACGGGCATCCAGTATGGTTTTCCGGCCTTGACCCTTATGCACAGAGATTGTTCCAGATTCTCTGAATCTTTGGATGATATTATGCACTGTAGATGATGATAACTTCAAACTCTTTGCAATTTTTCTCTGAGAAACTCCTTTCTTATATTGCTCCACTATTTTTCGCCGCAGCATTGGGGGAATTGGTGATCCTCTGCCCATCTTGACTTCTGAGAGACACTGCCACTCTGAGAGGCTCTTTTTATACCCAATCATGTTGCCAATTGACCTAATAAGTTGCAAATTGGTCCTCCAGCTGTTCCTTATATGTACATTTAACTTTTCCGGCCTCTTATTGCTACCTGTCCCAACTTTTTTGGAATGTGTAGCTCTCATGAAATCCAAAATGAGCCAATATTTGGCATGACATTTCAAAATGTCTCATTTTCAACATTTGATATGTTATCTATATTCTATTGTGAATAAAATATAAGTTTATGAGATTTGTAAATTATTGCATTCCTTTTTTATTCACAATTTGTACAGTGTCCCAACTTTTTTGGAATCGGGTTTGTAGAACAAAAACAGTCAATCACTGTAAGATGAAGGAATCTCCTGCGTATATCACACGTACATCTCTGCTTTGTTGTTTATGATGAGAGTGCAGATTTCAGTGAGTGAGAGTGTGCGCTGAACAAAACTCTGATGTTTCAGCGATGACTAATCTGAACTAATAATTTGAGCACTTATTCATGTGTTACATGCGCTTTGTATCGCCGCATACAGGCACTTAAGAAGTAAGGCACAATCTATGTGCATTATGCAAATATCCGAGGATCAGTGCTGCCCTTTGTATTCAGGTCACTTAGTAGATTATTAATACATACACCATTTTGACTTGTTGGTCCATGTATTTAGTCTTTTTTTATTCTTGCAGAAAAGCTATTTAGAGGGTTCAGATTCGATTTCACAAACCTGTAAATGAGTGTTTCTTCAATTACAAGCACATTTATGTCCCAGGGGTTGACTTTTATTAAAACAAACACTTTTTTTTGTTATATGAAAGTCACATTAAAATGATCTTAGAAACATTTTACAATGATTTTATTCTATGTTTGCTACTTCTAAATGCTTTCTATGCACAGACACAGACTTTCAATCTTAAAATATGAAAATACATCACAACATTTTAATTAGTAATAATATTTAAATTTAAAATAATCTAAACAAAGAGAAATAAACCAATTAAACAAGCAATTAAACATCTAAAAGTATCTTTATTTGTACGTTTTCTGAGAGGAGTACCTTTCTTTTGTCCATGAAAAATGGACAATATACATTGCACATCACCTAATTTCTCAAAGAGTCTGATCTACTCTGCTCTGATTGGTCAGACAGCCCAGTCTGTTGTGATTGGTCTACTCTGCTCTGATTGTTTAGATGGCCCAGTCTGTTGTGATGGGTCTACTCTGCTCTGATTGGTCAGATGACCCAGTCTGTTGTGATGTATCTACTCTGCTCTAATTGGTCAGACAGCCCAGTCTGTTGTGATGTATCTACTCTGCTCTAATTGGTCAGACAGCCCAGTCTGTTGTGATTGGTCTACTCTCCTCTAATTGGTCAGACAGCCCAGTCTGTTGTGATTGGTCTACTCTCCTCTGATTGGTCAGACAGCCCAGTCTGTTGTGATTGGTCTACACTGCTCTGAATTGTCAGATAGCCCAGTCTGTTGTGATTGGTCTACACTGCTCTGAATTGTCATATGGCCCAGTCTGTTGTGATTGGTCTACACTGCTCTGAATTGTCAGATAGCCCAGTCTGTTGTGATTGGTCTACACTTCTCTGAATTGTCAGATGGCCCAGTCTGTTGTGATTGGTCTACACTGCTCTGAATTGTCATATGGCCCAGTCTGTTGTGATTGGTCTACACTGCTCTGAATTGTTATATGGCCCAGTCTGTTGTGATTGGTCTACACTGCTCTGATTTGTCAGATAGCCCAGTCTGTTGTGATTGGTCTACACTGCTCTGAATTGTCAGATGGCCCAGTCTGTTGTGATTGGTCTACCGCTTACAGTGCGTGTCGGAAACAAAACGCCTTTTACCTGAATTTCAGCTCTGGAGACTTCCTCAGTGTCTGATACACAGTGAAAGGAAGAGAAACGATGGTGTCATTTTTTCAGCATCAATTCTCATCCTTTTGAAATGCATTCAAAGTGGATTTGCAGAACTGAAAACAGGAAGTGATACTGGCGACTGGTTTCAACAGCTCAGAATAGATTCTTTCTTTTAGGATACAATAACTTTATTTGTCATGCACTTTGATTGTTAAAACTTTGCAAACCATTTATATTCACAAACGGCTATACTAAACACATGCATGCAGGTAATATTCGAAAAAGCATAATAGGGCCACTTTAAAATGTCATTTCCATCACAGAATATTTTTCAAACAAATGTTAACTGTCAAAGAAGCACCCAAAGTAGTATAGGTATTCAAAGAATTGAAACTTTTAAACAAGGTTTTAGATTTACATTTTGTTTATTTTCAAGATTTACGTGTGGTCATATGCATTTATTATGTGCGAATATAAAATGGCAGCACAACAAAACAGGTGTAAGACAAATACTGCAGAAATAATTGAAACTGCCACGCTTCTCACAAAATATGTCCTTGCCTATAACATATGAAAATATAACACTTCCTCCTAGTGCATTTAAATGTCCCTGACATGCCAAAAAATTCTCGATATGATTGCATATGTTGCCATCATGTGCCTGGATGTGGTTTTAAAGCACCTGCAGCCTGCAGAGATGGTTTTTCAGATGGCGTCCTAGTTGCTCTTATATAAGGCTACAGATTACCTCTGCTGTGATTGAAAATATGAGAAACGTGAACAGCCGCACAAGGAATTGGAAACAAAAATAGTTTTTTTTAGTGGCTGTGTGGTGATAGCTTTTGTTAAAAGCCATCAGCGAGACTGCAGCGTGTGTTTTATTTTCTACACATGTATTCTTTGTTTACCTTTTTCATCTAAAGCCCTGCAAACTGGTTGCTGCCTCCCAACAAACCATATCTCAACAGCCCCAGCATGTCATCATGTAGCTGGTTTGTGAGAAAATGTAATCCATTTGGAGGTGACAATGAATAAGAAAGAAAAACTTGTTTGAGGTAAAACGTATGAATCATAGAAGCTGCTATTCAGTGCCGTTCTCAAAGCTGCAATTATGATTAATACAGAATAATTTCATTCATTCTCATTGGTGGTGGTCTTAAATTGCTATCATGACTAATACACATATTCCCATTTACATTGTTTAAAATGAATTGAGGTTATGCTTCATTGAATGAATGGTGACCGCTGTAATTACTGTATAGCACAGAATTCTCCTTGCTAAGAATACATCTGTTTGTTGGAAAGCGTTTGATTAATACATTTTTGTTTGTTTGTTTTTTTAAATTACTTAGAAATGTGTTTATATAAAGATTGTTATTGTTAAAGAAAAGTGATCACTTTAAACAAAAGCATGTTTAACCAGGTAGTATTTGCACTATTTTTTTTATGAAGTAAAGAGTGTGTTTATGTAGAGATAATGAATTGATTTGAAGTGTTTTATATTGAGACTTTCATACTGAGTCATTTATAGAATAATAAGTTCTTCTGGCTGGAGTTTGCTTTGCTAAACCTATAAAACAGACAGTTGTTCAACCACAGCAGTGTTATTTTAGTTTTAATTATTATTATTATTTATTTTTTTATTTTTTTATTTAATTTTGTTATGCACTTTAGTCATTTTTTTTTTTTTTTTTTTTAAATATTGCTATTTCGTTTTAATTTATTTTGATTTCAGTTTTAGTTTTTACAGAGCCCCGCACATGACGTGGACAAAAAAACAAAAAAAAAAACAAATATATATATATATATATATATATCGTGGCAACAAATTAAGAATTCATTTTCTCGTTTTAGTAAATCGTTTAGTAAGTAGGCCACGATTTACTAATTCGTTCCATTGGGAAAAACTGTGGCTACGAATTAAGAATTTGTTCCCATAATAACTTATTTATTTCTTCCTTCGTTTTTGTAAATCATGGCCACATTGAACTAATTCGTTCCGTCATTTTGATTTAGCCTAACTAAAACAAGGGAATGAATTATTACACTGTGGCCATGATTTACTAAAACGGGGAAACAATTTATTATATTGTGCGCACGATTTACTTAAAGGGATAGTTCAACCAAAAATGAAAATTACCCCATGATTTACTCACCCTCAAGCCATCCTAGGTGTATATGACATTCTTCTTTCAGACGAATACAATCAGAGTTATATTAAAGGGGTCATGAATTGAGAAATCAACTTTCCCTTGAGGTTTTGATATACACTCACCTAAAGGATTATTAGGAACACCATACTAATACTGTGTTTGACCCCCTTTCGCCTTCAGAACTGCCTTAATTCTACGTGGCATTGATTCAACAAGGTGCTGAAAGCATTCTTTAGAAATGTTGGCCCATATTGATAGGATAGCATCTTGCAGTTGATGGAGATTTGTGGGATGCACATCCAGGGCACGAAGCTCCCGTTCCACCACATCCCAAAGATGCTCTATTGGGTTGTGATCTGGTGACTGTGGGGGCCATTTTAGTACAGTGAACTCATTGTCATGTTCAAGAAACCAGTTTGAAATGATTCGAGCTTTGTGACATGGTGCATTATCCTGCTGGAAGTAGCCATCAGAGGATGGCTACATGGTGGTCATAAAGGTATGGACATGGTCAGAAACAATGCTCAGGTAGGCCGTGGCATTTAAACGATGCCCAATTGGCACTAAGGGGCCTAAAGTGTGCCAAGAAAACATCCCCCACACCATTACACCACCACCACCAGCCTGCACAGTGGTAACAAGGCATGATGGATACATGTTCTCATTCTGTTTACGCCAAACTCTTACTCTACCATCTGAATGTCTCAACAGAAATCGAAACTCATCAGACCAGGCAACATTTTTCCAGTCTTCAACTGTCCAATTTTGGTGAGCTCGTGCAAATTGTAGCCTCTTTTTCCTATTTGTAGTGGAGATGAGTGGTACCCGGTGGGGTCTTCTGCTGTTGTAGCCCATCCGCCTCAAGGTTGTGCGTGTTGTGGCTTCACAAATGCTTTGCTGCATACCTCGGTTGTAACGAGTGGTTATTTCAGTCAAAGTTGCTCTTCTATCAGCTTGAATCAGTCGGCCCATTCTCCTCTGACCTCTAGCATCAACAAGGCATTTTCGCCCACAGGACTGCCGCATACTGGATGTTTTTCCCTTTTCACACCATTCTTTGTAAACTCTAGAAATGGTTGTGCGTGAAAATCCCAGTAACTGAGCAGATTGTGAAATACTCAGACCGGCCCGTCTGGCACCAGCAACCATGCCACGCTCAAAATTGCTTAAATCACCTTTCTTTCCCATTCTGACATTCAGTTTGGAGTTCAGGAGATTGTCTTGACCAGGACCACACCCCTAAATGCATTGAAGCAACTGCCATGTGATTGGTTGATTAGATAATTGCATTAATGAGAAATTGAACAGGTGTTCCTAATAATCCTTTAGGTGAGTGTATAAAAGGTCATCATAATATAAAAATATCCTGTAAGTTTCTGAGCTGAAAAATTCCTTGTTAGTCAAATAAAAGCTTTTATTGACAGCTGGCTCAGCAAACGATCGATCTGTGAATGTGCCTCCCTGTGACGTCAGAGAGCAGCGGAACGCCACCTCAACAGAAGACGAACGCCTAATTCTGTAGCCCCGCCCACCGATTCACGCATGACATGTAATAGATAAATAATATAGGCCTACGTGGAGCTAAACCGGATCAGGCTACCAAGCAATAAACATGCTGCATAAGCTTCATTCGGATTCCAATATTAGCAATGCATGGTTGAACTTTATTTTTAATGAAGATGCAGCTCACGTGGGGAAGTGTTTGTTCACTTCATATCACTGTGGATTCGTTTGTAAACAAGAGACTGGATTTGCAGACAGGATGAGATTAAAAACAATGCTGTGCCTTCTGGATTTGACAGGAATGGTGCAACACACTTTTAAAAAATGTTTTTTATATGTGATATTACAGATTACAGATCGTTTGATATCTACTGAATATGTGTACGTGTCTAACTAAACATAACTTACCACGCTGTCACAGGCTGGAGTATCCTTTGTATTTGAGGTGTTGTTGGTTCATTGTCCTGCGATTCGGGATCAGACTCAGACATGTATGGGCCAGGGCTCGCACTATCTTAAATAGTGAAATAACATTCCTTTCTTGATGTGCGGTGTTCAGTCTCTTGACTTGATATTTGAAGGAAAAATACAATCGTGGAAGTTTGAACATGCTGATTTGTCTGCAGTGAAGTTTTGAACATGCTGATTTGTCTGCAGTGAAGTTTTGCAGATGCTTGTGTGTGTGTGTGTGTGTGTGTGCGCGTGTGCGTGTGCTTGTTTATGTGATTTATGAGGACACGAATTTGTATAATGACATGGGTATTACACTGGTATTACAACGTAAACGTGGTTTATGAGGACATTTCCTGTGTCCTCGTAATAAAAATAGTTTAAAACATACTAAACAATGTTTTATTAAATATGTAAAAATGCAGAATGCTTTCTGTGATGGGTAGGTTTAGGGGTAGGGGTAGTGTAGGGGGATAGAATGTACAGTTTGTACAGTATAAAAACCATTACGTCTATGGAGAGTGCTCATAATGTAGTTGCACCAACATGTGTGTGCGCGTGTGTGTGTATTAGTGATGCGGTTCAAGGTTATATCCACCGATCGGGCGGGCCAAGTAATAAAAAATAACATTCCAATTAATTGCGTGTGGATGAGAGATAAATCATTGTGTTTGTTTGATGATAGACATTTTGCGAGCCCTGTGGGCGAATCATTCCGGTTGCCGTTTTTCCACACGTTTTCAAAACAATTCCCCACGTCAAAACTCTTTATTATATGCAAAACTGTTACCCAATCATAGCAGTGGGCGTTTACTTCCAAGTCTTCAATGCAGCACGCCCATAAAAATAGAGCATTCCAGGAGCTATGGCTCAAAACCAAGGTAGAAAATAGCCTATTATTTATTCATTATGATGTTTTTGAATGTAAAAACCATGCGAACGTCATAAGTTGACCTCAGACAACAGTATAAAAAAATTAAAAAAGCCAGTTCATGACCCCTTTAAAAAATGTCCTGGCAGCCCAAAATTTGAAGCCCACAAAAGTGCATCCATCCATGATAAAAGTAGTCCACCCGGCTCCGGGGGGTTAATAAAGGCCTTCTGAAGTGAATCGATGGGTTTTTGTAAGAAAAATATCCATATTTAACATGTTATAATGTAAAATATCTAGCTTCTGGCGGACCGCCTTCCATATTCAACTTACAAAAAACTGGCACGACGATGACGCCGGACGTAGCGTAAGCATTTTGAACTGCAAGAGGCGAGTTGAATATGGAAGTCGGTCCACCGGAAGCAAGATATTTTACTTTATAAAGTTTTAAATATGGATATTTTTTTTTTACACAAACCCATCGATTCACTTCAGAAGGCCTTTATTAACCCCCCGGAGCCGGGTGGACTACTTTTATCATGGATGGATGCACTTTTGTGGGCTTCAAATTTTGGGCTGCCATTCACTGCCATTATAATGCTTGGATTAGCCGGGACATTTTTTAATATAACTCCAGTTGCATTCGTCTGAAAGAAGAATGTCATATACACCTAGGATGGCTTGAGGGTGAGTAAATTATGGGATAATTTTCATTTTTGGGTGAACTATTCCTTTAAAATGAGGAAACAAATTAATAAAATGCTAAAGCTATCCTTGATCCTTGCTATGCAGTGTCACAGTCCCTTTCAACCCTTTCAAATTTTGATCCAGAAATGACTTTAGATGTGTGAACATTGCCGTGCTGTATATGTAAGACATAGTCTCCTTCACTGTTGATTGGATAAAAGTGGAGATTTCTATCATGCTGATTGTGCTAACATAACATCACACTGCAAACTGAATGTCTATAGAAATCGCACTTAAACTCTCTGAGAAAGGGTCTGAGAATGTGTATGAACATAAAGGACAGTGCTAACCGTGAACACAGAAACCACTGAACAACATTGAAAAGCTCATAAGATATCTTAACTTACCAGAAATAATGGAGGCGAGTCGAAACTCATCAGAGAGATGCATTGGTTCATATGGGGAGGTCTCATACAGTTCTTCTCCTTGAAAATAATAAAAAACATAGAGATATTAGATATTAACATTATTTGGGTTTTACAAGATTATAATATCCTGGTTAGGACACAGCGTACAGGTTAATAATTGGTATTTTTATCTACATCTAGCAAAAGTTGGATAGATACAGATTAATTCTTCACAATGATACTTTCAAATGGCCAGGCTCTTATAAACTCTAACACTGTTTCAAGTACACACTCTCTCAAGAATTACAGCTCTGCAGTATTTTGTCCAGATTTGTACTGGCCAACAATCACAAATTAGCTCCCTGGTGTTGCATCCCGTCGAAAGTGTCCAGAAAATCTGCTGTTTGCTAATCCAGGGCCTTGAGCTGTAGCCCACAAAGAAGTGCAACAAATCTGCTAACTGATCCCAGTAGAGGTGCCAATATAACAATGAAAGCTGTGACACTAGACCTTCAACAGACTGATGGGAAGCTCTCAAATGAAGACTTCCAGCTGTACAGCTCCGTGATATTTTCCTTTGAGATCCACTGAGATCCAGGGGCCGGATTCATGAAAATCTTCTTAACTCTTTCCCCGCCATTGACGGAAATTTCCATAATTTGTGCAATAACACTTTCCCACCATTGGCTTTCTGTGTTTTCACTGTTATAAGGTAGGGGGCGCTATTACACATCTTCTGAAAGAGTACTGAATCTCCTGATCAAAATACATGCGAAGAAAATGCAGAAACAAGCGATCTCATATGTAATCATATGCATATGTAAAATGTATGTTTTCGAGTGCACTCATTCAATCCCACAATGCACCGCAATGACGAGTATACAACGGATGTAGAAAATACCCATAATGCACTCTGAGGGTCGTGCCAAATGAATTCCCGCATCTTGCCAGATGGCGGCGCCCGCAGCTGAATCATCCATTTTCCAAACCACTGGTCCAATCTGGGTACAGTGTAATATCATACAGGTATAAATTCCTTTTTAATTGATTATTAAATACTTTAATAAGGTTTATACATGCGAGTTTCCATGAGAGAATTTAAGATAAATCTTTTCATTACTACTGGAGCTGCAAATTTGCCAAATTTCAAATGATTATTAAACATCAAGCACAAACGATGCAAAAGTGGCAGCAAACAGCGCGCTCAGTGTCTAAATTCACTCAGTCGTATTCATTCACTCCTTCAAGTGGACTATATTAGTGGAGTAATGTAGGGAATAGTGAATGAGGGTATAGGAGGCAATTTCGAATACAGCTTAAACGAGCGGCTGCATGCACAAGGTTAGTCATTTGCATAAAACACACTCATACCATCTCCATATAAGGGCGTTCCGCACAACCTTTCCTTTATAGCCTTTCGTTGCTCTCTGCAGACGTACTCTCGCCAGATCCTCGAGCAATGCCAAGTGTGCCATTCTCAAATCCAGTTCAAACACAATAAACACATTTTATACAAACTCAGATTACAGACCTCTGATTAGCTGTTGCTGTACATACGCATATATCTGCTGCTTTATTCAGAGAAACCTGGCAGCTGAAGCTATAACACAGCTTTTCTTACACTTTCACAGTAGGCTATATGATGAAATATATTTTAAATGAAATTAAATTGTATGATTTATATATTTATTATATAATTTTATAATATAATATAATTATAGTAATGATAAGATTAGATATAACTTTTTAACACGATTATAAGGCCGCACAGTTTAAGTGCTTTTTGCGTACGTGTGGTTTCAGTTGTTCCTAAATTTTTCCGTAAATGTAGAATTTTAGTACGAAAGTTTCCACGCAGATTTCACGCACAAATTTGTGCGTACGCATGCTTAGTGAATGAGACCCATTCTTACCAGGAATATGAATACTTCTTAAATTATGTCTTAACTCTTTCCCCGCCATTGATGGAAATTTCTGGCATTTTCAGATATTCATACGACAGAAATATTCTGGGGGCCATGAACATTTTGTGAAAATGTTAAAAAAATGCTGCCGGTGGTTGGCAGCTTTTTTTTTTTAAACCCTGGCGGGGTATATACAGTGGGGAGAACAAGTATTTGATACACTGCCGATTTTGCAGGTTTGCCCACTTACAAAGCATGTAGAAGTCTGTAATTTTTATCATAGGTACTCTTCAACTGTGAGTGACGGAATCTAAAAAAAAAAAAATCGTATGATTTTTAAGTAATTAATTTGCATTTTATTGCATGACATAAGTATTTGATACATCAGAAAAGCAGAACTTAATATTTGGTACAGAAACCTTTGTTTGCAATTACAGAGATCATACGTTTCCTGTAGTTCTTGACCAGGTTTGCACACACTGCAGCAGGGATTTTGGCCTACTCCTCCATACAGACCTTCTCCAGATCCTTCAGGTTTCGGGGCTGTCGCTGGGCAATATGGACTTTCTGCTCCCTCCAAAGATTTTCTATTGGGTTCAGGTCTGGAGACTGGCTAGGCCACTCCTGGACCTTGAGATGCTTCTTACGGAGCCACTCCTTAGTTGCCCTGGCTGTGTGTTTCAGGTCGTTGTCATGCTGGAAGACCCAGCCACGACCCATCTTCAATGCTCTTACTGAGGGAAGGAGGTTGTTGGCCAAGATCTCGCGATACATGGCCCCATCCATCCTCCCCTCAATACGGTGCAGTCGTCCTGTCCCCTTTGCAGAAAAGCATCCCCAAAGAATGATGTTTCCACCTCCATGCTTCACGGTTGGGATGGTGTTCTTGGGGTTGTACTCATCCTTCTTCTTCCTCCAAACACGGCGAGTGGAGTTTAGACCAAAAAGCTCTATTTTTGTCTCATCAGACCACATGACCTTCTCCCATTCCTTCTCTGGATCATCCAGATGGTCATTGGCAAACTTCAGACGGGCCTGGACATGCGCTGGCTTGAGCAGGGGGACCTTGCGTGCGCTGCAGGATTTTAATCCATGACGGCGTAGTGTGTTACTAATGGTTTTCTTTGAGACTGTGGTCCCAGCTCTCTTCAGGTCATTGTTCTGGGCTGATCCCTCACCTTCCTCATGATCATTGATGCCCCACGAGGTGAGATCTTGCATGGTGCCCCAGACTGAGGGAGATTGATCGTCATCTTGAACTTCTTCCATTTTCTAATAATTGCGCCAACAGTTGTTGCCTTCTCACTAAGCTGCTTGCCAATTGTCCTGTAGCCCATCCCAGCCTTGTGCAGGTCTACAATTTTATCCCTGATGTCCTTACACAGATCTCTGGTCTTGGCCATTGTGGAAAGGTTGGAGTCTGTTTGATTGAGTGTATGGACAGGTGTCTTTTATACAGGTAACGAGATCAAACAGGAGTAGTTAATACAGGTAATGAGTGGAGAACAGAAGGGCTTCTTAAAGAAAAACTAACAGGTCTGTGAGAGCCGGAATTCTTACTGGTTGGTAGGTGATCAAATACTTATGTCATGCAATAAAATGAATAAAGATTTTCTGGATTTTCTGATAAAAATTACAGACCTCTACATGCTTTGTAAGTAGGAAAAACTGCAAAATCGGCACTGTATCAAATACTTGTTCTCCCCACTGTATATCATTAAAGAGATTGTTCACCTAAAAATGTAAATGATGTCATCATTTACTCATCCTCTACTGTGGAACGTAAAAGAAGATATTTTGAAAAATGTTGGTAACCAAATAGTTTCGGTTACCATTGACTTCCATTATAGGACAAAACGTCACATTTTTGGGTGGACTGTCTCTTTAAGAGTAATGAATGGGATAACTAGTAATGCCCAATGTGGTGGCAGTAGGAAAGAAAGTCTTGCCTTTTTTTTTTCTTTTTTTTTTTTTAAATTAGAATGTGCTTTTTTGTCTTGGCTTCATTTGAGCTAAAAAAAATAATACTCGAATACTCTGCCAAAAACTAAAACATCTGTTTGGTTTTGACTATCATCTCTATCGCGGTCACACTCACATGACATTTCAGTTCTTCATCATTATGAAAGTTTATTATCTGCATGCGTTTTAAAGCCATATCAGTCTAAACTTCTGATATATGGTTTTCTGAGCGCACACATTTGACGCACACGCACAGAAAGCTGGCTGTCAGACGCGCACCCTGTGAGTATTAAACTAAGTTCTCTTTTTCGTCTTATTGCTCTTAAACTGTTAAATTCACACATGGTTATGTCAAAAATACACAAAGTTCACATAAACACAGTCGGTGAAGTATTTATTTTACAGTCTATGAACATAAACAGCAAGTAAAGAAATTGCATGTGTACATTAGATCTGTGTATTAAAGTGAAAGCAGCGTAATATACAGTACCTACTGCTATATACAGTGGGGAGAACAAGTATTTGATACACTGCCGATTTTGCAGGTTTTCCTACTTACAAAGCATGTAGAGGTCTGTAATTTTTATCATAGGTACACTTCAACTGTGAGAGACGGAATCTAAAACAAAAATCCAGAAAATCACATTGTATGATTTTTAAATAATTAATTTGCATTTTATTGCATGACATAAGTATTTGATCACCTACCAACCAGTAAGAATTCCGGCTCTCACAGACCTGTTAGTTTTTCTTAAAGAAGCCCTCCTGTTCTCCACTCATTACCTGTATTAACTGCACCTGTTTGAACTTGTTACCTGTATAAAAGACACCTGTCCACACACTCAATCAAACAGACTCCAACCTTTCCACAATGGCCAAGACCAGAGAGCTGTGTAAGGAAATCAGGGATAAAATTGTAGACCTGCACAAGGCTGGGATGGGCTACAGGACAATAGGCAAGCAGCTTGGTGAGAAGGCAACAACTGTTGCCGCAATTATTAGAAAACGGAAGAAGTTCAAGATGACGGTTAATCTCCTTTGGTCTGGGGCACCATGCAAGATCTCACCTCGTGGGGCATCAGTGATCATGAGGAAGGTGAGGGATCAGCCCAGAACTACACGGCAGGACCTGGTCAATGACCTGAAGAGAGCTGGGACCACAGTCTCAAAGAAAACCATTAGTAACACACTACGCCGTCATGGATTAAAATCCTGCAGCGCACGCAAGGTCCCCCTGCTCAAGCCAGCGCATGTCCAAGCCCGTCTGAAGTTTGCCAATGACCATCTGGATGATCCAGAGGAGGAATGGGAGAAGGCCATGTGATCTGATGAGACAAAAATAGAGCTTTTTGGTCTAAACTCCACTCACCGTGTTTGGAGGAAGAAGAAGGATGAGTACAACCCCAAGAACACCATCCCAACCATGAAGCATGGAGATGGAAACATCATTCTTTGGGGATGCTTTTCTGCAAAGGGGACAGGACGACTGCACCGTATTGAGGGGAGGATGGATGGGGCCATGTATCGCGAGATCTTGGCCAACAACCTCCTTCCCTCAGTAAGAGCACTGAAGATGGGTCGTGGCTGGGTCTTCCAGCATGACAACGACCTGAAACACACAGCCAGGGCAACTAAGGAGTGGCTCCGTAAGAAGCATCTCAAGGTCCTGGAGTGGCCTAGCCTGTCTCCAGACCTGAACCCAATAGAAAATCTTTGGAGGGAGCTGAAAATCCGTATTGCCCAGCGACAGCCCCGAAACCTGAAGGATCTGGAGAAGGTCTGTATGGAGGAGTGGGCCAAAATCCCTGCTGCAGTGTGTGCAAACCTGGTCAAGAACTACAGGAAACGTATTATCTCTGTAATTGCAAACAAAGGTTTCTGTACCAAATATTAAGTTCTGCTTTTCTGATGTATCAAATACTTATGTCATGCAATAAAATGAAAATTAATTACTTAAAAATCATACAATGTGATTTTCTGGATTTTTGTTTTAGATTCCGTCACTCACAGTTGAAGAGTACCTATGATAAAAATTACAGACTTCTACATGCTTTGTAAGTGGGCAAACCTACAAAATCGGCAGTGTATCAAATACTTGTTCTCCCCACTGTATGCTGTTAATATGAATCAAACAACAAAAGAAAAACTGAAAATCACTCACTGCTCTTGATTGATTTTAGTAGCTTTAATAAGAATACATTTCTTACTTGAATGCAGCAGTTAAATGCTCTGGCGAGGAGATAAACATGGCGGACTGTGTTTTTTTTTTGGACCCCACCAACTCATTATAAGGACATTAACAGAAGAAACTATCTTCAAATATGAAAAATGTATATGTTATTTTAAATGTATTCCAATCAGTTTGAAATATTTTTTTGTGTTCCACAGAAGAAAGTAAGTCATACTGGTTTGGAACGACATGAGGGTGAGTAAAAGTAGCAGAATACTTTTAAAAGGACTTAATAGGTATGGGTCAGTTTTCCAGTAAAACTGTGTTTAATTTTTATTTTTTCAAAGATAGATGAAGGTCACAATCACAGATCCACTTAGTCCAGCTATAAATAATGATTCGGTGGTATGCATTGGGTAGGTTTAGGTGTCACATACCGGTTAGAGCTCCACACACACTCTTAAAAATAAGGCCGTGTGTCCACCAAAGTGGCTGGCTGGCGTATCCAATTGTTCTCAATGGGAGCGCCGCATTTTTAGAACACCATGAGCGTAACGAGGCACTGAGCGAGTATTTCACGCTCAAGCGCTGAGCGCTCGGCGTTTTTTACCAGTCGCCGAGAGTTGAAGTATGTTCAACTTTGAGTAAAGCGCAGCGCTCATCACTGTCACCTTTTCACCCAACCGTCCAATCACAGTGGAGGAGGGGCGGGACAAATACAACACCGACCAACCGCCACATTCTGCTTGTACAATGTCAACAGATGACAACAACAAGCATAATAACGGAACAAAATAATTTAAAACAAAAGCCAGAGCAAATAATTTACATTGTATCGCCTTTTTTATATAGAAACATCAATACAAAAATCAACTATCTGTGAAATGAGATACTAGATACTTCCGCGGATATTCCGTATCATAGCAAGCAAAGAGTCTCAACTGAAAAAAACGCTGCGCTGCCAAAACGCTCGCAAACGCTCACAGCTAGGCATTTTCAGCAGAGCGCCTAGCGTTTTCAGCTGGACAAAAACGCTTTGGTGGACACACGGCCTAAAGGTTCTTTATTGGCATCGATGGTTCCATGAAGAACATCCATGGAACTTTTCCATTGTACAAAAGATTCTTTATAGTGGAAACATGTTCTTTAGATTATTAAAATGTTCTTCACACTATAAAAATGGTTCTTTTAAGAACTTATCACTGAAAGGTTCTTTGGGGAACCAAACATTTTTTTTCTATGGCATCGTTGCAAAAGCACCCTTTTGGAGCCTTTATGCCAGGTGCGCTCCCGTCACCCTATGATGGTTCTCAACATCATCAGCCCAGCCTGAGCTTCCCTATTCCCGGCCCAATGAGTTCAGAGGGCCTTTTGGTTTCGGCAGTGTCTTTGTGTGCACCCCAAATGTACCTCTGGCAGGGAATTCTTTTATGGGATCATCCTGGATCAAGTATTTATCTGCTGTGTCACTGTAGCTTTCTGCTATCTGCCTCCCAGCTCTGCTGCTGTGTGGCCACCTTTATGTTCTTTTCCTCAATTAGTTAATCCTGCAGACACAGCCTTAATCTCTGCCAAACCAGCCCCACAGTGCCTGCTTGGGGAAAATATTGTAAAGTTCCAGAGGGGAACTGCTAGTGGCATAAAATAAATGGACACATAAATCTCGGGATAGAGGCATTTGTCCTCCGTCAAATTTGTGGAGTGTACTAGGCATGTATTTAGCATAAATTAGGTGAGTGTAATCTTCAAAACTTTATCCTTCTGAGAGTTTTCAGCATGGCATTAGAGAGCACAGATGCTGACATAATAAATGCAAAAGAGTGGTTATTGACCGGGAGTTACTCAAGTAAGCAGATTTAACAATGCAGAGAACACAAACATACACTGACATTGTCCTTGCCGCTGACTTTGGCCATTGCACTGTTAAAAATGCTGTGACTTGAAGAGTTCAGCAGATGGAGAGCGTTCCCAAGATATTGAAATTAGACTTGGCTTTTGGATGCTGGAAAGATTTAAAATGTGCAAATTGCCGTATTTTAGAGCCGTACAAATGACTGTTGTGTTTATGCGTGAATTGTATCGTGTCTACTATTTTGAAAAAAAAGTCTGAACTGTTGTGTAATGATGGATGAAGTTTGCTACTCCTGTCTCATGTGCTTTATTGTTCTCCTGACAGAACCCTCCAGAAGGTTCCAAGGGGTCCCCAGAAAATTTCAGAGGATAAAAAGACAAAGCAGAAATGGATAAAGTCTACTGAACATTCTAACTGTTTAATTTCTAAATGTTTCTCTCCTTTCTTGCCATATACATACTTTCCAGAATTGTATGTGTTTGCTTTGTATCTTTCTAGTGAGTTTTTCACTATAGTCCCCTTTATCTTGCTCACTGGGGTTGTATAAGGCAGTATTCTTAACGCAGTATGTAAAGCTGCTTACATTTAATGTGAAAGTTGCTTATACAAATAATTTTTAGTTGAAAATGTTCTTCTTCAGGTTTATACATCCAACATTAAGTATATCCAAATTTAAATCATATAGATGGATTTTAGGAAGGGGGTCCCTCTCTGAAAAAGGTTCATCATATTTGGGGGTCCTTGGCATCATAAAGTTTGAAAACCCCTGCTATAAAGAACTTTTAACATCCATTGAAACTTTCCATTGAACTAAAGGTTCTTTACAATGGATAAAGGTTCTTTAGATTATTAAAACGTTCTTCACACTAAGAAAAAAAAGAGGTTCTTTGGAGGACCAAAATGGTTCTTCTATTGCATTGCTACAAAAACACCTTTTGGAACTTATTTTAAGAGTGTATAATATAATAGTCAGGATACACACACTGGACAAGATTATAAATGAACACAATGCTGGTGTTTTATGGTGAGTGGTGATGAGGTGATTGGATGCAGGTGTGGGTGATTAGAACTCGGGTGATTGTGATCATTGCGTGAAGGAGGTGAGAGAGTCTGGCTGATCTGTGACAATAAAATAATATAATATAATATAAATTTATGATTTGCTAGGAAAACATATGTAGTCACAATACATTGCTGTTTTGAATGGGAGTAAATAGAGAAAGATAGGCTAACTGAATAACTAACATGCCAAACATTGATCCCTTAGAAAAACAACCTGATTTACCCTTCTACAGTCATTTCTATAATTCTATTATATGCTTTGCAAAAAAGGATTCAACAAGGGCTGAGGGTAGTAACCAAGCTGAATATTAAGTTGGCTTGAATGGATACAAGTCACCAGACATGAGTCAAAAAAGCTACCAAGCCAACTTGATTAAAACTTGCACTGTCTTTGTGTCACCAATTTTAATTACCTCAAACAATAAAGTTCGCATAATTTCTAATTAACCTCTTCATCGTAAAAATGCACTCGGTGCTTTCTTCTTGTAAGCCAGGGCCTTTGTTGGAGAAACATCTTCAATGGCATATTTGAGACTCACTCGGGGAGCACGACTTTCAGATAAAGACTGTCCCCATCTCTGGATTTTAACAGCCTATGTCTTCTCCTCATAGAGGCAGAGATGTAACAGCATTGAAAAATCCTCTCATCAGCTGAATTTATCCTCCATTCGCATCAAATTTTAACTGTGAAGATGTGTAGAACTGTGTTTTCCATCCACATCCTCATCCATAAGGCTCAAAATCCCCTTCATCAACACCAGGCCATAAATGTGTTTGTTCCTTTTTACCTTATATAATAGTGGATATCATTTAGCATTACCATTAATATTATTAAAATGTACATTATTATAATGATACCGATTTATTTATTTGTTTGTTTATTTTTTAAATCATGTATTATTTTTTTATAATGATAATGAACAATAATATTTATTTATTCATTTTAATCTTTTATTAGAAAAATTTAATATATTTTATTCAATAGATTTGATTTAATTGATTACATTTTATTCATTCAAGTTAAATATATTTAAATGTGTGCATTTTTAAAATTTATTTCAAATGAAAAAAATAATTAAAAAGATAAAATTCCCTCGAAAATGTTCAGATGGAATAAATCTCACAAATATTGATGTATAGATGAAAAGTCGAAATTAATAGGAGCGTAACTATTTGATACATGTGTTGAGATTCACTGACATTTATGGTCAAGTGGTGCCATATTTTTATTCTGGAACATTTAGTGCGTCAGTTCTTACACCAACTCATCTGTCTAATAAGAACTCTCGTCTTGAGTAAACTGCAGTTCGTGATCTACTTCCTTTCAAAATATATATTTTTTTTTATGCCGTAAGCAACACGATTCCATTGTACTCCCTCATGGCATTTTTTCTATAACAAAAGTTAAAATGTCACTGTCGTTAGGAAAATGTTTCCCTGTTATGATTTTTAGAAAAAGAATCCATTAGTCAGATCCATTATTGAGAAGCACCAGGACCTGATTGAATAAAACATTTTGAGCTTTTAAAACCTTGCAATGAATAATTACTGCTCACTGCGATTAGATTTTATGCAAAAAAGACAGAGTTACATATAGGCTGACTTGTGTTTATGGACTGAAACAAGCTAACCATTCTCAGGTGGCTATATTCAGTGAGAGAAGGGTGTCTGTCACAAACAGCAAGAGGGGTCTCTGTGGTGTTGAGTGTAAGTGTTTGTGCTTATATGAGCCTGATCTATTATTATCACTATCAGAACTGGTTCAGTCTAGCCGAGCATGGCTCCGTCACTGCATTTCTTTTCTCTTGCCACCCCCAGATATGAACTAAACCAGTCAGCAGTAATCAGAACAACAACAACGCTGTACAAAACGAGGGCTTTAGGGGATGCTTTTGAAATTGCTTTCTTCTTTTAAAATCAATTATATCACACAAATTCCCTGCTTCAACAAATAAAGGATGACTTGCAATGCCGAAGTGAACTCATTTGTATTCATGCGTAACGTATACACATACATTTTAGTGTGTTTGGATAACTGAAACAATACAATATCAACATTTTGACCACATCTATAGCTGTTTCTCAATATGCGTTCTTCAGCAATCTTGCATCCTCGTGTTCTCACTCTATGTCATCATCAACCGTCAAAGTTCAATTCCAATACTCAAGAATGCAAGTACAGAGGATGCATGAAAGTACCCGGATGTGTTCTTGGATATCGAGGATGCATCGAATGCAGACTTGAGCGAATCTAACCATTAGAAAGAAGACGCTGCGGGCAGTCGACGTACAGAAACCTGTAAGCTTTAAAAGGGTAATGAATTGAGAAATCAACTTTTCCTTGAGCTTTTGATATATAAAAGGTCATCGTAATATAAGAATATCCTGTAAGTTTCAGAGCTAAAAACTTCCTTGTTAGTCAAATAAAAGCTTTTTATTGACAGCTGACAATGAGAGATCTGCGAATTTGCCTCCCTGTGACGTCAGAGATCAGCGAAACGCTGCCTTAACAGAAGAAGACGAACGCCTAATTCTGTAGCCCTTCCCACCGATTCATGCATGACATGTAATAGGTAAATAACATAGGCCTACGTGGCGCTAAACCGGATCGAGCTACCAAGCAATAAACATGCCGTTGAAGATTACAAACATTTTTTATATGTGACAGTATTGCATTGTTACAGATCGTTTGATAGCTACTGATTATGTGTACGTGTCTAACGATAATTTACCACACTGTCACAGGCTGGAGTATTCTTTGTATTTGAGGTGTTGTTGGTTCATTGTCCTGCGATTCAAGATCAGACTCTGGGTCGAACATGTATGGGCGAATCATTACGGTTGCCGTTTTTCCACATTGGAAGTTTTCAAAACAATTCCCCACGTGTACTGACGGCGGAGTCGAAACTCATAATATGCAAAACTGTTATCCAATCATAGCAGTGGGCGTTTACTTCCAAGTCTTCAATGTGGCACGCCCATGAAAACAGAGCGTTTCAGGAGCTAGGCTCAAAACCAGGGTACAAAATAGCTATTCATTATGATGTTTTTGAATGTAAAAACCACGCAAACGTCATAAGTTGACCTCAGACAACAGTATAAGAAAATTAAAAAAGCCAATTCATGACCCCTTTAAACTTCTCATTCTCACATAAGAGATTCCCGCTGTAAGCTGGCAAATACGTGACAGCTCGTAAAAGTGAACATTTGTCCGTTTGTTTTGCTTAATTTTTAATAAAGTGAAACCCTGAAGAAAGCCTGCAGTATTTTTACTGGCATATTAAAAAGAATCTTAACATTGACAAAGCATAGGTAACATAATAGGCTACTCATTTTCAAAAAAAAAAAATCTGCGGTAAAATAAAAAAGATATAAAATTATATGAAAATAATGTCTATAATAATATGAAATAAGTGTTTCAATAGGTTATGACATTTGTTTGTGATGTTACGGTGTATTTATTGTGCATTGGCCGTTATAATATGCTGGGACGGTCAAGATCGCAGCACATCTCAATTCTCACAAGGATGCGTTCTGTGTCCTTGCGTCCTTCCGAGTTCATTCTTTTGAGGTCGCCTGGCAAGACCATTCTTTGCATTCTTGGAATTGAGAAACAGCCTATACTTGCATTTTTTTTTTTTTTTTTTTTTTTTTTTTTTTTTTTAACTAGACTTCTGAAGGCTGATTGAGGGTTTAATACTCAGACACAATCGCATAGCAAAACTCTCATTTAGAAACAATTTTAATGACAATTTTATTTAAAAATTAAATCGTCAAAGAAGTTCTATAGCTGAATTGAATAGGTCTAGAGGTATGATTCTCGCTTTGGGTTGCGAAGGGTCCCGGGTTCAAATCCCAGATGAGCCCCCTCAATTTATTACGTTCCTGTCATTTGGTCAACAATGTCTTACAATGTTCTTTTTATTTCTGGTTTTATAAAGTATTGAGGGTCACAGCAATTGACCTAAATGCCATTTAAGGTTGTTTAATTTTGCATAGGGGCGAGTAGTTGAATATTCAAGGCAAAGTAAGATGCTCCAGGTTGGCTCGATGAGAAATTGTCTGTTATGGTAAGATTTATTATGAAAATCTATCCAAAGATTCTGGAGACAGTTATTATCTTATTTTCATGAGGAGGTAGGGCTTACGTTCCCCCCATGTTGTGCCTGGTGGGAATCAAAGGATGCAATTAGCAAACAAAGAACAATTGCCTGATACATTGCCTCTATGGAACAAAGTAAATCTGTTGTGGAGTCTAAGCAGATTCATTAATCCACAAATACCAAATGACTTGGCAACAGAGGGCCCAGTTTTGCTTCACAATTTGTCAGGTGCACAATAGCTGATGAATTCTGCCCTTTTCCTATCCTCATATCAACATGCTTGTTTAATTAAAGCTTTGAGAGAGGGTGGACTACACTGATATTTGATTAAGCATGCTGTTTAAAACCTGAACCTCCATTGCGATGAAATCCTGGACTATCTGGTGTACTTTGCTAATTATCTTCAATCAATTTAGCTCCTAAAATGTCGCTTGGTTAATACTAATCTTCTGATAAGCTGAAGGAATGTAATTAGTACAGAAACAAAATAAGTGAAGCTGGAAAATTCATAATGATGGTCTATTTTTTTTTTTTTTCTATTTATTTGTTGATTCATTGACTGCTGAGACGGGGTTGCTTATGTATCATCATCATTCACAGAGAATGTTACTAAAATTAGTGCTTTACTGAGACATTATGACAAAATGTCAATATTTTGATTACTAAAGTAATTATGAGCTGAAGTACTTATGAATGCAGACACTCTAATGGAACGCATGTGGATCTGCATATTTAGTTAGGAACCCATTTACTTCAGTAATCTGACACGGAATATTTAATGAGGAAAAACATTTAGGGAGGGACTTGATTATATCAATGGGCAGTAGATTGGATTATGAATGCTGGGTGTTACATAGCATGGAACAGTATTATTATTTTTCTATGTCAGTGCAGTGATAACAGGTAATGTTTTAGCACATTAACTGCTGTATTTCTGAGTTAAAAAGGTGATAACAGTGTAAAGCATGTGTCATCGCATCGCATTCAATTGCACAAATGTTCACAGCTGTTCACTCCCTTACTATTTTTAAAATAGATAAATAACTATAAAAGATATGAATGAAATAGCTGTAATTCTTTCAAACCTCTTCCATAATAATCTATTTGTACTATAAAAGGTTATTTTAGAAATATTTCTAAATACTTCCTAAATAGAATTTATACATTATAACCACAACAGTCTGCTAATGTTCTTATATTAGCTTGTATTAAGTATAATTTTGAGTCTTGTATTACAGATGTACTTGCAGGCTTAGTTATGCCAGGGGCATTCTAAGTTGTTTTATTTAAAGTCTAGTCTCCTTATTTAAACTCTATCTCCTAATTAACATGGACAGCTATAATCAAATTTGCATAGGCTCAGGCTGAGGTCATAGGCCAGAGATTTGAATGTAATGTAATTGCCCCCAGTGTTCAATGACAGAGATACGGACAAACTACATGCAAGCAAAAATTTGCTTTTAAAATGGTCAAAAAAGCAAGCAGATGGGGGAAATTGTAGATTACATTCTTATGAATTATTTTACTGCAAACTATGATATTCCATTAGTGCAATTTATGTTTGATAGGTACAGATCTGTAAGTTGTCAGTAAGAAGTCTCTTATCCCCACCAATGCTACATTTATTTGATCAGAAATACACACTGCAAACCCTAACGCTCAAAATAATTAATTGGTCTGAGTAGAGCCAACTCAAATTAAACAAGTTAGTTCAAACAAATGAACTTTTATGAGTATTTAGAACTTTCTTTTTCTTTTGAGTTCTCAAAACTGACACATTTTAAGTAATCTGAATTGTTTCATTGTTTTGAGTTTTATGAACTTGTTTCTTTTAATTTAGACTAACTTTTAAATTTAACCGAAACTGGGCTGGGATTTCTATTTCCCAGCATGCAAAAGGACAATAAATGCCAAAATTAAGTGTTATATTATGTTTGTTTGTTTTTTTGTGCAAGATTAACGTTAAGTGGGAGATTTAGTAGTGTTTAATGTTTTGTTTTAGCTAGTTTAGAAGAGTTTCTGTTATGTTGTTTTTTTTTTTTTTTTTTTTTTTTTTGTTTGTAGGGTTACCATCATGGTAACGAGTGGAGCATGAGCTTTGTTTTAGAACAGATATATGTTAAATGTATTATATTGCTGTCCTCATTCAGCAAGTGCTATTCTATGCTAATTCTACCAAAGCACTGTGTAACCAATAAGGTGGCATTTATTGAATTAGCTAGTTAAAGCTAGTCAAGTTTCCACTACTAAAAATGTGAGATTACATTATATTTTTAAGTTAAATATATGAAGTAGCTTAGTCATATATTTCAAGTTCAGAGCAATTCTCAAAAATAAAAGGAAATCCCGCACACTATCAATGCTTGCAGAAAATATCAAAAACTTGTTTGTTTATCCTCTTTCCTGCGCACCTATCTATTACCAACAGGTGTGTGATGGTAACTGTGTATTAATTCAGAGCAATTAAAATGTATGATTACAAAAAAAAAAAAGTGTAAGTTCTGCTTACATTAAATATTACATTTCTTAACTTAAAAAATTTGAGGCAACTGATTGCCTCCATTTTTTGAGTTTTGACAACTTATTCGGATTTACAGTGCAGTAAAAACAGTAATATTGTGAAATATTATTACAATTTAAAATATTTTAATATGTAATTTATTTCTATATGTAATTTTATTCCTTGCATAACTGAATTTACTCCAGTCTTCAGTGTCACATGATCCTTCAGTCTAAAAGTCTTTACTTTTACATCCTTGCCAAATAAAAGTATTAATTATTTCTTCTTCTTCTTTTAATCTTTTAATCTTATATTAAAAAGTGCAGTACCGAAAATGCTGTGCTTTTCCCATAAAAAAGAACAAATATGCTTAATTATCAAATAATTTAGAATAATTATAACAGCCATTATCTTTCCATTAGCACAAAGCAATCATTACGCTTTTAAATAATCACCTAAATGTTTCCTCCAGCTAAAATGTACTTCAACAAATACAAATACCAAATATTTAGTTTATCTGCATTAACAAATTAAAAGTATTGTTTTAGGTTCACCATGACACCATGGCTTAGAATACAATGTTTTCAGCTACACTAGTATCCTTGCTTAAGGGCTCTGTTTTCTCCACCTGATGTTCGGCCTCACAAATCCTGTAGGTTTCATAAATCCCGGTCAACGGGAAATTTTAGTGCACACGGAGCGCTTCATGTGAATTGCAAAGCACAACCAGTCCTGTGTTTCTAAATCTGGAGCAGATGTCCCAAGCATCCTAGTTGGCAGTGTTAGTTGGTGATTTTCTGAATGCCACAACATGCCTGTATGTGCTATGGATCAGACTGAATATTGCCACGCTGCGAGGGCTTTGACTCAGCAAGAGGGAGTGATAGAGGCGAAGGGGTTATGCTCCAACAGAGCGCTAAGTCATTTTAGCACTGCGATGAGGGAGAACTCGAGCTTCCTGCTTGCTTTGGCAAACCCTAAAACACCTCACGGTCTCCGGGCTTGCCGTGACTTCAGCTCCTGTATCTCTCCTACGCTCTTGAAAATAAAGATTCTTTATTGGCATCTATGGTTCCATAAAGAAACTTTAACATCCATGGAACCTTTCCATTGCACAAAAGGTTCTTCGGATTATTAAAAGGTTCTTCACACTAAGAAAAGGTTATTTTAAGAACTGTTCAACGCTATCTCACGACCAATTCGTACGTATTTGTACCACGTGGCTAATTCATACGAATTCGTACGGCCTCACTCGTATGAATTCGTAAGATTTGTCTAAAGCTGGGCTCACACTACAGGATATTTAGGCCGATTTATTCCCGATTTTCCGCTCCCGATAATCTGAGAAAAAATCTTGTTGAGGACCTCGATCAGTTCCGATGTTCGCCACAGATTTTCTGGTAATGTGAGGCATTCACAGATCAAATCTTGCACCTCCTGATCTACTCTCACGCAAATTGGTGCCTCCCCGGTCATATCACTATATGTTTGATATTTAGGATTTTAAATCGAGATGATTACGTCAGTTCTTTCACGATAGCCAGTGAGAGAAGTGAATGAGAGCACTTTTGAAATCATGACCGCAAAACAAGCTGCTGTGTGCGGGTCCGTTGAACAGCGGAGATGGCGGAACGCGGAGATGGCGGAACGGCGTGTGGCTATTGCAACAACACGACTGCTTGTATAATGTGTCTTTGAAAACATGACACAATCGTACGGACAAAGAGACGAGCTGAGGAGAAATCACCTTGGTTTTGAACATACCGGGTGAGTGTAGAAAGCTGCTAGCAAATGTAAACATTACCTGTTGAGACCATAGGTTGAGACATCAATGACGATCTGCTACATACATGCTTACATCCGCTTCCCCATGAGATCACGTGAGGTGCTCGTTCTGGCATGATAATCTTAATAATATCTTGTAGTGTGTGTTGCGCAAAAATGTTCAAATCTTCTAATGTGTGCACCAGATTTCATAATCGGTTAGAATTTAGAAACTCCTCTAGTCTGAGCCTAGCTTAAACCGCAGTGACGGGTAGGTTTAGGGGCGGGGTTTGAGGTTAGGTCATTCGTACGAAATCATACGAATTGGGCAACTCGTCAAATACGTACGATTTAGCAAAAATCGTACGAATTCGTATGAATTAGCCACCTCGTAAAATACGTACGAATTGACATGAGATCGGGTTGAACTGTTCACTAAAATGGTCCTTTTATGGCATTGCTGCAAAAACCCGCGTTTGGAACCTTTATTTTTAAGAGTGAACACTACCGGTCAAAAGTTTCAAATAATTACGATTTTTAAATGTTTTTAAATGTCTCTTATGCTCACCAAGGCTGTATTTATTTGGTCATAAATATAGTAAAACAGTAATATTGTTAAATATTACAGTTTAAAATGACTGTTTTCTATTTTAAAATGTAATATATTCCTGTGATGGCAAAAATGAATTTTTAGCAGCCATCATTACTCCAATCTTCAGTGTCACATGATCCTTGATCAAGATTTCTGAAGGATCATGTGACACTGAAGACTTGAGTAATGATGCTTTGACATCACAGGAATAAATTACATTTTATAATATATTAAAACAGTAATACTGTTTAAACTTTACTGTATTTTTGATCAAATAAATGCAGGCTTGGTGAGTATAAGAGACTTCTTACAAAAACATTTAAACAATCGTAATATTTCTAATATTTTGACCAGTAGTGAATGTTGTGCCCATGCTTTGTTTCTCTTTTCTACACTTTTTTTCTATATCCTAACGCAGTGTGACCAAGATTCAACCTGTTTTGTTTTGTTTTGTTTTATGGAGGCCTGTCTCTTTAGAAACAGAAAATCCATTCCATTCAAACAGAATGGCAGAAAGATGAACCTTTGATGGGGCCGCTCTTAGTTTGGGTGATTATTGAGTGTGCTCGTTGGGCCAATTGTGTAGCGTCGGTGGATTTGATGGAGTTCTGTCAAGGTGCAATCATTGCGGCATGGTCAGCGCAACCTGTATTTTTCTGAAGCTCAATGAAATGACTGTAGTGGATTGAAGAGCAAAGTCACAAGAAAAAAACACTGTAATGAGGGCTGGTGCTGTCCAAAGTAGGACACAAAACTGGGTCCAACCATTTTCAAGTGCTGGAACGACATCAATAGAGAAATTCTCAAAGAACAGAATTGTTTGTTTGGGAACTAAGGACATTTATATAAGTATGAGTTGCATTTAAACTTCTGGAAAGTTTTTGCTAATTGTTAACACCCTGTATGAACACCTTCATATATGCTAACATGTCTGTTGCATCACTCACTATCCTCTGTTTCCTCTAATGTGACGGTTGAAATTTGGCACATTTGCATAGCATTAACTTTCTGCAGTACCTAATCTGTTTGTACACAGCTTCTGATGAAAGGAAGCTGTGTGATTTTTTTTTATTTTTTCCCCTTACCTCAGCAGGCAGTAAGCAGGCCCAGCAGTCCACAATGCCTCATTGAAATGCCAGACTTGAGAGGGGCAGTTGCTTTAAAAGGCTCTCTGATTACTCGCATCAATAGGACCCTATTTGTTGTGGCTCCCGCAGCAACTGCCAAAGCAGATGGGTTATAATTCAGGCCGATTTGCACTGCTTAAATCCTATAATGATTCCCCAACACTCCCAAAGGCAAACGCTAACTGCCATCTCAGAAGTCTGAACGCTTCCGTGATGGACTGACTGTAAAGAGAGCAGGTACGCGTTGACTTTCTGTGCAATCTGGCTAATTGTCAGATCCGCACATCGACGCCGCACTATCTACGCTACAGTTCTCCCTTGCGCCAAATAAAAAAACAAATCACCTATGACGCAGCATTTGGAGCAACTCGCAGTCATTTGTTTACAGGGTTCTACCATGACCATTTTGATGCACTATATTTTAAACATCAAATGTCACTTAAAGGTACAGTTCACCCAAAATGAAAAAACGTCCATGCACACTCTAATGGCTAATACTGCCCACAACCCATTGCGCGTAGGACAAGGATTCAATTAGAACTACAAACATGAATAAAAAATGTTAAAAAACTACAAACATGGCGAGTTCGATAGGGCTTTGAGTGATTAATTAGCAGTATCTAACCTGACGAAAAAAAATGAAAAATCTGTCATTTATTCACTCTCATGCTGTTCCAAACCTGTATGATTTTCTTTCTTCTGCTGAACACAAAAGAAGCTATTTAAAAAAAAAAAAAAAAAATCCATACAGTGAAAGTCAATGGGTCTAACTGTTCTTTTGGACCCCATTAACTTTCATTGTATGGACAAAAAAACATTCTTCAAAATATCATTGTTTGTGTTTTACAGCAGTGTTATTTCAGTATTGTTTAATAGATTTTATTAATATTTAAAATTAGTGTTTTTTTCAGTTTAAATTAAAATTTTTAATAGTTAAATTTTTTTTTTTTTTTTTTTTTTCAGTTTTCGTTTTAGCTAGCTTTTATTTCCAGTTAGTAACTTTAGTGCTTCAACTTAAACTTTAACTTTCTTTTACAACATGAAGTTTGTATTCTAATATTTATTTTTTTATTTCAACTTTGTTTCAATTAATAAAAATGTTTTAATAGTTGTAGTTTTAGATAATAACCCTGTTTGGAACGACATGATTGTAAGGAAATTTAAGTGTTCATTTTTGGGTGAGCTGTCCCTTTAAAGCTGAAGTGTATTACCAAACGGATAGTCCCGCCCCAAACTCACCCCATTGGTTTAGCCATTGTTTGGGGCTGATCGGGATGTTTAAACAAGCGGTGCCAATTTTCACAGAAATCAACCTACGAAAATGGCTTACGTAAAGCTGTCTCTATATGGGATGGAATAGAAAAGTACTTTAGGATCAAAAACTTACCTTCATTGAGACCCATATGGATACTCCAGTAGCTCTGTAGACATTGTAACTCCCTCTTCATGCCCCTCTTGCAGCGGCAGTCATACAGGGGGCTGTCCTGCAGTACCTCAAGGGCGGCCTGACACTCCCTGTTGGCCAGCATGGTAGTCCTGTCACGACCTACCAGGCACTGGCGCATGATGCGAAAGCGTGAGCTGCACTGTGGGTTTTGGTTGCACACCTCACTGGCCCTCAGGCAGTCCATGGGGGCTCTCCAGCCATGAGTTCCCAGCCCTGACAAGGCAGAATGGCTGGCCATGGAAAGTACCACCTCATCTGTGGGAAGGGCATGGGCGTTATTAGACTGGGTGAAAGAAGTTTTTTATTTATTAGTTGTTTTTTTTGTTTTTTTAATATGACTTAATTTGGAAAAGAACAAAACCAATAATATTTATTCAGTTGTTGTGAAATTATTTTGTATTTTTATAGAGTCCCAAATAGAGTCCTAAGCCTTCGTTCACCATTTTTCCCCACAGTGACTGCAAGGGGAAAGCATTAAACCCTAACTAAAGCAACTCCTGTCGGCGGGGTAATGAACTGCTCCAGCTGGCACTAAATTAAATTAGGTTACTTGGCATTACTAGATATAACAGCTTTAAATTACGTACTTTCAAAGAAAAAAAAAGCATGACTTTGCCGCTCATTCGCCATGTGCTGTTATTAAGTCATGTGATGTGGGTGTGTCTGTTAAAAAAATTGCTCCCAATTTGCATACTATCCATCCTAAATAGTATTCGTAATTAGAATTAGTGTGTCCAAAGATACCCGGATGGTCTAATTTTTCTGGTTAGAAGATCTGTGCACGCTCTAACGGCTAATATTGCCCATAACCCATTGCACGTTGGACAAGTATTCGATTAGAACTTCAAACACAAACAAAAAGTGTTAAAAAACTACAAACATGGCGATAAACCTCATGGTTAGAGAGGTTTAGATAAAGAGGTTTGAGTGATTAATTATCAGCATCTAACCTGACAAAAAGATATTTATTCAATGTTGTCCACATTACATTTCATCTGCAACAGCATTGTAAACTTTTATGTTTGATATGTTTTAACTGTGAAAAGATGATTGACAAGGCAATTTAAACGGTGACAGGATGCATGTAACTAATGCTGCGTTCCAGAAGAGGTTGGACGTGGGAATATCCCAAATTAAATGTCCCACTTAAGACCTCAGTGAGTTCCAGGCAATCAGACGTCACGTTCACATGTTGACCACATCATGTTGCCACTACACAACAAGAGGATGTCATGTTTTTGTCAATTATGGCAAAAACAACATAAAATCGCTTTGAAAACAGCTAAGGAATAGCAAAAACTAAGGTATTATTGCATAAAATTAATGTCTAATGTTAAAGTTTGTTTTTACGTTTATGCTCATTGGAATAAGGACTTGCCAACATCTTTGAAGTGACGTCAAATGACGTCTCGCTGAGGTTGGGGTTGATCGATGTTGATCGATTCATCATATGTCCGACTTTGAGTGGCGTTCCAAACGTTATTTCCAAGAACACGGTGGGAAAAATACAAATTCCAAGCTGTCTGGAACACAGCATAAGTTACATATCTGTCCGTTAAAGACGCACTTATGACGAAGTATGTCCCAAAGCTTGCCTACTCTTCTGCTACACACTCAAAAGTATGTACTTTTTCTTAACAAAAACAGGACATGCTTTTAGGGCATAGTATAAGTAGGCAAATTGTGACGCAGCAAATCAGTTTGATGGGTCCTATAGACCTTATGTAGCCCCGCCCCTTTTCACCGCTTCCCTCATTGTGTTATGTTTTCCAGTTTGTATTTTCACAGTATAATAGTAAGATTTTACGAAATTATGAATGCACCGTTTTAAAATCTTCCCAGTCTGCTGAAATTTGTTATGACATCCGCTTTAAACAGTACAATGCTCATGATACCTTTCGTAACTCTACAATAAGTAAATCCACTTCACCAGCTAATTAACGAGGCTGAATCCAGCTTCTTATTCGCAGCTATCCGGTCCACCTTAAAAGACGCAATGCTTCCGCGTCTTTAGCTTCTTATTCACGCTCAATATAGGGACCGTACGGTTTTTCTCTTTTTCACGCTTTTTTAAGGGATCATGATAATTTTGTGTCTATTTTCAGAATAAATGAATGAAATGCAAATAACACTAATATATGACCGAAAATAGACTGTAAAAATATAAAGGCACATAAATTACAGTAAAGGCTAATTTTCAATTATTGAACATTTCAGCTTAATGGACGTCTTTATAAATTTCAATATCACATTTCAGCTTAATGGATGTGCACAAGGTAACTAGACATTATACCATCTCCAGCTTGGATCCAGCCTGTTATGAACGAAGACTTCAGATAACCCAACACCTTTGAATAAGGACTCCAGAACATCAAACATGGATGATTATGCAACATTATCATGTTATCAGGTTGCTTTGAATGCACACTACTTTTGCTTAAATGCATTATCTTACAACTTTTCTTTCTGATATCATCTCGTAACAGACTACTGTGATTTTTGTAACATAGAAACATGCATTTTCAGTAAAGCTGCTCTGAAATATGTATAGTGAAAAGCGTTATACAAGTGAATGTGAATTAAATTGCATTGAATCGAAAGAACTCTTGCATTGTTGGTTACTGTACCATTTTGAAGTTATGGACCCAATGCTTTTGAGGCAATTTTACTGAAGCATTATGAAGTTGTGATCCCATGATTCTGAGAGATATGACATACAGTTACATGGGAAATTGCACTATTGGCCCAATTGGAGGCGCTATGTCTCCGCTGTTTTTGAGGGTGCGTTCAAATTTTAACTGGAAGCCTATTTACAGTGCACTTTATTGTCACCATGCAGTTAAAATTTGAACGCACCCTCAAAGGCAGCAGAGATATAGCGGCTCCAATCGAGCCAATAGTGCAATTTCTCATGTAATTGTTTTGTCACATCTGTCAAATTTATAGATCCCTAACTTTATAATGCTACAGTAAAATTGCTCATAATGTTGTATGATGACAGTCAAGCTCATTGGGAATAAGGTTCCAGTTAAAACTTGAACGCACCCTCAAAGGCAGCGGAGATATAGTGCCTCCAATTGGGCCAATAGTGCAATTTCTCATGTATCTGTTTTGTCACATCTGTCAAATTAATAGATCCATAACTTCATAATGCTACAGTAAAATTGCTCATAATGTTGCATGGTGACAGTCAAGTACACTGTAAATAGGGTTCCAGTTAAAATTTGAATGCACCCTCAAAGGCAGCCGAGATATAGTGCCTCTAATTGGGCCAATAGTGCAATTTCTTATGTAACTGTATGTCATATCTCTCAGAATCATGGGATCATAACTCAATAATGCTACAGTAAAATTGCTCATAATGTTGCATGGTGAGAGTCAAGTGCACTGGGAATAAGGTTACAGTTAAAATTTGAACGCACCCTCAAAAGCAACAGAGATATAGCGCCTCTAATTGGGCCAATAGTGCAATTTCTTATGTAACTGTATGTCATATCTCTCAGAATCATGGGATCATAACTTCATAATGCAACAGTAAAATTGCTCATAATGTTGTATGGTGACAGTCACGTTCATTGGGAATAAGGTTCCAGTTAAAATTTGAACGCACCCTCAAAAGCAGCGGAGATATAGCGCCTCTAATTGGGCCAATAGTGCAATTTCTTATGTAACTGTATGTCATATCTCTCAGAATCATGGGATCATAACTCAATAATGCTACAGTAAAATTGCTCATAATGTTGCATGGTGAGAGTCAAGTGCACTGGGAATAAGGTTACAGTTAAAATTTGAACGCACCGTCAAAGGCAGCGGAGATATAGCGCCTCCAATTGGGCCAATAGTGCAATTTCTTATGTAACTGTATGTCATATCTCTCAGAATCATGGGATCATAACTCAATAATGCTACAGTAAAATTGCTCATAATGTTGCATAGTGACAGTCAATTGGGCACAAAGTTGCCTCAAATTGGACACACTGGACATAAGACACCAATGAAACTTTAACAACCCTAAATGGCTCAAAAATGTGATGGCTCTTCAAACTGTAGTGTGAGATTGGGTCCATAACTTCAAAATGGTACAGTAACCAACAATGCAAGAGTTCTTTCGATTCAATGCAATTTAATTCACATTCACTTGTATAACGCTTTTCACTATACATATTTCAGAGCAGCTTTACAGAAAATGCATGTTTCTATGTTACAAAAATCACAGTAGTCTGTTACGAGATGATATCAGAAAGAACAGCTGTAAGATAATGCATTTAAGCAAAAGTAGTGTGCATTCAAAGCAACCTGATAACATGATAATGTTGCATAATCATCCATGTTTGATGTTCTGAAGTCCTTATTCAAAGGTGTTGGGTTATCTGAAGTCTTCGTTCATAACAGGCTGGATCCAAGCTGGAGATGGTATAATGTCTAGTTACCTTGTGATATTGAAATTTATAGAGATTGTTTTAATTATTTTATTCAATTGATTCATTAATGCATTCAAAGGATGACATGTGCAATAATTAAAGAATGATGTAATTGTTTGGGGGGCACGTCCATTAAGCTTAAATGTTCAATAATTTAAAATTAGCCTTTACTGTAATTTATGTGCCTTTATATTTTTACAGTCTATTTTCGGTCATATATTAGTGTTATCTGCATTTCATTCGTTTATTCTGAAAATAGACACAAAATTATCATGATCCCTTAAAAAAGCGTGAAAAAGAGAAAAACCGCATGGTCCCTATATTGAGCGTGAATAAGAAGCTAAAGACGCGGAAGCGTTGCGTCTTTTAAGGTGGACCGGATAGCGTCAATAAGAAGCCTCGTAGCTAATTACTCTTCAACAGCGATGCCATAGAAATATACCAAACTATCGCAAAAACGGAAGTTCAAAGACAAAATTCTAAAGATGGCTGCGTGCTTGTTCCTGTGGTGCATAAGGTCTAAATAAGAAGAAAACATTGAAATAAAACGTTTAAAATGTGAATATACAATATATGACAATACAACCTAAAAAAGTAGATGTAAAAAATCCTAGGTGTATTAAAGTTGTTTCATTATATAAGTGGTGTTTTCAGCACCATGGACAATTCCTCTTTAGCACGCACGTAGTATACTCTCTACAATCTCTGCTTTTTCCCCAAACGCATCATCTAATTAGTGCGTAAAAACGTTTTTTAATCACAGGTCATAGGAGACAAAGGCACACCTAATAAGTAGTGTTCTCTGCGCCCTCCTACGTTTTCAGCACCATGGACAGTTCCTCTTTCGCACGCACGTAGTACTCTCTACAATTTCTGCTTTTTCCCTAAACGCATCATCTAATTAGTATGTAAAAACGTTTTTTAATCACAGGTCATAGGAGACAGGCACACCTAATAAATGATAGTAATGTATTAGGATAATTTACAACGTCTGCGCACATGCTAGGCCTAAATTTAGCTATACTGTAATGTATTCTAGTGTAATGTGTAATCTGACGAAGTCGGACAAGAAGGCATACCTTTATGTAGGCTTACTTTAAGCGCAAGTAACTAATTACAACTAATGATAAATAATGTGGCACAATCTGTTGAGGTACGCCTTGCGCAAGTGTCTTTGTGCTCCTATCTCCAACGCTATAGTTTTTAAATGCTGTTTGGTTATAGATAATGTTTAATAAATTATGAGTAGCCTATTCATGTAGGCTATTTGTATTTGGAACACCGATCCAAAGCAAGCATTTATTTCGCACAGCTGTTAGTCAATAAAGTTCACATGAATATATTCGAAACACGCACTGAAGCAACAATCGTATATTTAATTAAATTCAGAAGCGTTTATGTTTCAGCGTCTCGAAAAATATAGCGTTTTCGGTTTGGCAGCATATTCACGCTATTTTCGTGTTGAGGAGATAAGTTTTGACATGGGTATTAGTTCAGCTCCTTTGGACCTGACAGCTCACGTAACAATGTCCTAAAGTTAACGAGCAATCTGCTAGTTGGGAAACACGCGTTTCTGCATCGCAAAATCAGCATTGCATTGAAACCCAGCCTCTCTAATATTACACAGTTCGTTTAATCTCGATCTTTCATTTGACTGAGTTATGTTCTTGCCTATATGAGACTATCAGAGTATAAAAGACTAGTATGAAAGAAGAGTGAGTTTATTCTGTAAACTGTCTCTTTGACCGTCAAATGCCTACTTTACTAAGGGAGTTTTAACATATTACACTCTCCCAATATGATAAATGATTGTCTGCGTGGGTTTTCATCATTCGTTCATTTTCTCGGGTTATTACTTTTCTGTCTCTTGTGTCATTTATGAAACATTAGATTTATTACTTACCCAGTAAAAACAGGACGCTGAGAATATTCAGTAAAATCATGATAGATCCCATTCGAACTACCAGTGTATTATGATCCCAGATTCCGTTAATGTTCGCAGACAAATCCAACGATTATTTAACGGACGTCTTTTTCAAACCTCAGGTTCATTTCCAACAGTCAGTCTGGTTAAAATAGCGTCAGAATTAGTTTAAACCTTGCAATTCCAGTACTTGGATATTTCCTTTTGGGACTTTTGAGAAGTAAGTGAGTAAAAAAAAATGCGAATTGACGTTTATCTGATGAAACTGTCCAATATATCCTCTCCACAAGAGCGTCGAAGCATTCCTCAAATTTGAGACGAAAAGGTAGCACGAGACAGCGTTTTAGTCCGCGTTTCCAAATGTGAATAGCTAACACTTGCGTTTGATAATCTTTAAAAACTTTTATTTCAGAGACGTTATGTTACAAACGACAAAACTTGGAACGCCAAATAAGTCGGTTTTGTCTGTCATATTACCAGTCATTCCTGTATCGTACAAACGCATGTTTTAAGCTCGTTCAAACTGAAGTTGGCTGTTTGGCGTGAAATAAAAATCTCTCCGGACTCCTGTGAGAAGCAATAAATCTTCCTTGCTGGATAACCTCGACTAAGCTGGACAACCTTGACTTTCATCAGAAAATCCTTATGTGTCCACCAGCGTGCCTGTGGCTTCAGAACTGCCTTAGTTTTTCCGAGTCGGTGATAGTGAAGAAAACAAACAGGAAAAGGGCACTTCCAGTTCCACTTATCTTCTGTTTTCTGTGGCTCATGGAAACGCTTTCTCCCACGAAACTGAAGTTACATGTCCGACCCTCGGGGCTCTGTCGCTCTTCACGTCAGAGCGGACGCAATGAAAACATATCACCGCATGAATCTGACCGCTGCGCACTGGCTGAGTGCACAAGGGCATCGACGTACCATAGCACAGTAATGTCTGAGACGACCTTGTACTATTCAAATATGACTTGTTGGCACTCTTGTTGGGATTTTTTTCCCTCCTCCATCATTGGAGCAGCTTACTTCCCTCACATTTACAATTGTCATTTATTTATATATATATATATATATATATATATATATATATATATATATATATATATATATATATATATATATATATATAAAGCTAATTAAGTTAATGGAGGACACTTTGCCATTTTTAAGTGAGCACTTTTAGCATATAGAATGGGATTTGCTGCGAATTACATTTCCATTGTGTGTAATGTGTGCTAAAGTACTTCAATGACAATGTAGACAGGGGCTAGTTGTCACATAGGCAAATTGTCGGATAATAAAAACATGCTTTCTTGAGCAGTGGTTTTATATGATGGGTTTAAACATTAAAATAACAATATCACCATATTTTGACAATAAAAAACACAATCACTTACCATACATGTCAGATTGAAGCAAGTTATCACAGTTTTTTAAGGCAGGGTGTAACAATGTATTAATTAAATAATATTTAATTATTCGTTTATAATTAAGAAATATTTGTTCACCAAAACAATGATATTTTTTTAATACAATTTTGCTGTCTCAAGTCTTTCTTATTTCATAATTGTTTAAATTATATGTTGCTAAAAACCTTATAATACAATAATAATGGCAGGTTTCTATTATGACAAACAACCTCTATATCGTGATATTTGATATACGAGAACAGACAATCAACTAAAAGAAACAGAGCTTAAATACAAACAAACCAATTAACGAAACAAACAACAGGAGCGCATGATAATGAAATTAACAAGAAATGATGGAGATGAACACAAACCCAGGAAACAGAAATAGAACATGTGCAAAACCAATACAAATCCTTATATATATATATATACACTATATTGCCGAAAGTATTGGGACACCCCTCGAAATCATTGAATTCAGGTGTTCCAGTCACTTCCATGGCCACAGATTAAATCAAGCACCTAGGCATGTAGACTGCACATTTGTGAAAGAATGGGTCGCTCTCAGGAGCTCAGTGAATTCAAGTGTGGTACCGTGATAGGTTGCCACCTGTGCAATGTCCATTTGTGAAATTTCCTCACTACTAAATATTCCACGGTCAACTGTTAGTGGTATTATAACAAAGTGGAAGCAATTGGGAACGACAGCAACTCAGCCACGAAGTGGTAGGCCACGTAAAATCACAGAGCGGGGTCAGCGCATGCTGAGGCGCACAGTGCGCAGAAGTCGCCAACTTTCTGCAGAGTCAATAGATACAGACCTCCAAACTTCATGTGGCCTTCAGATTAGTTCAAGAACAGTGTGTAGAGAGCTTCATGGAATGGGTTTCCATGGCTGAGCAGCTGCATCCAAGCCTTACATCAAGTGCAATGCAAAGTGTGGGATGCAGTGGTGTAAAGCACGCTGCCACTGGACTCTAGAGCAGTGGAGACGTGTTCTCTGGGGTGACCAATCACGCTTCTCTGTCTGGTAATCCAATGGACGAGTCTGGGTTTGGCGGTTGCCAGGAGAACGGTACTTGCCTGACTGCATTGTGCCAAGTGTAAAGTTTGGTGGAGGGGGGATTATGGTGTGGGGTTGTTTTTCAGGGGTTGGGCTTGGCCCCTTAGTTCCAGTGAAAGGAACTCTTAATGCTTCAGCATACCAAGACATTTCGGACAATTTCATGCTCCCAACATTGTGGGTACAGTTTGGGGATGGCCCCTTCCTGTTCCAACATGACTGTGCACCAGTGCACAAAGTAAGGTCCATAAAGACATGAATGAGCAAGTGGAAGAACTTGACTGGCCTGCACAGAGTCCTGACCTCAACCCGATAGAACACCTTTGGGATGAATTAGAGCAGAGACTGCGAGCCGGGCCTTCTCACCCCAACATCAGTGCCTGACCTCACAAATGCGCTTCTAGAAGAATGGTCAAAAATTTCCATAAACACTTGTGGCATTCCTAAACCTTGTGGAAAGCCTTCCCAGAAGAGTTGAAGCTGTTATAGCTTTAAAGGGTGGGCCAACTCCATATTAAACCCTACGAATTAAGAATGGGATGTCATTAAAGTTCATGCGCATGTAAAGGCAGGCGTCCCAAAACTTTTGGCAATATAGTGTATATATATATATAGCCATGGCCAGAATTATTGGCACACTTGGTATATATGATCAAAGATGGCTGTAAAAATAAATCTGCATTGTTTATCCTTTGATCTTCCATTCAAAAAAATATTGCAAAAATCTAACCTTTTATTGAAGTAAAAGAATTAAAAGTGGGAGGAAAATCACATTCTCCAAAGCACATCAATTATTGGCACCCTTTACTATTAAATACTTTTTGCATCCTCCTTTTGCCAAGGGAACAGCTCTGAGTCTTCTTCTATAATGCCTGATGAGTTTGGAGAACACCTGACTAGAGATAAGAGACCATTCCTCCATACAGAATCTCTCCAGATCCTTCAGATTCCCAGCTCCATGTTGATGCTTCTTCTCTTCAGTTCACCCTACTCATTTTCTGTAGGGTTCAGGTCAGGGAACTGAGACGGCCATGGCAGAAGCTTCATTTTGTGCTTAGTGACACATTTTTGTGTTGATTTTGATGTTTGTTTTGGATCATTGTCCTGATGGAAGATCCAACCACGGCACATTATAAGATTTCTAGCAGAAGCGGTCAGGTTTTGATTTTTTTATCTGTTGGTATTTGCTAGAATCCATGATACCATGTACAGTGGGGAGAACAAGTATTTGATACACTGCAGATTTTGCAGGTTTTCCTACTTACAAAGCATGTAGAGGTCTGTATTTTTTAATCATAGGTACACTTCAACTGTGAGAGACAGAATCTAAAACAAAAATCCAGAAAATCACATTGTATGATTTTTAAATAATTAATTTGCATTTTATTGCATGACATTAGTATTTGATCACCTATCAACCAGTAAGAATTCCTTCTCTCACAGACCTGTTAGTTTTTCTTTAAGAAGCCCTCCTGTTCTCCACTCATTACCCGTATTAACTGCACCTGTTTGAACTTGTTACCTGTATAAAAGACACCTGTCCACACACTCAATCAAACAGACTCCAACCTCTCCACAATGGCCAAGACCAGAGAGCTGTGTAAGGACATCAGGGATAAAATTGTAGACCTGCACAAGGCTGGGATGGGCTACAGGACAATAGGCAAGCAGCTTGGTGAGAAGGCAACAACTGTTGGCGCAATTATTAGAAAATGGAAGAAGTTCAAGATGATGGTCAATCTCCCTCGGTCTGGGGCACCATGCAAGATCTCACCTTGTGGGGCATCAATGATCATGAGGAAGGTGAGGGATCAGCCCAGAACTACACGGCAGGACCTGGTCAATGACCTGAAGAGAGCTGGGACCACAGTCTCAAAGAAAACCATTAGTAACACACTACGCCGTCATGGATTAAAATCCTGCAGCGCACGCAAGGTCCCCCTGCTCAAGCCAGCGCATGTCCAGGCCCGTCTGAAGTTTGCCAATGACCATCTGGATGATCTAGAGGAGGAATGGGAGAAGGTCATGTGGTCTGATGAGACAAAAATAGAGCTTTTTGGTCTAAATTCCACTCGCCGTGTTTGGAGGAAGAAGAAGGATGAGTACAACCCCAAGAACACCATCCCAACCATGAAGCATGGATATGGAAACATCATTCTTTGGGGATGCTTTTCTGCAAAGGGGACAGGACGACTGCACCGTATTGAGGGGAGGATGGATGGGGCCATGTATTGCGAGATCTTGGCCAACAACCTCCTTCCCTCAGTAAGAGCATTGAAGATGGGTCATGGCTGGGTCTTCCAGCATGACAACGACCCGAAACACACAGCCAGGGCAACTAAGGAGTGGCTCCGTAAGAAGTATCTCAAGGTCCTGGAATGGCCTAGCCAGTCTCCAGACCTGAGCCCAATAGAAAATCTTTGGAGGGAGCTGAAAGTCCGTATTGCCCAGCGACAGCCCCGAAACCTGAAGGATCTGGAGAAGGTCTGTATGGAGGAGTGGGCCAAAATCCGTATGATCTCTGTAATTGCAAACAAAGGTTTCTGTACCAAATGTTAAGTTCTGCTTTTCTGATGTATCAAATACTTATGTCATGCAATAAAATGCAAATTAATTACTTAAAAATCATACAATGTGATTTTCTGGATTTTTTTTTTTAGATTCCATCACTCACAGTTGAAGAGTACCTATGATAAAAATTACAGACTTCTACATGCTTTGTAAGTGGGCAAACCTGCAAAATCGGCAGTGTATCAAATACTTGTTCTCCCCACTGTATCTGAACAAGAAGTCCAGGACCTCCAGCAAAAAAAAATAGGCCCACATCATTAAAGATCCAGCAGTATATTTAACCGTGAACATGGGGTACTTTTTATCCCTGTTTGCACCAAACCCATCTGGTGGGTTTGTGAAAAGCTCTTTTTTTAGTTTCATCTGACCACAGAACCAGGTCCCTTTTGAAGTTCCAGTCGTGTCTGACAACTGAATATGCTGGAGCTTGTTTTTGGATGAGCAAGGAGGATTTTTCTTGAAACCCTCCTAAACAACATGTGGTGATGTAGGTGCTGTTTGATATTTTTTTAGTCTTTCTGACCCCAAAACTCAGCTAATCTCTGCAATTCTCCAGTTGTGATTCTTGGAGAGTCTTTGGCCACTCAAACTCTCCTCCTCACCATACATTAGGACGATATAAACACGCGTCCTCTTCCAGGCAGATTTGTAACATCTTTAGTTGATTGGAACTTCTTAATTATTGTGATAATAGAAATGAGTATTTTCAATGCTTTAGCTATTTTCTTACAGCCACTTTTTATTTTGTGAAGCTCAACAATCTTTTGTTGCACATCAGAACTATATTCTTTGGTTTTAGTCATTGTGATAAACAATTAAGGGAATTTGGCCTTTGTGTTTCCCTTATATGTTTATACCCCTGTGAAACAGGAAATCATGGTTGGACAATTTCATGTTCTCACCCTGGTGTGCTAAAAATGTAAATATAAATGGGAATATATTTCAGAGATATTTTACTCATTTAAAAAAAAAAAAAAAAAAAACTAGGGGTGCCAATATTTGTGGCCAACATTTATTTCATAATGTGAGTTTCTCCCCACTAACAATTCTTTTACTTCAACGAAACGTTAGATTTTTGTCATTTTTTTAAATAAAAGATCACAAGGATAAACAATGTAGGTTTATCATCATATTTACAAAAAGTGTCAATAATTCTGCAAAAAGTGACACCTAGCAACTAGTCCCTAATACATTGTGAACACTAGCAATTATGTGCAAAACCTTTGAATTAATAAATAAAATCTTCATAAATGTCATTCAAGTAGACGTGCTTCAGTGTGACACTATTTATTCATGACTGATTTATTTATTTGTTTATTAAATTATAGCTTATGTTTGAACAAATCTATATGTATGTCTAAATGAAAAAAATGTCAAAAATGAGGAAAATGTCATTTAGTAATGGTGTGTCTAAATGAGTTGAGCTAATTAACCATATAAACAGAGATAAATTTGTAATCTGTAAATCTGTAAATGAACATTGCCTGTCATAAACAAACTGTTTAAGATGAAGCATAGAGGCATTCAATTCAAATGCTTAAACAAATATATCATTCCAAGCAAGTACATGCTAATTTTTCTCCAATTTCCTTGGGAGAAAATGCTTTTTGCATTTATAGTCCCTATTATATAAATGCCTAGCTTGTAACTTGCATAAAATGATAATACATTCCATTACATCATCAAATATAGCTCAGAGTAGCCTAATATAAATAATACAAATAAGTAGTAACATGTGCACATGGCCTGTTTCAGAAGGGAAAATGGGTTTAACAGGAGAGTTGTTTTTCTGTCTGGTAAAAGCATATTCATGCACTTCAAGTAGCTTGATATTTGCACCGTCATCGGCATTGCTCTGCAATTCGGAATGATATAGTTTGCTTTTTGAAATCGACAGTCAGGGAAGAGAAACATGGCTACTTTGTCAACATGTCATCCTGCAGATTCTCGCCCTAAGCCTTTTTAAAGCAGAGAGAGGAAACAGGCAGCACACATAAAAGACGACATCCTGGGCCCCTCTTAGCAAGCAGAAAGCAGCCTTTGACAAGCCCATTATGAGAAAGAAAATAATTGTCTCACTTCTCGTCGTGCAGAACCCTTCAAGGTCCTTCAGAATCCTGCACAAAGCCGAGACGTTTTGATGTAGTTATCTAATGCAGTCATCTGTAATGTACATCTCATCCTATCTGCTCTGTTTGCTCCAACAGTGCTTAACAGGGCCGTTACATACCGATGTATTCCTTTCACCTGGGTGCAACCGTCTGTGAAACACTTTGAATGATTTTACTCTAATGGGAAACGACGGTTTTGTGCTTTAAGCGATAGTGTAGGATTTCCTGCTTTCTAACAGCTAAATGCTGATTGCAGATTTGTTGTCTCACACACTAGATGTTCCCAGTCCTATCAATATTTATTATATACAGTAGCTCGATGTTCTATGTAAAACCGATGGAGGTATTCAAATAAGCCTGAACGAAGCAGGCTTTTACTGCAGAGGAGGATAGAATATCATTATCTCAGCAGGCTGTTGTGCTGTTGTCGTTTATGTGCATGTGATATTTTTTGGCTTGTCTCTCAATCTCCCCATCAACATTCGCTCCACAGGATCAAACTGGCACGCATAGTGGTCTCATCATTCCGCTATCCTGAAAAAGAGTGACTGGCTGTGTTTTGGTCACTATTATCTGATGCAATAATCATGTCCTGTTTTCATATTTCACACACAATGGCATGAGCCACCATCTTCGCTGTCGCGCATTTTGCAGAATGAGTCAATCTATGACTCAACATGCGAGATTCTCAATGAGTCGAGTCGTTTGAATCCGTGTAGTCTATTTTAACGATGCCTTCACAGTGTTTCGCTAAAACCTTATCGTGAGTTCCGGCTGAAATGGAGAGCGTCATTAAATCTACATGCTGTAGGCGACTTGCTTTTGTTGGTGTGTACGTCATAGATATGAATGCAAAAGTCGCATTAGCAGCTCTTCCTAATTACCACACATCTGTGCGTCGGCCATGTTGGAAAGGTCAAGAGCTGCCGGTGAACACATGAAAGTGAATCGACAGATGCCGTCTGCAAAAGGAAGTTGTCTGTTCTGCATATGCAAGGGTCAATGACAAATGAGTAACAGTAAAGTTGATAAAGCAAAAAATTGTTTAAAACATGAAAAGTTTATTTCATAATGAATCATTAATTCATAAATATTATTGCATATAATTCAAAATATCAAGTTTTATGGATTTACACCACATGACAATTTACAACCTGAACTTGTCATAAAAAAGCCACATTTTCTGTTACTTTTACTTGACGACCTTGGCGCCCAGTCACAAGGGTCTCTATGATGTCATTTCCTGTTTTATAATTTTTTTCTCCATTTTTGTGTGTTGATTTGGTGGATATAAATCCTTTATTTTTTTTCTTTATTATAACATAATGACTTGTATCATCCTGACATTTTTGACTTTATGCTTGTGGAAATAAAAATTAAATAAATAACATAAAATGTAACACAAATCACCCTTATTTACTGCTAACATTATGAGAAGAATCAAAACTATTAAAATAAAACAATGATTTAACATTATGTAAAACATAATAATGAACTTTTGGGAATGTCCTTTTACTGTTTTCACCGTAAATTATATGGTAATTTATTAATTTTTACTTGCGAAATAACCACACATTTGACAGTATTTTACATTAATATTAAATATACTTTCATATTAAACTATTTTTACAGTTTTACAACAGATTACAGTTGTTTTATCATATATGGTAAGGTAATTTAGGGTTAACCAATAAACAGGTTTTTACGGTAGTATTTTTTAACAGTAATTTTCTGTAATAAATTACAAAACATTTTTACAGTGTACATATTCAAATCTATGGTTGTATATATATCAGCATTCTCTGCTCTTCGACCTGCAGTGCTCCCAAGAATCTGCGTGGGTTTGCTTGCTCAAACCTCGTGCCCATAGACTGCATGACAAGTTTATTCTCTGAGACATACAAAACAGCAAAAGCAATGGCATATTTAAACAACACACATCACCCAGCGGTCACACCGCAACAGTCCTCACCCAAGCTTCAAATCTGAAAGCACTGACCTTGTCATCAGCAGAGACAAAGGTGACTTTAAATGAAACGAAAAAGAACACTCCACCTCCTAATCTGTCATAAGCAATGCAGTGATGTTTGTGATGATGGGAAAGGAAACGATGTGACAGACTTTCCAAGTGGAAAACTCTCTGTCCACAGAGACTGTCCACATTGTTCACATGTCAGCGGGGCGGAAAAAGAGTGTTTGTACCTTAATGAGAAACAACTCTCTTTTTTGTACCTCAATTTGACAGCATTATGAATTCACACATACAGTAATTTCGCCTTATATTTTTTTATATTTCAAGATTAAGTCCAATGTCTGCAGGCTCTGTCCCAAATGCAGCTTGACTAGCATTTAAACAAAATCTTAAATTAATAATACTAATAAAAAACTTTTGCATATGTGTTTGAGCATCATATTTGATACACCAGGCTTTTATGGCACATACAGAATCAGAATATGGAGAATGTAGAGCTCAGTTTTATTCAGAGGCCCCAACTGAGCAAAAATATGCAGATTAATGCAGTTGCTGATATTATTATATGGCAAAAAAAGTAAGATGAAATTCTGGTCGCTTGTATATAGAGTTGTTACTCTATAGCTCCAAAAAATAATATGTCTTAAGATGATTTTTAAATATTTGCTATAGGCCTATGTAGCAGGTACAGGATCTCTGTATCAGCTGACAGTTGAGTGTTCCCAGCAATCTGTGGAATGGTGGAATAAACACAGGACAACAATGTGCGTGTGAACAGCTCCGGTCTTGCTGGGTTATCTCTTTTATCCAAAATGTTCACATTAGAACAAACATATATGTCAAAAATATGTTATATCACAATAAATTGTTTCTTCACACAAATCTTCACTGGTTCAGTCTCTTTCCTGCAATTACACATTGTTTTCATGAAGATCTGTCCATCAGCCAATCACTGTGTTACTAATTTGCATATTCAAAATGCTGTTCAGTGTTACATGACTTTCAGAGCTTTTACTCAATTCAATTCAACTAAACAGTATAAAACACATATTTAAACATGAAGTTTCTGTATATTTTACCCATTTTAGACCACTCACATGCATTTTAAAGTGAACTAAACATTATATTAACTGATATAAAGACATTTAAAGCTATTCACCTTCAATCAACACTGTAACGGGACATACATATCCTCCAATCGCTGGTGAACATCTCAATTTCACTTTGTGATTAACCATGCAAAACTTTATAAAAACAAATCGATTTCCAACACTTAATATGCAATATCATGTATTCTTTCAACATCCATGCAGATTGACACATTAAACAATTGACTAACCTGTGGAATGGTGGAATAAACACAGGACAACAATGTGCGTGTGAACAGCTCCGGTCTTGCTGGGTTATGACGAGCAACACACTGCACTCACATAGAGCTCTCTACTGGTTTGGCAGAGCCACCATTCCCTCAATGTATTTTCACATACAGAGATGATATTATTTTCATCAATTGTGATGAACCAACAATTGGGGCATCACACTCTCCCCACCACAGAAGGTGCAATCTCTAAACTTTTACTTTATGTTTTTATACATAACTTTAATAAGTTGGCACCATAAAAGTAATTGGCGCTGCTTGGCATTGATTACTGGCATGTCCTAACCATGTGTGTGCAGTTGTTTTGTGCTTTAACTGAATTGAGTTTGCTGCTAATGTATTTAGTGTAGGCAGTGTTTGGAATGTGGGTTGTCCAAGGTATGGGTAAGTCATTCTTTGAGCAGGTTTTCTATCCCTGTGTGACTGTCTGATTGCTCCACAGGGTTCCTGTTGCCGTGACCCTCCCTCTTGGTCCTCAGCAGTCTGCTCCTCTCGTGTGTCTTCACACTCTGGCCCCATGCCTTGTTCCGCCTCTGGACTCTCGGCAGGTAGGTAAGTGTCAGCATGTAGGTAAGTATCAGTGGGTATGTGATCTTGTTCTGCTGGCAATTGTCCCAAAGTCCCTCTTGTGCAAGTCATTGATGAATCATCTCTTTCAGCGGTGCATAGTCCATTCCATCCTTCCTGAGTCAGTATACTTTCTGATTCTTCTCTTCCATATCTTGGGTATTTTGGATTGCTGTCCCTCCTCAAATAGTAACCTTCATCTTCTTCAGAGCTAGACTCTCCATCTTCTCTTGCCTCTTCTTTTTTTGTCACCTTTTTGTTCTGCTGTCTCCTTGTCTCAACACTTTTTATAGGCACTTCTTTTCTCTTTGGGTCCAGGCTCTCTGGTGTTGGTAAGTCATTCACAAGCAGGAGGTGGTTTCGGTACAGTGTTCTGAGCTTGCACTTGTCGTTTTCAGGATGCACTTTGTATACAAAGCTTTCACCTAATTGCTCCTTCACAACATAAATGGTGGGCTCCCAATAAGAATGCAGCTTTCCTGGGCCACCTCTCTGACTCAAATTCCTTACCAGGACACGATCTCCAGGTCTTAGGATGACACAGCTGGCTTTCTGATCATAGTACTCTTTATTGCGAAGACTCTTCATCTGCTTGCTGCTCTGTGCTGCAATCCTATAGGCTTCAGCCATCCGATCAGCCCAGCGTTCAGCATACCGTGTAGATTTGCGAATTCATCTTCCTGCACCAGCCCAAACAATAAGTCAAGGGGGAGTCGAGGATGGCAACCATACATAAGGTAGAACAAAGAGTACCCCGTAGATTCATGCTTGGTGCAGTTGTAGGCATGGGTTGCTTTTGCAGATGTTCCTTCCAGCTCTGTTTGTCCTTATCAGTCAATGTCCGCAACATCTGAAGCAAGGTTCAGTTTAGTCTCTCTACAGGATTACCTTGGGGGTGGTATGGTGTAGTCCTGGAGTGACCAACTCCAGTGAGCTTCTGTAGGGTGTGGAAAAGGGATTTTTCAAACTCGCGCCCCTGATCATGATGTAATTTTGCAGGGAATCCGAAACGAGGTATGAAGTCGTTTGCTCCTGGTAGGATAGGCCTGGGCAAATCTGGTGGTCAATCACCATAAGGATGTATTCATACCCTTCGCGACTGGCCTCGAGGCGCAAGTAATCAATGCATACTAACTCAAGGGGTGTGCTTGATGTGATTCCTCCCATTGGTGCACGCACATGCGTTACTGGCTGTTTCTGTGTTATGCATGGGCACTGGCGGGTCACATACTCTTCCACACTCCTCCTCATCCCAGGCCAGTAGAACCTCTCTCGAGCTAGCTGTAACACCTTTTCTGCCCCAACATGACTCATGTGGTTATGCAGCTGCTGAAGGACCATCTGCCGATACTTTGCGGGCAATACTAGTTGTCGTCTTTGTATTGTTTTCCTATACAAGATGTTGTTTTCTAGGACCAACCTGTGCCATTCTCTTAACAGCTTCTTTGTGTCGCTAGCTGCCATGCACCAAACATCAGGGGTCACCATCTTACCAGCTTCCTTCAGTTCAATGACTGGTCCAATCACCAGGTCCTCCCGCTGGGCTCTACTTAATTCATCAGTACTGATGGCCAGAGAGAACTGGTTATGGAGTGTGACTGTATCTGGCGCCATCAAATTTAGAGCTGCCACCCAGGATACATCTTTATTCTTGGACATCGTGTTACCCTCCCAGGTTGCTTGGATGGCATTTTGTGACAGGCCCTCTGTGCACTCACTGATGTATTGGTCCATGTCCAAGGGGCAACGTGACAACAGGTCTGCATCGCTGTTACTCTTGCCAGGTCTGTATTTGATCTCAAATCGGAAGTCAGCGAGCTCCCCCACCCAACGATAACCAGCTGCATTCAACTTTGCAGAACTCATCACATAAGTGAGAGTGCTATTGTCGGTATAGATCATAAAATACGGGGCATAGAAGAGGTAGTCGCAGAACATTTCACACACCGCCCACTTTAGTGCGAGAAACTCCAGCTTGCCCGAATGGAGCCTGTAGTTTTTCTCAGCAGGCGACAATGTTCTCGAGTTTTCTTTCTTGCCTCTGGTAAAGTACTGCCCCTAATCCTTGCGCCGACGCATCGGTGTGTAATACAAACGGGGCGTCTAAGTCAGGGTATGCAAGCACAGGCGGGCTGGTAAGCCTGTCAATGAGTGTGTCCAAGCTCTGCTGGTGCTTGTCTTGTCACACAACCAGATGTCGAGATGGCAGCTGTGGACTCCTCTTCCTTTCCTTTTTCCGTCCTACTTGTGATGGTGTTTCTGATGTGCTAGCTTGAAGCAGCTCATAAATGGGTTTCGCTAACCTAGCAAAATCTTGAATGTAACTCCAATAATAGCTCAGGAAGCCTACAAGGTGGCGGACTTCTCCAACATTCTGAAGTGTTTTGTCACGGAGTACCCTCACAGCCTCCAGATCTTTTGGGTCCACTCTTACTCTGTCTGCAGACACAAGACGACCCAGATACCGGACCTCTTGCTTAAACAGCTCACACTTAGCTGGACATAACTTGACTCCATGCTGCCAAAGAGCTTTGAACACAACTCGTAATTTCTCCACATGCTCTTCAAATGATTTGGCAAAACACAGCACATCGTCCAGGTAGGGCAGGCAACACTCATCGTGGATGGAATCTAACACCTCTTCCATACTCCGTTGAAAAGCGGCTGGGGCATTTGATAGACCAAAGGGTATCCTTACCCATTCGAATAGGCCCCAAGGGGTCACAAATGCTGTCAAGTGTCTCGACCCTTCGGCCATAAACCCCTGGTGGTAAGCCTTACCCTGGTCAAGTATGGAGAACCAACGGTAATCACCCAAGGTGTTCATGAGATCCTGGATTTGTGGCAGAGGATGACGATCGGGCACGGTTTTCTTATTGAGCTGTCGGTAGTCAATACACAATCGTAGTACACCGTCTTTTTTGTGGACGCACACTACCGGGGCAGCGTAAGGTGATCGGGATTTTACTATCCAACCCTTGGCAAGCAAGTCCTGAACATACTCCTTTACTTCTTTCAAGAGTGGCTTGGGAATAGATGTGTAGGCCTTTTGCACAGGGATATCATCCTTTCAGCTCAGGGTCATCTGTAGACTGGGGATGTTCCCAATGTCGTTTTCATCACGGGCAAACACAGCTGACTCTTCATAAAGTAGTAGTCTCACAATTGCTTGACTGCTTGATTTGAGATGACTCAGATCTACGGGAGGATGCCACAGTGTGCCACTGATATCCAGCTGCACTGGCTGAGATGAAGCAGTTTCCTGTGAGCTGCTTGGTTCAACTTGATCAGTCTGGATAATCTTAGCAATGGTTGCTATCTCCCCAACTATAGCTCTTTTTGGAATGGTCACGTCATGCTTAGTGTGATTTCCAACTGGGACTCTTATGTATGACTGCCCCCCTTTGTGAATCTCAATCAGTCCTTCTCCAAGGTCAAGGTGTCCTAGAGGTGAGACCTCATCACTTGGCTCAAACAGGACTGTAGGGTCAGAAATGTTGAAGTTATGAGGTACCCTACATTTCACATTAGCGACCTCACCAGGCCGAATAGTGAAACTTTGAGGTCCTACCCTCACCCAAGCCGTGTCTGCATTTACTTTGTCTGCGCGAATGAAGCCAACTGACACCTCAACAGGATCGTCTTGGGTATTTCCAGTGCTACTCATCAGGGAATGCAAGGTGGTAAGCATGCCTGCACAATCTTTTGGCCCTGTAATTAACTCTGAGATCACATTGAACCCCAACAGAGGCCTCTCCAACTGCAGCTGACTGACCAGAAAGGGAACTTGGATGGAGTAGCGAGTCCCATCATGTCCAGGTAAGCTTACTGTTGCTTCGACCCACCCACTGAATGGGATTACATCTCCACTGATGGCGAACACCTCCAAACCAGCACTGGGTCCTACTATTTCAGATAAGGGGCGAACATCATGGGTTGGTAGGTACTTTTCCCTCCAGTTTTGATCGATAATGCTAACCTGTGCTCCAGTGTCAAGAAGCATGCTCACGTTATGGCCCCCAATTTCCCCTTCCAGTAGACACTTCCTCCCAACAAACTGAACAATCTTTTCCTCTGAGTTCTGAGGTTGCCTTGTGTATGGTTTCCTTGCAGTACTACCTCTGTGCTTCCATGACCCAACATTAACCGTATAGTTACGGCAGGGTGACCCTGGTTTGAGGACTGCAGTCTGTGGTGCGCTCTTTGGCCTGGTGCTGGGCGCTGACCTTTTTTGTCTGCTCAGGCAGCCAACAGCCCTGTGACCCTCTTCGCCACACAAGAAACAGTGATTACAGGTCTCTACTTTCCCTTGCTTAGTACAGTTGGGACAACCTAGTCTTCTCCTCATTTCAGGTGCTTTAGCCGTGCACTGACACTGCTGTTCTGTCATCTTGGTCTGCTGCAGGAAATTGACAACATTCGTCAGAGCTTCCACTTGGGTGAAAAGTTTGCGAATCTCCTTATCAGTATGTTCAGCAGTGACAGCTGCTGCCTTCATTTCTGAAGCCTCTTCGATCTGAGCACTACGAGCATAAGTGACTTTATGTCGTGGCAGTGACTGCAGCCGACGCTGTCTTTCCTCCTCCTCACTTGTAACCTTTACAAGCTGTCTGAGGAGCATGTCATCAGTTACATCTCCTGCAGTGACAAGTTGTTTAAATTCACAAATCTCACTGTACTTGGGCCCCAGACCCTGGCAAACCATATGGAGAAACACTTATTGGATGGTCTTAGCATCATATCTTATATCAGCTGTGTTGTGTTTGGAAGCAAACTGGATCTTTTGTTTAAGGCCATTGACGCAATAAAGAAATTGCTGGGGATTTTCATTTTCTCCTTGGCGTGCACACATAAAATTTTGAAACAGCTCAGTGCTACTCTTATCACCTAAGTCAGACTGCAGCAGTCCTTTTAACTCTTTTACTGTCAAATCCTCTTTTTCCATTAACATCTCCTTGAAATGTCCAGGTTTAGTGATTTTCAGGACCCCTCTAATAATTTCACTCTCGCTAAAAATTTCTTGTAGGCCCTCTTCAATTTGTCGGCATAAGCTGTTAAAGCTGATCTCAGAAGTGGAGTCACCAATCTGACCTCCATGGACTTTGAACTCTCTCCGAGAGAGATATGGGAGTTCTCTCCTGAACACCTGGTCATCGGTATTGCGTGCAGGAGGGTAAGTCTGAAAAGGGGGTGGGAGAGAGCTGGGCTGCGGGGGCGTAGTGTAGGGACTCTTAGCTTGAATCTTTCGGCCAAGCTCCTCATACATTTTCAACATCTGCTGGTATTCAGTGTCTACAGTGTATGTGTGGGTGTGACTAGTATTTGTGTTTGTGTCAGATGTTGTGCGATCAGAATGGACCTTAGCTTGAGCTGTACTGGTAACATGTGTTTTGTCTTTTTGTGCTGCTATGTATTGGGACTGAGTGATTGGTGTAATTTTGTCTCTTAGATCAAGCAACACAAAACATCCCTCTTCATCCCCCAGTTCTACTTGTGATTCTTCCCTCACGTCGATTTGTTCAATGTTTTTAGCGATATAGAAGAGTTCATCAGCAGACAGTTCACAGAGTGCCTTCCTGATTTCCCTCACCAGGCTTCTTCTCTCGTTTGTCATCGTACTGACCTCCGTACCACCATTAACAAGAGTCAAACAACAGCATGGATTCCATTCAGGAATTCACAGCAAGCTGGTCTGCGGATTCTTTTGAATAAGCTCCGCTCCACTCCTCCAGCAGGTGCCGCCATCCCGGACGAGCCCCCAAGAACTGTACCAGGTACAGGATCTCCGTATCAGCTGACAGCTAAGCGTTCCCAGCAATCTGTGGAATGGTGGAATAAACACAGGACAACAATGTGCGTGTGAACAGCTCTGGTCTTGCTGGGTTATGACGAGCAACACACTGCACTCACATAGAGCTCTCTACTGGTCTGGCAGAGCCACCATTCCCTCAATGTATTTTCACATACAGAGATGATATTATTTTCATCAATTGTGACGAACCAACAATTGGGGCATCACACCTATTTAATATTATATATAGACACCGATCAGGCATAATATTATGACCACCTTCCTAATATTGTGTTGGTCCCTCTTTTGCTGCCAAAACAGCCCTGACCTGTCGAGGCGTGGACTCCACTAGAACCCTGAAGGTGTGCTGTGGTATCTGGCACAAGATGTTAGCAGCAGATCCTTTAAGTCCTGCAAGTTGCAAGGTGGGGCCTCCATGGATTGGACTTGTTTGTTCAGCACATCCCACAGATGCTCGATTGGATTGAGATCTGGGGAATTTGGAGGCCAAGTCAACACCTCAAAGTCATGGAGTTGTGCTCCTCAAACCATTCCTGAACCATTTTTGCTTTGTGGCAGGGGCATATCCTGCTGAAAGAGGCCACAGCCACCAGGGAGTACAGTTTCCATGAAAGGGTGTACATGGTCTGCAACAATGCTTAGATAGGTGGTACGAGTCAAAGTAACATCCACACGGATGGCAGGACCCAAGGTTTCCCAGCAGAACATTGCCCAAAGCATCACACTGCCTCCGCTGGCTTGCTTTCTTCCCATAGTGCATCCTGGTGCCATGTGTTCCCCAGGTAAGTGACGCACACGCACCCGGCCATCTACGTGATGTAGAAAAAAAAACGTGATTCATCAGACCAGGCCACCTTCTTCCATTGCTCCGTGGTCCAGTTCTGATGCTCACGTGTCCACTGTTGGCACTTTCGGCGGTGGACGGGTCAGCATGGGCACCCTGACTTGTCTGCGGCTATGCAGCCCCATACGCAACAAACTGCGATGCACTGTGTATTCTGACACCTTTATATCAGAACCAGCATTAACTTCTTGAGCAATTTGAGCTACAGTAGCTCGTCTTTTCGATCAGACCCCACGGGCCAGCCTTCGCTCCCCACGTGCATCAATGAGCCTTGGCCGCCCATGACCCTGTCGCTGGTTCACCACTGTTCCTTGGACCACTTTTGATAGATACTGACCACTGCAGACTGGGAACACACCACAAGAGCTGCAGTTTTGGAGATGCTCTGACCCAGTCATCTAGCCATCACAATTTGGCCCTTGTCAGACTAGCTCAAATCCTTAGCTTGCCCATTTTTCCTGCTTCTAACACATCAACTTTGAGGACAAAATGTTCACAGCCTAATAAATCCCACCCACTAACAGGTGCTGTGATGAAGAGATAATCAGTGTTATTCACTTCACCTTTTTATATTAAATATTATATATTAAATATTTAGTTTTATGATCAAAGCTCTGTAGTTTTAATGTGGGAGGCAAAACATATGATGATTGAGAAATGAAGAAATGAACGTTCCTTAAAATCCTGATGTATCATATTTGATAAATACATTTTAATATGATTTTTCTTTAACATGAAGTCGCTTAGTGATCATCTTGAAATATTACTAACAATATGAAATATTTCAGCACAAAAAGACACGTTTACCACGGCCTGAAGGTGGACAGTTTTAGAATTATGATAAAGACCTTTTACTAGCTGAACAAGTATAAACTATCAATCAGATGGCTGGAAGCCAAACAGGTTTGTCAGCAAAATTTTTAACATGTCAACAACTTTGAGGCCTTAAGGCCCGTTGACACCAAAAACGATAAACATAAACATAACTATAATGATAACTATATTAGCGACCACTCCAACGCATGGTAACACTCTGTTTATTATTAGCACATGATATCGTTCTTCTGTGTCATTAACCTTATAGTTGAGGTGTGGACTTCACTATTCTCTTTTGTGATCTTCTTTTCCACTGTTAATTGTAGGAAGTAGAAAAAAATAAGTTTAAAGAGTGGGAATGCTATCAGGACATCAAATTTAAACCCGCATCTCCTGTCTGAGCACCACAGGTTAGCATATGCGCTAATCACTAGGCCAAGACAGGTGCTACATCAAAATTTTTATTAATTTAGTGTAACTTCCATCAGTGCAGGTACAAGGTTGTTTTCCAGTCTGAAGTCATGTTTTGTTATCCTACAAGGGCCACAATTATTTCCACTTTTTACATCTATAGGTAAAAGCAGTCATTGTTGTTTTGTGATTGCTGTAAATGAGAAAACACAATCTTACCTGTCAAATTGTCAGAAAAACAGGCATCCTCATTTGTGCACTGCAATGAAGGGCATGCCATTGCTTGATTGCTGAGCAACTGCTGTTTATGTGTGTGTGTGTGTGTGTGTGTGTGTGTGTGTGTGTGTGTGTGTGTGTGTGTGTGTGTGTGTGTGTGTGTGTGTGTGTGTGTGTGTGTGTGTGAGAGAGAGAGAGAGAGAGAGAGAGTTCTCTGTGGCTCCGTGGGGAGTTTTGCACTATAGTGGCTGAGGTTTATAGGTCAAAGATGACTAAAGTTCGGGATGCCCCATACCGTTCTACAAGTAAATTCTGATGAAAGATCAGAGCAGCGAGATTGTAAAGAAAAGCATGGCTGGGATTGCAGGGCTGCAGTTAAAAAAAAACAAAAAAAAAACAGAGCAATTTACCTGTGCTAACCCTCTGAAAGGTAATCTGATTAAATTTAGTAATGAAAACTCACTTTAGTTAGATGAACTTAAATTGGATAGTTATGAAAATTTCACTTTAGTTAGCTGAACTTAAATTTTACAGTTATGAAATCTTCACTTTAGTTAACTGCAATTGGTATTGGACTATTTTTTTTAGTGTAAGCTTTAAGGTAATTTTGGAAGCTTGTTTCTGCCACGGAATAATAATAAAAAAAAAAGGTAATTGCGACTTTTTATCTCACAATTCTGGCATTTTTTTCCACACAATTGTGAGTTTATATCTCGCAATTACAATGCTGAGAAAAAAAGTCAATTGCACTGAACTACACTGTATAAAGTGCTAACCTGCAATTGTTACATTAAAGACATATTTGTAACTCATTTAACCTTTAAAAATTTGTTTTGATGGTGTATTAAGGTTGATTCAGCAATATTAAATATGTTTGAACCAGTTAATTTAGATGTAACCATTTTTGTCAGTGTATGTAATACATAAATAAAATAAATTAATGGGAAAATTTATTTTAGTTATTTTATTAATATTATGTGAGAAGAAAGACTACTGTAGGAAATTGGTTGCTGGAAAACAATCAGTTAGCTTTAAAAATATTTGTCTTCGGAATATCATGACTGACCAATCAGAATCAAGTATTCCAGTGAGCCGTGTAATAAGTGTTTTGAGCCAGCTTCACATACTCGAATCAATAACATAAAAGACAATTACCATGCAAATAGCAAAAGGCCTTTGAACTTGATACGTTACTTAATTAGAAATGGCCAACGATAACACTGTTACATGTTTCTCCAAGCATGCCAAGAATTCAAACTCACTGTCTGAGCTGTTTAATTAACGTTTAGCCAAATTTAAATAGCCTTTCCCAAAGGACGAATCCTCCTGCTGAAGATTCAGCAGTTAGCATCTCATCTTCTCCTCCGATATGTCTCTTGTCATAATGTCCTTGATTGCAATAAACAAAAAATTATAGTGATATTGTTGATAATATCAGTGATTTCTGGGAAGCATATGGTGGGACACAGCTGATTATCCGCACCTAATGCACAGCTAGAAAACTTGAGATACTTGAAATTTTTTTAAAAAAAAAACAGGGAGACACTTTGCTGTCTCATTAGCAGCAATCTCAGAGTCTATATTTTGTTTGTGAAGCCGTGAGGGACTTTACATGTGTGACATAATGTGTCAAATAATATCCTAAAGGAACAATTCTGGCAGGTGTGCTAATTGCTTTACATACAAGCTTTATTTAGGTAACCAAATCTACACATAGTTCTTTGGTACAAAAAGTACCATAATGAAACAATAGATGAACCCCAGCAAGCAATTTTGCTTTAAAAGACGTCTAATAGCCATCCAAACACAGCCCTGACATCTAGGCTAAAACAAGGCAAAATTTGGACTGTCAGTGAAAAATTAATCGATGTCTAACCACAGCCCAAGAATAGACTAGTCATCTAGAACATGAATATGTCAAAGAAATGAAACCAAACACCTTGTAATCACTGTTGACTTTGCTTACATGATGGAATATCATACATCTCGCAAGTTATTTTGCCAAAAACAACATGGAACCAAATTCAAGGTTATTTTGGTTAGAAGTGGGTTACTCATAGCCGGGTCTATAGTTAACCGAGGCGGTGAAATGATGGCCATTGCTTGCTGGGAACATAACATAGTAAGCTACCTATAGAGGCAGTATTTTAATGCTTCATAGTAAAGTGAAATGGAAACCTGACATTTCCTAGTTCAAGTTTATTATCTATGAATTTAAAAACAGGGGCTGACAGGTGAAGTGAATAACACTGATTATCTCTTCATAACGGCACCTGTTAGTGGGTGGGATATATTAGGCAGCAAGTGAACATTTTGTCCTCAAAGTTGATGTGTTAGAAGCAGGAAAAATGGGCAAGCGTAAGGATTTGAGCGAGTTTGACAAGGGCCAAATTGTCAAAACTGCAGCTCCTGCAGGTCTGCAGTGGTCAGTATCTATCAAAAGTGGTCCAAGGAAGGAACAGCGATGAACTGGCGACAGCATCAGAACTGGACCACAGAGCAATGGAATAAGGTGGCCTGGTCTGATGAACGTCTTCCTTTACATCATGTGGATGGCCGGGTGCGTGTGCGTCGCTTACCTGGGGAACACATGGCACCAGGATGCACTATGGGAAGAAGGCAACCCGGCAGAGGCAATGCTTTGGGCAATGTTCTGCTGGGAAACCTTGGGTCCTACCATCCATGTGGATGTTACTTTGACACGTACCACCTACCTAAGCATTGTTGCAGACCATGTACACCCTTTCATGGAAAAAGTATTCCCTGGTGACTGTGGCCTCTTTCAGCAGGATAATGCGCCCTGCCACAAAGGAAAATGGTTCAGGAATGGTGTGAGGAGCACAACAACTAGAATTTGGCCTCCAAATTCCCCAGATCTCAATCCAATAGAGCATCTGTGGGATGTGCTGAACAAACAAGTCTGATCCATGGAGGCTGATCCACCTTGCAACTTACAGGACTTAAAGGATCTGCTGCTAACATCTTGGTGCCAGATACCACAGCACAAGTCAGGGCTGTTTTGGCAGCAAAAGGGGGACCAACACAATATTAGGAAGGTGGCCATAATGTTATGCCTGATCGGTGTACATTTTACAACAATTATTTTTAATTATTATTATACTATTGTTATAATTAATAATTATTATGATGCCTGTATTAAAACCCTAACTGGTTTTCATACAGCTCACTAAAAATCACACTATGAAAAATAGTAAATAGTAACCATTGCAAAAAGCAAACAGATCAAAGCAGTATTATATTATAACAAAATTATAACTTTAAAAAATTGAGAATATATGGTAATTATGTATTTAACAAATATTTTTAATGTTATCAAATTGTATTTTGACAAATATTTTCACAAACTGTAAATACTATACATACGTTATTTTATTTTTGTGCTTTTGGAAATTGAATCTTTACTATCCCTAATTAGGCTGTTATTTATCATTTTGAGCACAAAGTATATGATTTCTGCAAGTGTATTTTTTTTTTTTTTTTTTTTATTATTGTTTTATTATGCATACATATTGGGGTATACTTTCACATGGTAGTAGAATGTGTGTGGGAATTACGGCATTGTGACAGCGGAACCTTCGGGAACGTTTACAATTATGTGCAAAACAATCCTGCACACTGTTCAGGTCCTGTTATTACATACAAATAGTATTACTTTAATTTGGCATGAATAGTTAGCATGAGATTACCTTGAACCCAATAACGGTGTCTCTTTTTATAAATAGTGCTCTTGTTATGTTCAGTAGTTGCAGCCCCCCTTTTGCAGCTTATTTGCATGCTGTAAAATGGGGACATTTCTGAGGATAGCTCTAGTTGGGGACAGGATACCAAAAACCAGAACTGTTCACGGAAAACAGGGACGTCTGGTTACCGTACTTCATTGACACAAAGACTGTTCCTGTTGTATTTTTATGCTTAGTGTGTAATTGACCGTTCGCAAAGACCCGCCCCCTTTAGTTACTGTTGCTATGTCCGACAAGCCACGGCGCTCACATCACACACGTTCTCACGTAGAGAAAATACATCACAGAGCAAAGAGGACACTGACAACACACCGACAGACAGGACAGAGCAAGTTACTTTTGTCAACAAAGTCTCAGCTTTAAAATGTCATTTTTTTAAGAAATTTAAACAACAAATACCGTTTTGTGGCTCTTCAATGTGTCGTGATCACTGTAGCGCCTCAGTTAAAGCTGCTCGTGAACCGATCATCTCTTCCTTCTAGTTCACTGATAAGCATCAAATTAACATGAATGAACACTAAAAGAAATGTTGTTTCTACCGCGTAAAGACATCAGTACACACCGTTAGTCCACCGACATTAATCTACTAACTCTCCTGACTGCTTTGTTGGACAAAACGGCAGATTTGGCAATGTGATTGGTCAGATCGCCTGTCAATCAAACTCGAGGCGAAGGGTGAATTAGCTTAGCAACAAGCTAACACCAAACTCTGTTGAAGTTATTTTTGAGCCAAGCGTGTCTGTGATTAAGGTGTTGTATTAAAATTCAGTGATATCTCTGTTTCTAAAGTTGTTTGGCTTTTAGTATAAATATGTTAGCCTTATTGTTATCTATAAGCTAGTGTGCTCCAAATCGCATTTAGAAGGTATAAGCATTCAAAACTTAGACTCTTACTTTAGCCAGTATCATTAATGATTTTAATGACATCACTGCACTTCAGCTTCTCATTAGATTTTCTGTCCAATCAAATGCTCTCTAGAGTCTGAAGCGTCCCGCCCCCTAAATAGACGCTGAAAGCTGAAGCTGCGGCTAAAATCGGTCATTTGTTCACACATTTTACTATTTTCTACATGGTAAATGGCACATAGTGCACTATACAGGGGATAGGGAACGAATCAGACAGTGTAAATATGCTTTCCATTGGGGGCGAATGAAATCTGGTTTCATGCTAGTGTCATGCGCACACAGTCTGCTCCGGTCCAGAGACACAATAGCACAGAGCGGATCATGTGCGCGAGTCGGCACAGACCACAAAATGTATCGGACCCATTTGAATTCTGCACAGAATGCTATATTTTAAAGCGATATGGAGGAGATTAGGAGGAGAAACTGCTGCTTTACTGAGCTCAACGGCTCTGTCCGAGCTTTGATAAACTAAACACTATTGGCTATTTTTTTAAAAAGGGGAGGAGCCTTTCAATATGTCCTGCCCTGTCTTTCTGTTTCAGTGGTAATTACGTCAACACATGCTTTTCAAGGCAATTCAGTGGGCCTTTATTTTAATGTCTAGGTCTACAACCCTGCTCCTGGGGACCCACTGTATGGGGGAATTTAGCTACAACCTTAATCAAACACACCTGAACCAGCTAATCAAGCTCTTCAGGATTGCTTGAAAAAAATCCCAGGCAGGTGAGCTGAAGCAGGTTGGGAATAAACTTTGCAGGAGAGTGGGTCTCCAGGAGTAGGGTTGAAGACCTACTTCCTCTCAAAAAGTGTTTAGTTTATCCCCTCCGCTAGCTTTATCAGAACAGCAAAAATAACACTTATGTCTAGAGTTGCAGATTCTTTCATTTCACAAACCTAGATATTTCAGGAGGAGATATTTTTATACCTGACCTTGTCTCCTAAACACTTCTAAAACTGGGTCTCTTCACCCAAACACTCACTCAAAACAAAAAGTCTTGTTCTCCCAGTCAGAAAGACACAAAGAAGTACAATCTCTCTAAGCCCTCAGTCCCAACCTATTCTTATAAATCTCCCCTTCAAGCTTGTTTACGTCCCCCAGAATCACAGAGTTCTCCATCTACACTCTGCTCTTCGCCGCCAGTGTGCCGCGCCTTTAAGTTAGGGACAAGCATTACGTGGACCATAATAACTGCAATTTCCCTTGCACAAAATGTTCTTTTCCATGACTGCTGCAAGCACGATTTCACTTGTCAGCCGGTCTGATATCTTACAGCAATTCTTTCAGAATCCTGTTGCCAAAGCTTTTTTAGCTATCAATAAAATTAGACAGTGCAAGAGCAAAAAAAGGCAGAGGGACTGTGGGATATATGAGCTGGGTACAATGATGGGGTTGGGCCGTGGCTCAGAGGATATAGAACTCGATAGAAAAGTTCTAATTAAAATGCATTTCAGCACATTTGCCTTAGCGACTAAGCTTTAATTTAATTTAACTCATTCCCCAGTGAGAAAGTGAGATAAAATTAATTAGTTTTTTTTCTTTCTTCCTTTTTTTACATGTAACATATATAAATCTATATTCATTACTTTGTTCTTATGCAGAATCTTCTGCACCTGAAAAGTATGCGTATTAGTTGCTCAGCAATGGAAATGAATAACAATAAATAGTTATAATATTCACACACAAAAAAAGACCCTTTATTTATTTATTTATTTATTATATATATATATATATACACACCGATCAGGCATAACATTATGACTGTGGTATCTGGCACCAAGATGTTAGCAGCAGATCCTTTAAGTCCTGTAAATTGCGAGGTGGGGCCTCCATGGATCGGACTTGTTTGTTCAGCACATCCCACAGATGCTCAATTGGATTGAGATCCGGAGAATTTGGAGGCCAAGTCCACACCTCAAACTCGTTGTTGTGCTCCTCAAACCATTGCAGTGGTCAGTATCTATCAAAAGTGCTCCAAGGAAGGAACAGTGGTGAACCAGCGACAGGGTCATGGGCGGCCAAGGCTCATTGATGCACGTGGGGAGCGAAGGCTGGCCCGTTTGGTCCGATCAAACAGACGAGCTACTGTAGCTCAAATTGCTCAAAAAGTTAATGCTGACTGTGGTCCCAGCTCTCTTCAGGTCATTGACCAGGTCCTGCCGTGTAGTTCTGGGCTGATCCCTCACCTTCCTCATGATCATTGATGCCCCACGAGGTGAGATCTTGCATGGTGCCCCAGACCGAGGGAGATTGACCATCATCTTGAACTTCTTCCATTTTCTAATAATTGCGCCAACAGTTGTTGCCTTCTCACCAAGCTGCTTGCCTATTGTCCTGTAGCCCATCCCAGCCTTGTGCAGGTCTACAATTTTATCTCTGATGTCCTTACACAGCTCTTTGGTCTTGGCCATTGTGGAGAGGTTGGAGTCTGTTTGATTGAGTGTGTGGACAGGTGTCTTTTATACAGGTAATGAGTTCAAACAGGTGCAGTTAATACAGGTAACGAGTGGCGAACAGGAGGGCTTCTTAAAGAACAACTAACAGGTCTGTGAGAGCCAGAATTCTTACTGGTTGGTAGGTGATCAAATACTTATGTCATGCAATAAAATGCAAATTAATTATTTAAAAATCATACAATGTGATTTTCTGGATTTTTGTTTTAGATTCTGTCTCTCACAGTTGAAGTGTACCTAAGATAAAAATTACAGACCTCTACATGCTTTGTAAGTAGGAAAACCTGCAAAATCGGCAGTGTATCAAATACTCGTTCTCCCCACTGTATGCCTGATCGGTGTATAAAAAAGACCATTCATCAATTTAGTTAGTTAGTTAGTTGCCCAGATGACAAAAGTGTCAGAGTAAAAAATGAAATATCAAGATACAAATAATACTTCTATTAGCTTTAATTTGGTCAAATTTATTTATTTATGAATTTCAAAGAATAGGGAACTTAATTTTTAATTTATGTTTTTAAGCTATTTTGATCTCATAACTAAAAAATATTTTTACAAACGACAACAACAACAAAAAGCATTTAATGTATTGAGTAAAATGTACAAAATGTTAACGTGACCAGCTCTGTCCTCAAGTTACTTAGGACCTATAGGACATTTCTCTTAGAGAAAAATGAATGGAACTTGCCATGACAATATCTTTAGAATGGCCCTGAGTGTTTGTTTGTCCTCTGCTGTCTGCGAGACTGTCCTCTGCTCACCCTTATACCTTGAACAAACATTGTATTTTATTGAGCTGATGTATGGAAGTTTCTGTAAAATGATCACCATGAACAACCACTAATCAATTGTAACAACATTATGCTGAGGTTATACCGGAATTTGGAATTTCTCACACACACACACACACACACACACACTCTCTCTCTCTCTCTCTCTCTCTCTATATATATATATATATTTTCTTTTTTTTTCTTTAAGAGAATCAACAGAACTGAATTGGTTGCGAAGTGCGCAGGGTACATTAAAACTTGCATCTCCTGCATGAGCACCACCGCTCAACATTTTGGAGTGCTTGTAGGTTAGTCTATATTTGAGGCCTATTTCACAGAAGGACAGTAAGGAGTTCTTGTTCCAAGGTCTATTAATATCTTTCTCCTTAGACACAGCCGGATCATCTGACAGTATTGGGAATAAGCGCAAACATAAGAGATTGATTATGAGCAAGAAGTAGACCTGATTGAGCATAAGCCAAAGACACATGTACAGTTGTACAGGTAGCATGCAATGAAAGGACTTGTCATTGTAGCAGAGTTACAGTGTTCTGGAGATTCTAGAGAGCATTATATTGGACAAAAAATTGGATACATTCTGAAATGTTGGATGAGAAATGTATACTGTTAAACAAAAAATATTATAAATACGTCCAAAATATTAAAAGTCACACATTTATTTATTTTTTTCTATCAACCATTAGAGTAATTCTGGATGTATACATTTAAAGAAAAATGTAAAAATTTTTAGCTAAAAATAATTGATTAATCTCATGATTTCTAACTAACATTGTTAATGGTAAAATTAAACAGTAATAATTTTAACTTATTTATTCTATAATAATAATAATAATAATAATTTGTTATAAATGGTTATTGTTGTTATTGTTATTAATACATAATTTTTAATACTATTTCCCCTGGACCCCAGTTTAAAAAACCCTGCACTGTATAATTATAATAATAATAATAATAATAATAATAATAATAATAATAATAATTAAAGCTGCAAGCAGCATTTATCGGGGTTCAAGCATTTAAGGTCATTTAAGGCACACATGCATAAAAAGATATTAAGGTTTATTTAGCAAGCATGTAACAGTCATAGAAGGACAATACCATTTTAATGACTGTTATAGGCTTTTGTGTGCAGTTATATGATAGACTAGATAAAAAAGTTTGTTGAGACAAACTTTAAGTTGGCTTGAGAAAAGCCGGACCAGAAAGTTTGAAAAAGTATTAAAAGAAAGTTTGAAGATTTTTGGTTTGAAGTAGTTTGAAGTTTGACGGCTTTGAAGTCAATACAGTCTCTCAGAAGATAGATAGATAGGTAAGATGCTAACACAATTAGCATGATGCTAGCATGATGGTAACACAATTAGCATGTTTGATATCATCATGCTAACACACTTAGCATGTTGCTAGCACGATGCTAACACAATTAGCATGTTGTTAGTATGATTAACATTTTGCTAACATGATGTTAACATGATTTACCACGTTGCTAGCATGGTTTACCATGATTTACCATGTTCTAGTATGATTTACCCTAGTTTACCACAATCTAGTATGATTTATCATGATTCTAGCATTATTTACCATAGTTTACCACAATTTACCACATTCTAGTATGATTTACCGTGATTCTAGCATGATTTACTATGTTCTAGTATGGTTTACCATGATTTACCACGTTCTAGTATGATTTACCATGATTCTATTATGATTTACCAAAGTTTACCAGGATTTACCATAGTTTACCACGATTTACCACGTTCTAGTATGATTTACCATGATTCTATTATGATTTACCATAGCTTACCAGGATTTACCATAGTTTACCATGATTTACCACGTTCTAGTACGATTTACCATGATTTACCACGGCTTACCAGGATTTACCAGTTTCCCATGATTCACCATAGTTTACCATGATTTACCAGTTTACCACAATTTACCACGTTCTAGTATGATTTACCATGATTCTAGCATGATTTACCATAGTTTACCATGAGTTACCACATTTTAATATGATTTACCATGATTTACCACATTTTAGTATGGTTTACCATGATTCTAGCATGATTTACCATAGTTTACCATGATTTACCACGAGTTACCACAATCTAATATGATTTACCATGTTTCTAGTATGATTTACCATGATTTACCAATTGCTAACAAAACCAAAATATCATTTTTTATGTCTCACTGTACTTATATTGTGATTTAATTTCATTTCGTTTGCCATCCTTTCTTCCTGTGTGCAACAACCTACATGGAAAACAACTTTGGTTTTTCAGACTACCATCTGACAAAGTTTCAAGTCTCTAGCATTTACGGTTTGGGCTGCACGATGCGTTTTAGGGGAGAATAATAATAATAATAATAATAATTAAAGCTGCAAGCAGCATTTATCGAGGTTCAAGCAGTTTAAGTCCTTTAAGCACATATGCATAAAAAGATATTATGTTTTATTTAGCAAGCATGTAACCACTTCGAAAACCAAAAGTAACTTATAAAAGATCATATAAGAGATCCAAAGGGTACAGCCAACAGAACTGGGAGCAAGGAGGATTGGGAGGTCAATTGCAAATTAAGAATTTAAGTAACGAAAATGAATAGGAAAAAGAAAATAATGTTTTATGTTACATTAAAATAAGTAAACGTAAATATGATCAATAAGTTTGCTAATGGTTCTTAGCAAAGTATTGGAAACAATAGTTTGTGAGCAAATGTAAATCTTTAATAATTTTCAGCATGCACATTGAGAAGGAAACTCAACAGGAACAGCATTAACACAAATGACAGATGATTGCTTAGCACAGATTGATGAAAATAAATTAGGAGCAGTATTGTTAGATTTTATTTTACAATTACTTTTCATACTGTACAATGGTTTAAAAGTTATCTGTTTAATAGGGGACATTGTGTATTTTATATTGGAAGTTTTTCAGTTGTGAAAGAGTTGCAATGTGGTGTGCCTCAAGGAAGTTGTTCAGGACCATTACTATTTTCTATTTTACCAATAAACATCCTCTTGTTTTAAAGTGTGCACGGACAGTCATGTATGCAGATGAAACAACATTATATTTAACTGCAACATCAATTAAGCAGTTGTCTACTGCTTTGGATGAGGAATTACAATTGGTCAAAGTAGGTACAGAATAATAAGTTGGTTGTAAACTTGACAAAAACCAAAAGCATTTTGGTGATCCATAAATCTGAGTAATATCTGAAATGTCACTCACGAAAGCCAGATATACTATTAGAATAACTACTTCAGATTATTAATTAAAGATAATTAAAGATTGTCTCTCTGCTTTGTTTTATAAGAAATAATTTGTCTAGAGTTCCTAATGTCCTGTAATGTCAACTTTTATATAGTAGTACTAGTCATAATTTTAACACTAGGCATGCATCAAAGGGATGTTTTTTACTTCTTGTTTCAAAAACTACTGTAAAACAACGTACTGTAACATATAGAGGAGTGGAAATATGGAATGATTTACTATTGCATATTATATATTTGAAGTAAAATTAAAAATAAAATAAGTTGTAAAAAATCTTTAAAGGAACATTTAAATGGCACAATAGTAAATTGTTGGTTTTGATATTTGGAATGAATTTTGGGTTTGTATGTTTCATTGACTTTTTATTGTTGTGGATTAATGTATTTTTTACTTGTTGGGACCTCAGGAAGAGTAGCCACTGCCTAGTTATTGGCTTATGGGGATCAAAATAAATAAATAAACTTAGATCATAGATGAAAAAAGTTTTTTGGCAGTTATAGCATCACGTCTTGCCCAATCTCCACCACTTTTTTAGGTGTCCTCAGAGTGTGTCCATACATATGTGAGTCAAATTTGGTATAAATATCTCACTTAATTTTGAGGTTATAGACCAAGGGTGTCTAAAGTCGGTCCTGGAGGGCCACTGTCCTGCAGAGTCTAGCTCCAAGTTGCCTCAACACCCCTGTCTGAAAGTTTCTAGTATGCCTAATAAGACCTTGATTGGCTGGTACAGGTGTGTTGAATTGGGGTTGGAGCTAAATTCTGCAGGACAGTGGCCCTCCAGGAGCAGGATTGGACACCCTGTTATAGACACTTACAGTATATTTATGAGAGTATAAAAATGACCCTTGGGTATCATTGATTGGATTTCCCTTCCTATCGTAGTTTTGACATTTGGACATTATTGTTTAGCTTTTGACCTATGTTATCAAATTTCCTGTGGTGGTTTTGTCTCAATTGGACTAGCAGTTTCGAAGATAATCGCAAAAGTTTTGTAAGCGCTAAATTACACTGTTACACAAACCATAAGGCAAAACCTGCCATGTTTGGTATCGTTGCAGTCGGCAAGGATTGAGGAGTCTAAGGAGGTGACTCCCGTGAAAAACACTGGCTTGAAACTTCTTAGGCTCCTTCAAGGCATTGTGCCGATGATGCAAACTGTGTTTTTTGAGATACACCAATATTCTCATAGACTATCATGGCACCCTGGACAAAGACACTGCATGCCACTTATTATCAGATTAATGGTTGGGTGTGGTTATAGCCATTTTCATGACATTTTTTCCTCTTACAGCGCCACCAAGTGGCCAATCATCGCAATTTTTCTCAAGTGACCGAATTTTGAGCTCATAGACATGTGACCCGAGTTTAGCGAAAATATCTTGTTCCGTTCACAAGTTATAGTCATTTTAGTAAAAGTGGCCCCCGAAACATTGAACATTTTGGTTCCCCTTAGCGACCATGAATCGAAAAATTGAATTTTTTTCATAATTATTAATAGTCTCTTTCCAAAGAACATTTCTACAGTGGTTTGGTTCCGATCAGGGAAAAAATGTGGGAGTAGTTCGCAAAAGTAGGTTTTTCAAAAAAAAAACAAATTTCTCGAAATTGGCGTCTGAAGGGCGAGCCAATCCGATGCATGCATTTTGTTCGTCTTGAGCCAAGGATTCCAACGATATAAGACACTTGAGACCACGCCTAACGGTTTAGGATTTATGAGCCATTTCGTACTTTTGCTCGCTGTAGCGCCCCCGCCAGGCTGATCGGGGCGTGCCTCGGTGACGTTGGTAGTCGGTGTGAGTACTACCAGCCCTGAAAGTTTCAAGTCTCTACGACTTACGGTTTGGTCTGCCCGATCAGTTTTAGATGGAGAATGATGCATCATGGGAAAATTAACAATTACAATAGGGTTTCAGCCTTTCAGGCTTGAACCCCTAATAAAAAGGGCATAAAAAGGGCCTAAAAAAGCCTATAAAAAAAAACTATAGGGTCTCAGAACTTGATTTTTGAGCTGCTGGTTACAAAAACTTTATCAAGCTTTTTGACATGCACATCAGAGAGGAAAAAGGTTGATTTTCGCATTTTCAGCTCATTTATCATGGAAATGTGGTGGGGGTTTTTTAACCTTTTAAACTGTAATACCTCTACTGATGGCCCGATCTCCGTAAGAGTATGCACGCTTCTTTAGAATAATATGGTGCACGTGCTCAGCTAATTTGGTGAAGTTTTGCGCAGAGCAGACCATTTTTCAGTCATTTAAAGATCATTTTGCATAGAATAATATAGAGCTTTTTTCACCTTTATAAGAGTTAAACCACCATTAATGGCCCAAAGTCCATAAAAGTTTGCAAGCTTCTTTAGGATCACGTGACGCATGCGCACGCCCGATTTGGTGAAGTTGTATGCAAATCAGGCAGGAAGAGGGCCGCTTTCAGCCATTTAATGGGATTTTCCATAGAAATGCAACATTTTGACACCTTTTTAACCGTTATAGCACCACCAAGTGGCCAGTCGCTGCGTCCTTTTTCACGCGACTACAGAATGAGCTCTTACATATGCGTGCTGAGTTTGGTGAAAATATCTCGTTCCGTTGACCAGTTATAGCCAATTAAGTAAAAGTGGCTCCTCCCACTCCGTGCATTTTGGCGGCCCTTAGGGACCGTGAACCCAAATTTGCACTTTTTTTGATAACTATTGACATTCAGACTCCAGAGAATCTTGCTGCACTGGTTTGGTTCCGGTCGGGCCAAAAACCTAGGACTAGTTCGCAAAAGTAGGTTTTTGTAAAAAGCCAAAATACCCGAAATTTTTCCCAGGGTGACGAGCCAATCCAAGGCATTAATTTTGTCCGTCTTGAGCCAAGGATTCCAACGATATAAGACACTTGAGCCCATGCCTATCGGTTTAGGAGTTATGAGCCATTTCGTACTTTTGGCTCATAACTTCCTACGGGCTTGAACCCCTAATAAAAATCCTTACAATTACAATAGGGTTTCAGCACTTCGTGCTTGAACCCCTAATAATAATCCCTGCACTGCCATATAGATGACCTCAAAACTAACATGCATTGACCACAACTCCTATTATGGTTTCATGGGGTCTTTGAATGGATGTTTTAGATAAAATTAATAAAAGTGCTCTTTCTCATTTCATGTTCTCTTTTTGCCTTTATCAGCCACACAAATAGTCTGCAATTAATTACAGCATTTAGGAGAAAAGACAGACAGTGCACACAGTATTGAAGGTTTGGGTCACCCTGGTTCTTTTATGGCGTTATACCTGGAGTAGCCTGACCTTCTATATTCAGCCAAACCACGAGATGTGAATCTTTGGTTGGGTACTTTGCGCACATTTTCATCATTACAGTCTATTAGACTGAGTAGAGTAGACTCTCCACGAGAGCTTGAAAAATGCCAGCTGTAAGATGAGTTCATCTCTCTAGTCAGTCCCAACCATGCCAAGAGTCATTTATTCAATATCCTCTCCTGCACATAATGAACTCTATGCACTGGACCTTGGTAAAGATGCCACAAGAAGATGAACTTTTGAACGAAATTTGGTACATCGTGATTTCACGGAACAAATCACGGCTGCGGATTGAAACAGCTCTCAGAAATTCATAGTAAAGCCTCTGAAGATAGGACCAACATTAAAGTCATGGCTATTATTCATAGGCACATTGCTATATTGCTACGATCATTTCTTAGTAATGGGAGGGAGACAGAGAGAAGCTAAAGGCAATCCGGTCAAAAACAATGTGCCAGACACTGTACAGTAACTGTCCATTGTCCAGTTTATGCTTAATTGCTGAAACCCTCAGGACTCAAATCACAGCTTAATATAGTTCAGATGGCTCATAAATGTCCACTGGTAATGAAACAAGATTAATTTCTTTCATTAGCTTACCTCCATGCTAATATAGTCTAGCACTCTTCAGTATCCAATAAGACTAAATCCCTTTAAGAGTCACTGGGCCAGTTTGATCTGACATATAAGAGTGATTTTGTTTGCCTTAAAACCCCATTAAATAAAAACGAGAGCTTTGTGGCTTCTAGCCCATGTCTTTTTGCTAGCGCACTCCTAAAAGTTAGTAAAACCCACTTTTTAGCAAATAAACACATTTAAAATATTTCTCTAGGAGCAAACATATTGATGACTAGTGCACTACGCAGATTTTTGTCCAATCAAATACTCTCAAGATTGTGAATGAGTTCCTAATACCAGCCACAACTGTAGCAAGTAGCAAAACAAGGGATTTAGCTTGTTAGCATACCCTGTTGAAAAAAACAGCTTATGCTGGTTAGGTAGCTATGTTTTGAAGCATGGCAGCTGGTTTGAGCTGATTTATGCTGGTCCTTAGTTGGTCACGAGCTGGTTATTAGCTGGTCCTGAGCTGGAGCTAGTTTCTTAGGACCAGCACTTGACCAGCTCATGACCAGCTCAAACCAGCTGCCAGCATATGCTGTTTTTTTCAACATACATTAGCCCTGCTGTAACTTCATTATCTAGTTCTAAAAAGCCTTGTTATGCATAGATGGCTTTCTCCAGGTATTATAGACGTAATTTGTAGCATTACGGTTTAGGTCCTGTAGCTGTGACTCTGATATTTCCCACCCAGACTTCCTTGTAAGGGTGGTTCGCCTACAGAGGTTCATGCTGCAGGGTTGCCGAATGACTAAAGAAACGTTATCAGCAAGATGATAGAAAACTGTACATTTCTTGTCTATTACCACCCACTGCTACTTATATCAACAACAGAAATAAGTGCAGTTACAATAGCAAAATATGTGGGAGAGCGTTGCTATAGCGTGACGATATTGTATTGCAATAGGTAGCATATTAAAGTTAATACCGAATCAAAACTAGTTAGCACATCATTTGTAATTGAAAAGGGTTTAATGACAATTTCTGGTTATGGTTACACTTAAAATAGTTACAAAATAGATGTACGAGATGATAAAAACTACCATTAATCGTACCCAGCATGAATAGAATGTTACCTGAGGAATAGAAAGTGAGAGAGAGGGAGAGAAAGGCTTTAGAAAAGAGAAGAGAGAAAGAGCCAGAGCAAAGAAGCCCCAGCGAAAAGAAGAGCCAGAGAGCAGGCCCCAAGAAGAGAGAGAGCCAGAGAATCAAGAGAGGGGCCAAAGAGCAGCCCCCAGGAAAAGAGAGCCAGAGAATAACAGAGACAGAGCAACAGTTGCAATATCCTTTTATCCCTTCCTTGACCATGTGACTGAAACCCAAATGTGAGACATTCAAACTGACCAATCAGATAATTACAACTTCCCCCACTGTAAATGTGTGACACACATTTTGGCCTACAGGCCTTCAGGACTATCCACACCTTTGTCTTTAGGAATTCCAAATGGACCTTGAGGTAAAAAAATTGGGTTGAAATAGTAAAGCAAATGTCTTTGTTCATTTTCAAATATCTTTGATTATTTTCAATCCTACATCCTGTTTCAACACAGGACAGAAAACGTCTCGGTTACGTATGTAACCCTCGTTCCCTGAAGAAGGGAACGGAGACGTACGTCGTATCCAACGAATTGGGATCACTTCTGGGAGCCCCTATCAGCTTCGAGTGTATACAGAACAGGCCAATGGCCATTTGCGTGCGAGATTTGCATCTCGCGCTCCGCCCCGCAGCGCGGGTGTAAATACAGAAGCGGATGCAGCGCACATTCGTTTTTCACTGAGGAGCCGAATTAGTGACTCGGCCCTGTAGTGATGGTACAGCAACCGTGGCGACGGGACGTACGTCTCTGTTCCCTTCTTCAGGGAACGAGGGTTACATACGTAACCGAGACGTTCCCTTTCAGTCGGTCACGTTCGACGTACATCGGACGTATCCGACGAATTGGGATCCCCATGGAAAACGCCACGGCTGTTGCCACTTCCAGCGCCCTGCGTGAGCCCCTTTGGACCCTCACTGGAGTCACTGCTGCTGTTCCGCAAGACCCATTCAGCAGGTATTGGATAACGCTGGGAAAGCGTGCCCGGAGGGACGCTGCGGAGTCCACATCCTGCCCGTAAGGAGGTAACATGTGGAAGATACACATATGGACTGGCTAACTGGGCAGTGCAACATACAGAATGTCTCTGGGGTGGCCCTGGCCGATTTTAGGCGGGAGACTGCACCGGACAGAGATGGCAGAGCGGGTTCTGCCGAGGGAAAGACACGGGCTCGCCGTATGGAGCTGTACCATGGAAAATACACATATGGGACCGCCGTAGGGGTCACAACATATGGCACCTAGCTCAGCAGGGGCCGCAGCACTGGGGTGCGCTTTACCTTACTGAGCCTGGCGTCAGATGCTCCGCCACATCTAAGTGCCGTATGGTGGCGGAGGAACTCACAGGGTTCGCCTAGCTGGGGAACTCTACTGGAGCAGAAATGCGCACTTATCCGGTCCATGAGGAGGGGAATGGCGCAGCAAGCCGACACAAGAATGGGCAATTCGGTGGGGTGTTACTGGCTGGTTGAAGCGAGCACACGGGACGATACCGGCTCTACACGGAGGTGTCGCCCAGCCCGCAGCTCTACATATATCTGTCAGCGAGGCGCCGTGCACCAGCGCCCAAGATGAGGCAACACTCCTAGTGGAGTGGGCCCTCAACCCGAGCGGGCAAGGCACGCCTTGGGTTTGGTACGCCAAGGCGATGGCATAAACTATCCAGTGGGACATCCTCTGCTTGGAGAAAGCCTTTCCCTTCTGCTGGCCTCTGTAACCGATGAAGAGCTGTTCTGAGGTCCTAAAGCTTTGCGTTCTGTCCACGTATAACCACAGAGCGCGGACGGGACAGAGAAAAGCCAGGGCTGGGTCAGGGCAGCGCTTGCAGGTTCACCACCTGGTCCCGGAAGGGAGTGGTTGGAACCTTGGGCACATATCCAGGCCGGGGTCTCAGGATCACGTGAGAGTTAGCTGGTCCAAATTCCAGGCACGATTCGTCGACCGAAAATGCCTGCAGGTCCCCTACCCTCTTGATAGAGGCCAATGCAGTCAGCAGCAGTGTCTTCCAAGACAAGATCTTTAGCTCGGCTGACTGCAGGGGCTCAAAGGGTGCTCTCTGTAGTGCGGCTAGCACCAGAGATAAGTCCCAAGAGGGTATAGAATGAGAGCGAGGTGGATTTATTCTCCTCACTCCCTTCAGGAACCTGACGATCAGATCGTGCTTCCCTAAGGACTTTCCATCAACCATGTTGTGATTTGCGGCGATAGCGGCAACATACACTTTGAGGGTGGAGGGAGACAGCCTTCGCTCCAACCCTTCTTGCAGGAAGGAAAGCACTGAACTGATTGAACATCTTCAGGGGTCTTCTCAGCGAGAAGAACACCATTCGACGAACAGGTTCCACTTAAAAGCATAGAGGTGCCTCGTAGAGGGGGCTCTAGCAGAAGTGATGGTGTCTGCCACAGCCTGTGGTAGGCCACCTAGAACCTCCACGTCCCGTCCAGGGACCAGACATAGAGTCTCTAGAGGTCCGGACACGGGTGCCGCAGGGTGCCCCGTCTCTGAGTCAGGAGGTCCTTCCTCAGAGGAATGGGCCAGGGAGGGGCTGTCGCGAGGAGCACTAGTTCCGGGAACCAGGTCCGGTTGGGCCAGTACGGCGCAACTAACAAGACCTGCTCCTCGTCCTCCCTGACTTTGCACAGAGTCTGTGCTAGAAGGCTCACTGGGGGAAACGCATACTTGCGCAGGCCCCGGGGCCAGCTGTGAGCCAGTGCATCTGTGCCGACGGTTCCGTTGGACAAGGAGTAAAACAACTGGCAGTGTGACGTGTCTGGGGAGGCAAACAGGTCTACCTGTGCGTTCCCGAAGTGTCTCCAGATCAGCTGGACCACCTGGGGATGGAGTCTCCACTCTCCCGGGAGCACTTGCTGAGCACGATTGAGCAGGCCAGGAATGTGAGTGGCACGAAGCGACCTCAGATGCTTCTGACTCCAGAGGAGGAGATGGCGGGCGAGTTGCGACATGCGACGGGAGCGTAGACCACCCTGTTTGTTGATGTACGCAACGGTCGCAGTGCTGTCCGTACGGACCAGAACGTGCTTGCAATGTAGCGGCCCATTGAGGCGGCCCAGCGCAAGACGTACTGCTAGCAACTCGAGGCAGTTGATATGCCATTGCAGTTGGGGCCCCGTCCACAGACCTGAACCTGCAAGCCCGTTGTACATGGCCCCAGCCGGTGTCAGAGGCATCCGTGGAGACCACAGCATGCCTGGACACTTGTTCTAGGGGAACTCCTGCCCGTAGAAACGAAGGGTCCGCCCACGGGCTGAAGGTTTGGCTGCAATTCTGTATTATTGTCACATGGAATGATCCGCTCTGCCACGCCCATCTCGGGACTCGGTCATGTAGCCAGTGTTGAAGCAGCCTCATATGAAGCAACCCGAGCGGCGTTACTGCGGCTGCGGATGCCATATGCCCCAGGAGCCTCTGAAAATGTTTCAGTGGGACCGCTGTTCTGCGTTTGAACGAATTCAAGCAGTTCAACACCGACTGGACGCGCTCCTCTGTGAGGCGTGCTGTCAGGTTGACCGAATCCAACTCCATACCGAGAAATAGATCCTCTGCACAGGGGAGAGTTTGCTCTTTTCCAAGTTGACCCGAAGCCCCAACTGGCTGAGGTGAATGAGCACCATGTCCCTGTGTTCACACAACTGCTCTCTCGACTGGGCTAATATCAGCCAGTCGTCGAGGTAGTTGAGGATGCGAACACCACGCTCTCTCATGGGAGCAATGGCCGCCTCCGCGACTTTCGTGAAGACACAGGGCGACAGGGACAGCCCAAAGGGTAAGACTTAGCGCGGCATAGCGGTCCGACATGGGGTCTGAGTGTGCAGTGCAGCACTTACCTGCTTCCGCTGAGGCCCTGAGACCACTGGTAATTTCCAAATAATAACTGCTTCGTTATGGTCCATGCTCCTTATGCATTTTATGGATTCAAACTTTCCTGGTGTGATTGTGACCCATTTTAGGAGGCCCGAAATGGCTGAAAAATGCTTGCTCGTTTAAAGAACAGCAGGGCGCTCGTATTTCTGTGGACTAAGTGTTGGGTGTAAAGCACAATTAGCTTAGCCATATAAACACAATGATTGTCCTAGCTGCTGTGAGCCAATCATCGATTGTCATGTACTGGGCAGGAAATAATTGGGTCTCAGTTGAGCTCTTTTGCATGTTTCAGCCTACATAATCATACACATCTAAAACACAAAATTGAAAGTTAGTAGGGCAGTTATTTAACAACTTTTTCAGATGTTAAATTTGCACTTTTGGGAATATCAGCAGTATTAGTGTCACCACATAAAAGCAATTTCTTCAGGGCACTGGTTCAGCTGCTGAATAAATTGGTCACATTGTGTATAGTGAGGATATCCTTAACCGAGACATAATGTAGGACACAAAGACACAGTGAGACCGTAAAATGATTTACAAGCCCACTTAGCAACTCTGTTCCTCTGTAAAGTGGACACACATGCTGTACATTTTTATGAAATCATGGCCGACTCGCAGTTGTTTTTATAAAGCTGCACTATAAACAAACGCTACCTCACACTCTTTACTAAGTCGGGTTAAAAGGCTATTGGAAGTCTTCAGACATTCGCTTGTATAAGATAGCATTGCAATTTCCTTGAGCGTTTGGATATTTGCTAGTTATGTGCAAACATGAGCGGTGATGAAGGCTGTTAATTACTGTGATGGTCTTAATGGGACCGGAACTCCTCACAAATGATGGCAATGCTTCACTATGGGGAATCTTGGGAGCATTGTTGCATCTGAGAGCCCTTTTTTAATGCACAATGATTCCCCCCATCATTCTTTCTTTTTAGAGATTTATATAGTAATTATGTTGAATAGGCTGATGGATGTTTTCGCCTTGTATTTGTTCAGAATGAATCTGGGTATGAGGCGTGTGCCAGTTTACTTACTGAGATGTCGATTGCTGTGATTTGGTTGGGAAATATCACCTCGCATAATCATTCATCTGTGAAATTACTAATTATCTTTTGTAATTACAGAACTCTTACTTCATACTCAAAGTCGGCTTGGTTTATAATGTGATTGTGTGTCAAAAGTGTTAGTGTCATCACCCCAAAAAATTTAGGGGCGTGTTTACTGAACTATTGCGGCACTTTTGCTATTTTTATTTCAAGACAAAAATCTGCGTCTTATTCACTAACCACCCGCAATCCTGTTTAAGTAGATGCTATCTGTGCTGGTACAGTATATGCCTCCCTTTTATGTAAATTAGGCTAAACTCTGTGAAAGCACTGTTTAACGTTGTGCTACTAACGTGTGCGGGAAGCGGGTAGTAAAGCTGTTCATTCTTAGTGAATTCACCTCTACAGGAATATTCCAGGTTCCTTACAAGTTCAACTTAATCAGCATCATTTACGGAATAGCATTGATTACCACAAAACATAATTCCACTCAGGTCTCTCATTTTCTTAAAAAAAGTAAGGCACTTACAATGTAAGTGCTAGGACCAATATGTAAATATGACAATACTTATAATGTTATTTAGTTTGTTTGGATTTTTCATTTTAATTTTGGTTTAGTTTAAGTATTTCAGTTTAGCTTTAAAGCATTATTTTATTGTTTTATGTTTCTTGGGGTGCACTTATAATGTTAGTATGATTTTTACATCAAAATTTCTCATAATTTAGAAATAAAAGGCATTTTTCCTACCCTGAGTTTAGCACTCTGATTTGAGTTTGAAAGGGCGTGTCTGCTGTGAGACTTCAGTGTAAACGCCCGCTGCTGTGATTGGCTGACATCTTTGCATATGAAATAGGTATTACATGTGCAACTCTCTTGAAAACTTTTAGCACATTTTTACTATTACAGCTTTCAAGGTTAACTAATCGTGAAAAGTGTTGATTATTGCATTATATTTAGATTCATGGCATTATATTTAGATTGTGAAATGAAATTTTGCAGTGATGAGCTTTGTAGCCGATCTCAGACATGTTGAACACATGAATGCAGCGATCTCATCCTTGCAACTCAATTTCTGCACACTAATGAAATGCTTTCATCATAAATAACTATCATCACGTATGTTATTTACTTACTACTTGTCATGCGCGAATCAGTGGGCTGGGCTACAGTGGTAACGATGATGAAATATGCGTTACTCTTCTTCTGCAGAGGTGGTCTTTCACCTATAGGCACATTCCAAAACGTGGTTCTCTGGGCTTGATTTCATTAAAAGCTGTTTTTGTACTAAAAAGGAAGTTTTCCGTTCTTAAACTTACAGGATATTCTTATAGTGTGATGACCTCTTATATATCAAAAGCTCAAGGAAATTTTGATTTCTCAGTTTATGACCCCTTTTATTTATTTCTATTTATGTTTAGTTTTAGTAATGTTAAAAGTTCAACTTAAACATACTTTATTTCAGTTGTCTTAAGTTTTTCATCTAACATTTTATTTACTTCAGCTTTATTTCAATCAACATTTTTTTTTACTTTTTTATTTGATTTTTAATTGTTTTAGTTGACAATAACAGCATTGATTAGCCACAAGTCATGTGACTGTCAAGATTTTAGTGTGAAAATAAAGATCGCCTTCTAACCTTTTCTGTGTGAACTTGTGAAGTTTTAACAAGAGTTAATATACTATACTAAATATAATATAATGTATAATATATAATAAGCATCATATTTCTGATTTTAAATCCCCATTTACCTTATTTTAAGTGTTTCACTGTCAGTGTTACAAACAGGCTGACACGGAGAACAGATGGTAAGTGAAGCAGTCTTTATTAAGCAACCAGAGGCAAACGGGGCAGGTGAGTGAATAGCAGAGGTGAGCAGAGGAATGTAGCAGATAACTGGAGGATACTGTACTCTTGTCGTTGTAGATAGCGCGGGGTAACTCAAAGGGAGACACAGGAGACACGGAGACTAGGAGACAGGACACGGAGAACACTGGAGACTTGGAGGAGCGTGGAACAGGCAGGTAAGTATCACCGGGGAGTCCTTGAGGTAAGCAGTAGCAAAGCTATGTGCAAACGAGACCGGGCAGTGACTGAATGAATGTGTGGGCTTAAGTGCTGATGGTGATTGCCGGTGATGATGACATGCAGGTGTGTGTGATCAGTACTCTGGTGATGGAGTGCGCTGTGATTGGGAGAGGGTGGAGCCTGGCGTGCTTGTTACAGTCAGAGATGGCTAAGTAATGAATTACTGTAATTTAATTACTTTTCTCTTGAAAAAAAGTAAGGGATTACTACTCTTAATTTTTCTGTAATTTAATTAGTTACTTCTGATGTAATTGCATTAAATACTTTATAGGCTATAGTACAATTCTATATAAAACAATAGTGGGTTCAACATCAAAATTAAACATCTAATGTTAAAATGTATGTTTTTAATGTAACCTTCTCTCTTTAAAGGTGCTATATGTAAGTTTTTGACTGTACTAAAACATAATTAAAATACCATAATATGAGTTGAGTTCACATACTCGTTTCCCTGAAAAACAATGCTACAGCCAGTTATTTTACTTTGAAATGTGTGTTCCATGTCGGAATGTCTGTTTTTGTTTTGGTGTGTGCGATAATGCACGTTGCCAATTTATCCAATAGTATTTCGACATGCCAGGTTGCCAGTTGGCGAAAACACATTGTATTGCTGCCATAGTAGCCAGCAAACAAACTGGGTCAGAGATCGCAGATTCTTTCCAACCTAAAAAGCCTCGGCAGCCATCTAACAATCTCTATGAGCGGAAGCACGTTAAAACACGGATAAATGAACTCATCAACCTACAGTGTGTAAGTCTCCTCACCTTCCATTGTCAATTGCGCTCATTCCTGTTGCGTGTCCACAAACTGGCAACCCGTATGAGCATCGGGTCTGAGGAGGAGGGGGCGGGGCAAACAATATTTTGAATTTGGACTGCAGTACCCATTTCAACCACTAGCTGTCATTCTTACATACTTCACCTTTAAATATTTTGGTCAGTTTAAGAATAATTTATGCAATTTTGTATTATTTATCCAAAATAATTAAAAGAGCAGTTTCATGTCTATCCTTGTATTGTTTAACTCAACGAGGTTGGTTTGGGATTTAGAAAGTTATTAATAATAAGTAATGCAATACTTTTAAAATGAGTAATTAGTACAGTAATCTAATTACACTGTTGGAAGATGTAATTACCAGCTAATTACTTTTTTAGAGTAACTAACCCAACAGTGGTCACTGTGACCTCTTGTTTTATATTAAAAAAAGTAAGACTAAATTAGACTAAAAATAAATATATGTTTTTTGAAAATCAACATTATGCTACAAAGGCTGTCGATTAAATAACTATATTGAACTCTGAATATTCCTTTATTATTTACAACTAAATAGGCTCGTACCTTAATAGCACTGTTTGAACACCCATATGGATTCACAATTAGTAAGAGCTATCACATTTGTGTCATTATCGATCTGAAGACTTGATCTTTCCGCAGCTTATAGCCAGTTCAGTGTGCTGGTTTCATTTCAGTATCTAAAAGATTGTTGCCTTGGGCGAGTTTCTCATGATTCAGTCTTCAGCTCACTCAAGTCTGGCTCTTAGCTACGTATTGACCGTTTAGTGTCCACGTATAGACCGTTTCAATGACTTTGTTTACTGACCTGACCTAGATAATCGTAATAGTTTTTGTATAGCTGTGCACTGCTTTTCTTGCCTGTGTGACAGGCTAGTAGTTCATTTGAAAAGGTATCAATATAAGCTGAACAGAATGAGAATGAGAATGAGAATGAGAAAATGAACATGGAAGAAGGACGTGTGAATAGAGGGTAGTCATTATAGAGATTGACATTAAGGCATTGAAAAGATTACGTTTAAATGTATGTTCTTAGCAAACACTCTTTTCACCAAGAAGTGCACACATTGTGGAAGCAATTACCAGAACAGGTAGTTCGAAAATATGTGAAAGATTACCATTAAATCCTTGCATTATTTGACGTTTCCTGTCACTTACTGTAAGATTCTGCTGACAACCTGCAGGTTTGTTGAAGTCACAGATTTGCATAGAGCAAAGTCCCTTTCACATGGATTGATTTACGTCAGGACTTCAACGCACCTCTCGACACAAACGCATGTCTGCTTTGACCTCCACATGAAAATAAGAGCAGATAGCAAATAAAAGCCTCATTAAAAGGATGAAATTCTTGAAAAGAAAACCCTATTGTGTAGTTTGGCATCATTTTTTTTATTATAAATTCTTGAGAAAAAATATTAACTGCTTCACTACTTATTGATATTTTAATTAAAATGTTGAAATGTGGTGCGTCATGAAGTCATGTGGAGTGGCCAACATGCAAAAAAAAATTAAACAGGAAATGATGTCAGAGAGGACAATGTCAATCTTAAAATATCAGATAATTTGACCTTTTATTATATACTTTTATTGATGCAAGGTTAGTTTGGGATTTAAAATCTGGTGGTGTGCCACACTGGAAAAAAAAAATGTTGTTTCAACTTAAAAAAGTAAGTGTTCGTGCTTAGTCAACTCAAATATTGTCACTTAGTACAACTTAACATTTCAAGTTGACTAAACTTAAAATTTTAAGGCAACACGAACACTTACTTTTTTAAGTTGAAACAACATTTTTTACAGTGCAAAAACGTTTGATATTTATAAATTAATAATTCATGATATTTGTAAAAATGAATGAATAAATGAACTGTATGTTGAAAAATGTGGTTTAAAAAGTTATTTAAAATAATTATTAATCTGTACACTCACATTTATTCAAAGTTATAGGGCCTTATTTTAACGATCTAAGCGCATGGTCTGAAGCGCATGGTGCAGGTGCACTTATGGTGTGTCCGAATCCACTTTTGCTAGTTTAAGGACGGAAAAAACGGTCTTAGAGTCTCATCTCCCATTCCCTTTAAAAGCCAGTTGGGCTTGCACCATGGCAGATTCGCTATTTACATGGCGGAATTTGCAAGCGGAAAGACTGAACGCTTCTCCAGAGAGGAATCCTTTTATTTTTAATATTTAAAAATGTTTGTGTGCTGCTGCGTGTCCCTGTGTGTGTAATAAGGAGAGTGTAAGCATGTTGTGCACCCGCCCATAGGCTCATATTACTAACGCGCCCTTTAAATAACACAAAAAATACTGCTTACAGCAGTACAGTCGTTTTCAGTTGCCTCAAAATAGCAACGCGCCAACAATACGCCTGAACACACCCCGTTTTCAGACCAGCACGCTCATAGGCGAACAGATGGGCGCGAGTGCATTTGCTATTTAAACAACGTGGCGCTGGACGTGAAAATAATAACTGCGTCGGGCTGAAACTAGCAAAAAACACTTGCATCGCGCCTGGAGTCGCATTGCGCCAGGTGTATGGCATATTGTTGTACATACTGTACATTACAAATTCACATATTTTTTTTTTTTTTAAGAATGTGAATTTTTCAAAACCACATGAACTCAACATCAAATACATTTGTAAAAGAACTTTGCATATGTGTTTGAAAATAGATTTTTTTTTATCGTGGTCACTGTTATCACAAACTTCAATATAAACAATTTCATGTCAGTCACTTCTGCAAAATCAAATAATCTGAGCTATGCTATCCACAATAGCATTATACCTCTATAGTCCTACTGTATGACAATAGTTTTCTCTTTGGTGCTTATTTTTATTACTCCTGGAGGAAAGGAAGAAAGAACAACCTTTGAGCAATAAAAATTCCCTTTAAGAATGGCATAATTTGGCAGCACAGACAAGATATTAATACAGTGATGTAATCATGTGTCTTGAGGTATATGAGAGATCGTTTCATGCAATTGTTTCATATCACAGGATAAAGAGTTGCTAATAGAACATTCAGCTGGAGAATGAACTAGTTAAATCTGGGCATTATATTGCATTACGATACTGTTCATTCATACTTGTAGTGTCCACATGTATTCTGTTCACGTCTATATATGTTTAGGTTATTTCAGATTAAATTGTTAGTTAATCACTCATTTCTTAAGCTAATGACTTGAATTGTGCATGTCTCTGTGTTTGTGAATGATTTACTTTGAGATTGTTGTAAATGTCAATTACTGAAGTGCCTAAAGCTGAAAATATAGGGTTTACTTCTTCAAATTATAAGAAAAACTGCACAGCAAATCTCTTGACGCTAAGTCTATGGATGGTATATGGAATAAAGATTTTTTTATTCAGAGAGAGTGGCGGTCAAATTTCAGGCTGTAGTTTATCTGTGAGTCTGTGTTTGGAATGGAATGCAAATATTCATTCAGCAGTTTCAGCGGAAAAGCTCAGTAAGGTATACTTGCTTTTTCCTCTCAGAAATGGAGGCCTCTAAAGAATTTAGAATTTTACACATAAAAGAGTCTGACAGGAACAAACGATTGCGAATATATCATTGCTGTATTTTTTACATAGATTGTGGTTTTATGGTGTTGATAGAAAAATTATGTTGCTCTTGTATTAGAAAGTGTCATTAGGTATGGTTTGTTCACCTGGTACGGAAACCTCAATGTAAAACCCAAAACAAAAATACAATATAGCCTATAGTACGAACTGCTATAAGATACCTGTGATGGTGTGTATGCTTATTGTGTTTACAGTATGGTACTTTTAATACTTTTAGGTGCACCAGGTGATGTTGGAACACTCTAAAAAATCTTGGGTTATTTTTTCTACCCAAATCCTGGGTTGAGCCTTTTGGGTCACTTTTTGGGGAGTTATTTTTTCAGTGTTTTGGTAGTTCTGGTGTTACCCAGCTCCTGGGTCAGACGTAACAACCCAGTGTTTGAGTAGTTTTTGTGTTACCCAGATCCTGGGCAATCCGTGTATCGTTCGTTCAGTCGTTTTTTGATTTAACATTGAAAGTAGAAAAATGAGAAAACAGCTCGTTTTTCGTTTTTTTCTTTTTTTCAGAAAAACGAAAAACGAGATTTCGGCTTGATTTTTCGTTATTCGTTCAGAGGTAGAAAAATTAATAAACAGTTTGAATATTCGATTTCTACACGTGGGCGGAATTATACGCCCCTTTCTGCTGATTGGTCAGCCGAAGATCAAACTATTCCGTCATCAGTTCTTCCTCAGTTCACCACAGCAGATCCTGCGCTGCTACAGCTGTACGGATTCTTAACGCGTTTATTGCAACTACATTTCATATTTTTCTCATCAAACAACCAGACTAACGAATGGCTCGACACAACCCGTACCGTATTAAGTAAACAAAATAAATAAATAAATAAATATTTTAAACACTAATACAAAAAGGAAAGAATAATGCGTTGCAACCAGACAACCCGAGAACAACAGAGATATTAAAATACATAGGCTACTCTTTAATTTTATGATTTATGCCTTGTGTTTTATTAAAATGGATTATAATTGATATCTCAAAAGGGTGTTTGTGCGCAGCGCAAGCTGTTCCACACTCTCACACAGGACTGCAACACAAGATTTTCATTAAAGCCTGTAATAACTTGCCATTTCGGTTTGTTTCTCACCAAACCCTACAGTATAGGCCTACCTTCAGAGCGCTTGGAATATATGGCACGAGTTGCATAAATGGATTATGTTGCGACATATTTGCATCCGCTTAAAAAAAAAAAAAAAAAAAAAAAAACTTTGTGTGTGTGTGTGTTCTGAAAAAAGAAGGCAATAAGCATAACATCAAAGTAGTTACCCTAGTTCACACAGTTCCAATAAATTAGGTTAAATAAATTTAATAAACGAAATAAGCAGATAAACGCACCAGTCAGGCGCAGACCAGTTGTGTTCAGGAAATACGCAGCAGTTATTACTTTGAGTTTATTTCATATTGAGTATTTGTGAATTTGTCTACTCCAAAATAAATGTCCAATGACCCCCATATAATTAGGCTATAACAGTGATTAAGCCCAAAGTTAATGTGGGTGGGGGTAATGAACACAATATATAGATTATAATGCATCCTATGCATTTTGTAATAATACAGCACATTTTATAATTGACCGTATTTGCCAGAAAAGTCGCACCGAGTGTAATTCACACGACACCGGGTCATGTTGAGAGAGAAACACGCGAACGTTGCATTGTTGTAAAAACTGCATTTTATTATTAGCCTACATTGAGAAGTAGTGTAAAACACCGGTAAATAAAATACAACATTAACATTATAAACACTATTAACATGTAGGCTATGCGTAGCTATTTTACTTCCCCTCACTGTATGACAAATCCTTAAATTAATGGTATTCAGAAAAAAACAAGAATGAAAGATATAAGTGCCATATAATAAAAAATATACATAGAACCCTATATATAAAAATAGTCTATAGCCTATATTGTGCCATTTATTACAAACAACATTTATTTTAAACGCCAAGCTTAAGTGAATTTATTTGAACTGAAAATGTATGGACGTTGGGCTCGTGCATCTTTCATTCGGTCCAAAGTTTCCATATTTGCAATGTAACATTTGGATACTGTCATACTTTATATTTATGTAAAGAAGGCTTCATACTTCCGTCGAGTCCGCGTATAGGCTAAATCGGCATCTTCACATACAGAGATATGAGTTTGGAATAACAGCAAGTACTGACTGGCACAGCCTTAATATTGTACAACAGCCAAATTAAATTAAGCAGAATAACTTTTTATATGTTTGGTTTTATTTTGATAATGATCAGGCTGCGATGTCAAGTTAGCGATGCCAGAATTGATACGTTATGTGAGCGCGAGGCGCAGGCGACATCACTTGAATTTTTTCCTCATTCGATACAGTAAAATGTTTATTTTATTTGTGTAGATTTAAAATTACTACAAAATGTCATGCCTTTGAAAAAAAAAAAAAAAAAAAAAATTCAAGGAGTCTCGGTCTCCTTGAACATCTTTCTGGCACACACCAGAAACACGAACTAAAATACACCGAGTACTTGACGCGCCTACTTTAAAAAGTCAACATTTCGATTATTTGACGTTAAATGCATTATATAAGTCACTTTGGAATAAATCACGGCATGATTCATGATAAAAACGTGACTTTACAGTCCGGAAAATACGGTAGGATATAGCAAATTATTTCGCGGACCCCCTGGCACTTTGCTGGTCTAAAGCCGCTGGTCTACACAGAAGAAAGCCCTGTCTAGGCTCTGCCCCGGGACGGGTTGTGTCGAGCCCTTCGTTAGTCTGGTTGTTTGATGAGAAAAATATGAAATGTAGTTGCAATAAACGCGTTAAGAATCCGTACAGCTGTAGCAGCGCAGGATCTGCTGTGCGGAACTGAGGAAGAACTGATGACGGAATAGTTTGATCTTCGGCTGACCAATCAGCAGAAAGGGGCGTATAATTCCCGCCCACGTGTAGAAATCGAATATTCAAACTGTTTATTCATTTTTCTACCTCTGAACGAAAAAACGAAAAATCAAGCCGAAATCTCGTTTTTCGTTTTTCTGAAAAAATTAAAAAACGAAAAACGAGCTATTTTCTCATTTTTCCACTTTTAATATAGAATCAAAAAACGACTGAACGAATGATACATGGATTCTGGGCAAGACATAACAACCCAAGAGTTGAGTTATTTATCGCGGCATTCATGTGGTTTTTCGCGACCTCTTCAGGAGAGAGCAGTGCAGCTCTGTCAAATTGGTGCATGTCTTAGGTAAAATACATTTTATTTTATCTATGAATTTGTTATTATGCTGTGTATAATTCTATGCCAGCGATGTGAGTTGAGTGTTGCGTCTGTCTTTTCGCGTGATGGAAACGCCTGATGCCTTGCCATTGCATAAAATGTTATGATTTTATTTAAAAAGATACAGAATATAAATACTTAGGATGTTAAAGTATGTTCCCGGAACTGTACACTGATTGGTTATGGACAGGTTATGGAGTCAGTCACAGCAGGGCGGCGGTCTAAAGTTAGAAGTTTCCCCGCTGAACATGATACACGAGACGCACGAGATCCAGCGCCGTTACGATGGAAACGGGACAACAGAGACTGGCCGATTACACTTAAATGTTTATTTTTTACTTCTAATATTTGTTAAACAAGCTTAAAAAATGATATATAATATGCTATACTGTAAAATATGATCGAAAATAAAGGAATTATCCAACCAGTGGTTGTGTGGAGTATTTTTTAAAAAGTTAGAGGATTTAAAATAATCCGCAAACATTCATTCTTGTTTGAAGTATAAAAAAAAAAAAAGTAAGCAAGTATTACTGTAAAAATGAATCAACCCATTATGCTGGGTTAAATAAACAACCCAATTTGCTGGGTAAAATTAACTCAACATGTGTTCTGTCCTATATTTACCCAGCCCTAGGGTTAAAAACAAGCCAAATTAGGTTGTTTTTAACACAGTGTTTTTAGAGTGAATGTTGCTTTTGAGTCCACTTCAAATTTCCCTATCAGGGACAATAAAGTATATTTCATTTTGTCTTTACTCCGTGGCTGTGCTGGTGTGATGTAACCTGACTTTATTGTATTTATTCAGAGATCAGTCTGATCTCTTTGCTGATTGGTGGGATTAAGGATTAGTTTAGCTGTTAAGTGTCTAATGCAGATAGTTATCAATGCATTCAGCAATTATCAAATAGGATAACTCTTTCAGCATGTTTTATTATTTGGGAGTACGGACCCCCTACACTCTAAATAACACTGGGTTAAAAACAACCCAAGGGCTGGGTAAATATAGGACAGAACACGTTTGGTTAATTTTACCCAGCAAATTGGGTTGTTTATTTAACCCAGCATAGTTGATTCATTTTTACTATAATACTATTTTTACTTAATACATGAATTAATGTCTATGGATTAACTTAAACTTTTTTTAAAATACTCGACACAACCACTGGCTTGCATGATAATTCCTTTATTTTCAATCATATTTTACAGTATAGCATATTTTATATAGTTTTAATACATATTGCCAACATTTAAGCTCGTTTAACAAATATTAGAAGTAAAAATTAAACATTTAGAAGTAATTCAAGTGTATTATCCCATCTGTTATCCCATTTCCATCGTAATATGTTGTGGCTCAACCCAGGATTTGGGAAAAAAAAATAACCCAATATTTTTTAGAGTGTAATAATGTCAAAACAGCAGAGAACAGACATGAGAAATGAATCAGAACTGGACTTTATTGAAGATATCTTCAGGAACAACACACACAGGAACAAAAGGCAAAGTGTGAGATTCAACGGGTAAACTTAGCTTGTCTTTGATTTCCTTGCAGGTTTCAGGACAGAAGAAGATGATGATGCAACTGGACTGAAGAGTATGAAGATAGTCGGAAGATGATAACAACAGGAACGCAGGTACGTGAGTCAGGGAAGTCATTCACTGTAGTTCGTGACGAGACCAGACAACGGTGTGATAGTGGGATCAGGATTTATAGGAGTCCATGATTTTTTTGTTAAACATGCTATCTAGGTACTAATTTAATAATGACAGATTTCATGTATACAATTCTATGCGCTATAGTGTTCAAAATTTGGGGTTGGTAAGATTTTTGAAAGAAGTCTCTTCTGCTCGCCAAGGCTGCTGCATTTACTTGACCAAAAATACAGTAAAAGCAATAATATTGTGAAATATTATTACAATTTAAAATCACTGTTTTCCATTTTAATATATTTTAATGTAATTTATTACTGTGCTGCTGGTAAAGCTGAATTTTCAGAATCATTACTCCAGTCTTCAGTGTCACATGATCCTTCAGAAATTATTCTAATATGCTGATTTGCTGCTCAAGAAACATTTCTCATTATTATCAATATTTTTTTTTCAGGATTCTTTGATGAATTCAGAAGAACAGCATGTTCTAACATGTTTGTTTGACTGTCACTTTTGATCAGTTTAATGTGACCTTGCTGGATAAAAGGTTTTTGTTTTTCAACAGCAACAACAACAATAAACATTTTACTGAACCAAATGTTTGAATAGTAGTGTACAATATTTGGCAATACTGTACTGTTTGCTGTGATGCCAAAAAAAAAAGCCATTTTGAATTTTAAGTAACTAAACATGTTCATTAATATCATATACATAACTACACTCACCTAAAGGATTATTAGGAACACCATACTAATACTGTGTTTGACCCCCTTTCGCCTTCAGAACTGCCTTATTTCTACGTGGCATTGATTCAACAAGGTGCTGAAAGCATTCTTTAGAAATGTTGGCCCATATTGATAGGATAGCATCTTGCAGTTGATGGAGATTTGTGGGATGCACATCCAGGGCACGAAGCTCCCGTTCCACCACATCCCAAAGATGCTCTATTGGGTTGAGATCTGGTGACTGTGGGGGCCATTTTAGTACAGTGAACTCATTGTCATGTTCAAGAAACCAATTTGAAATGATTCGAGCTTTGTGACATGGTGCATTATCCTGCTGGAAGTAGCCATCAGAGGATGGGTACATGGTGGTCATAAAGGGATGGACATGGTCAGAAACAATGCTCAGGTAGGCCGTGGCATTTAAACGATGCCCAATTGGCACTAAGGGGCCTAAAGTGTGCCAAGAAAACATCCCCCACACCATTACACCACCACCACCAGCCTGCACAGTGGTAACAAGGCATGATGGATCCATGTTCTCATTCTGTTTACGCCAAATTCTGACTCTACCATCTGAATGTCTCAACAGAAATCGAGACTCATCAGACCAGGCAACATTTTTCCAGTCTTCAACTGTCCAATTTTGGTGAGCTCGTGCAAATTGTAGCCTCTTTTTCCTATTTGTAGTGGAGATGAGTGGTACCCGGTGGGGTCTTCTGCTGTTGTAGCCCATCCGCCTCAAGGTTGTGCGTGTTGTGGCTCCACAAATGCTTTGCTGCATACCTCGGTTGTAACGAGTGGTTATTTCAGTCAAAGTTGCTCTTCTATCATCTTGAATCAGTCGGCCCATTCTCCTCTGACCTCTAGCATCAACAAGGCATTTTCGCCCACAGGACTGCCGCATACTGGATGTTTTTCCCTTTTCACACTGTTCTTTGTAAACTCTAGAAATGGTTGTGCGTGAAAATCCCAGTAACTGAGCAGATTGTGAAATACTCAGACCGGCCCGTCTGGCACCAACAACCATGCCACGCTCAAAATTGCTTAAATCACCTTTCTTTCCCATTCTGACATTCAGTTTGGAGTTCAGGAGATTGTCTTGACCAGGACCACACCCCTAAATGCATTGAAGCAACTGCCATGTGATTGGTTGATTAGATAATTGCATTAATGAGAAATTGAACAGGTGTTCCTAATAATCCTTTAGGTGAGTGTATATGATAACTATCTCATTTTATGGGCTTTTTGTATTTATAGGCCTATACAGTATGCAGGAAGGTCTTTAATATATTCATTATTTTACATATTATGCAAAACTGTGTGGTCGACATGCAGGTATGATGGCAGCTACAACACGTTAGTCACATCTGCTTTCATTTAAATAGTGCAAGTACTGCTATGTGTTGCTTAAAAATCAACAAGAGAGTAAACGCATTTGCATTTTAATGAGGGAAAGCTGAAGCATTTGTTATGTTTGTTCGGTGGCAGCCCAGAAGAATTGACAAGCTTCTAAAAACGTTGAGTTCATGGTGAATAGCGCATTAATCATTGTGACTGGGCTTCCATTACAGCGAGTGGTCTGGAAGTAGCGTTCCACTTCATTATCCGTGTGGCACAGTGCGCTGTCATAATAGGCCGAAGAGAAGCGTGAAGACTTCAGATAGAGGAAGCAAAACAACTGCCTCGTCTCATTCCCAACAATCCGGGTGGGGGCTCAGTGATAGTCGCAACATGACTAGTATATCAACTTCATGGGTGGTCGAGAAGTTTTTAGATGAAGACTGGCATCATTACTGGTCTGCCAGTTTATGTGATTTACTTGATTTATGTGTGTGTGTGTGAGTGAGGGAGGGAAGGGGGGGGGGAGGTGTCATGACATTATCAAATGTAAAAAAAAAAAAAAAAGTGTAGGATTTACTTTGAAACAATTTTCACTCAGAAATTGCTAGTGAATTTCATAAATAATTACAAAGAAATAGCAATTAACACTTTGAATTTTGAAGTTTTATAGTTGAAAGACTGAAATAGTATCTTCTTGTAAAACGTATTCCAATAATCTTTGTTATATGTGTGTATATATATATAAAAATAACAAATTCATTAAGCCAATAAAAAATCATAGGATGGTGGTTTTCAGTGCTGCTGTCATAACATCTCAAAAACTTGGTATGTTCATGCTTCTTAAAAAGCTCAACTCTTAAAATTGAGGTTATAAAGTAAAAAAAAAAAAAAATATATATATATATATATATACAGTATATATTCACTGATCAGGCATAACATTATGACCTTCCTAATATTGTGTTGGTCCCCCTTTTGCTGCCAAAACAGCCCTGACCCGTCGAGGCATGGACTCCACTAGACCCCTGAAGGTGTGCTGTGGTATCTGGCACCAAGATGTTAGCAGCAGATCCTTTAAGTCCTGTAAGTTGCGAGGTGGGGCCTCCATGGATCGGACTTGTTTGTTCAGCACATCCCACAGATGCTTGATTGGATCGAGATCTGGGGAATTTGGAGGCCAAGTCAACACCTCAAACTCGTTCTTGTGGTCCTCAAACCATTCCTGAACCATTTTTGCTTTGTGGCAGGGCGCATTATCCTGCTGAAAGAGGCCACAGCCACCAGGGAATACCGTTTCCATGAAAGGGTGTACATGGTCTGCAACAATGCTTAGGTAGGTGGTACATGTCAAAGTAACATCCACATGGATGGCAGGACCCAAAGTTTCCCAGCAGAACATTGCCCAAAGCATCACACTGCCTCCGCTGGCTTGTCTTCTTCCCATAGTGCATCCTGGTGCCATGTGTTCCCCAGGCAAGCGACGCACACGCACCCGGCCATCCATGTAAAAGAAAGCGTGATTCATCAGACCAGGCCACCTTCTTCCATTGCTCTGTGGTCCAGTTCTGATGCTCACGTGCCCACTGTTGGCGCTTTCGACGGTGGACAGGGGTCAGCATGGGCACCCTGACTGATCTGCGACTATGCAGCCCCATACGCAACAAACTGTGATGCACTGTGTATTCTGAAACCTTTCTATTAGAACCAGCATTAACTTCTTGAGCAATTTGAGCTACAGTAGCTCGTCTGTTTGATCGGACCACACGGGCCAGCCTTCGCTCCCCACGTGCATTAATGAGCATTAATGACCCTGTCGCCAGGTCACCACTGTTCTTTCCTTAGACCACTTTTGATAGATACTGACCACTGCAGACCAGGAACACACCACAAGATGCCATCACAATTTGGCCCTTGTCAAACTCGCTCAAATCCCACCTCAGTGTTATTTACTTCACCTGTCAGTGGTCATAATGTTATGCCTGATCGATGTATATAAACACTAAGTACATTTTTAAGTTAAAATGAAAGCAAAATTTAATTTCTTTATGCACACTCCTGGTTATATTTGTCTTTGTAATATTTAATCAAAATAGTGCCAAATAGCGTGCTGTTCTTCAGAGGGGAGTCTATAGGTGCATAGTGTTTCTTTACAAGTGACATTGCCAACTACTGGCCTGGCATGAATAATCCAGAGTTTTTAGTCATTTTCGTGGATCCGTGTGAACAGTGATTGTTTTGACACCGTTGTCGTCTGTAAGGAAAAACTTTTCCGTTTTTAGTACATCGCTGTCGTGTAAACATACCCTGAATCTGCTTTTCTTCTCTGTTGATGTCACTTAAGCTGCATGTGTGAACTATTGGATAATGTTGCCCCACAGCCAAATAGTTTTTTAGACATTATTTCATCAGACTTGTATTTAGTTTGCCTCCATTCTGGTATGTACATTGTATTCAATCCAAGACTTCCACTACAGTTTTTTTTTTTTCTCATTGAATATCCCATTTTAATTGGAAATATGTCCCATTACATAAGTAAACTAGCTTGCAAATAGCTATTCACAATGACTTAAAAAAGCTTCTGCTTTTTTCCACATAAAAGTGGAGTTTAGAAAATATGCTAAAGAAAGTTTAGAAAATATGCTAAAGAAAGTTTAGAAAATATGCTAAAGTAATACAGAAAAGGTTGTCATTGCATATTTTGACATATAAAGTTTGTGAGATCAGTTCTGGCCATTGATTCATATCAAAGTTATCCCCTAAAATTCTTTTGTAAAAATGTAATATTATTCTATTTATATCTATTATATTATATTCATTGTTTTCATATATTTTAGAACCTAAATTTGCTTGCGCACCACTGTGTTTTTTGGACATGTACCAATGTAGTACTGTGGTATTCTTGGAAGTACCTTGGAGTTTGTTGTACTGTAAATGCCATCGTACATGAATTTAGGCAAGAACAAAAGATAAATATAACAATAACTATATTAGCATCCACACCAGTGGAAAATATTACTTATTATCACTGATTATTCTAAGCGCGCTGTTTTGTTGTCTGCCATTTTAAATGCTCGAGCTCTTAAAGCAGGATGGATTCTGATTGGTCGCCAATTTTGTTATCAAAGTCCCTTGAAGGCAAGCATGCAAGGTTAGCAAAAAAAGAAAAAAGTGTAATGCCTGCTAACGCTGTGGTCTGCAGGGAAGGAGACCAGAGGCCGTTTGTTTTTTGAATGGATGTCAGTGGAGTAGAGGCTTCACTACGCTGAATGAACTGCTTTTGTAGGAAAATGGCTTATCATTTGAATCGACAGTCCATCGGCTAATCTTCAACATGTTTGCTCTTAAACATTCGTTTTGGATTGGTCTATTTTTAGAGTTGACAGTCGCACAACTCTGAACAAAATTCAATGACGTCAAGGCTGTAATGTGATTGGTTATCAAGGCACACGTGATCCAAGTTAGCCGTTACGCTTACTCCAATGGTAGAGCCACGGACCCTCGTATCTCCTAATAATAAGACTGTGGCTGTGTCCGAAAGCTTAAAAAATGCTGCTTTCGAAGGCTGCATTCCAAGGTAGGAAGGCATCAAGGCACGTCCGAATCCAATGTTAGCTTCACTTCCTGTCTCCTGAGATACCATCTTCTGATCGATTTTTGAAGACAGCATAGATGTATCCAGTTTGTGTGTAAATGTACTTTTTTGCACCAACGTTTTCCACTTCTGATGTCATTTTCTCGGGAGAATTCTATTGTAGTAATTAAATATTTGCTTAGTTATAACCAAAGCTCGCTCTATTTTACTGTAGATCATTAAACCATTACGCTGCCTCAGAAATCTGTCCGAAATAAGTTTTGTGAGGTTCATGCGCAAACGCTGCCTAAAAAGTCATTGTCTGATAAGGCAGCGAGGCAACAAGTCAGCTGCCTACGTTTTCGGACACAGCCCATCAAAATCGCATATTCCCTTGAGTAGGTATTTATTTTGAATAAGTGATTACTTCATGACCGCTAAAAAAGTACCTTATATATAGTATGAATGTGTGTAGTATGAATGCAATCCATACGTACTACATTCGCCATGTTGTCATTATCATGTGACATACCAACGTCAGTTGCGTGGCTTCACTGCCATTCACAAATTTTCACCCGTGGCCTCATGGGACAGTAAAGTGTCCATCGTATACACACTTCAGAATCTCGCCGGAAGAAGTAGTTCATCCGGGTACTTTTTGCCTACTCTTTTATGAATACTGTGAGTTTCTGCTGTTGTCACATACTGTTTTTCGCCTAATATATAGTAGGGAAGTATGCGATTTCGGATGCAGCCCATCTCTGTTGTTATCGTTCATCAGCTGAACAAAATTGTTCTGAAAGTGATTCCAACTATATTGTTTCACTGTGCCGTTATCGTTATAGTTGTGGTGTGGACTCTGCTGCTCTTTTATACATTATACATACATTTTATACATCTATGGCCACCACCTGCAAAATCATTCCTTTTTGGGGTTGTCTTGCTGTTGCCTCTCCAGTGCACCTGTTGTCATTTTCATTTGCACCAAAGCGAGTGAAACTAATTCACTGTGAACTGATATACTGTGATGATTAAGTGTTCCTTTGATTTTTTTCAAGAAGTGTATTTAGAACGATTTTTAGAACGATATCTTTATTGTTATCATTATACTGTAGTTATCATCCTTGGTGTGAACACGTCTTTTCAGTACCATGGTATGTAAAAGTAAGTTTTTTGTAAGGGAATTTTTGAAGGAGAATTGTATGTGACATTATCTAGGGAACACTGTGTTTTGAACACCATTTCAAGCATTTACTCAACTCCCTCATTAACCAGGGACCAAGATGCAGCCAAAAACCAGGCGATATTGGTTTGAAACAGAGCGTATAGTGGAGTAATCCCTCATCTTGGGCTCATTGGTAACTTTTCATTCACTTCAGCTGTATTTGAAGTGAGTTTCAGCTAAAGTTTAACTTTTACACTAGTCAAGATTGTGTTAACATACAAAGAATTAAAAATATTGCCGGTTTGCCAAGTTGCAAATTCGCTATATTGGTTAATGAATGCAAGCATAATTGTTAGTGCCATTTTGAAGTTATTTTCTGGGCTGGCATGAATATTTTTAGTTGAAATTATTTATTATGACTCCAAAATGCATCAGAAGTTTTGAGTGATAGTTAAAGTGATAATTTCAACACAGCAGTGGGGAAGCGCAGTTGTGTGGCTTGAACAAAAGTTAATTGAGCAATCAATGTGTTTTTAATGAGCGACTGTCTCCAGAATATTTATATCATAATTTCTCTCTCGATGCACCAAGGTGACTTGTTCAGTGTCCTTGTGGTGAACACGGACAACCGGACCGTCGTTTTCGGCAGTCGTCGACACAGTCTACTGCTAATCTGATTGAGGACCAGGACTTTGACCGTAGGCCATTTCCGTACTACTGGAGAGACCCGTTTACTGATCTAGACAGCGTCTAATGGGTTGCTTTAAATAGATGGTGGCCTAAAACTGGTCCTGGGCGGCCCCTACGGGTCCCTGTACCAATATCCTGACTATAATAGATGACAGCTGTAGTGTAACAGCAATTAAAGTGCTGCATTTGTGGGCAGAGTGGATTTTCTACTTCCTGTGTTACATTCATTTTCTCCAAGAGTCTAATTTCCTGGTATTTCTAGCATTGCCTTATGTTACATTTGCCTTCTATTTGGAAAACAAATCACTTTCAGAATATGTTGTCATGGTAACAGGACTGGTTGGCAGGGTCATCACTCCAAGGGCATGGTGTTATGAGAGAAAAAATAATGACACAGTAGATGATCCTTAATGGCCTTCACTATTAAGTCAAATCACTCCAATAATAGGCAGGTAAGTGCAATGCAATTTTGCTCTGTTGGTGGTCTCCCTCTTCGCTTTCCCATTTTCATTAATGTTTGCATTATTTTTCCCCAATCACTTATTTTTCTCTTATGTAAGGCTGAAACGGAGGGGGAAAATGCCTGCACCTCAAAAAAATCCAGTACTATTGACTCAGCTGTCGTCATTATCATCGATGTTGACATTTTTAAGTGTGAAAGCAGAGTGAGTGATCAGAATTGATAGATTTTGATACCTGTGGGAAACATGCTGTTTTTAGCAGTAAGTTACACCTGTACATAGCTGTACATTAGCCTCCAAGGTACTGGATCCATGGCAATTTATTTATATAAAGCTGTGAATATACAGTATTTGTGCCAGTGGTGGCCTGAAATAAGGAGGAAAAAATGTTCTCTCTCTCTCTCTCTCTCTCTCTCTCTCTCACTGTGTGTGTGTGTGTGTGTGTGTGTTTTATCCAATTCATGTTCCAGCTCAATTTAATGTTTAAACAGCTTATGGAACCGTATTTATCTTACACTATACAACAAGCAACCAGTACTATATTATTTTTTGTTTACACTAAACAACAAGCAACCTATAAATGTATGAGAGAAAAAAAAAAAGATTTTTGGGATGCTGTCAAAGTTGCAAAATGTGATAGATATGTATATACACTGACAGGTGAAGTGAATAACACTGATTATCTCTTCATCACGGCGCCTGTTGGTGGGTGGGATATATTAGGCAGCAAGTGAACATTTTGTCCTCAAAGTTGATGTGTTAGAAGTAGGAAAAATGGGCAAGCGTAAGGATTTGAGCGAGTTTGACTAGGGCCAAATTGTGATGGCTAGACTACTGGAATACACAGTGCATCGCAGTTTGTTGCGTATGGGGCTGCATAGCTGCAGACCAGTCAGCGTGTCCATGCTGACCCCTGTCCACCGCCGAAAGTGCCAACAGTGGACACATGAGCATCAGAAAGCAAAAATGGTTCATGGTTTGAGGAGCACAACAACAAGTTTGAGGTGTTGACTTGGCCTCCAAATTCCCAAGATCTAAATCCAATCGAGCATCTGTGGCAACAAGTCCGATCCATGGAGGCCCCACCTCCATAGATAAGATAATTTAAAGTCATTATTGTGTTAAATGAGAAAAGCATCAAATAGACATTACAAAAAGTAGCTTTAGAAAGAAATATTTGAGTTGATTCAACATAGAATTTATTACGCATAAACTTTTTTTTTAATGAAGTGATACTCTGAATAAGAAACTAAAACTGCCAGTAGGTGGCAGTAAATGTCTAAATGGGTGAGTCATTGAGTCATTCATTCATTAGTTTCATTCAAACAGCTGATTCCTTCAGGAATTAAGTAAATTGTTCTCTTTATTTACATTTAACATTTATATTTAATCATTTAGCAGACGCTTTTATCCAAAGCGACTTACAAATGAGGAGAGCAATAGAAGCAATCAGACAAATAAGGGGCAACAACATGCAAGTGCTGTAACAAGACTCAGTTTGTCTAGCACAGAACACAGGTTTTTTTTTTTTATAAAAAGAAAAACGAATAGAAAAGTGCTGGTCTTAATTGGTCAGGTGCTGCTGGAAAAGATGTGTCTTTAGACGTTTTTTTTTAAATGGCTACAGACTCGGCTGCTTAAATTGAGATAGGCAGGTTGTTCCACCAGGTAGGAACGGTCCAGGAAAAGGTCCGTGAGAGTGATTTCGTGCCTCTTTGGGATGGCACAACGAGGCGTCGTTCACTTGCAGAATGCAAGCTTCTGGAGGGTGCGTAAATCTGAACAAGCGAGTTTAGGTATATTGGTGCAGAGCCTGTGGTTGATTTGTAGGCAAGCACTAGTGCCTTGAATTTGATGTGAGCGGCTATTTGCAGCCAGTGCAAATTGTGGAAGAGAGGTGCGACGTGGGCTTTCTTTGGCTTATTGAAGACCACCCTCGCTGCTGCATTTTGGATCAGTTGCAGGGGTTTGATCAGTTCAGGAAGGCCTGCTAGAAGAGCATTACAATAGTCCAGTCTGGAGAGAACAAGAGCTTGGACCAGGAGTTATGTGGCCTGTTCTGATAGGAAGGGTCTAATCTTCCTAATGTTGTATAACGCAAATCTGCAGCACCGGGCTGCTGCAGTAATATGGTCAGTAAAGTTTAACTGATCATCAATCACAACTCCAAGGTTCCTGGCTGTCCTGGAAAGAGTTATGGTTGATGAGCCTAGGTGAATGGAGAAATTGTGATGAAGTGCTGGGTTGGTTGAGACCACAAGCAGTTCGGTTTTCGCAAGGTGATGGTCCTTCATCTAGCCAGAAATGTCTGGCAGGCAGGCTGCAATACGAACAACGATTGTAGGATCATCTGGTTGAAATGAGAAGTAGGTGATAGGAAAAGCCTTGCTTCTGGATGACAGATCCTAAGGATGACATGTAGATGGAGAAGAAAAGTGGTCCAAGCACTGAGCCCTATGGAACCCCAGTAGCTAGATGTTGTGACTTAGACACCTCACCCCTCCATGACACCCTGAAGGACCTACCTGAGAGATAAGACTTGAACCACTGGAGTGCAGTTCCTGAGATGTCCATCTTCATGAGTGTTGATAGGAGGATCTGATGTTTGACTGTGTCAAAAGTAGCAGACAGATCCAGCAAGATGAGTACTGTGGATTTGGAAGCTGCTCTTGCCAGTCTCAGTGCTTCAGTAACCGAGAGCAGGGCAGTCTCAGTTGAGTGACCGCTTTTGAAGCCGGATTGGTTGTTGTCCAGGAGGTTGTTCTGTGCAAGAAACATAGAGAGTTGGTTGAACACAACTTGCTCAAGTGTCTTTGCAATGAATGGAAGAAGGAATACCGGTCTGTAGTTTGTAGTGCTGGATTTAGAGAGGGTTTCTTAAGCAGTGGGGTTACCCAAGCCTGCTTAAATGCTGTGGGAAAGGTCCCGGTGTGAAGAGAGGTGTTGATGATGTGAGTGAGTGCAGGAGTAACTGAAGAAGAAATAGCCTGAAGTAGATGAGTGGGGATAGGATCAAGCAGGCAGGTAGTAGGGTGATTGGAAAGGATGAGTTTGGAGACTTCTGCTTCGGAGAGCAGAGAGAAGGAGGGGAGAGTGTGCGTGTTAGCTGTTAAGATGTGCGTGTCAGTTTGTGGTGTGGAGAATTGGCCGCTGATGGTGGAGGTTTTGTTTATAAAGAATGTTGCAAAGTCGTTAGCTGTAAGAGTTGATGAGGAAGGGGAGGGAGCAGGACAAAGGAGAGAAGAGAAGGTTTTGAAAAGTGTGCGAGAGTCAGAGCAATTGTTGATTTTGTTGTGGTAGTATGTCGTTTTAGCAGTGGAGACATGTCACATGATCCCTCAGAAATCATTCTAATATGTTAATATGCTGCCCAAGTAACATTTATTATTATTATCAATGTTGAAAACAGTTGTGCTGCTTAATATTTTTGTGGAAACAGTGATACAATTTTTATTTTTTTTGATGAATAAAAAGTTCAAAAGAACAGCATTTTTTTTTTAAATGGCAATTTTTTCTAACAATTAAAAAATTGTTAGTCACTTTTAATCACTTCATTGTATCCTTTCTGAATAAAAGTATTAAAAAGTTAAAAAAAAACTTGCTTTATCGGCTGATGTCACTATTGGACAGTGTTCCTTTGGAAAAGTGATTATTCAATGTCATATTTCTTAATATTTGTGTTGTCTTGTCTTGTCTTGTCTTGTTTATTATCTCATCCAAATAATTTGTTTGCTTGTTTTGAGAGGCATTTTCACCCTTGATTCCTCTGTGAAAATGCCCCGATAGATGTATTTTGGCAGGTTATTTAGACGATCAGGTGATGTGCATAAAAGAAGAGAACACTTGCTGAAAGACATCCTTCCTTGACATCAGCTCTTTAGACTGCCATGTAGGTTATTCAGATTCCAGAATATAATATAGAGTCTGTATGACTCCTGAGTGCTTTTACCCCCCCCCCCACCCGCTGTGGAAAATTGCAGCAAACATATCAGTCGCATTCCAGCAACAGGCTGAGATTATGTCTGCGTACACGTGCCAATATGAATTTCTGTACACGTGAAGAATGACTTTCAGTATCAACACAGTAAATCTGTGTTCATTTCCTCTAGAGTGTGGAGGCACAGATTGGGATATCATGTAACATGGAAACTGTGATGAATCCTAAAGTACGTCCCAATTCACATACTTGTGCGCTATTCTATGATGTTTTGCAGTATAAATAGTGTTAGTGTGTTCACACTGAAAATTCCAAATTCCTTTAAATACCTAGATGATGCACTTAATTTACCGAAAAAAAAACGAAGTGTGGAATGTTGGATACTTCACGTACTCAACTGTCGCCTTATGAAATTTATGCACTACACTGTTGAGTACATAGTGTATAAGTACATAGTGTGTGCGTCATTTGGGACACAACTCTAGGGTATACATGGGTTTTTTCTTTAAATCACAAACCATATAGAAATACTTTCTTGCATTTCTGCCTGAGAGTAGCTTTTCCCTTTTGTTCTGTCACTGTCAGCAAATGGTCTTTAATATTTAATCAAGAACACCTTTTAGTAAAAAAAATTTAAGGTAAACTAATTGGTTTTATTTGTTTGCTCTTTTTTTATCTGTACCATCGTATCATTTGAATCCCACCAAGAACTACTGAAACATGTTATTTCAAACCCATATGATTGCAAACCCACTAGAATGCAAAATGAGATATTTGTCAGTACTGTTTTCATATAATGATAATAAATGGTGCACTGTATTCCAATGCTATATAGCCAAAGTCATAGTCGTGCATTGAAAATATACATTAAAAATATATATTTTTTTAAATCCTCTCCACTGTAGTCCTCAAGTCTCATTTGTTTACGAAAAATCATATTTCGTGTCACAATGGCTTTAGAAGAGTTGAAATATAGTGATCAATTCATATGGAGCCCATAGTCACCATTCACTTTCATTATATGAAAGAGCATCAACATTTTGCTAAATTTCTCATTTTGTCTTCCACAGAAAAAGAAAATAATATTGCATTTGCTGCTATATTTAACTTCATTTTTCAGTCCAGGTCAAATATGTTCAAGTTAATTGGTACCACCTGTTTTACACTCAGGCAATTACTGTAAGAAATGAAGATGTTTTTAACTTCTTATGTTTTGCTGCAGCATAAATGTGTCCAGGTGATTATTTTATTTTATTATTATTATTATTTTTATTATTATTGATCGATTGATTGATTGTTATCTGAAGACCACATAAAATTTTTAAAGGGGACCTATTATGCCAATTTTTACAAGATGTAATATAAGTCTCAGGTGTCACCAAAATGTGTTTGTGAAGTTTTATCTCAAAATACCTCACAGATCATTTATTATACCATGTTGTAAATACCCATTTTTGAGTGGAAGGAAAAACATGCTGTTTTCGTGCATGTATCTTTAAATGCAAATGAGCTGCTGCTCCCCACCCCGCATTCCAGAAGAGGGCGGAGACTTTACAGCTCGTGCCTCGGATTAGAGGTCTGCGCGGGACTATTTTTTTTTTCCTGCTCCTGCCCGCTCCTGCTAGGTTCTATTCCGCACCCACCCGCTCCTGCTGAAAATTCACTCTGTGTTCTCCCGCTTTCCGCTTAGAATGATTTTCTTCCCAACCCGACCGATCCTGCTAAATTTAGACCTTGTTTCCAGATTTAAATTTCCCCTAAATAAAGGGGAATATTGCACTGTCATATTGCACGTCTTGTGAGTATTAAACTAAGTTCTCTTTCATGTCTTATTGCACTTAAACTGTCAAATACACGCAAGGTTATGTCAAAAACACAGAAAGTTCACATAAACACAGTCAGTTATGTGTGTAAACGTAAACAGCATGGAAAGATGTGTATATTAGATCTGTGTATTAAAGCGAAAGCAGCGTAATATTCAGTACCTACTGCTGTATATGCTGTTAATATGAATCAAACAACAAAAGAAAAACAGAAAATCGTTCACTGCTCTTAATTGAATAACTTTAGTAGCTTTAATAAGAATACCTTTCTTACTTGAATGCTGCTGTTAAACGAGATAAACATGGCGGACTGTGTACAGATCACTCAGGGCGGGGTCTGTCAGCAGTTGTGGGCAGGGCCTGAACAATGTGATATGTCACATTGCTAGAATCTTCAAATGGCTTGTTCTGAGACACTGTTTATTATTTATGGGGATTTTAAAAAAAGAGGAGTGGGTGGATTTTTACCATTATAGGGTGGCTGTGTACACACACTGCCGACACACACTTATGTTCAAACACCATGTAAAAAGGAATTTTGCATAAAAGGTCCCCTTTAAAGCTTTTAACCATGGAAATTTTATTACAAAATTTTACATTTAAAAAACTAAATACACTTTGTCAATATGGTGTCATTTCCACCATGTTCAACAATTAAGCAAGATATACACTATATTGCCAAAAGTTTTGGGACGCCTACCTTTACATGCACATGACATCCCATTCTTAATCCGTAGGGTTTAATATGGAGTTGGCCCACGCTTTGCAGTTATAAGAGCTTCAACTCTTCTGGGAAGGCTTTCCACAAGGTTTAGGAGTGTGTTTATGGGAATTTTGACCATTCTTCTAGAAGCGCATTTGTGAGGTCAGGCACTGGTGTTGGACAAGAAGGCCTGGCTCGCAGTCTCCACTCTAATTCATCCTAAAGGTGTTCTGTCGGGTTGAGGTGCAGGCCAGTCAAGTTCCTCCACACCAAACACGCTCATCCATGTCTTTATGGACCTTGCTTTGTGCACTGGTGCACAGTCATGTTGGAACAGGAAGGGGCCATCCCCAAACTGTTCCCACAAAGTTGGGAGCATGAAATTGTCCAAAATGTCTTGGTATGCTGAAACATTAAGAGTTCCTTTCACTGAAACTAAGGGGCCAAGCCCAACCCCTGAAAAACAACCCCACACCATAATCCCCCCTCCACTAAACTTCACACTTGGCACAATGCAGTCAGGCAAGTACCGTTCTCCTGGCAACCGCCAAACCCAGACTCGTCCATCGGATTGCCAGACAGAGAAGCGTGATTCGTCACTCCAGAGAATACGTCTCCACTGCTCTAGAGTCCAGTGGCAGCGTGCTTTACACCACTGCATCCAACGCTTTGCATTGCGCTTGGTGTTGTAAGGCTTGGATGCAGCTGCTCGGCCATGGAAACCCATTCCATGAAGCTCTCTACACACTGTTCTTGAGCTAATCTGAAGGCCACATGAAGTTTGGAGGTCTGTAGCTATTGACTCTGCAGAAAGTTGGTGACTTCTGCGCACTGTGCGCCTCAGCATGCGCTGACCCCGCTCTATGATTTTACTTGGCCTACCACTTCGTGGCTGAGTTGCTGTTGTTCCCAATTGCTTCCACTTTGTTATAATACCACTGACAGTTGACTGTTGAATATTTAGTAGTGAGGAAATTTCACGAATGGACTTATTGCACAGGTGGCAACCTATCACGGTACCACACTTGAATTCACTGAGCTCCTGAGAGTGATCCATTCTTTCACAAATGTTTGTAGAAGCAGTCTGCATGCCTAGGTGCTTGATTTTATACACCTGTGGCCATGGAAGTGATTGGAACACCTGAATTCAATGATTTGGAGGGGTGTCCCAATACTTTTGTCAATATAGTGTAGTTACCAAGGAGAAAAAAGGAAAAATCTGAAGTATCAAGATAAAGCAGCATTCATTCATTCATTCAAAGTCTAATTTTAATCTGTTAGTCTACAGGTGTTTTTTTTTATTTTTTTTTTATTTTTAAGCATCTTCACTTAAAACTAATTACATCAATAAGAACTGGGATCCATTGCAGCTGTTCCTCATCTGGAGGCTCACTGTCCTCCATACATCGTTTTCATTCTCAGATAAGGTATAACCACAAAAAAAGGCTGTCTTGTCTCACTCTCTCGATACCTTCCCATCTGTCTCGAAGCTTCCTACATGTATGGCCATGGGAAGAACAGAGATTTACACATTACGGTAATATTCTGCCTGACTAACATTCATAACCGGTGAAAAATCCTGCTGTTTGCTCCTCCACTGTGCCACGAGAATTAATATCGGCCTCATTTTGATAAGCAGAGCATATTAAACAACAGATGCATAGTTTGTTAAACACAGCTGCACCTACAGTGGAGAACATTTCTCACAGACATCTGCCTGTCTGTTAGTTCACTGGAAAATCTCTCAGAAGTAAAAGCTCATTGTCTAAATTGGTGCCCTGTTGCAAGCACAAAACGTGTTTTACAATTCACCTTTTGCGTAAAGATTAGTTTCTGAGTGGCATTATAATCTGTGGACTTGTTTATCAGTGGTACTTTATAAGAAAAGGATAAGCGGCCAGTCTGTTTAATCACAATTCAGATTAAAACAAGGTTTTTAATTATTTTTAAGGTCATTATCTCTGCACTGATTTGTATGTCTGCAGCTTTTCTTAATTTTTTTCTTAGAGGAAATCAGCGAGTCTTTAGCATAGCAAGATTTGTTTTCGCTCAAGCATATTTTCAAGAGCAATTCGTTTGCTTTGTCTTCTACCTTTTGACTTCTGTGAATGTCACTTGCTTTTTATATGCGAATATGGGCAGGGAATGATAAAGACCTTGCATCAAATGGACTTTTCAAACATGTATATAAAAGCTTTTTGATGACAGGTAAATAGCTGTAAATTGCATTTTGAGCGATTGTTTGTCTTTGTTTTGAATTCTGGCTGAATAATGTGTGCCTCTATGAATGGCAAGAAAATTACTTTAAATATGCTTGTGGGGATGTTGTATGTTTTTCAAGAGACCCGGTCAATATTTATCATCATTACTTTTGTTGCCAAGTGTCATTTAACAAATTAAGAACCAGTTAAAACTAATTTTCCCCAAACTTTGGCATGTGTGACTAAATGTCTAAAAGGAAAAAAAAAAGTTGTCAACTTTTTCAGCCATGTTTACTCTACGCATTGTTTTCCACAGGACGTTCGTTTTTATGTATAGGTAGCAAGGACAAATATATGGAAGCTTGTTTTGCTCCACAGAATAGAAAAAAAATTAAAAGGTATTTGCGACTGTTTATATCTCACAATTCTAACTTTTTCCCCCCTCAGAATTGCAAATTTATATCTCACAATTCTGAGGGGGGAAAAAATCAGAATTGTGTGATATAAACTTGTAATTTTGGCTTTTTACTGAGGCTCAGAACTGCCATAAAAAAGTCAGATTTGTACAATCACAATTGCGAGTTATGGAGTCTGAATTGCAAGATATAAAAGAGAAAAAACTCTTTTTATTCCAAGGTCAAAGCAAGCTTCCATACAAATGAGTTTGAACAACACAGCTCTATTATTTTCAAGTCAGTGAAACTGTTAAAGCCTGCTTTGTTGCAGACACATTAAAAATGCTGACGTACCGGTGGGAAAATCACAATATCAGCCCACATCTTAAACACACCCCATCCTTATTACTCCAGCTCACAAACACACTCCAGTTATTTGGTGCCAGATTTCACCAGTTTACTCCCATCAGCATTATTTAGTGCTTACTTAAGAGTATTTTAAGATGCAGGATGCAGATTTTTTAAATGCATCCCTGATTAAATATCCATCTTAAACCAGCCTGGTTTGCTGGAACCAGCTTAGGTTGGTTTAAGCTGTTGGTTTTCTCATGGAGTTTAGATTTCTACTTATTGCTTTTGTTTTTAGTATAGTTTCATGATTTGGAATCCATGAGCCACGGAAATATCTGTGGAGTTCTAGCTCTATAAAAGGCGTAATGTCAGCAGGGCTGAACTGGCTGTACTTTCCTCTTACACCTTGTAAATATCTGTAATAATGGACTGGCCATCCATCAAGATCCAAAAACCCACAATATGGGGGCTGAACAGTGCATTGCTGTTGACTTCGATCGATCACAAATTTATCACAGATAACATCTTTAAGCTTTTTTGTATCTCATAGCTATTACACCTACAGCTTGGCTTTCAAACTCACAATCGCATTGATCCGCAGAGTTGATACACCATTCACTTTTTTTCCTGCTGAAAATTTGTAACTTTCAGTACATAAGCAGAATTTTACACTATAAACTCAATACTGTGGTCATAAAAAGTATTTGTACATTTAAAGGTGCAGTAAGTGATTTCTGAGAATCATTGTTGAAATTTAAAATCAACCCAAAAAAACACACCCTTCCCTTCATTGCTCCGCCCCCAAAATGCACAAACACGCAATGCAAGAGTGGATGTCTCTTTATCATAGCAGAAGTGAAGCAAAATAAAGCTTAGCGAAAAATATAGCGAAGATGACGAATGAACAAGGAAGAACAAAAACTGAACATACAGTACACGAGTATATACAAGCAAGAGTTGTATGAAAGGTAAGACAGGTTGTTAGTCGCCATCAGCACACACTCAAAACCGGTGTTACTCACGTATGGAGCAGAAACAACGCAACCTTGGCGTCTGTTTTCAGGCCTTCCCGCTGATTGTCTCTCCAGTGCTGGAAAGCTTTTCTAATATTAATGCAGTTCCTAAAGCTCTTGCCTGATCTTAACCCTTCTTTTTCCAGTGATATTCCTCTGAGCTTTTCTCTTTTGTAATGTCTCTCAGCCATCTCTCTTTCTACAGTCTTTCTTCACATCTCCCTCTTGCTCACGCTCTCTCCTCCCCCAGTGGACACGCCCCCTACTGCTGATACAAGTTTGTTGTGGTACTTGGTCCGATCCACTTTCAACAGCGTTTTTCAGAAATGGCTTACTGCACCTTTAAGTTGCACTTAAAATGTTTGAACCTAAATGCATTAAGGTTAATGAAAAATAAGAGTGTGCAAATTAGATAGAAGGAAAAATCTTAATAGTGAAAAAAATACAGTTTGGAAAACATGGAAAAGCACTTTTTTAAAATTATGTTGCTTTATATGATTCTGAAAAACCTTTATACAATTTTCAACAAAAGTTTAAATTTAATGACTCTAAGATTTCTCTGTGGTTTAACCATCTTAGGGCCAGATTTACTAACAACTTACGCCAGCGCAGACCCTCTTTTGGCGTTAAAAAAATGACTGCCAGGATTCACTAAAGACATGCAGTTAAAAATTAGCCCTGAATAGGCGCGGACAGTTATTTTTGCGGCTGACCTTATTGGAGTTTCCCTTTCAGACACAAAATTTATGGAAGGAATGAATCACGCAAGATGATTTACAAATGTTTGCGCATTTGCGCCATTATTTACCGCCCAAAAAAAGCATGTCTTAAACCAGGCGCTAATTTACGCTGCTCTTGGTGGATTGCGTTGGTCATTATGGTCGTCTGTGTTCTTCAATTTGCGTGTCGTCAGTAGATCCCGCGCAGAGCTTTCCACTCCCATCAGCGTTTTTTTGGAATTGCGCTCTCATGCTAATTTGCCGTTTAGTAAGTCTGACCCTTAATCATTATTTTCAAGTTTTCAAATATATTTTTTAACCTAAAAAGTTAATTTTACAGATATCATGAATTCATGTACTGTGTATGCAACGCTATCTCACGACCAGTTCGTACGTATTTTACGAGGTGGCTAATTCGTACGAATTTGTAAGACCTCACTCGTACGAATTTTTGCGATTTGTCTAAACCCCAGTGACGGGTAGGTTTAGGGGCGGGGTTAGGGGGAGGTCATTCGTACAAATTCATACGAATTGGGCAACTCGTAAAATACGTATGATTTAGCAAAAATCGTATAAATTCGTATGAGTGAGGTCGTACAAATTCGTACAAATTAGCAACCTCGTAAAATATGTACAAATTGCCATGAGATCAGGCTGGTATATCAAAAGGTTTTGGGGAGTCACACCACATGACATTTTACACCCTGAATAACCTTGTTGTTAAAAGCTCAAATTATGTGAAAATTTAAGAATGTTATTGATATTGACACACATGAGGGTCTGAGGGGTTCTCTCTATGACATAATTTCCTGTTTTTTGTTGGTTGCACCACATGACTTTGATTTGGCGGACAATGTTTTTTTTCCTTCAGAACATTAATCAATGAGAATTTTTACATTTAGTTAGAGGTTTTTTGTTTGTTTTGTAGTTGTTTTTTCTTCATTGTGATATCAGGACAGCTGTATCACTTTTACATTTTTGAAAAACAATAAAAAAAATAATGAAAATAATAGAAAGAAATTTAAATAAAAGATTTAAAACTAATAGACAAAAATAACTAGATTTGTTTCATTGACCCCTGGAAAAACATTAATGCTGGCCCCCCCCCCCCCCCCCACGCACCCCCCCATCTCCAGTCAGAGTAAAGTACTTCTTAAACGTAACCAGTATAATTTATCAGCATGGTGACATGTAATAAACATGCATTGACAAGATCTGTTTTCTATCCTCACTTTGAGCCACTGACACTGAGCTGAATGTGTATGCTAACGGATAGCTCTCTGCAGGTATTATAGACCTTGTTCACACTGATATCACCACACCAGGTTATTCTCTCCCTTCTTTTCACAACTCAGCAGTGGCAGCAATGAGATCATTCCCAGCGGTGTTGAAGAAGTGCAAGGTGGTAGCACCATATGTCATTCTGAGAGTCCTGAAGCATCACGATCTAGCACAACACGGCTTCATCTTTCTTGTGAGGTTCTGGCCTCTATTAGCCAGCTGCCTTCACTGCCATCAGGTGCTGTGTGGTTTTCTGTGGAACTTTAGCCAACTTCACTTCCTTTCTGGAACAAATTACCATGCATCTTTTTTGCGTTTGTTGAAAGCATGCAGTACTATACAAATGGGCCGCATCCACAATAATTGCCCTTGGACACTTGATGAGTCTGTCCACAGGCAGTGGATGTTCATTTCTTTCAAACGGAGCATAAAGAAACACATTAAACTAGCCTCCAAAAGCAGTGTTTAAAGGAACATTCCACACAAAATTTATATTCATTCTTAACCCTCATTTTGCTCCAAGCCTATATTGCTTTCTTTCTTCCGTAGAACACAAAAAGGAAAATATTTGAAGAATATCCTGGCTGCTCATTTCCATGTTATGAAAGTGAATGGGGACTGGGAATATTGAGCTTCAGAAGTAGGATTTAAAGGACAAGTGTACACAGAACATTTTGTAATTTGCTCAACCTTATGTTGCTCCAAGCCTATATGACTTCTTTATTACGTAGAACACAAAAAGGAGAATATTTGAAGAATATCTTGGCTGCTCTTATCTGAATGGGGACTGGGGCTATCAAGCCTTAAAGGTGCACTGTGTAAATTTTAGCGGCATCTAGCGGTGAGGTTGCAAATTGCAACCGCTCACCACTCCCTTTCGAAGCACATAGAGAAGCTACGGTGGCCGACACAGGACAAAGATGTTGTCGTCTGAGACAGCAGAGAGTAGCTAGCGGTCTGTAGAGCAGTTTGTCCATTTAGGGCTACTGTAGAAACATGGCGGCGCAAAATGGTGACCCGCGGTGTTTGTAGATAGAAATGGCTCATTCTAAGGTAATAAAAAAACAACGGTTCATTATGTAGGGTCTTTATACACCACTGAAAACATAGTTATGTATATTATATTGCATTTCTGTCAATAGATCCTCATAAATATTACACAATGCACCTTTAAAAAAAGATTTTACAAAAAAATTATCAACTTAAATTACGGTCTGTTCCTCGCACAAAACTACCTTTTAAACACTTGAATTACAGAACACTTAAATTATTGCTAGGGTGACCAGACGTCCCGTTTTTCCTGGGACAGTCCCGTATTTCAGCTCTATTTTTAGTGTCCCGACTTACTATGAAAAAATCATGTTTTGTCCTGTATTTCTTCTTTCCTAAATTGTCTTTGCTAGGTGATCATAAAAGCAACTAGTAGTCTTCAGTCATGCGAGAATAACCTAATCAAAGGTAACCAATCTCGTCACAGTATATTTTGGAGAACAAAATTGCCATCCAATCACAATTCGTTATCGATTAACTTGCAGTTAGTAAAGGCAAGATATATTATAGAGCGCTGAGCAGATGCAGATCGAGTCAGAAGCGGAGATGTCAAAAAAGCATGCGTGTACATTTAAGGAGGATCTTCAAAAGGAGTTTATCAAGTTTTTATGCACAGTAAGTTGTGTAAAAAACTCGGTATCGTGCTGAATGACACACATCAGAAGCACTCTCTCAGACAGCGCATGATCCCAAATTCTCATTGCACCTGAATGGTCAAATACAGACACAGTTGTCAAAATGCATATTATGTGTGGAGTATCTCACGTAATTACAGTTGATTATGGATTAAGTGAATGTAAACAGCTCAGTGAAAACCAGATGTGTCAGTATATTACATAGACTGTAAAAAAAAGATGGACAACGCACCTTCACTGTTTTCCATTGTAGTAAGTGAAGCCACCAGTGTCCAAATATGGCGCTGACATCTTGAGTCTCGAGTCTGCGCAGTACTGAGCGCAAAATGGAGCCGCGATATCAAGGTCCTGCCCACAATCACACGCCCCTAATCTTTTTGTGAAATAAACAGTTATGGAAATGTAGAAATTAAAGGTAAAGCTCCAATCTCCTCCCGAAGTTCCGTAAAAAGTCTGTTGGTTCCCTCAGTGACTACTTCACTCAGAGAAGCTGTCAATCATAACGTCACACCCCTGTTTTTATAGCATCAAATAACTAACTAAAACCAAACTTATTTAAAGAACGAACACTTGAACTACATCAGCGTGATAAAAACTGCCTAAAATGACAGAAATGATCTTTGGAAAAAAATTATTTGAAGTGTAATTTGATTGTTTAGTTTGTCTATGTCCCATTACATTACATGGGGAGGGCGGGGTTTATGACCTATACTGCATCCAGCCACTTGGTGGCGATCGAGACACTTTGGCTTCACTTTTCAGGACTCCTGTGGCATGCTTGATATATTACATCCATGTATTCGGTGTTAAAGTGACAGCAACCTAAAATACCTGTCTGTGTCAATAATGTTAATCAAACAACAAAAGATGTTAAATAAATGTATATGTTAAATAACCATACTGTACCTAAAAAACAGTTTATTTCATTTGTATCTCTATCGTATTTGTCCTATTGTTTGTAATTTGCTTATTTATTCTTTTTTTATAACAAAAATGTTGTATGGACCACTTTTATGGTCCTTTTTGTCATTTTGCTGCATGACAGTCCCAGTCCCCATTCACTTTCATTATATGGAAAAGAGCAGCTAGGATATTCTTTAAAAAATATTCTTGTGTTCTACAGATAAAAGAAAGTCACAATGGTTTGTGATGTTATGACAGTACATAAATAGTGATAATGACTCGCCCAGTAACTATAATTTATGGGTGTACTGTTCTTTTAAAACTTTTTATCCTTCTTGGAAATCATTTCAAAATCACGTCTTTTTGCTCCAGGCAAATAAACAAAATGGTGGAAATATAAAAGATTAAGCATCATACTTTAAATAATTAAAAAACACAAAACAATGAGGGTTTTTATGACTGACTCTAAAATAAATGGCACGCTCTGTCCTGCATTAACTCATTTGTAGCACCACACCTGCTTCTGTTTAATATCCACTACAACAGAAGCGTGAGCGGCCTTGTGCGTTTCAGTTAGCTGAGGGTAGAGGGACTGTTCGAGTTTGAGTTTGTTATTTTACTCACTGTGCAAATAATCAATGGTGTCATCACACTGTAAACTTTAACCTTGATTTTCTGGCCTGTTGGCTTGTCCATTAGCTAGAATGTGCTCTGGACCTTTAATTCTGCTGATCATTTAGCTGTATAGTTGTTTTTAGATGTAGAATCGATGAGATTTAGTAATTAATTTAAATAAGAGGCTTGGGAGAGTGGGTGTTATGCATATTTGCACATCCCATAATTGCAGCTGATATATATTTATATATATATACACTGTATATAGGCTTTAATGAGGGTGTTATGTAAGTGAATGCTCTGTGGGCCTGTCCAGCCTTTCTGCACGTTATCTGATGTGTCTCACAACACTGAATTATGAGCAAAACTGGATGTCTGACAGAGATGCCTGTCAGTGACTGTTAAAGGTGCTTTTTTAATACCACTCATAAAATGTCTCCACTTCCTTATCACTGAAATAGGTCTCCTGAGAAAACACACTGGTCTCTGTGACAGCTACAGGTTCTGTAGGCAGCAAAAAAGAAAAGAAAACTAGCTGATCTGAAATGTTATCTGCCTGTGATTCATTTTGTGCATTCAGGTTTGCTTTGGTGGGTGGGCTTTTGGAGAGAGAACATGTAGTTGGATAACAGCAGTCAAAATCAGTGGCTAAATCTGGTTAAGTTACAGTAGCTAAAACAGCTAAAATGCTTGCAGCACATAGAGACTAACTATCTCCTCTAAAATACCTATACTGAGTAGGCATGTTCATGGAACAACATCTTTTTGTTGTTAGTCCTGGAACAACATACTTGTCAAATAGTCTAAAACCTAAACCCGAGCCTATCACACTAATCATTAACTACCCCTAAATTCAATAATAGGTTAAAAATGTTGTTCAGGTACTAATCTTAAACCCACCTCTAAAATCTGATTGATATGTTGAGTAACACTTTATAATAAGTATACAGTGACAAAGCACTTACAAATCATTTGCAGACTAGATAATTCATAGTTTATTAACTGTAGTCTCTACATTATTAATACACTAATGGGCTATGAGCAAATAATGAGTTTTTAATTCATTGTCACTGCAATTTACAAATTATTGCTTAAATTGTTAGAGTTAGATAATGGCTAATTAAACAATAATATTCATTGACATTAAATAACTCATTTGGTTGTATAGCCTATTAATGTATTAAAAATGTAGAGACTACTATTTGTAAGCTATGAAGTAAATATAAACTAATACTTTGCAAATGATTTATAAGTGCTTTGTTACTGTGTAATTTTAAGTAAAAAATTTAAAGAGAACTGTGCACATATTATATGTATTAAATCAAATTGTTAAAACAATAATCAGACCCTCATTTTAAGACACCAAAATGAAAATATGATAACAATATACACTTGGTATACTGCAGTGGTCAGTATCTATCAAAAGTGGTCCAAGGAAGGAACAGTGGTGAATCGGCGACAGGGTCATGGGCGGCCAAGGCTCATTGATGCACGTGGGGAGCAAAGGCTGGCCCGTGGGGTCCGATCAAACAGACGAGGTACTGTAGCTCAAATTGCTCAAGAAGTTAATGCTGGTTCTAAGAGGAAGGTGTCAGAATACACAGTGCATCGCAGTTTGTTGCGTATGGGGCTGCATAGCCGCAGACCAGTTAGGATGCCCATGCTGAAAGCGCCAACAGTGGGCATGTGAGCATCAGAACTGTACCATGAGCAATGGAAGAAGGTAGCCTGGTCTGATGAATCACGTTTACTTTCACGTGGATGGCCGGGTGCGTGTGCGTTGCTTACCTCGGGAACACATGGCACCAGGATGCACTATGGGAAGAAGGCAAGCCGGCGGAGGTTGTGTGATGCTTTGGGTAATGTTCTGCTGGGGAACCTTGGGTCCTGCCGTCCATGTGGATGTTACTTTGACACGTACCACCTACCTAAGCATTGTTGCAGACCATGTACACCCTTTCATGGAAACGGTATTCCCTGGTGGCTGTGGCCTCTTTCAGCAGGATAATGCGCCCTGCCACAAAGTAAAAATAGTTCAGAAATGGTTTGAGGACCACAACAACGAGTTTGAGGTGTTGACTTGACCTCCAAATTCCCCAGATCTCAATCCAATCGAGCATCTGTGGGATGTGCTGAACAAACAAGTCCAATCCATGGAGGCCCCACCTTGCAACTTACAGGACTTAAAGGATCTGCTGCTAACATCTTGGTGCCAGATACCACAGCACACCTTCAGGGGTCTAGTGAAGTCCATGCCTCGACGGGTCAGGGCTGTTTTGGCAGCAAAAGGGGGACCAACACAATATTAGGATATATTAGGTCATAATGTTATGCCTGATCGGTGTATATACTGAGAGAGATAAGAAATTACAGTATATTTCTAATAAAGCTTAAAGGGATAGTTTACCCAAAAATGAAAATTCTGTCATCATTTACACACCCTCAAGTTGGAAGAATGTTTGTAACCAAGCAGATCTCACCCCCATTGACTACCATAGTAGGGGGAAAAAATACTATGGTAGTCAATGGGGGCTGAGATCATTTCTAATAGGATGGTTTAATATATGATGAATTCTTGTTGACAGTTGTATTTTTGGCCATTAACATGCGTGTTATTCTCATGATGCATTTTTGGATGTCACTTGTTCTTTTGTGTTTTAATAGGGGACAGGTGTCTCCAGTTCTTTTGCCCCATTTGTGTATGTTTCTGGATATTCACTGATACCCAGGCTTATGCTGAAAGAAACATAGTAAGCTGGCCGTCACAAATGTGACCTGCTAGCAAATAAAGCTGATTGATACAAAGTATTAGAACAGTATAATATTCATTAGGGTTGATTTAAACACATTTAAAAGTGCTATTTTTCTTTGTAAATTGCATATATAACAGACTTTTGTTTGGTCTAAATGTATTTTTGGCACCTTCAAACCATTTTAATTGGCTCATTGTATAGAAAGAGTCCATTGTGTTCTGTGGATCTCAGAACTAGGCTGCTGTACAATAGCATATACTATTTTCCATAAGCGACAAAAGCTTTTTGTGTGCTCATACAGAACAGGTGCTACAGCTGTAAAGTGCCTCTCCACGTCTAATGGATCTGTAAAAGACTTGAATGTATGCATGCATATTCATCTATTTAACTATTTTCTGTTTCGTATTGCTTGGCCAAACGTTTTGCAGTTTGCAGTTGGATATTATTACAGATTGTCAGTGTTCTGAACATACCAGGATATGTATAAATTCTTAATGGTGTAATTCAATTCACATTTATTTGTATAGCGCTTTCACTTTCAAAGTAGCTTTACAGAAAATGCATGTTTAGAATAATCTGTTACCAGGTGAGTAAAAAATGTTCACATTGCAGAAATGTACAGTTCTAAGAGAATAGAGATCATGCAGTTAGCTATTGACGTATTCATTGAAGCAAAAACAATGAGCATGTTAAATCAATCATAATGATTACAATATATGGAAAATTTGGCAGTTGTGTATGTTGATTCAGAGTCCTTGCAGGGAATCTCTTCACTGTTGTTGGGTCATGTGAAATCTTCGTAAGAGGCTGGATCCAAACTAGAGCTGGTGGGGCATACCGAAGTACAAACAGAAAAGCAAATGGAGAATTATTAGCGTAGCTGCTGTTCATAACATTTCAATTAAAAGATAATCATGTGCATCTGATCTGCACTGGAGTACAAGGTTATGAGATGCACTATGTGAATGCTTGGCTTAAGAGATGTGTCTTTAATGTAGGTTTAAACTGGGAGATTGTACCTGAGCCGAACATTATCCGGAAGGCTGTTCCAGAGTATAGGAGCCAAATGTGAAAACGCTAAACCTCCTTTGGTGGAGTTTACTATCCTACTACCAAAAGTCCAGAGTTTTGTGACCTTAAAGGGGTCCTATTATGCCCCTTTTTACAAGATGTAAAATAAGTCTCTGATGTCCCCAGAGTGTGTATGTGAAGTTTTAGCTCAAAATACCCCACAGATAATTTTTATAGCATGTTAAAATTGTCACTTTTGAGGGTGAGCAAAACTGCGCCTTATTTGTGTGACAAGGACCCCTTTAAAGAGTGTGATGGATTGTAGAGCGACAGAAGATCGGTTAAATACACAGGAGATAAACCATTCACGGCCTTATAAGTAGCAATACTTTGTAATCGATATGGTATCAAGTGTAGAGATGATAAAATAAAAATAAAGGTACTTTATTGGCATTGATGGTTCCATGAAGAATCTTTAAAGGAAATGAAACCCCAAAACACATTTTTTGAGATGTGAACAGATATGTATAGGCTGCACATCACTGAAAACACTAAAAGCACATTTTTATCAATAAGTGGAAATTGGTTATTTTTGCGTTTTTCTGAGCAAATTCGTTCTTCCGGGTTGAAAAACAAAGTTGACGCAATGTCACGGAATCTCAGGTAGAAGCGTGCATCTGGAGTTTGCGATTGACTGCCGGGGATGGAGAGCACGATTCTATGTTCTACGTCATCTACGTCATCCTTCTCTGCATTTATTCATGAGAATAAACACTTTTAACCCAATCACTGCGCTGTATTATGCATGAGATCGCATTACAGCGGAGAATTCAAAGAACAAGTAACTATGCGCATGAGCAGTGTTGCCAAGTCTGCGGTTTTCCTGTGGAATTGGGCTACTTTTAAAGCCCTGTCCCAAATGGCACCCTAAATACTTGTGGTCTTCCTATGAGTCCGCTTTGATTGTCGGGAAGAAATCTGCTGCGGAGCTCGCTTCAGTGCTGGCTCAGCAAAAGTACTCTTTTTAATGCCTAGTTCTGTCATGAAACTCTAGATGGCGCAGGCTGATGGGTCCTTAACGCAAGCTGATGGTTAACTACTTGGCTCAGCTGATTGGTTGCATCTGCAGCCAATGAGCTTACTGCTCAACATTTAAATGGCTGGTTACCATTCTCTATAGCAGTTTGCAGCACGCTTTCAGAGTTCGTCTAAAAACCTCCACCTTCCCCAGCTCCAACTGTATAGATCTGCTATGGGATAATTGATATATGCTATTTGTGCAGCAGCAGCATGTTTTACATGCTCACAGCAGCATGTCGTGTATGCATTGGCAGTAGCAAGTTACTGTACTTGCTCTGCAGCAGCAGCAGCAATAATAATAATCATTAGCAGCAGCAAAATCTACAACAACAGCAATAATCAACAGCAGCAGCAATTCAGCAACAACGTAGCAGATCAGTTCCACCAAGACCAAATACATTAACATTGTCATATCCATTACCATGCTAAAAATCCTCCTGAGAGTTGTCATGATAGAAAACCTAAAATGACAATTGGGACACCCTGCGGTCTCATGGACTTAACGGACATGCGCACGCGGCAGCCATTGTAATTCCACAAGACCGAAAGTGCATATGAAGTGTGCCATTTGGGACAGGGCCTAAGTTTGATTTCCACCCCCTTAAGTACGATTTCAGTGCTCCAACACCCCAAAAACACCACCCAGATGGACAAATTCAGTGGAGAATTCAGCCGCCCGATGGAGATATTTTTGATTGGCCATTGGGTTACTTTTGTTGCACAGACCTGGCAACCCTGGTGTTGTAGTAGTGGGAAGTGCTGTTTGTAGTACGTGGTACTTGAGCTTTCTGTATACCAGTGGCGAGTGGTGACTTTTTTTATGCTGGGTTGTGCGTTATCTCAAAAATGCACCTGCACGTTGGATGGGTTTTTTAATAAGCGCGTTCGCTCTAGACAAAGTGTTAGCTGCTCAGTTGCTTACTCTCATGACACATAGCAACACAGCTAAAAGTTTCCTAATATATTTCACCATTTATTGAAAGTAGCCTACATTTACCTGTTGATGCCTTCACAAGCACCCGTAAAAGCTGTTGAGTTGTGTTTGAGTTGAGTCAGGAGCGACGCGCGGAAAGGCGCTCGCAAAATATGCTGTAGTTTTGTAATTCTGCTAGGTGGCACTAATGTCGCAGAAACTACATGCTTCACCTTTTAACGGTACAGTGCATCGGCTGAGGACACACGTCTAAATCTGAGACAACAAATAAGAAACACCATGGCAGGCGTCAATTTAAATGTATGCCAGAAATGTTTTTTTAATTTTTATTAAGAGTACAAAATAAGTATAATATAATAAATAGTAGTAGCCTATTATAAATAAAATATTAGAATAAATGTAAGTATAATAAAAATATAAGTATTTTTTTTTTAAAAATAAGTTGAAAGAATGCAAATTGATGACTTAAGCAAACGCATAGACTATCGATTAACAGCCTCAGATAGTTACAGTAGGTCTGCTTACAGTAGGTCTGTCTTTAACAGTTTATAAGTTCTTTATGGAGAAAACGAAATACTATGAAAATAATTTCAGTTATGACTTTTTTTCACTTGATTTAGTCTAGTTCGTTTTTGTATCAAATACAATGTGATTTTCGGTGATCAAGATCCAGTAACAGCACATTTTTCCTCTTGGGCGAGCAATCCGCTCACAGCTTTCCCAGTGCATGAAATCCCCCATACGCCAGCAAACCAATGAGAACGCGGGACAATGATGATGATACATAACAACAGAGTGTAGGCCCCAGAGCTGCTGTGGATTCGCTTACCCGGAACGCTGAGTGGCAGATTTGAAGAAAATTACCGTCGTTTGGCAAATAAATTAGTGCCGAAGAGTTATATACGTTTTACCAATAATTAATCATGTAAGCTTTATGGTACACCTCAAACAAGGGAATTTATAGTAATTTATAGTGTTAATACTAATCAGGGAGTCCACGAATGGCTTGGGTATGCAGAGCATTCGCAGCTTATATGGACCGCACGCACCTGCTGTATACACATGTCAGATCTTTGGATTTAGCTGATCATGTCCCATGTGACTTCTGGCCTCCATCCGCCAGTTCAATCTTAACATTATCAAATAGTCTTCTTAATGGAACCAGCATACATCTTAACACAGACACCCATATAAAACACCCACACAAGCTAGAGCTTTAGTAATATCTTTAGCTAATTTCTCGTCTTTTTTAAAGCTGGAATTGTCCATAGGTTTGTTAAAGGAAAATGATTTTCTAATAGTGTCAGAGAGGCACACAGTTGCAAGGCTGTTTTGAATGCAGAATTGGTTGAAATTCACCTGCAGTGCAACAGCGTTGACCCTGAGGGCCAGACTAATTCACCTCACCACCATTCACAGCTGTTCTTCCTATTTTGCTTCACTATCTCCTATTGTATCATTCCTCTTTTTCCAGGTTTTTCTGTCACCGTTGAAGAGGTCGCTGTATCAGAGGTTGAGTAAACTGATTCACATGCATCCGTCTCTCATATGCCCTGACATGACATGCCCATTTGTTGTGTTACACCAACTTGCCCTTCAACGCTATGAATTAATTTTTTTTAACATTTTTTCAAAAAAACAAGAAATTTTATTGATGCCATTTACCAGTTGTTTTAAGTAAGGATGCACAATATTTTGGTAGCATATTGGTTATCGTCAACATGCCTATTTTCTCTGTTGTTGTTGTTTTTTTGTTTTTGTTTTTTTTTACATGAGATGCTGTCTTAACACCTAAAGTGAATCTTTAAAAACTTATATACATGCATATTCATCTATTTAACTATTTTATATTTTATATTGAATGAATGAAATTGTAAATGTTGATATTATTTCCAATTGTCAGTGTTATAAAGTATAATACATACCAGGATATGTATAAATTCCTAATGGCATATTTATGCACAAATAAAGGTTCTTTATAAGCATCTATGGTTCCATGAAGAACCTTTAACATCAACAGATCTTTTCCATTCCATAATACAATAGTATATATTATATTATATTATATTATATTATATTATATTATATTATATTATATTATATTATATTATATTGTTTTAATATCAGCCAGTTTTCGACCATGACACAAAAATAATTATTAAATTATGTTTTTTACATCTGTGCAGTTAGCAGTTATTATCAGCACTTCTACGAATAAATTATTGCTGGATTTGCCAAAGTTTGCAAAGTTCATTGTATTATGTACTAATAAAAAATAAAATAAATTCACTTGTACATGATTCACTTGAATGATTTATTGATTTTAGCTTTTAGTGTTTTTTTATTTATTTAGACAAAATAATATATCATTTTAACATTACACGATAAATGGCTGATAAATTGAATTAAAATGTAAAGAAATAATAATAAATAATTATTATTTAAACATAATAATAAAAAATTATACAATGTAAAGAAATAATACATAATATTAAAAAAAAATTCATATATGACGAAAAAAAAAAAAAAATATATATATATATCTTTTTTTTTTTTTTTTACATCAATGCATCCCTATTTTTAGGTGTTGTTCAGAGGTTATCAGTCATAATGAGCACTTCTGAGAAGAAATTATTGCTAATTATTTGCCAAGGTTTGCAAAGGTTCATGGCATTGTGTTCAAATAAAAGATAATTAATAAATTCTGATATATTTTTTGTACTTTTAGTTATCTTTAGTCCTTAAAGAATATGTATCTATGATTTTCGTACCATTTGTGTGGCGCCCCACATTTGCTGCACCCCTGCATATGTCAGTTCTTTGCATGTAGCATCAACAGAAGAGGAAATACGATCTCATGTTCCATCCTCTGCACCAGCTCAAGATATTGACCTAAATCTTGAAGAGGGATTCTGAGGTTCTGCGGCAAAAACAAACGACATCCAAATTCCAAGTCATTATATTTAAAAAGCTTGAGCATGTCGTTATTCTTCGCCCCAAATTTATCTCTTTTCACTAAAGGGTATGTACGAAAAATATCTTTTATTGTTGTCTCCTCACATCTTGCTTTCACACAAGGAACGACATGCCATGCTATATCAACCCACATCTGTTTATCCACCTGTTAGCATCATAATGAAATGTTTACACCAACTGAATTAATCATGTCAAATCCCATGCTGTTTTAGGTAATTGCCAGGCAAAATTTGCCAAAGAAAGTCTTTGTTTGTGCTCGTAAGCCAGGCGATGCTTGGCTGGAAAGACAGTTGTCAGATTGTCGACAGTCTCGGCACCACTGCAGGCATGTTTAATGATACAGTGGGGAATAGCTGGGCTGCCACTGCCAGTACTTCCCTTTAGAAGACACATGTTGAGTGGATGAAGAGAAAAGCAACATGGGGAAACCGCCAAAAAGCACACGCACAAAAGAAGGGAATAGGTTAAAGAGAGAGGACTTATTCACAGATGGTTGCCATAGCAGCACAAATTGAAAAGAGGGTATTTAGTGCAAACAGCATCTGGCTGTAGTTATTTTTTATATCTTGTGGATGTGACGTTGGTGTTCAGCTGCAGATGCATGCTAAATCCTGCATTAATTCAAATAATGTTTGACATTTTCAACTGCTTCATTCGGTCCTTTCATTTTTTAGCTGGTAATATAAATACCTGAGATGCTTAAATTAAGCCCAGTGGGAGTTTGGATCCTCTGCCAGAATTTGGGAGATGCAAATGTGTGCTTCACTCTAAAATGACTGTAGGATTTCCAAGCTGTCCTGTCTATGTCCTCGTGGTAATGCTTATTATTAGTGCGAACGGCTAAAAAATAGATTTGTAAATATTCTTGAGTGGTGTGAGTGGTGCTTGCTACTGCAAAACTCACTGCCATGATGCTATGGTGTTCTGAATGGTTTTATCATGTTGCTATGTGGTTGCTATATACACCAATCAGGCATAACATTATGACGACTGACAGGTGAAGTGAATAACACTGATTATCTTTTCATCGCGGCACGTGTTAGTGGGTGGGATATATTAGGCAGCAAGTGAACGTTTTGTCCTCAAAGTTGATGTGTTAGAAGCAGGAAAAATGGGCAAGCGTAAGGATTTGAGAGAATTTGACAAAGGCTAAATTGTGATGGCTAGATGACAAAACTGCAGCTCTTGTGGGGTGTTCCCGGTCTGCAGTGGTCAGTATCTATCAAAAGTGGTCCAAGGAAAGAACAGTGGTGAACCGGCGACAGGGTCATGGGCGGCCAAGGCTCAGTGATGCACATGGGGAGCAAAGACTGGCCCGTGTGGTACAATCAAACAGATGAGCTACTGTTGCTCAAATTGCTCAAGAAGTTAATGCTGGTTCTGATAGAAAGGTGACCAGTCAGGGTGCCCATGCTGACCCCTGACCACCCGCGAAAGCGGCAACAGTGGGCACGTGAGCATCAGAACTGGACCACGGAGCAATGGAAGAAGGTGGCCTGGTCTGATGAATCACGTTTTCTTTCACCTGGATGGCCGGGTGCGTGTGCGTCGCTTACCTGGGGAACACATGGCACCAGGATGCACTATGGGAAGAAGGCAAACCGGCGGAGGCAGTGTGATGCTTTGGGCAATGTTCTGCTGGGGTCCTGCCATCCATGTGGATGTTACTTTGACACGTACCACCTATCTAAGCATTGTTGCAGACCATGTACACCCTTTCATGCAAAAGGGTATTCCCTGGTGGCTGTGGCCTCTTTCAGCAGGATAACGCGCCCTGCCACAAAGCAAAAATGGTTCAGGAATGGTTTGAGGAGCACAACAACGAGTTTGAGGTGTTGACTTGGCCTCCAAGTTCCCCAGATCTCAATCCAATCGAGCATCTGTGGGATGTGCTGAACAAACAAGTCTGATCCATGGAGGCCCCACCTCGCAACTTACAGGACTTAAAGGATCTGATGCTAACATCTTGGTGCCAGATACCACAGCACACCTTCAGGGGTCTAGTGCAGTCCATGCCTCGACGGGTCAGGGCTGTTTTGGCAGCAAAAGGGGGACCAACACAATATTAGGAAGGTGGTCATAATGTTATGCCTGATTGGTGTATATATATATATATATATATATATGTGTGTGTGTGTGTGTGTGTGTGTGTGTGTGTGTGTGTGTGTGTGTGCAGTAAATATATGGTGAACGTGATTTCACCAAGTGCATCATGTTCCTGGATCAACATCTTTGTTGATCCTGGAGCAACATTCCAATCAACCAATCAGATTTGAGGGACAAATTTATGTCAAGTTTAGGCTGCTTCAGTGTTATTCACCATCATTTCCCTCTGATTTTAGGGATAACTTATGGGTAGGGTTAGGTTTAGGTATAGGGATAGGGTTAGGAAAAAATTTTGGGACAAGAATGTTGTTCCAGGATCAATAAAATATGTTAATCCAGGAACATGTCTTACGGTGACCATATATACACTGCCCGGCCAAAGACCTTGACCAAAAATGTATCCACCTCTTGATGGAAATAACATCACAACATTTATTTCCATCAAGAGGTGCATCAATTTTTGGTCAAGGTCTTGTATTGACAATGCAAGAGTCAAGCACTCTGTAAAGTCTACTCCACCACATCCCAAAGACTTTCAATGTATTTAAGGATTTAGAGGTGCCAATTAATGTGTGAAAATGATTCTTCATGCTCCCTCCCAACCATTCTTTCACAATTTGAGCCTGATGAATCTTGACATTGTCATCCTTGAATATGGCCATGATGTGTCTTCCTACATAGTTGTTTAAGAAATGAAAAGCTACAGACTTGCTAAACATATAACATGCTAGAAACATAATAATCACTGCAATAATGATCCAGTCAGTCTTAAGCATTTGCCTATTTAAATCCAAACAGCGACTTTTTTTTTCTTTTCTTTTTTTTTTTTTTTTTTTGGCCAAGCAGTGTATACATGGGGTATTCAAATATTGTGGTGGACAGTGGGAGGCCAAGTCAAAAAGTTTGAGAGCCACTGTTATATTAAGAAGCAGGTTTTCAACATTGATAATATGTTTCTTGAGCATGAAATCTGCATATTAGAATGATTTCTAAAGGATCATGTGACACTGAAGACTGGAGTAATGATGCTGAAAATAAATCACATTTTAAAATATATTACAATAAAAACTGTTATTTTAAATTGTAATAATATTTCACATTATTTCTGTACTTTTTACTGGATTTTTGATCGAGCAAACCTTGGTGAGCTTCTTTCAAAAACATGAAAAAAACTTACCACCCCCAAACTTTTGTATATAATCACAAAATGAGAGCGACTGCATTTTCAAACATCAGATAATATCGAAGCTGAGTTCCTCAGGTAGCAGTCAAGGTAATTGTACATCAACTAGCTGAGTCACAATTAGCGTAAGTGAGCATCAAGGAAAAGGATAAGTGCCTGATTGCCTAGGGGCTTAATTGCACACCCCTGCTGAACTTCCTATTAAACGATAGCCAAGGCTGAAAGAAAGAGGCGCAAAAAATACGGCCAGAGGGTTTGTCTTTGCACTTTGCAGTTTACACACACGCTGAATTATTTCTCAGAACATGTACACACATACTGAATGGGCGGGAAAAAAACCACGCAGCATGGCAGTCGTTTGCACCCGGCTTTCTCTGCTGTTGCCATTGAGTGTTTGAAATTATAAATGAAGTCAAAGCTGCAGGGAGAGAAAGTGCTTCAAAGGGTCTGATGACAGACTTGATACTTAAAAGCTTAACTGCAGGCAAACCTATACCGCAGGGAAACAAAAAAACCTTTCTTTCTGTGATTTTTAGCCTGCTTAGAATTGAAATAAAGGGCATGGGGATGAAAACAAAAGGTGAGTTTTTTGTTGTCAGCCTTAAAGAGTATGATAGACACTGAAACTCAGATTTCTGGTTATGAATCAACACCCGAAATCTGCAGATGTGTCTCGGGCGAGTTTTAAAATCAACAGTTGCATGCATGACTGAAAAGACTACACCACTGGGCCTGGCTTCAAAAGATCTACTTCCTCTTACACGTTGCGCTTTTCATCCCCAGTTTACAGCAGGTCTTTATAATAAATTCTCCCATGGGTTCCCGACCCCAGCAATTCGGGAATGCTTTCTCAAACTCTTTAATCGGATGAAGTTTTCAGTTAGTCTTTCTGATAGAATTATTAATGTGTTCTTTTTAGGCAGATGCCATTTTTTGACTCCCAGGGTCCATTTACCTAATTCCGTGGCGCACGATGAAAGCAGCGCTGTTGAAAAGCGGGGGATTGGGAGCAGGGTTTTTCTGAATAATATCATAATTACGGCCCTTACAATCATTCAGGAACACTCATTCTCTTCTGTGCGCTGCACCTGGTGGCTGTACATGTCACTTTTCATAGTTCAGATCAGAAGGCCAAACTTACATTTTCTAATGGCACTTTAAAGTGTTATTAAGGTTTCCATGACATGATGTGATGAATTCCTGTGAAGCTGGGCAAGTACTGTGAATAATAATATGATTTTTTTTTTTATCTATTCACATTACAAACAATGAACATGGCAATAGTCATTTCCAAAATATACATGTAGTATAAAATATTGAACAAATATAGACTACGATGATCTGGGGCAATTGTATTATTTTACACCTAATTTTGTAATTGTGTAAACTTAATAGTTATAATTATGAACATTCATTAATGACATTGGCATTTAATGACATATACATACTATATTGCCAAAAGTTTTGGGATGCCTGCCTTTACATGCACATGAACTTTAATGACATCCCATTCTTAATCCGTAGGGTTTAATATGGAGTTGGCCCACCCTTTGCAGCTATAACAGCTTCAACTCTTCTGGGAAGGCTTTCCACAAGGTTTAAGGGTGTGTTTATGGGAATTTTTGAAGCGCATTTCTGAGGTCAGTCATTGATGTTGGACGAGAAGGCCTGGCTCGCAGTCTCCGCTCTAATTCATCCCAAAGGTGTTCTATCGGGTTGAGGTCAGGACTCTGTGCAGGCCAGTCAAGTTCCTCCACACCAAACTCGCTCATCCATGTTTTAATGGACCTAGCTTTGTGCACTGGTGCGCAGTCATGTTGGAACAGGAAGGGGCCATCCCCAAACTGTTCCCACAAAGTTGGGAGCATGAAATTGTCCAAAATGTCTTGGTATGCTGAAGCATTAAGAGTTCCTTTCACTGGAACTAAGGGGCCAAGCCGTTCTCTTGGCAACCACCAAACCCAGACTAGTCCGTCGGATTGCCAGACAGAAAAGCGTGATTTGTCACTCCAGAGAACACGTCTCCACTGCTCTAGAGTCCAGTGGCGGCTTGCTTTACACCACTGCATCTGACGCTTTGCATTGCACTTGGTGATGTAAGGCTTGTGTAAGGTCCATCCGTTAGCCCAAACACGGAATCTAACGGCTTGGTTGAAGGAATTCTGCGTGTAAGCCTTTTTAGCATTTCTGTTAAATTCACTTAATTTATTGATATCTAATTTTAAATCTGACTCCATGAATAATTTAATCTGACTCCAATTTTATGTGACTTCGTTCAATTTGTTACGTTTGTAATTTAACAGCTGATAATAAGATTCGTTGTGATTTAATTTAGATTGTTGATTTTTTTCTTAGTATCTCTTATTTTCAAATATTCGTTCATCAAGGGACCCGATATCGCACAGAAACAGTCGCGTCATGATTTGCGCGTTCACGGACACAAACTAGCCAGTTCTGATATTAGTCAGAGGATTGCAGAGTGAATATTTTACCTTTAAGTGGTCGCACCTGCTTACTCAACAAAAAGTGTAATTTTAGTAATAGACACTAAAGCTGCAACTTGCTAATACAGTGATAGTCAGAAATCAGATTATCTCAAAATGCTGTGCCCCATGCTCCAATCATTGAGTCCTCGGTTTGATTTATCCTGACAGAGATTTGCGGAAATAAAAGACTCCACGTTGATCCATACTAGAATAATGATTTCAGAATAATACAAGATAAATCAAGATTAACATTTATTTTGGGCAGACAGAACTTACATAAAAATAATTAAACACGAATCCATGGTACACAACTTTCAGCATAAAAATATAAAACACAATTCCAAAGTAATATGAAAATAGTTTCAAAGAGTCATCATATCTGGCACAGTACACACAGTGTGTGTGAGTGCCTCTAGGACACTGACACAGCACTGCATGGGGGTTCTGGCTACAGAATTTTCCCCAAATGGCAGCTCTGTTACCCTTTCTTAAATACCCAGACCAGAACAAAAGGGTTGTAAATATTTGCAACACAAACACCTGGTTTCGGGGGAGAGGTTTAGATATCTTGCAGAGACCACTCAAAAAGGAGAACAGAATTCTCATAAGTTTCAATTTTCAAATTCTCATCCTACCAGTGACTGCAGTGAAGTTGAGACCATTTTACCAATCGCACTGAGACCTTTAAAAAGATATCAGACATGAAAGGGGAAAAACAATAGATTTACAAGATACATCATTTGTGGAATATTTGCATTCTGTGACTTGAATCAGGGGGAACGGAGTCGGTGAGGGAGGGGGGGGAGAAGGTTTGGGCAGGCCGATGTCCTACACTCTTTCTGTGAGATCTTCTCTCCAGATCAGTGAGTTTTATCGTTCTATTGCAGGGGGTTGGATCTTCAGCTTTTGTTTTAGCAGAAAAAACGTCTCGGTTACGTATGTAACCCTCGTTCCCTGAGGAGGGAACGGAGACGTAACGTCAGTGACTGACGAATGGGGGTTTCGCTTAGAAGCCTATCATCTTCGAGATCTAGAAAACGCCCAATGGCAGCGCCAATGCCATGGGCATGCGGAATTTGCATAGCGTAACTCCGCCCCAGAGCGTGGGTATATAAGGAAGTACGCTGGCAACATCGCATTATGTTTACCTGCTGAGGAGCCAAGACTGAACTCCCGGCTGTTCCAGCGGTACAGCGGAAGTGGCAGAGGGACGTTACGTCTCCGTTCCCTCCTCAGGGAACGAGGGTTACATACGTAACCGAGACGTTCCCTTTCGTTCAGTCACTCCGAGTAACGTCAGTGACTGACGAATGGGGGTCCCAATATAATCACGCCACTCGGCTGTCATCCAGTGCCCTGCGTAAGCGTGAGCTCCCTGTCGTAAGCTAGTACGAACGAAGGACTCCCACTTAACACAGGAATACCAAGGTACACTGGGAAGCATATTCCAGGTGGAAGTATGCGCCAAATGCCTACCCGTAGGGAGGACTTAAGAACACATATGACCCGCTCAGGGCTACATATGGGAACTCTGGGGTAACCAGCCGAAGGTGGAAGAATTTTACCCCCAGGGGTGGCAAGGGGCTTGCCAAGGGAAAGACACCTGCTCAGGGAGACTTACAGTGGGAAACACATGTGGGGGTCGCCCAACGGGGGAACCATGCACACGGTGGCACCTAGCCAACACGAGGGCCTGAGCGAGTGGGCAGACGTACTGGTGTCGGCATCAACAGTGCTGGAGGAACTCAGGGCTTCAGGGAAACTACCTGAGGAAAATATCGCACGTATCCAGTCCGTGGAGTGGAATGGCGAGCAAGCGAAGACACCTGAGCCTAGTCCATTACCGGCCACTAGTAGAGGCGAGTACAAGAGAGGACACTGGCTCCACTCGGAGATTATAGAATCTGGCGAATGTGTTGGGTGTCGCCCAGCCTGCAGCTCTGCAATGTCTGTTAGCGAGGCGCCATGCGCTAGAGCCCAAGAGTGAGCCCTGACCCCTAGGGGGCATGGACGCCCCTGCGTCAGGTAAGCCAAAACAATGGCGTCCACTATCCAGTGAGACAACCTTGCTTGGAGAGAGCCTTTCCCTTCAGCTTCCCACCATAACAGACAAAGAGCTGGTCTGAGGTCCTGAACACTGCGTTCTGTCTACGTAAGCACGGAGGGCGCGTACTGGACAGAGCAGTGCCAAGGCTGGGTCTGCCTCCTCCAAAGGCAGCGCTTGCAGGTTCACCACCTGGAACGGAGTGGTGGGAACCTTGGGCACATATCCAGGCCGGGGTCTCAGGATCACGTGAGAGTGGGCCGGCCCGAATTCCAGGCACGCTTCGTCAACCGAAAATGCCTGCAGGTCCCCTACCCTCTTGATGGAGGCCAAGGCGATCAGGAGCTCTGTCTTTTCATAGACAGGAACTTAAGCTCGCTGACCGCAGTGGCTCGAAGGGAGCCCTCTACAGAGCACTTAAGACTACTGAGAGGTCCCAAGAGGGTACGAGGGGAGCGCGAGGAGGATTCAGTCTCCTCGCTCCCCTCAGGAACCTGATGACCAGGTCGTGCTGACTTACCTTTTTCGTCTCCACAAGGTCGTGGTAGGCTGATATAGCGGCCACATAAACCTAGAGGGTGGAAGGAGACAGCCTTCGTTCCAACCCTTCTGGAGGAATGCGAGCACGGACCCGATCGGGCATTTTCAGGGGTCTTCTTGGCGAGAAGAACACCAGTGACGAAGAGGTTCCACTTCAACGCATAGGCGTGTCGTTTCTGTAGACAGGGCCCTAGCGGAAGTGATGGTAGCCACCACCTGAGGTGGTAGGGTACTCAAACCTGCCGCGTCCCATCCAGGAGCCACACGTGGAGGTTCCAAAGATCGGGACGCGGGTGCCAAAGGGTGCCCCGTCTCTGAGAAAGGAGGTCCTTCCTCAGAGGAATCGACCAGGGAGGGGCTGTCGCAAGGAGTACAAGTTCGGAGAACCAGGTCCGGCCGGACCAATACGGGGCGACCAAAAGGACCTGCTCCTTGTCCTCCCTGATCTTGCACAGAACCTGTGCAAGAAGGCTCACTGGGGGAAACGCATACTTGCGGAGGCCCCGCGGCCAGCTGTGCGCCAGAGCGTCCGTGCCGAGGGGGCCCTCGGTCAGGGAATAAAACAGGCGGCAATGGGAAGAGTCGTGGGAGGCAAACAGATCTACCTGTGCGTCGCCGAACTGTTCCCAAATCAGCTGAACCGTCTGGGGATGGAGTCTCCATTCTCCAGGAAGTGGCTGAAGCCGTGAGAGCTCGTCGGCTGCACGGTTCAGGACTCCCGGGATATGGATGGCACGAAGGGACCTCAGGTGCTTCTGACTCCATAAGACGAGATGGCGGGCGAGTTGAGACATGCGGCGGAACGCAGACCACCCTGGTGGTTGATGTACGCTACTGTGGCCGTGTTGTCTGACCGGACTAGCACGTGTTGACCCTTGAGCAGCGCTCGGAAGCGGTGCAGGGCGAACCGTACTGCCAGCAACTCGAGGCAATTGACATGCAGGAGGCGCTGGGGTCCTGTCCAGGAGCCCGCGGCAGCATGTCCATTGCACATGGCACCCCAGCCCGTGGTGGAGGCATCTGTTGACACAACAATATGCCTGGAAACTCGTTCTAAGGACACACCGGCCCGTAGAAAACTGAGGTTCGACCACGGGGTGAGGGTCTGCAGGCAGGCCCGAGTCACTGGGACCGGAGCGTGCCCGACTGCCATGCCCATCTCGGGACTCGATCGCGAAGCCAGTGCTGAAGCGGTCTCATATGAAGCAATCTGAGCGGCGTACCACGGCTGCAGATGCCATATGCCCCAGGAGCCTCTGAAATAACTTCAGTGGAACCGCACTCTTGCTCCTGATTTGACGGAGGCAAGTCAGCAGTGACTGCGCACGCTCGCTCGTAAGCTGCGCGCACCTGGCGACCGAGTCGATACTGAGAAAAGAGATCCTCTGCACTGGCAGAGTTTGCTCTTTTCTCAGTTGACCCGAAGGCCCAGACGAGCTAAGTGCTGGAGCACCAGGTCTCTGTGTTCGCACACCTGCTCTCGAGAGTGACTCAGGAACAGCCAGTCATCGAGGAAGTTCAGGATGCGAACCCCGTGTTGCCTGAGTGGCACAAGGGCTGCCTCGACAATCTTCGTAAAGACGCGAGGGGACAGAGCTAGCCCGAATGGGAGGACCGCGTACTGATATGGAAGTAGGCGTCCTTCAGGTCGATCGCTGCAACCCAATCTACTGAACGAACGCATTCAAAAAGGCGCTTCGCTGTCAACATCCTGAACGGAAGCCTGTGAAGGGATCGGTTCAGGACGCGCAGGTCCAGGATCGGTCGTAACCCACCGGTTTTCTTGGGTACAATGAAGTAAGGGCTGTAGAAGCCGGACTTCATCTCGGCTGGAGGGACAGGCTCGATCGCACCCTTCGCCAGCAAGGTAGCAACCTCCGCACGCATGACAGGGGCGTTGGGCCCCCCATGGTGTGGCGGACTCCCCGGAGCGGGGAGGAGCCTGAGCGAACTGAATCGCATAGCCGAGCCTGATGGTCTTCTCGACCCAGCGGAACAGTCCGGGAAGCTCTAGCCAGGCTCCCAAAAACTGCACCAGCGGGGTCGTGCGGACCACAGACGTACCCCGGGTGGGGCAGCGAGGCGGCGTGACCGGCCCGGACGTGGGAGGCGTAGCGTCCCGGTGTGGGGGCACGGTCATCAGCCGCGTCCTGACAGAGGAGACCAGGGAAGGACGCGCGTTCCACTGGGGTCTGCTCTGAGAGGAGACTGGCGTTAGAGAGGGACGAGAGTGGCGTGGCCCGGGGGCGGCGCACACTGCCATCGGTCTCTGGGTGCTCAGGGATGGGTGAGTTAGTTCTTCCAAATAGGGTGCTGCTGACCTGGGGGCCAGCAGCTGAACAGAAGATTCTCCCCCGGCCCTCCACCGGGGGAAGGAGTGGCCCTGCTACCAACTCCTTGGAAGAACTGCCCATCCCTGAGCTGTCCGCGTCAGGAGCGCCGCTAGCCTGGCGTAGGCGGGCTGCGGGGCTGGGAGCGGACGGGGGCGCCTTCCTGCGACCATCCCTACGGCGCGGCCCGGAAAGGGCGGCGGGAGGTTAGAAGCCGCAGGAGGGCGCCCTCGGCGGCAAGCAGACTGAGGCGACTGAGCCTGCGGCTGAGTAACAGCCGCCGGGGCAGTACGTTTAATGGCCTTAGTCTGCTACTGGACGGCCGAGAACTGTTGGGCGCAGTTCTTGGCCGTGCCGCCGAAGAGGCCGGCCTGGGATATGTGAGCGTTGAGGAACCGGGTTCGCTCAGCCTCTCTCATATCGACCAGGCTGAGCCTCGTCTCTCCTGGACCACAGCTGTGGACATCACCTGACCCAGGGAGCGCACGGTCACTTTCGTCACCCGGAGGGCGAGGTCGGTGGCGGCACGCGGCTCATTAAGAGCCCTGGGACAGCTCTACCCTCGTGCATGCCACGAGCATCCTGGCCTGGAAGACCTGAAGGATGGCCATGGCGTGCTGAGAGGCGGCGGCCTGCCCCGCAGCTCTGCAGTCCCTCGCCACCAGAGTAGACGAGAACTACAGGCCTTGGAGGGGTGCTTAGGATCACCGCGCCACATTGAAGCACTCTGTGCAAGAGGGGGGGGTGTGGCCCGAGGAATACTCGTCGGGGTTTATGCCACACCGCAGCCCTCAGGTCACCCTGGCCACCAGCCAAACATCCCGTCACGTGGAGAGGATAACTGGGGTGTGGCAGAGGGGACTCTCCCTCCATACGGGGGTCATTGAGTCTCGACCGTGATTGCAACTGAGCGTCAACAGGGGGGACCCCAGTGTACCCTTGGCCGCGGCCCCATCGAGGGCAGAGAAGGCGGAGGAGGCCGCCGAACGGTCGCGGGAAGACAACGGGGACTTCCAGGACCACGTGACCTCCTCATGTATCCCGGGAGAGAAAGTAATTGGGGGCGGGGCCCAACAGCTGTCAGGACGCGTCACACCCAAAGACCAAACATCCCCCGAGATGACATGGCTGTCAACTCCGGGTCGGACTCGGGCAATGCTGGCACGCCCGAAGGCAGCAGCATAGCCGAATCTTCATCCCCAGAGGACTCCAGCCCACCTTGAGATGCGGCGATCGACATCTCATCACCAACTGGAGCGCCGAACGAAACACACGGGGCGTCCGCAGACGGTCCCGCTGCTTCAGTCCGATCACTCGCGGGTAGCGATGTGCGAGAGGGGGGTGTGGCCCGAGGAATGATCGTCGGGGTTATGCCACACCGTAACCCTCAGGTCACCCTGGCCACCAGCCAAAGTACCATCTCTCTCGGAGACGGTAGATTGGGGTGTGGCAGAGGGGACTCTCTTTCCTTGCGGAGGTCATTGAGTCTCGACCGCAACATCGCGATGGTCATGTTCCCGCAGTGAGAACATGACGCATCCACAAACGCTGCTTGAACGTGCTGAAGCCCAAACACGTCACGCAGCGATTGTGCCCATCAGATGGCAACAGAGATCGACCGCACCCAGAAGTGCACGGGCAAACCGTCTTTAAAAAGACGTGCCACATGCGAGCTCTTTTGTGAGAGGGAGCTTCACAGCGATGCCGAAGCGCCCAGGGAACGAATACCAGCTGGATGCAGATCACTGCACAGATCAGCAGGCAGGAAGTAAACACTCGCTGGAACGCGCCGTAACACCAACACCGACTGGAAAGCTGTTCGTCTCGAAGAAGCTTGACGATATACTCAAAAAGGCTTAAGGAGTGAAGAGATAGATGCTCTTGGCTCCGAAGCAGAAACATAATGCGATGTTGCCAGCGTACTTCCTTATATACCCACGCTCTGGGGCGGAGTTACGCTATGCAAATTCCGCATGCCCATGGCATTGGCGCTGCCATTGGGCGTTTTCTAGATCTCGAAGATGATAGGCTTCTAAGCGAAACCCCCATTCGTCAGTCACTGACGTTACTCGGAGTGACTGAACGAAAGGGAACGATTCTTACACTTGGATGCAGCTGCTTGGCCATGGAAATCCATTCCATGAAGCTCTCTACGCGCTGTTCTTGAGCTAATCTGAAGGCCACATGAAGTTTGGAGGTCTGTAGCTATTGACTCTGCAGAAAGTTGGCAACTTCTGCGCACTGTGCGCCTCAGCATGCACTGACCCCGCTCTGTGATTTTACGTGGCCTACCACATTGTGGCTGAGTTGCTGTTGTTCTCAATTGCTTCCACTTTGTTATAGTACCACTAACAGTTGACCGTGGAATATTTACAGTAGTAGTGAGGAAATTTAATGAATGGACTTATTGCACAGTTGGCAACCTATCATGGTACCACACTTGAATTCACTGAGCTCCTGAGAGTGATCCATTCTTTCACAAATGTTTGTAGAAGCAGTTTGCATGCCTAGGTGCTTGATTTTATACACCTGTGGCCATGGAAGTGATTGAAATGATTTGAAGGGGTGTTCCAATACTTTTGGCAATATAGTGTATGTGTATGCATAAATATCCACAACTTTCCAGTGCAGAATAAATACTACAGTATTCATTAATATTTTGAATTCACTTTTATTCTTATATTTTCAATTTTCCCTTTAATTTTAATTAAAGTTGCAGTAATTTTATTATACGCTTTTGTAATTTTTATTAGTTTTTGTTTTTAAATATTTATATTGAACTTACATTTTTACTTCAGTTTTAGTTTTATGCAGTTTTAGTACTTCAACTTCAAACATTTATTTTCTAATTTTCATTAAAGTTTTTTAAGTTTAAGTTTTCCATCTTTATTTTTTTAATGTTAGCATTATTTAAATTACTGAAATAGTTACTTAAATAATTCATGGTTTTAATTAACAATAACAACACTGCAGTTTTTATTTGGTGAGACATATGTTCTTTACTTTCCTTGCACTAAGTCAACAAAAAAAAAAAAACTGCCGATTTTGCAGGTTTTCCTACTTACAAAGCATGTAGAGGTCTGTAATTTTTATCATAGGTACACTTCAACTGTGAGAGACGGAATCTAAAACAAAAATCCAGAAAATCACATTGTATGATTTTTAAATAATTAATTTGCATTTTATTGCATGACATAAGTATTTGATCAGCTACCAACCAGTAAGAATTACGGCTCTCACAGACCTGTTAGTTTTTCTTTAAGAAGCCCTCCTGTCCTCCACTCATTACCTGTATTAACTGCACCTGTTTGAACTCGTTACCTGTATAAAAGACACCTGTCCACACACTCAATCAAACAGACTCCAACCTCTCCACAATGGCCAAGACCAGAGAGCTGTGTAAGGACATCAGGGATAAAGGCTGGGATGGGCTACAGGACAATAGGCAAGCAGATTGGTGAGAAGGCAACAACTCTTGGCGCAATTATTCGAAAATGGAAGAAGTTCAAGATGACGGTCAATCTCCCTCGGTCTGGGGCACCATGCAAGATCTCACCTCGTGGGGCATCAATGATCATGAGGAAGGTGAGGGATCAGCCTAGAACTACACGGCAGGACCTGGTCAATGACCTGGAGCACACGCAAGGTCCCCCTGCTTAAGCCAGCGCATGTCCAGGCCCGTCTGAAGTTTGCCAGTGATCCAGAGGAGGAATGGGAGAAGGTCATGTGGTCTGATGAGACAAAAATAGAGCTATTTGGTCTAAACTCCACTCGCCGTGTTTGGAGGAAGAAGAAGGATGAGTACAACCCCAAGAACACCATCCCAACCGTGAAGCATGGAGGTGGAAACATCCTTCTTTGGGGATGCTTTTCTGCAAAGGGGACAGGACGACTGCTCCGTATTGAAGGGAAGTAAGAGCTTCCCTCAGTAAGAGCATTGAAGATGAGTCGTGGCTGGGTCTTCCAGCATGACAACGACCCGAAACACACAGCCAGGGCAACTAAGGAGTGGCTCCGTAAGAAGCATCTCAAGCTCCTGGAGTGGCCTAGCCAGTCTCCAGACCTGAACCCAATAGAAAATCTTTGGAGGGAGCTGAAAGTCCATATTGCCCAGCGACAGCCCCGAAACCTGAAGGATCTGGAGAAGGTCTGTATGGAGGAGTGGGCCAAAATCCCTGCTGCAGTGTGTGCAAAACTGGTCAAGAACTACAGGAAACGTATGATCTCTGTAATTGCAAACAAAGGTTTCTGTACCAAATATTAAGTTCTGCTTTTCTGATGTATCAAATACTTATGTCATGCAATAAAACGCAAATTAATTACTTAAAACTTATACAATGTGATTTTCTGGATTTTTGTTTTAGATTCCGTCACTCACAGTTGAAGAGTACCTATGATAAAAATTACAGACTTCTACATGCTTTGTAAGTGGGCAAACCTGCAAAATCGGCAGTGTATCAAATACTTGTTCTCCCCACTGTATATATATATATATATATATATATATATATATATATATTATTATTATTATTTAAATGCTATTCAAATTACAAACAATGAACTTGGTAATAGTCATTTCCAACATATACATGTAGTATAAAACATTGAATAAGTATAGACTAAGTCACAAAATTAGCAATAAAACAATTGACGCACTGACGTTACTATTAAGTGAAAAATGCTTAATTGCATTGTCATAAGGACAAATAAATATATATTTAATGCATTTCAGACCCTGGTTATAGCCTTCAACTATACTATATACAGCTGTCAGTGACAGAAAGTGACAGTAAATTCAGCACCTTCCTCTCTTCTGACTGCCATAACCCCTATCTTAAATTTTTCTTCTTTTGTAAAGTTGTAGAAACATGGATTTATTTTTTATTTTGCTTTTGGAACAAAAGACAACACAGCAATATTTGCAATGGCCTCCCATTGTTCCTCTATACAGCAGCTGTGCCGTTTCCCCTGCTATTCTTTACTTCCGCATCTAAACCTGGAAATGTGAAAGGGGTCCATTGAGAAGACACATATTGCTTTTGTCAAATTTGATAGGAAACATTATATAGGCTCATGTGGTTTTCCACAATTTTGATCTGCACATATCTTCCATTAAAACAATCTACTGAGTCCATTAACCCCACAATGCCTAGAAGACAACCTTCGATTAGCACTTTATTATTTCATAATAATAAGCTCCATATTTCATACTCCTCTAGTTTACATAAAGAGGCATGCCTGGGGGAAATTTGTTTCCATAGCCACGAGGAACAACCAGGGCTAATTACAATTACAAGTCTTTTTAATATGGCTATTACATTAGGAGGCATTATCAGCGCTCTCCACAACAATGTTTACCTTAATACAGCAGTGAACTTTACATTTTCTCCAGATAAGATTTTACTTGGAAACCAAAATGTAAATGTCACCCACGTGAAGACCTGGCTTAATCATTTTCCTGTCCCTCGTAACGTAATTCGCAACTTAATGCCAAATCGCACATCTTCATATCTTCATGATACCGCATTTGTGATGCTCCAACAAATTGCATTAGCCTGTAACTCAATCACGTTGCAATAACAGCTGCCCAAGATGATGATGTGTAATCAAAGGGCAGGGTAATTAAAACGCATCCGCTGTGTCTTTCTGTGAGCTATACTAAATGAGGAAGGTCAATAGATGAGCTCATTTTCTATTTACAGTGTCTGCCCTGTGAATGCAGGGTACAGTCTGATAAAGTAAGCTACGAGGGGGCAGCCAAGCTATGATGCACTGAACGCATGAGCCCGGATGCTTTCAGCTCCAGGCTGCTCATTTCTAATTATGTGGTGAGAAGTTAGAATGATGATGAGTGTCAGGAAACATTCGAGAATGCTAGCGTCGGCAGCGTGTAATTGTCTGTAGGACATTTGCATTGCGTCTACTTGGCTGTTCTCCACTGTAATTAGAGGGGTCTCTTGGGCCTCACTGTCCCAGTCTCCTCGATTCCTTGCCTCCTGTAGAGTTCCCTGTCTTACTGCACAGTATCACAGGCATAATGTTAACGTGGCGTGTTTACTTAAAGGGGAATTGACTGCAGTGAAATGTGAAAAAAAAAATGGTGGTATATGATTGGTTTTTGCCAAGAACTGTCACATGTCTGTCCTGTCTTGTTTTGCACGTGGTGTTTTGGTTTGTATCTGGGCCATGTGCTCTTGTCTTCTGTCTGGACCCCGCCCTTCTTGTTATCTCATTATTGTTTAATTTACCCCACCTGTTCCCTCCTGATTATTACCCTTTATAGTCTCCTCGTGTTTGCAGTCTTGTGTCGGATCATTGTCTTTTGTCTCGGATCATTGTCTTTTGTCTCCTGTTTTCCCCGTGATCCTTGATGTTCTGTTCCAAGTTGGTTTTGTTATTTCTAGTTTTATTTTTCCCCCTCGTGGGTTTTTGGTTTTGTATTATGTTTATTTTGTCAATAAAGCACCCATTTCTGCAATTGAGTCCTCAATCCAGTTTTTCCTTGGTTTAACGTGCACCGTCAAGAACTTGATCTGTAGTTATAACAAAAGCCCCAAAGCTGTCAAAAGTCTGCTGTATGACACAAAATTAAGCGTTTTGTAGTGTTGTAATCAAGACCACCTAATCCGAGACCAAGTCGAGGCCAAGACCAATGTGTGTTGAGACCAAGACAAGACCAAGTCCAATGTGTGTTGAGACCAGGGGCGTTGCTAGACATAAAGCTCTACTGGGGCACAGGCCCCCCATTACTTTTTTTCTTGGAAGCCTTCTGCGTGCTAGAAGTGTGCCACACAATGCACTATACAAATTTTCTTTTGCTTAACCCACTATTCCTACACTGCAACAAGTACTGGGAAAGGTAAACGTGTAGAGATATTAATAGGCCTATTTATGAAAATATTTATCTAAGTATCTTCTACTTTACATGAACATTCTCAACATGTTTTATGGCATAAAAGGCATACTACTGTATATGGAAATAATAAAACCGGAGAGAACTTTCGAGTTTTTGAGTTAATTTTATTGTCCTTAAAGGCAATTCTTTGTGTAGACAGCAGTATACATACACGTACATACAGCAACACAATACACATTAAATAACACACATTTATAATAGATCATTTAAGAACATAATTGCAGCAGGTACGGAATTTTTATATCTTTTTGATTTGCACAAAGGGAGTTTAAGTCTTCGACCCGATTGCTGCACATTTTTACAATACTAATCAATTTACTCCTATTCCTGACATTTAAATTACCATACCAGCAAATAATGGAGAAACTTAAGACAGATTCAATAAAACAGGTATAAAACATTCTCATAAAAGAAATATCCATAATAAAAGTTAGAAGTTTCCTCAGAAAATACATACGCTGAAGAGCTTTTCCTCTAATAATATCAGTGTTTGCCTCAAATTTTAGTTTGTCATCAAGAACAGTCCCTAAATATTTATACTGTTTAACCACTTCTACTTGATGTCCCTTTATGACAGCAGGCAACACAAGTATAGAGATCTTCTTACGGAAATCAATGGACATCTCTTTTGTTTTAGAAGCATTAATGTTTAAAAAAGAATCCTCACACCATTGAATAAAATGATCAACCACTGGACCATGTTTCCCATCTGACTCAGTGAGGAGAGACAATCACAGAGTCATCTGCGAATTTAACAATGTGTCTTCCTTCAAAAACGCTCCGACAATCATCAGTATATAAGGAAAACAAAAGAGGGGACAAAACACAACCGAGGTGTACCAGTGGACGATAACAATGCATTAGACAACACACCATTAACACACACTCTTTGGACTCTTGTTAGTTAAAAAATCCACCAGCTAACACACAATGGTTAAGTCTAAATGAAAATTTTCAGTAAGTTTCTTAGCCGAAATATGGGGCTGAACAATCAACAGAGCAAACGTACATGATTTTTTGTGCCTTCCAAATGTTTTAAAATCATATTTAGTAGGGTACAAGTGGCATCTTCCACTCTTCTACCTGATCTATAGGCAAACTGCATAGGATCAAGGGCTGACTGTGTTAAAACAAAAATTTCCTTCCTTACTAATTTTAAATACAAACCCGATTCCAAAAAAGTTGGGACACTGTACAAATTGTGAATAAAAACAGAATGCAATGATGTGGAAGTTTCAAATTTCAATATTTTATTCAGAACACAACATAGATGACATATCAAATGTTTAAACTGAGAAAATGTATCATTTTAAGGGAAAAATAAGTTGATTTTAAATTTCATGGCATCAACACATCTCAAAAAAGTTGGGACAAGGCCATGTTAACCACTGTGTGGCATCCCCTCTTCTTTTTATAACAGTCTGTAAACGTCTGGGGACTGAGGAGACAAGTTGCTCAAGTTTAGGAATAGGAATGTTGTCCCATTCTTGTCTAATACAGGCTTCTAGTTGCTCAACTGTCTTAGGTCTTCTTTGTCGCATCTTCCTCTTTATGATGCGCCAAATGTTTTCTATGGGTGAAAGATCTGGACTGCAGGCTGGCCATTTCAGTACCCGGATCCTTCTTCTACGCAGCCATGATGTTGTAATTGATGCAGTATGTGGTCTGGCATTGTCATGTTGGAAAATGCAAGGTCTTCCCTGAAAGAGACGACGTCTGGATGGGAGCATATGTTGTTCTAGAACTTGGATATACCTTTCAGCATTGATGGTGCCTTTCCAGATGTGTAAGCTGCCCATGCCACACGCACTCATGCAACCCCATACCATCAGAGATGCAGGCTTCTGAACTGAGCGCTGATGACAACTTGGGTTGTCCTTGTCCTCTTCAGTCCCGGATGACATGGCGTCCCAGTTTTCCAAAAAGAACTTCAAATTTTGATTCGTCTGACCACAGAACAGTTTTCCACTTTGCCACAGTCCATTTTAAATGAGCCTTGGCCCAGAGAAAACGCCTGCGCTTCTGGATCATGTTTAGATATGGCTTCTTTTTTGACCTATAGAGTTTTAGCCGGCAATGGCGAATGGCACGGTGGATTGTGTTCACCGACAATGTTTTCTGGAAGTATTCCTGAGCCCATGTTGTGATTTCCATTACAGTAGCATTCCTGTATGTGATGCAGTGCCGTCTAAGGGCCCGAAGATCACGGGCATCCAGTATGGTTTTCCGACCTTGACCCTTACGCACAGAGATTGTTCCAGATTCTCTGAATCTTTGGATGATATTATGCACTGTAGATGATGATAACTTCAAACTCTTTGCAATTTTTCTCTGAGAAACTCCTTTCTGATATTGCTCCACTATTTTTCGCCGCAGCATTGGGGGAATTGGTGATCCTCTGCCCATCTTGACTTCTGAGAGACACTGCCACTCTGAGAGGCTCTTTTTATACCCAATCATGTTGCCAATTGACCTAATAAGTTGCAAATTGATCCTCCAGCTGTTCCTTATATGTACATTTAACTTTTCCAGCCTCTTATTGCTACCTGTCCCAACTTTTTTTGAATGTGTAGCTCTCATGAAATCCAAAATGAGCCAATATTTGGCATGACATTTCAAAATGTCTCACTTTCAACATTTGATATGTTATCTATATTCTATTGTGAATAAAATATAAGTTTATGAGATTTGTAAATTATTGCATTCCTTTTTTATTCACAATTTGTACAGTGTCCCAACTTTTTTGGAATCGGGTTTATAATAAAACTTCTTTTTTTCGCAATTGGCACTACTATAGAGTTTTTCCAAAGACAAGGGACTTTAGAAAGTTGCAAGGATTTATTAAAAATAAATGAATAAATCCCTGAAAGCTGCTCAGCACACGTCCTCAACATTCTGCCACCAATGTGATCAGGGCCTGGACTCTTCTTAAGAGTTATCTACGGTCACTGGATTTCCACAATAATCATACAGTTCAGAGGTAAAATCATGAGTATCAAAACGTGTATAAAATGAGTTAAAATTCTCTGCTAATTCATAATCGAGTTTCCCTCCTAAAGTAATACTTTTTGTCTTCTGTTTATTTCCAATTATAGACTTCACTCCATCCCAGGCTACATGAGAGCTCCCGTTAATAAACATAGTTTCTATCTTTTCCTTGTACTGCAATTTTGCTAATTTTACTTCTTTTTTCACTAGTTTGTGGGCTTCTCTGTATCGAATACTGTCACCTTGTTTAAAATAACTATTCCTTATCATAACTGCATTCTTAACCTGTTTAGTGATCCAAGGCCTGTTATTTGGAAATACTATACACATTTTCTTTCTTGCAGATTTGCATTCTTCTACATTACACAAAGATAATAATGACTAATTAAATCTTTATCAAGAATGTACAATTACAACATAAATTATGAGCATATATATTCTAAAAAAAAAAAACATAGCAATATTTACACATGATTTGACAGTTTATTTGAATAAATATCAAAAATGTAAAAGGTGTGCATCATAGCTAACACCTAGATGAACACTTTACAGTTGGTTTTATGACTGTAAGTCATTCTCTTCAAATGCCATTGAAGTTAGAAACGTGTATACAAATGTCGTATGTAACTTTAGAGACGGTTTTTGCAATAAATTTGCAATTGCGCACTACCAACATCAAGCGAACTTTATGCCAGTCAAAAACGTCAAAGTCAAGTTATGTTCACCAAAGGCTTTATTTTACACATAAATCGAAAACCCCATAAGAAAATCTCGAGGGAACCAATGGTGAACTTGGCTGGGAATCTGAGGAATACTTTGTTTTCCACTACTGTATGGGACCATCGGAATCTAGGCAAAGGCATAGGATGAATGATTGAATGGCTGCAGATGAGAATATATGTCCTAATAGAAAACACTGATAACACTGTGTAACTGATGATACACAAATGATTTAATATATCAAAAATGTTTATTTGCTTTCTGCATTTTATTTCTGTCAGCTGGCCACAAGACTCATCTGTTGACTCATCTGCCAACATTTTTTGTAATTGTATGGAACTGTAATGTTTACTGTAAATGTTTATTTATGTACATGTTTACAGATTGTGGGTGGGAGCCAAAGTAATTAACAATTAGAAAGGCATATTTTGTATAATCCCATACAGTAGTGAAAAAACATAGCAATATTTACACATGATTTGACAGTTTATTTGAATATCAAAAATTTAAAAGGTGTCATAATAGCTGACACCTATTGAAGTTAGAAACGTGTATACTGTCTTATGTAACTTTAGAGACGGTCCCTAAATGTGATGCGAGTGTGTGAGTGTGTGCAGTGTACGTTGTAGAACAAAACGCTTTATTTGTAGATTATTCATTGTTTTACCTCCCTCAAACTCATCATCTCTCTTTTCTGCTTCCCTGTCCCTGCTTCGTACAAAAAAAAAAAATCTGATGAGTTAAAATAAGATTATCTGTATTATTTAGAAACTTACTTTAGTTTCGTCATGTTTTTATAGCCTACCTCAACTGCGTGCAGACCACAGACTGGTGCAGACACTGGACTTCTGCGTGCACTGCAGCGTGCGCGCACACGTCAGTTTGTGTTTTCGGTTTTCTGTTAAACTTCGTTGATTGGGTTACTTTGTTGCATATAGATCCAGTTCTTATTTTGCAGGATTATCAATCTAAATACATTGACAAATATAATAAAATGTTAAAATTCAAGCTTGAGATTTTACTGGGGCACAGCAGATTTATACTGGGGCACGTGCCCCAGTAAAAGGGGTCTAGCGACGCCCCTGGTTGAGACCAAGACAAGATCAAGAATTTGAGGGGTTGAGACCAAGACAAGACTAATGTGTGTTGAGACCAAGACAAGACCAAGACCAAGACCAATGTGTGTTGAGACCAAGACAAGACCAAGACTTTGAGGGGTTGAGACCAAGACAAGACCAAGACAAGACCAAGACAAGACCAAGACTTTGAGGGGTTGAGACCAAGACAAGACCAAGACCAAGGCAGAGTGAGACCGAGTCAAGACCAAGACTAGACCAACACTCCTTAAATTCATAAAGATCCATATTACCGCCTGAGAAATGACTTATTTTTAATCAATAAATATAATTAGAATAAGACACTATATAGAGCTGTTACCAATCAAATGAAATCATTAACAGCAAAATTCATCTTTGCACTGCAGAGGTGGTACAGAAGATGCATCTGAATTGGTAAATTACAAATGCATAAATAATGTTGAGAGTAATGTTTTTTTTTATTTTGGAAACAGCTCTCTTGCTCTTGTGATATTGCTTAATTATATCACATATTATTATATAACAATCCGGATCTCAAGTACTTTTTTGCAACAGTATCTTGTATTTTGTATTAATTTTGGTGACATTTTTGACAATATCCCTCATTAATTTCTAACCCGGCACAAATCAAATTAGAAATAAGTTATTGATTGTTTATAAGTTTTAAGTTTTACATCCAATCACATTAATGATGTTAATAAATAAATCAGACAATGCACCGGCCGGTCTTGAAACAAAATCCTGAGTCTTCTAAGTCTGAGACCGAGACAAGATCGAGTACAAATGTGGTCAAAACCGAGACAAGACCAAGACTTTCAAAAAATGGTCTTAAGACCGGTCTCAAAACCAAGACTGGTCTCGAGTACTACAACACTAGCGTTTTGCGCAACACAATCTTATGGGAATTTCTAACTATTTTACGTTTTGTTGAATTAGTGGCTAATTTGAATGAATTTGTACGTTTTCATATGATCTGCTTATGCCCCAGTGACGGGTACGTTTAGGGGTGGACCGTCATGCCTACTTTTTTATGATAACCATACGATTTCTTACAAAATCGCCACCTTGTATATTATAGTTACACTTTCCTGTGAGATCAGGTTGATTTTACGCCATCCAGCTAATTTTTCTGACAAATAAACTGGGATGTCTGGGTGCAGGTAACACAAAAAAAGAGTACACATTGTTAATTTAGGCTACATATACTACCGACACTGTAGCAATACAAAGCTGGTTGAAAATCAACAGAATGATTACAAACATGTACACGTTACCAAAGTCCCTTTAAGACAAGTAATTTCACTCTGCTGCCATCTTTGAAACGCCTCTCGGGGATGCAAGTGCAGCTCCTATCTCTTTGAATGGGGAAACATCAATTTCACCAAAACTGTTCGCCAAGCTTACAATTAAATTTCATATTTGAAATCACCAATGAAATCTGACAACAACTATCTCATAAATGTTATTTCAAAACGCTCCAATCATGACAAGAAACTGAATTTTTGGCCTGGACAAAGCTAATGCGCATGCGCAATCTTAAACGTGCGTCTCAAAACACTGCCTGTTTCTATAGTAACCGGAGCTTCTAACGCGTTGACTCTTTCATGTAGAAGGCGGGGCTTATTCACCATATTGGGCATTACACTTTCTACCATTCATAAGTAATCGGAGTGCAACTTCTTCCTATATATAAAGTCTTTGATGTTACTTAAATAACAATGCTTCTGGGAGGAATTATGTAGAGTGCAGTTTACATGGTACAAATTTTTTGCACTGCCCCTCTGTCAATCCAACTGTCTTTGGCCGGGAATGCAAAAATGCATAAGTTCAATGTCTAGTTTTAACAAAAGCCCTGGAGCTGTCAAAAGTCTGTCGGATTGGCCACCCATCTAGGGTGTCCAGCGGATTAAAAATAAATGGGGAAATCTGTGTGTGGGAAACACCAACAAACAGTAGACATTGTTCATTTACATATACAACCAACATTGTAGCAATGCAAAGCTGGTTGAAAATTGACAAACTTATCCTTTTATTTGGTAAAGTCTGAACCCTGTGGAGGGCCTTTTCTGCTGTCTATCCTTCCATTCTCCAAACCGTTTGTTGCAGGGTTGCGGCGATGCTGGAGCTTATCCCAGCATCTCGGGCCGTATAGGCAGGGAAACACCCTGGACGGATGGCCAATCCATTACAATGCTTTAGCTTACTGCAGCTGGTATTCCTGGGTCCAATGGTGCATTCAAGTCATGTCAGAAAGTTTCAACTTACAAGTTGAACGCACATGACAAGTTCACCACAATGTTAGTGTAATTATGAGTGGGAAACTCTGAACTTTCTTTAAGCCCAGAGTTTGGAGGATGCAATAGATGCAGCATCGGTATTAATGGTAAATGTGTTGAAATTTTCACTTACAATAAAATGTACAAAATAGTACTGTAAAATTACGTTAGAATATATAACAATTCAGTGTACAGCACCTTCATAAATTGACTTTCTAAACTTCCCAACTCATAAATATGAACTTCCCAGGAGGACTTCCATCACAAGTACTGACCGAGCAAATCCTAGCTTAGCTTTGGAGATCAAATGAGATCAGGTGAGCACATGGTTGTATGGTTTACTGCTGTTGTACGTTATTTTACATTGGTGCAGCTCATTTTCTCCGAACTAGCAGGTAGATACTCATTATTATAAGGAATATTTCTTATTATAAGGAACGTTCCTTATTTAAATATAAATAAGGAATATTTAAATAATTCAATGCATATTTTAAATATAATAGGGTTTGGAGTCAAAGCAGTGTGCGATAGCTACTTTTGACTGCAATTATGCATCATGCAATATGTGACTGCCATGCTTCAGACTTAATTTGAACGTAGGAAAAGTGAGTGTTTCAGAGGTTATTTTTTACACATTTACTCTAGGATATAGTGTTCATTTACTTTGCAATGATCAACAATGTGCTTTTGTCTCTGATTAACTGTGAAAGCAAAGAGAAAGATCCATCAAGTTGCATGTAATGGACTTACAAGTGGTTTGATGCACTTGTTAATTTACAAATGTTTGTATGTGCTACTTAGATAATGATGCTTCTGGTAGGAATTCTATAGAGATTAAGTGTAATTTATGTGCTACTACTAATCTTGTACTGCTTCAGTGGCCCAGCCAAGGTTGATGGATGTGTTTGTGTGAATGATATCAGATCAAGAGGTGGCCATTACATGTTACATGTAAAAATGTGAATAGCCATATTTTTTCTTATTGGGGAAGTATGTATCTTGTGGGAAAAAGTGGCAGAAAAAAAATCAATCTGCAATTGTCAAATGTCTCATACATTTGTATGTCCTTTTGTACTTCATTCCGGATGGACAGAGATGTTACCTAGCAACTGTGCTGTCTGAAAGGGGCTGCACTTTATGGCTGTGTGAATTGCTTTAATTGTTAGTATTGGGAAAGTACAACCAATCAGTGAAAAGTGGCACAAGGATAGGTTTTTTTTCAGCTGTTGAGACACTTTAGAGATAAAAGACATGTACAGAGATGCTGTATGACAAGGATTTCATTTTGAAACCACTGATCGCTCTAAATGCAAGATGGAATTTTTATGATGAATAACACAATGATGCCCAAGGCCTAAAATAAAAACCAAGTTTTACATCAACATTCACCTTCATGAATTATTCTGTACAGAATTTGTGTTTTAGCAGATATGCATTTAAAATTTACAGGCTGTTTCTTCAAGGAAAACAGATCAAATATATTTAAAAATGTATGACTCATCCTGCACTACCCTAATTTCTGTCCAATCAGATGATCTCTAATAAAAAAAATGAGAATGCCCCGCCCCCTAATTCTAACACCTGCAACTGACTAGAAATTAATAAGCTCATGACTGTGACACAACTAAAGTTTAATGGTCTTTTTAAAAGAAAATGAATGAGCCATTAAATGTGTCCTGACTCCACTTCCTGCTTTAATAGGAAATACATCAACACAGGAAGAAAAATGTGATTTTATGAGGCGAAATACATTGAAACCAACATTTGAAAGTGCTACATGACCTGTTTATGTTGCAGTACTATATCAAATAACCTTTTCCTTCGATGTCCTTGGTGTTTATGTCATGCTTAATTGATATGTTAATCATCTTAGAAGGTGACTGCATTCCATTAGTTCCAGGCTTTTTGACACCATGTGAATGAAACACATGCTCAATGTGATTTTTGACATTGCATGTAATCAGTTTGTTCTTTGGATGCTTCAGAGGTTTATCAGTTGAATTATGAATATCTTTCTTTAACTTGTGACATCTAATAATGTTAGTCGGTCTATACATGCTTTTTAAAACCGCATAAAGAAAGTCATAACAGAAGTATTTACAGCCAGAGCAGTACCTTCGAAATAAACACCCCTTTTTCTCTTAAAAATGTCAGTAGAGTAAATGTTGTGACCCTCGTGCTGTAGATTGCAGTATTATGGGCCTTCATATTAACATTTTGCTCTATCTGAATATGCATCAGTGCTGCATCTCTAACTGGTGACCTTGTTTGTTTAAGTATTCCCCTGATTAGAGACGCACCTCAGGTTAATGAGAAATGTAAGCTGTTTATGCTGTAGTGTGCGTGATTAAATTCAAGTGGGCTGCCGTAATGATTTTTTTGCCTGCTTCCAAGTGCATAATCCTGCCATGATAGAGATATGCACCAAGAGAGAAATGATTATTAGATCTCACTCAGTGCCATTGCTGCGTATTGAGATTTTTGTTGCTTATCAGTTCTTTCCATTTGTTTGAAAAGGTAAAAATATATTTTGCATTTTAGGTTAACATGCATTTTTTTTTTAATGCTTTGTTGGTCAAGTCAGTGTTGATGAATTTGTGTTTGCATAAACCTTTTTATATCCACTGTATAGTCAGACAGACAGACAGACTGACAGATAGATGGACGGACGGACGGACGGACAGACATAGACAGACAGACAGACAGACGATAGATAGATAGATAGATAGATAGATAGATAGATAGATAGATAGATAGACAGACAGACAGACAGACAGACAGACAGACAGACAGACAGACAGACGATAGATAGATAGATAGATAGATAGATAGATAGATAGACAGACAGACAGACAGACAGACAGACAGACAGACAGACAGACAGACAGACGATAGATAGATAGATAGATAGATAGATAGATAGATAGATAGATAGATAGATAGACAGACAGACAGACAGACAGACAGACAGACAGACAGACAGACAGACTATAGACAGACAGACAGAGGAAGGATAGATAGATAGATAGATAGATATATAGATAGACAGACAGACAGACAGACTGACAGATAGATGGATGGACGGACGGACAGACAGATGATAGATTGATGGATGGATGGATGGATGGATGGATGGATGGATGGATGGATGGATGGATGGACGGACGGACGGACGGACGGCAGACAGACAGATGATAGAACGATAGATAGATAGATAGATAGATAGATAGATAGATAGATAGATAGATAGATAGATAGATAGACAGACAGACAGACAGACAGACAGACAGACGATAGATAGACAGACAGACAGACAGACAGACGATAGATAGACAGACAGACGATAGACAGACAGACAGAGGAAGGATAGATAGATAGATATATAGATAGACTGACAGATAGATGGATGGACGGACGGACGGACAGACAGATGATAGATTGATGGATGGATGGATGGATGGATGGATGGATGGATGGATGGATGGATGGATGGATGGATGGATGGATGGATGGATGGACGGACGGACGGCAGACAGACAGATGATAGAACGATAGATAGATAGATAGATAGATAGATAGATAGATAGATAGATAGATAGATAGATAGATAGATAGATAGACAGACAGACAGACAGACAGACAGACAGACGATAGAACAATAGAACGATAGATAGATAGACAAACAGACAATAGATAGATAGATAGATAGATAGATAGATAGATTGTACTGTACACGAAAAGAGCTTATAATCAAGTACCAAGTTATGATTTTTGCCAAGCAATATGAGAGAATGATACCTAAATTTGTCATTTGAGACAATTGCAGGTGGATATATTTGTGCATTTGTATGGCGCCAACTGCTTCCTCTCTTTCCATTTACTTATCTGCCTGCAGGGAGGCTTGGAAGAAGCTCCATTCCCAGAATTTGTTTTACGTCATCTTCACACACCTCTTTGAATTACTGTTCTCACCATGCCTGCTTTATCAGCAACAAGTAACGCCAGCAGACTAGGGATGTAGCTTATTTCGGATGTCACAGTCAAAATGCAGCCTTGAGAGTAAACAACATCAACCAGAGCTGACAAAAATAAGATATGGAAGGCGGATCTGGCCTACTGAAATGTTTTTCTTATGTGTCAAAATGAGATTTCAGAAGTTCCATCAGCTCGTCGTCGGTTATTTTTGATCACTGATTGTTAACAGAGGAATCACTGTTGGAAGTCATACATGAAAGAGGATGCTCCTGGTTTTCCCTCCAGTGGAGGAACAAGTAAAATGTTTACATTCTCACAGCTGTGATGTGTCGTACTGTCACAGACGGACTTAGTCAAACTAAAAGCTTTGACACAGTGCTAGTTCCAACACTGAAAAATCTTTATTTTAAACCTTTGTTTTACAAGTTCTAAACATGTTTTTACATTTGGCACATTCCATAGACATACTTCAGTGTAACTGGGTTGAAAAAAATTCAGCCATGAAAAGATGGATAGAAATGGCATTTATGTTATAATACATTAAGTTTTTGTGGTGAGCATATTTAAAATTCAAGTAAAATACTAAGAATGACCCTACTCTATACATTAATATTCCTGCAAATTTTGAATTTCAAACTGTCATCATCTGGAGCTGTTGACCCGAGATACTTCCTTGACTGTAGACATTTCATTATAATTGCTTGTTTTCAAAATCACAGACCACCATAATTCCTGCAGTACTTTTGAATCATATTGAATATAAATTATGCTTGAATCCAGGAGTAACTGGAGAGACGGGGCTTCAAAGAGTGGAGATAATTACTTGTGTTATCACTGCTGAAACAGGCAAATCAATCCCCGCCTTTGGACAATTAGCTTCGTTATTGAATTCATGTAGATGAGGCCTCTCAAAAATCTATGCCATTGTAGATGTCAAGTACCAGCAAATTGAGGACCTGACAAAATATATTATTGGCTGGAACCAGTGAGTAAATGGAGGGTGAATGAAACGCGAGTGGGACATTTAATTGCTCTGATAAAAACTCACTTCATTTAACTTCATTTCATTTAGACACTTGATATTCCCGGCATAAAAAGACGGCATTTTTGAGTCTGTGGTTTAGTGTGCTGAATGAGAATTTGTATGTCTGTGTCAAGTCACTCATCAGTTGTTGCAAGTAGAAATTATGGTATTTAGATCTTTGAGGGGATATAGGATCAACTGAAGTGCTCTTTGACAACCTGTGCTGTGTTTAAAGTTTGGAGCAGTCTCTCAAGAAACATTTCACTTTTCAGTCTTTTTTAACTCACTGAAGAAAACCTTTCGTGCTTGTGTGCACAAAAGATATTAATCTTGAGGGACTGTGTCATTTTGGCTGTTGAAACAGTTCACTGCATCTCTGCTGAATACACCAGCATGAGTTCCCAGACTGGTCTGGTATTGGTCTAGCTAATGGTCAGTAAAAAACTGACAGTAAAGACATTTATAATGGTACAAAAGATAATGCTGTTCTTTATATTTATCAGAAAAAATCCTAAATTTATCATGGTTTTCACAAAAATATTAAACAGCAAAAATGTTTTCGACATTGTTAATAAGAAATGTTTCTTGAGCAGCAAATCAGCATACTAGAATGATTTCTGAAGGATCATATGACACTGAAGACTGGAGGAATGAAAATTCAGCTTTACCATTACATGAATAAATTATATTTGAATATACATTAAAATAGAAAACAGTTATTTTAAATTGTAATAATATTTCACAATTGTACTGTATTTTTGATCAAATAATTGCAGCCTCTGTGAACATAAGAGACTTATTATGACAAACTTTTGAACAGTAGTGTCAAGAAGTAGTGTACACAAGGGCAGGCAGGCAGGCAGAGACAAAGGATCTGAGTGCAAAGAGCATGTTTAATAAACAAACCAAACCAAAACATAGAAACACAAGGAACAAACACGAGAAACATCCAACGACTGACAAGCAACAAGAGAAACACTAAGCTGGGCAGGAGACAGAACAGCCAGACAGGAGACCACCACAGCGGAGCTGGCAGAACAGGAGACCACCGTGGAAGAACAGCCAGAACAGGACCATGGTGGAGCTGGCAGAGCAGAAGATCACCACAACAGAGCCAGTGTAGCAGGAGACCCCCACAGCGGAGCTGATGGAACTGAAGGCCACCACGGTGGAGCTGGCAGAATAGGAGACCACCACAGCAGAGCTGGCTGAACAGGAGACCGCCGTGGAAGAACAGCCAGAACAGGAGACCACCATGGTGAAGCTGGCAGAACAGGAGATCACCACAGTGGAGCCAATGGAGCAGGAGACCCCCACAGTGGAGCTGATGGAACTGAAGGCCACCGTGGTGGAGCTGGCAGAGCAGGAGACCACCACAGCGGACCTGGCAGAACAGGAGACCACCGTGGAAGAACAGCCGGAACAGGAGACCCCCATGGTGGAGCTGGCAGAACAGGAGATGACCACAGCAGAGCCAGTGTAGCAGGAGACCCCCACAGTGAAGCTGATGGAACTGAAGGCTACCACGGTGGAGCTTGCGGAGCAAGAGACCACCAAGGCGGCACAGAAGGTGTAGGAGACCACCAAGGTGGCGCAGAAGGTGCAGGAGAACACCAAGGTGGTGCAGAAGGTGCAGGAGACCACCAAGGTGGTGCGGAAGGTGCAGGAGACCACCAAGGCAGTGCAGAAGGTACAGGAGCAGGGGGCACAGGAAGTTAATAATTGGTCTCTGTGGCTGTAACAGAGCCGACAGAGAGCATAGAGAATTCAGGGACTGCCTCTGGGACTGTATAACAGAGTCAACGGAGGGCACAGAGAGTTTCAGATGCCCCTATCATGAGAGTGGTGTGTGCTGCCAAAACACACAAAATGGCAGTTGCCATAACGGGAAGCACTGAGGACAACAGAAAGACCCCCAATCTTGAGAGTGCTGGGTACCCCGGGCTTGAGGGCGCTGGGACCGCCGGGTTTGGGATACCATCCGCTCGTGTAGACATCAGTGGAGGATCCGACACACTGGATACCAATCTTGTCCACCTCAAGATGGATCCAGTTGCTGGAATGGTATTGACCGATGATGTTTGTGGTGGATCAAGCTCCACGGCCGTTTGCATAATAAAAACTACTTGATTTACGTGTTAATTTTTAGAGTTTTCACATCCTTAATATACAATATAAAATGTCTCCCACCAGTTTATTTTTTGAGATCTGGATCATTGTAACTCTCTGTCTTTATTCAAGAGCAAGCTATTTACATGCATTCCCTTTCCTGCTTATTTAAAAACAATCCATATCCTCCAAGCTTTACACTCTCTGTTGCTTAGTGAGTAGAAAATGTCCTGCTGCATTCCCCAGAGGAAGATTATAGTAATTTATACTAATCTACCAGCAAATCAGACTCATCCTGCACTGAACAGGGCAAATCCCATCTTAAATTGACACGTCCCTGAAGAAATTCCTGCAATCAGAAATCAGATTTACCTCTCTTTTCCCACTTCAATCATTTTTCAAGTTCCTGACTTTACGAGGACCAATGTGTTATGAGGATTTGTCAGTTTGCGATTTAGACATTTTGCATTACATTTTGCAATTATAGTTTTCCTGTTATCTGCTATGCTAATATGAGCTGGTAAATGAGCTTTGTTAGTAACATGTTTATTTATTGCATGTTGCATTATCACAAACAACAGACATTCCCTACAGGCCATTCTCACATGTAGCAATTTATGTAATCAAGCAAGTTGCGGTGACATCTCAGTGAACTAATGTAAGCACAAATGCAGGTATGAATTTTCACATCATATAGGTTAACTGTCATTTATGACAGGAACACAAATAAATATTATCATAGAAGTGCTCTAATAATGGGGTTTCAAGAGGGTATTTCAAAAACAGAAATATATTTACAGACACTCGGTGTCAACAGCAGAAAGTACATTTAATGTCTTTGTTAACTCCCAAAAGTATTGGGACACCCCTCCAAATCATTGAATTCAGGTGTTCCAATCACTTCCGTGGCCACAGGTGTATAAAATCAAGCACCTAGGCGTGCAGACTGCTTCTACAAACATTTGTGAAAGAATGGATCACTCTCAGGAGCTCAGTGAATTCAAGCGTGGTACCGTGATAGGTTGCCACCTGTGCAATAAGTCTATTCGTGAAATGTCCTCACTACTAAATATTCCACGGTCAACTGTTAGTGGTATTATAACAAATTGGAAGCAATTGAGAACGACAGCAACTCAGCCAGGAAGTGGTAGGCCACGTAAAATCACAGAGCGGGGTCAGCACATGCTGAGGCACACGGTGCGCAGAAGCTGCCAAATTTCTGCAGTCAATAGCTACAGACCTCCAAACTTCACGTGGCCTTCAGATTAGCTCAAGAACAGCACGTAGAGAGCCTTACATCACCAAGTGCAATGCAAAGCGTCGGATGCAGTGGTGTAAAGCTCGCCGACACTGGACTCTAGAGCAGTGGAGATGCGTTCTCTGGAGTGACCAATCACGCTTCTCTGTCTGGCAATCCAATGGACGAGTTTGGATTTGGCGGTTGCCAGGAGAACGGTACTTGCCTGACTGCACTGTGCCAAGTGTAAAATTTGGTGGAGGGGGGATTATGGTGTGGGGTTGTTTTTCAGGGGTTGGGCATGGCCCCTTAGTTCCAGTGAAAGGAACTCTTAATGCTTCAGCATACCAAGACATTTTGGACAATTTCATGCTCCCAACTTTTGAACAGTTTGGGGATGGCCCCTTCCTGTTCCAACATGACTGCGCACCAGTGCACAAAGAAAGGTCCATAAAGACAGGAATGAGCGAGTGGAGGAACTTGACTGGCCTGCACAGAGTCCTGACCTCAACCCGATAGAACACCTTTGGGATGAATTAGAGCGGAGACTGCGAGCCAGGCCTTTTCGTCTAAAATCAGTACCTGATCTCACTAATGCGCTTCTAGAAGAATGGTCAAAAATTCCCATAAACACACTCCTAAACCTTGTGGAAAGCCTTCCCAGAAGAGTTGAAGCTGTTATAGCTGCAAAGGGTGGGCCAACTCCATATTAAACCCTACGGATTAAGAATGGGATGTCATTAAAGTTCATGTGCATGTAAAGGCAGGCGTCCCAAAGCTTTTGACAATATAGTGTACGTGTATGTTTGCATAGACACAGGGAAGTTTACAATTAACAGTGTTTGAAATGTACAGTAAGCATTTTACATATAAAAAAATATGCATGTGATATATATAGCCAAACATACAAAAAGTGTTACTTTAGAAATATTTGTGTTTTATGCAAGTATTGCATCATAATTGTTTGGTTTGATTTTTGTGCTGCCGATTATTTTCTCATTCAGATTTTTAGGGGATTCACACGACAACGATGCGGGCACAACTGTTTCCCGCACGCATCGAGTCCATACGGGCGATGATCTCCAGAGTAAAGCTAGGCTGCAGCCTCACTGTGAAGCAGTTTCAGAGACTGCTGGGGCTCATGGCAGCAGCGTCCAACATAATACCTTTTGGCCTGCTACACATGAGACTCCTACAGTGGTGGCTGAAAACCAAGGGGTTTTCCTCGAGGGGAAATCCATTCCGTATGATCAGGGTAACGCGCAGATGCCTTCGTTCCCTCGTCATATGGAAAAAGCCTTGGTTTCTGTCCCAGGGGCCAGTGCTGGGAGTGTCATGTTGCCAGAAGACCGTTTCAACAGACGCCTCCCTCACTGGTGGGGGCGCGGTCATGGACGGCCGCTTTGCGAGAGGTCTGTGGGAGACCCGGCATTCCCGGCTGAGGCCTGGGGAGTGGCGACTTCACCCAGAGGTGGTGAAGACCATGTGCGAGAGGTTTGGCCCAGTGGAAGTGGATCTGTTCGCATCTCGAGAGATGTCCCACTGTCCACTGTGGTTTTCTCTCAGGCATCCAGCTCCGCTGGGGTCGGATGCCATGATGCAGACGTGGCCGAGGCTGCGTCTGTATGCATTTCCCCCTATCGTTCTGCTCCCGGGAGTCTTGGAGCGGGTCCGCCGAGAAGGGATCAGCCTACTTCTAGTAGCACCCTATTGGCCGACCCGGGTATGGTTCTCGGACATTGTAGCACTGCTAGACGGTCTCCCGTGGCAGGTCCCTCTGAGGAGGGATCTGCTGTCTCAGGCCCCCACAATGTTCCACCCCCGGCCAGAGCTCTGGAACCTCTGGGTCTGGCCCCTGAGGGGGCCCAGTACCTAGAGGCTGGCCTGTCAGCAGGTGTTGTCGAGACCTTACTCAGCTCCAGGGCTCCTTCCACCAGGAGACTGTACAGCCTGAAGTGGAATGTGTTTTCCACTTGGTGTAGAGAGCGTGAGGTGGACCCAGTTAACTGCCCAGTAACCTTCAGTGCTGGAGTTCCTCCAAGATCGTTTCTCCGCCGGTCTTACCCCGTCCACACTTAAGCTGTATGTGGCTGCCATTGGGGCTTTCCACTCGCCTGTGGGTGATGGGCCTCTGGGGAAGCACCATCTGGTTGTACGTTTCCTCCGTGGGGCTCGGAGGATGAGGCCTGCGACTCGCTCCAGAGTTCCAACCTGGGACCTGGCAGTGGTGCTCGAAGGGGCTGGCTGAGGCCCCCTTCGAACCACTGGAGTTGGCTGAGGCAAAGAACCTGACCCTTAAGGTGGCCTTTCTCCTTGCCATCACTTCTCTGAGGAGAGTGGGGGACCTTCAGGCCTTGGCGGTTACGCCAACTTGCCTGGAGTTTGCCCCTGGAGGAGTTAAGGTCATCTTACATCCAGGATCAGGCTATGTGCTCAAGGTGCCATCAAGAGTGGCACGGTCAGTGGTTCTTCAGGCCTTCCATCCTCCACCTCAAGTGACGGCGGAAGAGGGGAGACTTCATCTGCTCTGCCCGGTCAGAGCATTGAGAATTTACTTAGAGAAGTCTGCGCAGTGGAGAAAGTCCGACCAGTTGTTGGTGTGCTTTGGCTCACCCAAGAAAGGGCTGCCTGCATCAAAACAGACAATCAGTAACTGGATTGTCCAGGCGATAGCCACGGCTTATCAGGTGCGCAATTTGCCTTCACCTATGGCCGTGAGGGCTCATTCCACAAGGGGCATGGCCTCCTCGGTGGCCCTCCTTTCTGGAGTCTCGCTTCAGGAGATCTGCGAGGCGGCCGGGTGTGCCACCCCACACACCTTCATTAGATTCTATAGTCTGCAACTCCCTGTGACGCCTGGTGCTAGGGTGCTCGCGTCCTAAGTGTGCCTGGGTTCCAGCTTCACTCTAGGGCGGGCGTGATCCTCGGTGTGGCCTAGTGGGTATTCGTTCCCCAAAGTGCCGATAGACGCAGTGCGAGTTCCCTCGAAAGGGAACGTCTCGGGTTACAACTGTAACCCTTGTTCCCTGAGAAGGGAACGAGACACTGCGTCTCGCCACCACACCTCATCACGCCGGAAGCTCTTGCTTCATCGCAAAAGCTATCTGTAGTATGAGCCGTCACATACTACATCATGACGCAGCACCAATAGGATTGGAATAGATTTCATTCATGCTTCAGACGCGCTACGCTGGGGGGCGTTCCCCAAAGTGTCGATAGACGCAGTGTCTCGTTCCCTTCTCAGGGAACAAGGGTTAAAGTCGTAACCCGAGATGTTTTTCTTAAATCTGGTTTAATCTCATTTCCAGGCAGATGATCTGAGGAGCTGTGAAAACGATTTCTGAACCAGCATTAATATAAGAAATCATATCTTAAAATATACTTACATAATCATATTTAACCCTGTAAAGCCTGACATATGAAATAATAGTCAAAAAAATCAGTTTCTGGAACCTTTAGACAAAATATATTTAGTACATCAAGCTCTTATGGCTCATATAGTATTATATGAGAATGTAGAGCTCACCCTCGAGATGGAAAAAAACACCTCTGTTTTATTCAGAGGTTCAAACTGCAAAAATATGCAATTTTGTGCAGTTGCTGATATTTATATGGCCAAAAATTTTGATAAAATTATGATAGCTTATAATATTAAGCTTGTAATAAGATCTTACAGACTACTATACTGGCTAGTTTTATGATTAACCCCTTACTGCACACCCCCATTTTGGCAAGTGGGGCATAAATGACATACTGTACCCCCAAAAAAAGGTTGCTGCTCATAAGTCATTCTGAATAGACACATAACCAACATATATTTAGAAAGCTGACACTTGGGAGTTTACAGTTCAAGACTCAATTACAATACTCTCAATACAGTTCAATTACTCTTGTTATTATTGTGGAGATATATAAGCTCAAACATAAAATAAAAAATAAAAATATGAAGAATATAATTTTAAATGTATAAAGCTTCATTGTCAGAAACAATGAAGCTGAAGCCACAAGTCTAATCATGCTTCATCTCAAATCTGAGGATTTTATCTAACTTTGGATTTTATTAAACATTTTGTAAGACCATGTCAAGTGAGAAGGCTGATAAGATTCTAATAAAATATTTTATTGGCCTTTAATCTCCCATTTGCAGTCTTTTGTCTAATGTCTGGCGAGGAGAACTGCTCCATTCATGTTCTATTGTTCTCACTCGACAAACCTTTCACACCTCTGCTGGTATGACACTTATGCCCCGTCCACACGGAGACGCGTTTAGCTGTATACGTAAAAATTTTGTATCGTATCAGCGTTTCGTCCAGATGGATCCGGCGTTTTAGGAGCCTGAAACCGGTATTTTTTGAAACCGGGTCCCAGAGTGGATAAATCTGAAACCGACACCCTTGTGTTTTCGTGTGTACAGCCAATTCGTATATTTTGTGAAACGGTGATGTCATCACACCACGTCCCGCACGGTAAAGACTAGAAGGGATACAGCTACGGCCACTGGGCATGCGCACATCAATATTGCGTCATTTAATTACTGTATTTGCATTATTGTAAGGGTAGGTTTAGGGTTGGGGTAGGTGTAGGCGTTAATAAAACACAATCTGGAAAGTAGTACATTTATTTATTTTATTGTGAGATTTTGCCTCACTTCCGACCGTTGCTGTACCCCTTCTAGCCACAACTCTTCTTCTCCGTTTTTAGTGTATTTCTGTGGCAGAATTACAGCGCCACATACTGGTCTAGCATGCATACTACATCGTTTTGAGTTGGTTTCAGTGGTTTCATGTGTACGCAGATATTTCTTGAGACGAGGGAAAAAAAAGATCGGATAGGGAAAGCTCTGGCTTCATGTGGATGTGGCCTTAATCTCCATTATTCTTTTATCATTAATATATATGTATGTATGTATGTATGGATGGATGGATGGATGGATAATCAAGTAAACTTAAGTTGCTTCAGCCCAATAAGTGTTCATCTAGAAATAAGAACAATATAAAAGTTATCTTTTTACGTTTACTTTATAAATATCAGTAAAGATTTCACAGCAAAAAGACGTTTACCACAACCTGAAGGTGGACTTTTTAGAATGAAACCTGCTAAAAAGGTAAAAACTATCACTTAGATGACAGAAGGAATGAAGAAGATTGTATGCAACAGGTTTTTCAATAAAATTTTTATCATGTTGATAATTTAGAGGTCTTAGAAATTTGCGTATAAAATACGACACAATGGGTTAATGTTATTGTAAACTCTATATAAACCTCTGACAGATTGTCCCTAATGAAACTTTAACATGGCTGATAGATTACTGACATTCACCTATAATAGAAACGCTCAGCTCCAAGGTTCAAATTCGACCCATTTCTCATTGGCAATATTGGCTAAAAATCATCCTGCCCACCTTCTCAGAAAATAGAAAAGAAACAGGAAGTTCTAGTAAGCTTCTATCAGATTGTCGAACCCCACAACAGCCAGACTGTCTCTCAATTTGCTGAACAAACAAAAAATAATGGCCAATCTAAATGGCCTTGGGGCAGATAATTGCAACACTTTGTAATGGCCATTGATTTTTGACTCCCCCACCAAATTAATGGAATGACGATAGGTCTGATTTGGTGTAGGAATGATACAGCGGACATATGATATGGTTCTTACACACTCCTGCGCCTCACGCCCCCTTCCAATCGATGCTTTTACCAAGGATGTCAAAGCCAAGACTGATTGTTTCCCACCCCTGGCTGCAACTGCAAAGGTAATGCCTTTTCGTATTGAATCAGCGGCAAATCATGGCTCAGCTACATCATCTTCTTATCTGCTTCTGTCAAGTGTGATCCCAAATAACGAGTGAGAATAAGGTTGACTTTTAATTTAACAACTGAACTGACATTAATGTTGAGCAGCTGAGAGAGCATGTGAATCTCAGTTTGAGTATGCGTTTGTCAAGTGCCAGGAAGGTCAATCTGGAAGTGGTTTGCAACGTTTTAGCGTTTAAAGCTGTGAACGCAATTTTGTGAGATAGAGACAAGTAGGATTAGAAAAATGATAGCAGTCCGTTCCACAATCACACAAAACATCTCATGGTATTAAGTGTTGACATTTATTAGAATTTGTTTTGTTTATCGAAATTTATGCAATGTCATTTTCTTAAAATAGCTCCCCTCAAACCCTAGAGCGACAGTGTGGACCTGAGCAATTGGTGTTGTGATCAAGTTACGATCCGTTCACCTTCAGAGAGAAACCAAAGCAAGTCCCCAGTGATACAGATCAATTCCTCTAGGTTCATATTTTTCATTTCAGGTCATATATCTTGAGGGGACTGTCATTTGTGTTGGGACTAATGTTCTTGTCAGTTTCTGTTTTTTTTCAGTAATGTCAATAGCTCTGACAAATGATTAAGGTTTTTGTTCATTAAAAATCGTAAACATTCTGTGGGGTCCAAAAATACACAATAAAATAGTTCCATTTAGATATTATTATTATTATTATTATTATTATTAATAATAATAAATACCTTTTTTATTACAAATTATATTATCATCATAACAATTTCAGTGTAATGTTAATTGAGTAAAATATATAACCAGAATTTCTTCATATTTGGTTTGCCCCCCTTATGAATTCACAATTAGGATATTGTCATGATTCCGGTTCTGTGGCTTTTGTTTTGTATGGACTTTTATGTTGAAATGTATTTTCCGGTTTCTTGGTTTCTGTGGGTGCTTCCTGTTTTGGATCCTGTTTCTCCTTGGCTGCGTCCGAAAACCTAGGCAGCTGACTCATTGCCTCGCTGCCTTATCAGACAATGACTTGTAAGGCAGCGTTTGTGCAACGAAGGCACCTCACGAAACTAATTTCGGACAGACTACTGAGGCAGCGTAACAGTTTAATTATCTACAGCAAAATAGAGAGAGCTTTGGTGAGAATTAAACAAATATTTAATTACTACATTAGTAATTTCTCGCTAGAAATTACATCAGAAGTGGAAAATGTTGGTAAAAAACGTACATTTACACACAAACTGACCAGCAAACGCAACTTTCGGACGCCATTTTTTTTTTCTAGCTCAACTGACACAGAATGGAACGCACAGGATTGTGGGATGTCAAAGGCAGCGAAGGATACATATATGCTGCCTTCAAAACTCGATCAGATGAAGGTATCTCAGGAGACAGGAAGTGAAGCTAACATTAGATTCGGACGTACCTCGATGCCTTCCGACCTTGAAATGTGTCCTCCGAAGGCAGCATTTTCCAGGTTTCGGACGCAGCCCTTTGTTTTCTTGTTAGTTACTAGTTCCCTTTCAGTCGGTCACGTTCGACGTACGTCGGACGTCACCGACGAATTGGGATCACTTCTGGGAGCCCCTATCAGCTTCGAGTGTATAGAGAACGGGCCAATGGCCATTGGCGTGCGAGATTTGCATCTCGCGCTCCGCCCCGCATCGCGGGTATAAAGCGGAAGCGGATGCAGCGCACATTTGTCATTCACTTCGGAGCCAAACAAGCTCATGAAAGACTTCCTGCTCAGCAGAGAGAAAGAGAGAGAGCGAGAGAGGAGGCTTTTGTGCTGGGGAGAAGGCACGTGCAGTGACAACCGCGAGCTCACCGAAATCGGTGAAACAAACTGCTGTTTTTACAGCATCCCGGTTGGTTCGGTGGGGGCGTTCCACGGTGAGTGCAAACACAGGCTGCACTATCCCCTGTGTTTGCCGCGGTTGTTCCTGGGTGCTTCAGCACGTTAAAGAGCTTCTTCTAAAAAAGCAACACGGGTGTGAAATTGCGTCATTTTCAAGATGTCATTCCACCCGTGCGTTTCTGGATGCGGTCGTTCCCTGTCACCAGCTGACGGTCACAATCGCTGCCTGACATGTCTGGGTATTCAACATGCCGAGGCAGCGTTTGTGGATAGCTCGTGTTCCCATTGCGGGAACATGACTATCTCGGCGCTAAGGTCGAGACTCGCCTACCTTCGGGAGGGTGAAGTCCCCTTACCTATGCCCCGATCTAGTGCTATCCCTGCCCAGCAGGATAGACCTACTTCGGCGAATAGCCAGGGTGACCTGAGGATCACGTTTAGGGCACACCCGCCGAGCCAGCCTCCGTGGGCCCCTAAACCCTCTGTAGTTCCGCAGCCGGTTGAGCTTCCGGAGGAAGTCGCTGGCCCCTCTCGAGGTGGTCCAACGGTGACCTTTGGAGCTCCAGCAGAGGATAGGATGTCGATCGCTGCATCGGAGGGGGAGTTTCAGTCCTCGGGGGATGAAGACCCGGCTGCGTTGCCTCCCTCTGGGAGAGTGGCGTTGTCCGAGACGGACCCCGAGCTGACGGCTATGCTTTCCCGGGCCGCCGAAAAGGTCGGGCTCGTGTGGAACCCTCCACCGTGTCCCGAGCCTTCTAGGCTGGATGATTGGTTTCTCGGGGCGGCTCGTGCTGGTTTTCAGCGTCCCGCCCCGGTGCCCTTCTTCCCGGAAGTGCATGAGGAGCTCACGAGGTCGTGGACGGCACCTTTTTCTGCCAGAAACCGGCCGAGTGGCTCCTCCCTCCTCACTACTCTCGACGGCGGGCCAGCCAAGGGGTACGTGGGGATCCCGCCGTTGGAACGGGCGGTTGCGATGCAACTGTGTCCGGCGTCCGCTTCCACCTGGCGCGGAGACCCACGCCACCCATCCAAGGCCTGTAAGTTCTCCTCCAGTCTAACTGGGAAGGCTTACAAGGCTTGTGGACAGGCTGCGTCCGCCTTGCATGCCATGGCGTTGCTCCAGGTGCACCAGGCCCAGGCACTCATGGACTTGCACGAGGGTAGACCTGACCCAGAGCTCCTCCGGGCGACGAAAGTCACCGCCCATTCCATTGGTCAGGCGATGTCCACTCTTGTGGTCCAGGAGCGACATCTCTGGCTCAACCTGGCCGATATGAGGGAGACTGATAAGTATCGGTTCCTGGACTCCCCCATTTCCCAGGTTGGGCTGTTCGGCGACGCGGTCGAGAGCTTTGCCCAGCAGTTCTCGACTGTCCAGAAGCAGACGGAGGCCATCAAACACATCCTGCCCCGGCGGTCAGCTGCTGCCCAGCCGCCGGCCGCAGCTCCTCCGCCTGCTCGTCGCCGAGGGCGGCCGCCCGCCGCCGCCCCCGCTCCCGCTCCCGCCCCAGCCCAGCAGCAGCCTCCACCAGGGCAACGGCGTGGAGCCGGCCGCGGGAAGGCCGTCCAGCCCGCTCAGGCCGCTGCCAAGCCAGGTGGCAAGCGCCGTCGTAAGAGACCCTGAGACGGGCCACCCAGAGATGGAGGAGACAGCTCTTCAGGAGGTGGTGACAGCACCGCTCCTTCTCCCGCTGGAGGGCCGGGAGAGAATTCTATGTTCTTGTTTTGTTTCTGTTCCTGTTGCTGTTTCTAAAATCTCTGGGTGCCAAGAGAGCGTGCTTGGCGGTGTACGATGCTCCCATGCCTTGTCACCCTCCGGTGCCTCTCTTATCGCCAGCAGGGGGTGCTGGCTGTGTCCAGGACGCACACAAGAGGCCTCCGCACACCCGTGCACCCCCTCAGCGGAAGCAGGTAAGTGTTGCATTGCGCACTCAGACCCCACTTCGGGCCGCGATGCCGTCTGAGTCGGGTCCCTGCACTCCGCTGCGCTGCCCCGCTGCGGGTACGTCTGTGGTGCCGTTGGTCCCGCTGGTTCGGTCGCTGGGAGCCTGGCTAGCGCTCCCCAGCCCGTCCCGCTGGCTCATCCGTACTATCAGACTCGGCTATGTGATTCAGTTCGCTCGGCGGCCCCCCAAGTTCAGGGGCGTTCACTTCACCTCCTTGTCGAAGGAGAGCGCCCCCGTGCTACGGGCGGAGATCGCAGTCCTACTGGCGAAGGACGCGATAGAGCCGGTCCCTCCAGCCGATATGAAGACAGGCTTCTACAGCCCGTACTTCATTGTACCCAAGAAAGGCGGCGGGTTACGGCCAATCTTGGACCTGCGATTCTTGAATCAGTCCCTTCACAGGCTGCCGTTCAGAATGCTAACGCAGAAACGCATCTTCAGGTGCATCCGTCCCCAAGATTGGTTTGCAGCGATCGACCTGAAGGACGTGTACTTTCATGTCTCGATTCTCCCTCGACACAGACCGTTCCTACGCTTTGTGTTCGAGGGACGGGCATATCAGTACAGAGTCCTACCCTTTGGGCTGTCTCTGTCGCCCCACGTCTTCACGAAGGTCGCGGAGGCGGCCATTGCTCCCATGAGAGAGCGTGGTGTTCGCATTCTCAACTACCTCGACGACTGGCTGATTCTGGCTCAGTCGAAGGCGCAGTTGTGCGAACACAGGGACATGGTGCTCAGTCACCTCAGCCTTTTGGGACTTCAGGTCAACTGGGAAAAGAGCAAACTCTGCCCCGTGCAGAGGATCTCTTTTCTCGGTATGGAGTTGGACTCGGTCAATCTGACAGCGCGACTCACAGAGCAGCGCGTCCAGTCGGTGTTGAACTGCTTGAATTCGTTCAAATGCAGGACAGCGGTACCACTGAAACATTTTCAGAGGCTCCTGGGGCATATGGCATCCACAGCCGCAGTGACGCCGCTCGGATTGCTTCATATGAGGCCGCTTCAACACTGGCTACACGACCGAGTCCCGAGATGGGCGTGGCAGAGCGGCTCATTCCGTGTCTCAGTAACACCGAAGTGTCGCCAAACCTTCAGTCCGTGGTTGGACCCTTCGTTCCTACGGGCAGGAGTTCCCCTAGAACAAGTGTCCAGGCATGCTGTGGTCTCCACGGATGCCTCATCCACCGGCTGGGGGGCCACGTACAACGGGCTTGCAGTTTCGGGTCTGTGGACGGGGCCTCAACTGCAATGGCATATCAATTGCCTCGAGTTGTTAGCAGTTCGTCTTGCGCTGGGCCGCCTCAAAGGGCCAGGAGAGTGGAGACTCCATCCCCAGGTGGTCCAGCTGATCTGGAGTCGCTTCGGGACCGCACAGGTAGACCTGTTTGCCGCCCCGGACACGTCTCACTGCCAGTTGTTCTATTCCCTGACCGGGGGGACCCTCGGCTCGGATGCGCTGGCACACAGCTGGCCCCGGGGCCTACGCAAATATGCGTTTCCCCCAGTGAGCCTTCTTGCGCAGACACTGTGCAAGGTCAGGGAGGACGAGGAGCAGGTCTTGCTAGTTGCGCCATACTGGCCCAACCGGACCTGGTTCCCGGAACTAGTGCTCCTCGCGACAGCACCTCCTTGGCTCATTCCTCTGAGGAAGGACCTCCTGACTCAGAGACGGGGCACCCTGTGGCACCCGCGTCCGGACCTCTGGAAACTCCATGTCTGGTCCCTGGACGGGACGCGGAGGTTCTAGGTGGTCTACCACAGACTGTGGTAGACACCATCACTTCCGCCAGAACCCCCTCTACGAGGCGCCTCTACGCGTTGAAGTGGAATCTGTTCGTCGAGTGGTGTTCTTCTCGACGAGAAGACCCCCGAAGATGTTCGATCGGCTCTGTGCTTTCCTTCCTGCAAGAAGGGTTGGAGCGAAGGCTGTCTCCCTCCACCCTCAAAGTGTATGTTGCCGCTATCGCCGCAAATCACAGCATGGTCGAAGGTAAGTCCCTAGGAAAGCACGATCTGGTCGTCAGGTTCCTGAGGGGGGCGAAGAGATTAAATCCGCCTCGCCCTCACTCTATACCCTCTTGGGATTTGCCCCTGGTGCTAACCGCATTACAGAGGGCTCCCTTTGAGCCTTTGCAGTCAGCAGAGTTAAAAATCCTGTCTTGGAAGACAGTACTCCTGACTGCATTGGCTTCCATCAAGAGGGTAGGGGACCTGCAGGCATTTTCGGTCGACGAATCGTGCCTGGAATTCGGGGCGGGTAACTCTCATGTAATCCTGAGACCCCGGCCCGGATATGTGCCCAAGGTTCCCACCACTCCCTTTCGGGACCAGGTGGTGAACCTGCAAGCGCTGCCTTCGGAGGAGGCAGACCCAGCCCTGGCTTTTCTCTGTCCCGTTCGTGCTCTGCGGACTTACGTGGACAGAACGCAAAGCTTCAGGACCTCAGAACAGCTCTTCATCTGTTACGGAGGCCAGCAGAAGGGAAAGGCTGTCTCCAAGCAGAGGATGGCTCACTGGATAGTGGATGCCATCGCCTTGGCGTATGAAACCCAAGGCGTGCCCTGCCCGCTTGGGTTGAGGGCCCACTCCACTAGGAGTGTGGCCTCTTCCTGGGCGCTGGCGCACGGCGCCTCGCTGACAGATATATGTAGAGCTGCGGGCTGGGCGACACCTAACACGTTCGCTAGATTCTATAGCCTCCGTGTAGAGCCGGTTTCTTCCCGTGTGCTCGCTTCAAATAGCCAGTAACACCGAAGGGCCCGTTCTAGTGTCGGCTTGCTGCGCCATTCCCCTCCTCATGGACCGGATGCGCTGATATGCTCCAGTCGAGTTCCCCAGCACGGCGAACCCTGTTGAGTCCTCCGCAACCCGTGGCAGTCAGACGTGGCGGAGCGTCCGACGCCAGGTCTAACACTCGTATGCATTGGTGGAACTTGTGTTAGGCTGGGTATCCATATGTTGTGACCCCTACGGCGGTCCCATATGTGTATTCTTCCACGGTACGGCTCCCTACGGCGAGCCCGTGTCTTTCCCTTGGCAGAGCTCGCTCTGCCGTCTCTGTGCGGTGTAGTCTCCCGCCTGCATTGGCCGGGGCCACCCCTGGGACTTCCGTATGTTGTACTGCCCACGGCCAGTCCATACATGTATATTCCACATGATACCTCCCTACGGGTAGGATGTGGCTTCCGCAGCGGCCCCCCGGGGCACGCTTTCCCAGCGTTATCCAATACTCTGCTGAGTGGGTCTTGCGGAACAGCAGCAGTGACTCTCCCTGCGTAAGTTCCCCGCCCCGAACAGACGGGGGTCTGAGGGGCTTTCGCTGGGCGCTGGAAGTGGTAGTAACTGTGGCGTTTTCCATAGGGATCCCAATTCGTCGGTGACGTCCGACGTACGTCGAACGTGACCGACTGAAAGGGAACGTCTCGGTTACGTATGTAACCCTCGTTCCCTGAAGGAGGGAACGGAGACGTACGTCCCGTCGCCACAGTTGCTGTACCATCACTGCAGCGGCCGAGTCACTAGTTCGGCTCCTCAGTGAAAAACAAATGTGCGCTGCATCCGCTTCCGCTTTATACCCGCGATGCGGGGCGGAGCGCGAGATACAAATCTCGCACGCCAATGGCCATTGGCCCGTTCTCTATACACTCGAAGCTGATAGGGGCTCCCAGAAGTGATCCCAATTCGTCGGTGACGTCCAACGTACGTCTCCGTTCCCTCCTTCAGGGAACGAGGGTTACATACGTAACCGAGACGTTACTGTCATTAGTTACACCTGTCATTAATTATGATTGATTTCTCTGTGTATTTAAGCCTGGACATTCTTGTTTTTACCCTTCGTGCTCCTTGGATTATGTTCCTTTTTCTTCAGGTGGACTATTTGTCTGTTTCTCGGTTTGGAGTATCTGTGTTTTTGCTTTTTTTCATTAAAACTGTGCTTACATTTGGATTCTCTCTCTGTCTCATCTCTTCGCATTCGTTACAGATGTTCTGAAGAACGTATTGAATGTAATTTAAGTAAATTATGGCAGAATTTTCATTTTTGGTCGAACTATACCTTTATGCAAAAGGCGGACAAACAGAATATGAAGACATTCAAAGTCACTAATGTTTTAATTTGATTAGTGGTCTAGAAATTTTCACAAGTTTTATAGAATTCATAATGTTTTCTTTTGTTTTGCTTGTCCTGCTTATTTTCAGGTTTAAATAGAATGAAATTGAATGCAGTGGACCCCACAGTTTCGTATGATTTACTTTCATAATCTCAATATCCTGTATTTCTGAAACTTTGTTTCAGTCTCTGAGACATATGCAGGCATTTAAAGGACAAAATATCACCACTTGTCAAAATTTCTTGTGAATTTTCTTAAAATGTCACCTCTCTTTCATTCTCTCTCTCTTTAGCTCTCTCTAAAAGTGGCTGAAATTACCCTAGGGCAATCCATCACAAAATCTGAGAGCACTGAAAACAGTGAGATGAAAGCTCCACACAAAGTGTGCTGAATGTCTTCCTTCTGCATCTTTTTTTATAAGTACCTTTACTGTAAAATCCTTTGTGTGCACGTCCTCACTGTTGTCCAAAGGGATTTTCAGTAGCTGACCTAGTTTAGCTCTTTTACATTAATAAAGTCATATTGCGTTTTTGATCTTTCCAAGAATAGTTCAATATAATGCACTGATCTGTCATCTACTGAACAGTCCGTCAAACCATTGAAAAGTAGTCAATGTTTTGATACATTGTAAGCAAGATTTGTGCTAAAAAAAAAGTCATAAGAAATTATGTTAGAAGATGATAAATTGTTAAGAAAAACAAACCTAATTTAAGATATATGATACATAAACCCATACAGCAAAAATGTTTTTTTTTTCAGATATATTTTTATTTATCTATAGCATTCTTTTATCATATTTGTTTTTTGTATTATATATTTCTTTAAGTCACTCTTTTTACAAAATATGAACATTTAGTTTAATTGAAATATATTTGCCTTTTTTTGCTGTATAATGTATTATCTTACTTATCGTCCTTAAATTTTAAGGAAATTTAGATATTTTTACTGGAAAACAAAAAAGACAAAAAAAACTAATCTTTTTTTCAGTATTGACATGGCACAGCTTACCCCTCAGGTCAAGTTGATAGCAGACCCATATTTTTTCTTGCCCAGAAAACAATTTAGACACAAAGTGGCACATCTTACCCTGGCCTCCGTATATAATATGCACGCTATCTTCGAAATGTGCTAATATATCATAGGATAGCATTGCATTTGTAGCTTGACAATCCTTTTTGATGTAGACATCAAGAAATGATTAACGCCACTTTCTCACTAATCGCACATCCAGGGTTCAGCCATTTAAGCCATGGCGTTCAAGAGAGTCGCTCCGTGGAAACGGGTGTTCCGATGTATCCGGAATCCTTTCACAGTCGTTGGTCCTGTCTCACATGCTAATCCCACAGTGGCCCAGATAGAACATTTGAACCCCTGCTGAATGTTCCTCTCTCAAGGTGAGGTCTCCTGGTCAAAGCCGGCAGGCACTGACGCACCGTAATCCCCTGTGAAGGCCTTGGAGTGTTCGGGTTATCTCTGCCAAGGCAGCACAAGCATAGATTCCCTACACAGGCTGCCTTTTGAGCAAAGACACAATTCCGAAAGCCAGCTTGATTTTTTTTTTTTTTCCAGCGGGCACCTCAATGTATCGGATGTGACAGAGATTTAAAAGGATTAAGCAGCCTTTAAAATTCATCACAGCTACAGTTTGCTGCTGATAGGTGCGAGCAAGTTGTGAAGTAGTAAACTTTCAGCTCTAAATATAGCTTGCGGAGGATAATCCCTTTCTATCATGGATGTGGATTGCATCCCATTATGCAGGATCTTGAATCTCTGGAGATTATAGGAAGTAACAAAAGAGATGGTGAAAACTAAATAGCACATATATAGTTCAAACAGGCAGTGAAATATCACATGCAATATGATACGATGTTGGAAGACTATGGTATAGTTAAGGACCTTGACAATTGCAGTTTTCTTTCCCACACTGATGTATTTCCTTTTGAAACTGAGTTTTGCTGGATCATATTAAATGGCTCGTCCCTCTTTTTCTTTTCTTTTTTTCTTCAACATACACTATATTGCCAAAAGTTTTGGGATGCCTGCCTTTTACATGCACATGAACTTTAATGACATCTCATTCTTAATCCGTAGGGTTTAATATGGAGTATGCCCACTCTTTGCAGCTATAACTGCTTCAACTCTTCTGGGAAGGCTTTCCACAAGGTTTATGAGTGTGTTTATGGGAATTTTTGACCATTCTTCTAGAAGCGCATTTGCTGTATAATGTATTATCTTACTTATCGTCCTTAAATTTTAACGAAAATTTAGATATTTTTACTGGAAAACAAAAAAGACAAAAAAAACTAATCTTTTTTTCAGTATTGACATGGCACAGCTTACCCCTCAGGTCAAGTTGATAGCAGACCCATATTTTTTCTTGCCCAGAAAACAATTTACTATGGTATAGTTAAGGACCTTGACAATTGCAGTTTTCTTTCCCACACTGATGTATTTCCTTTTGAAACTGAGTTTTGCTGGATCATATTAAATGGCTCGTCCCTCTTTTTCTTTTCTTTTTTTCTTCAACATACACTATATTGCCAAAAGTTTTGGGATGCCTGCCTTTTACATGCACATGAACTTTAATGACATCTCATTCTTAATCCGTAGGGTTTAATATGGAGTATGCCCACTCTTTGCAGCTATAACTGCTTCAACTCTTCTGGGAAGGCTTTCCACAAGGTTTATGAGTGTGTTTATGGGAATTTTTGACCATTCTTCTAGAAGCGCATTTGTGAGGTCAGGCACTGATGTTGGACGAGAAGGCCTGGCTCATAGTCTCCGCTCTAATTCATCCCAAAGGTGTTCTATCGGGTTGAGGTCAGGACTCTGTACAGGCCAGTCAAGTTCCTCCACAACAAACTCGCTCATCCATGTCTTTATGGACCTTACTTTGTGCACTGGTGCGCAGTCATGTTGGAACAGGAAGGGGCCATCCCCAAACTGTTCCCACAAAGTTGGGAGCATGAAATTGTCCAAAATGTCTTGGTATGCTGAAGCATTAAGAGTTCCCTTTCAGTCAGTCACTACGCGTTACGTCAGTGACTGATGGAATGGGGGTTTCGCTTAGAAGCCTATCACCTTCAAGTTCTACAAAACGAGCCAATGGCAAGACAATGCCATGGGTCTGCGGAATTTGCATAGCGAACTCTGCCCACCCGTGTGGGTATATAAGGAGCCGCGCATGCAATCTCACATTATGTTTCTGCTTCGGAGCCGAGTGTTTCTATTCACTAGTCTCCACTGCAAGCCTTCACGAGTTCTCTACGAGACGAGCGACTTTTCAGCAGTGTTGGTGTGACGGCATGTTCCAGCGAGATCACATTCCTGTTGCTGGTCTGTGCAGTGATCTGCCACAGTGTGTGTGTTTCTCCCTGGGCGCTTCAGCGCTGCTGTAGAAGTTTTCCTCTCTAAAAGAGCTGCACCCGGCGCGTCTTTTTAAAGATGTTTCGCCCGTGTATTTCTGGGTGCGGTAGGCAGATTCATTCTGCTGATGGGCACGAGTGGTTTGGGCTTAGAGCATGCTGAGGCAGCGTTTGTGGATGAGTCATGTTCCCATTGCGGGAACATGACCATCGCAATGCTGCAGTCTAGACTCAATGACCTTCGTAAAGGTAGAGTCCCCTCCGCCACACCCCAATCTATTTCCTCCGCGAGAAGGAATACTTTGGCTGGTGGCCAGGGTGATTTGAGGGTGACGGTGTGGAACAACCCGACAACTCTTCCTCGGGCCACACCCCCTTTTAGCGCATTTCAGCCCGTGGTGTTGCCGGATGAGGTCGCTGGCCAGTCTTGTGGCGGGCCCAGCATTTCATTCGGCGCCCCAGCGGATGACGTCATGTCTATCGCCGCATCACAAGGTGGGCTTGAGTCATCCGGAGATGAAGATTCGGCTGTGCTGCCTCCTTCGGGGGTGCCAGCATTGCCCGAGTCCGATCCGGAATTGACTGCCATGCTTTCCCGGGCAGCGGCGAGCATCGGGCTTGAGTGGAACCCTTCACCATGTCCCGAGCGCTCAAGGCTCGATGATTGGTTTTTGGGGGCGATGCGTGTGGACGTCCGTCAGCACCCGGCCCCAATTCCTTTTTTCCCGGAAGTGCATGAAGAGGTCATGAAATCGTGGAAGTCTCCATTGACTTCTCGCGATCGCTCAGCGACCTCTTCCGCCTTCTCTGCCCTCGATGGGGCGGTGGCCAAAGGGTATACTGGGGTCCCCCCGGTGGAGCGTTCTGTGGCGATGCAACTGTGTCCCCAGAGCGCCTCCACCTGGCGCGGCGACCCAAAACACCCCTCCAAGGCCTGTAGGTTTTCGTCCACACGGGTGGCCAAAGCCTATAGAGCTGCGGGGCAGGCCACCTCCTCTTTGCATGCTATGACCATCCTGCAAGTTCATCAGGCATGGGTGCTCAGAGACATGCACGAGGGCAGGGCTGATCCGGGGCTCATGCAAAAGCTGCATACCGCCACCGTACCGTTCAGTTGGTACCCCGCTGGTTCAGTTTTTGGGAGACTGGCTAGAGCTTCCCAATCTGTCCCACTGGCTCGCTCGAACGATCAGGCTCGGCTATGCGATTCAGTTCAGACCGTCTCCTCCCCGCTTTTGGGGAGTCCGCTATACCATGGTGGGTGGCAGTGCCCCTGTCATGCGTGCGGAGGTCGCTCTCACGACATCAGCCATGTCCTGGGGAATGGAGACTCCATCCCCAAGCGGTTCAGCAAGTATGCGTTTCCCCCAGTGAGCCTTCTCGCACAGGTTCTGTGCAAGATCAGGGAGGATGAGGAGCAGGTCCTTTTGGTTGCACCGCATTGGCCCAGCCAGACTTGGTTCTCCGAACTCGTACTCCTCACGACAGCCCCTCCCTGGCCAATCTCTCTGAGGAAGGACCTCCTTTCTCAGAGACGGGGCACCCTCTTGCACCCGCGTCACAACCTGTGGAACCTACACGTGTGGGTTCTGGACGGGACACGGAAGGTTTGAGTACCCTACCACCTCAGGTGGTGGCTACCATCACTTCAGCTAGAGCCTTGTCCACAAGACACGCCTACACTCTGAAGTGGAACCTCTTCGTCACCTGGTGTTCTTCTCGCCGAGAAGATCCCAGAAAATGCCCGATCGGGTCTGTGCTCTCCTTCCTCCAAGAAGGGTTGGAACAAAGGCTGTCTCTCTGCGCACCACAACCTTGTGGATTCAAAAACGGTAGGACAGCATGACTTGGTCATCAGGTTCCGTAGAGGGGCGAGGAGGTTAAATCCACCTCGCCCTCTTCAGATGCCCTCTTGGGACCTTGCAGTGGTTCTATCTGCCCTGCAGAGAGCTCCCTTTGAGCCACTGCAGTCAGTTGAGCATAAATACCTTTCAATGAAGGCGGCGCTCCTGATTGCTTTGGCCTCCATCAAGAGGGTAGGGGACCTTCAGGCATTTTCGGTTGACGAAGTGTGCCTGTAATTCGGGCCGGCTAACTCTCACGTGATCCTGAGACCCCAGCCTGGATATGTGCCCAAGGTTCCCACCACTCCTTTCAGAGATCATGTGGTGAACCTGCAAGTGCTGCCCCTGGAGGAGGCAGACCTCTCGTGTACTCGAGTAGGACAAGTAGGACCTAATCGGTGTCATAGATTGCTGCGTTGCTGCCCTCATTGTTTATGTTGGCCACAATTATTGGCACCCATTTATTGCAACGTCCTTTTCCCAAGATAACAGCTTCTTCTATAATGTACGGAGAGCATGTACTGGACAGAGCAGTGCCAAGGCTGGGTCTGCCTCCTTTGCTACGCCATTCCACTCCACGGACTGGATACGTGCACTATTTTGCTCAGGTGAGTTTCTCAGTGAAGCCCTGAGTTCCTCCAGCACTGTTGACATCGACACCAGAGTGCATGCCTGGCTGGTCAGCCCTCGTGTTAGGCTGGGTGCCTCCATGTTCATGGTTCCCCCTCTGGGTAACCCCCACATGTGTATTTCCACGGTAAGTCTCCTTGAGCACGTGTCTTTCCCTTGGCAAGACCACCTTGCCATCCCTGGGGTTGAAACATTCCACCCCGCGGGCTGGATACCTCAGAGTGTTCCATATGCATCCCGTTCGCGGGTCATATGTGTATTCTGTAAGTCCTCCCTTTGGGCAGGCATTGTGTTGCATATTCCACCTGGATATGCTACCCAGTGTACCTTGGTATTCTTGCGTATAGCCTAGCCCTTCGATCGTGCTAGTCTCACTGCAGGGAGCTCAGACTTGCGCAGGGCACTGGAAGACAGCCATTGTGGCAAGATTAGATAGGGACCCCCATTCCGTCAGTCACTGACGTAACGCGTAGTGACTGACTGAAAGGTAACGTCTCGGTTATGTAATGTTAGGTCCCCGTGCCACAACCGCTGTACCGCTGGAACAGCCGGGCGTTCAGTCTCGGCTCCTCAGCAGGTAACGGCAGATAATGCGAGATTGCATGCGTAGCTCCTTATATACCCACGCGGATGGGCAGAGTTCGCTATGCAAATTCCGCAGACTGTCTTGCCATTGGCTCGTTTTGTAGAATTCGAAGGTGATAGGCTTCTAAGCGAAACCCCCATTCCGTCAGTCACTGACGTAACGTCTCCGTTCCCTCCTTCAGGGAACGAGGGTTACATACGTAACCGAGACGTTCCTTTCACTGGAACTAACAGGTCAAGCCAAACCCCTGAAAAACAACCCCACACCATAATCCCCCCTCCACCAAACTTTACACTTGGCACAGTGCAGTCAGGCAAGTACCATTCTCCTAGCAAACGCCAAACCCAGAATCATCCATCGGATTGCCAGACAAAGAAGCATGATTCGTCACTCCAGATAACATGTCTCCACTGCTCTAGAGTCCATTGGCAGCATGCTTTACACCACTGCATCCGACGCTTTGCATTGCACTTGTTGATGTAAGGCTTAGATGCAGCTGCTCGGCCATGGAAACCCATTCCTTGAAGCTCTCTACGCAGTGTTCTTGAGCTAATCTGAAGGCCACACAAAGTTTGAAGGTCTGTAGCTATTGACTCTGCAGAAAGTTGGTGGCTTCTGCGCACTGTGCGCCTCAGCATGCGCTGACCCCGCTCTGTGATTTTACGTGGCCTACCACTTCGTGGCTGAGTTGCTGTTGTTTCCAATTGTTTCCACTTTGTTATAATACCACTAACAGTTTACCGTGGAATATTTAGTAGTAAGGAAATTTCACGAATGGACTTATTACAGAGGTGGCAACCCATCACGGTACCAAGCTTGAATTCACTGAGCTCCTGAGAGCGACCACACTCATCAGTATTTTTAGTCTGTTTTGTCTGGTATTTTAAACATTGAAAGTATTTATTTATTGTAAAAGTTTGAATATAATATATAAAAGTTTATATAATTGTATTATTTTGGGGAATTTTAGGAGTATAATAGAATATAGATGCCTCAAAGCTAATACACAGACTAAAAGCTACACAGCTAATTGGTCTTTAAATCTACTGTTCAGTACATGTTAAAGTATCAACCACATAAACAGCGAAAGGTGTTTGATTATGTCAGTGATGTGCCATAAAATCACTGGGTGGGCAAAACTGCTTCCCATAAAAGTCTCATAAAATGTTACAAGAATTTTACAAGCAACTCAGAGCTAATATTCATAGACAAAGCCATCTACTGAACCAATAAGTACAAATGTGCAGCTACAAAGATTATTATCAGCCTATAGCATTCATTTATCATACATTTTATCATTTTGCAAAATCCCTTATTTCCATTGCAATAACATGCGCTGATTAAATGTGTTCAATAAGTCCAGGAATATGTATCTAGAAATGGGTCATTTACTTTATTTATTTATTTTGCACTGATTTAAACAGTATGTGGTCAGTTGTGTACAGTCTGCAAGATTTTGTCTCTTGCTAGAAATGAAATGAAAGAAATTCTCAATGATTTTTTGCTGTTTGCTGCTCATGCTTATCTAAAACCACATTTATATTTCTATTCAGCCTAAAGGCATACAAAACAAAACACAAGCTGCCTCTATAGTGTAGCCACATCTATTCATCAAATCACTAAGGCTAAAAAGAATAGAGAATGTTTTATCTCCAAAATGTCTGACTGTCTGTCTGTCTATCTATCTATCTATCTATCTATCTACAGTGTCCTCCACTAATATTGACATCCTTGGTAAATATGAGAAAAGGTGGCTGTGAAAATAAATCTGCATTGTTTATCCTTTTGATCTTTGATTAAAAAAAATTCTAACCTTTCATTGAAGTAAAACAATTGAAAGTGCCCCCCACTTTATGAAATAAATGTTTTTCTGTTGGACACAACCCCTAGAAATTCTTATGAGTAAAATGTCTCTGAAGTATATTCCCATTCATATTTAAGTTTTTAGCACACCAGGATGACTAGGAGCATGAAATTGTCTAGCCATGACAGGAGTATAAATATGAGGAAACACAAAGGTCAAATTCCCTTAATCGTTCATCGCAATGAGTAAAACCAAAGAATATAGTTCTGATGTGCAGCTAAAGATTGTTGAGCTTCACAAAATAGAAAGTGGCTGTAAGAAAATAGCTAAAGCGTTGAAAATCCCCATTTCCACCATCAGGGCAATAATTAAGAAGTTCCAATCAACTAAAGATGTTACAAATCTGCCTGGAAGAGGCCATGTATTGTCCTAATGTACGGTGAGGAGGAGAGTTTGAGTGGCCAAAGACTCTCCAAGGGTCACGTCTGGAGAATTGCAGAGATTAGTTGAGTATTGGGATCAGAAAGCCTAAAAAAATTTATCAAACAGCACCTACATCACCACATGTTTGGGAGGGTTTCAAGAAAAATCCTCCTCACAAAAACAAACTCCAGCATATATTCAGTTGTCAGACATGACCGGAACTTCAAACGGGACCTGGTTCTGTGGTCAGATGACACTAAAAAATAGTTTTTTGGCAGCGAACCCACCAAATGGGTTTGGTTTAAACGGATAAAAAGTACCTCATGCCCACGGTTAAATATACTGCTGGACCTTTAATGTTGTGGGCCTATTTTTTTGGTCCTGGACATCTTGATCAGATACATGGCATCATCAGATAAAAAACCAAAACCTGACCGCTTCTGCTAGAAATATTATAATGGGCCGTGGTTGGATATTCCATCAGGACAATGATCCAAAACAAACATCAAAATCAACACAAAAATGTGTCACTGAACACAAAATGAAGCTTCTGCCATGGCCGTCTCAGTCCCCTGACCTGAACCCTATAGAAAATGAGTGGGGTCAACTGAAGAGAAGAAGCATCAGCATGGAGCTGGGAATCTGAAGGATCTGGAGAGATTCTGTATGGAGGAATGGTCTCTGATCTCTTGTCAGGTGTTCTTCAAACTAATCAGGCATTATAGAAGAAGCTGTTATCTTGGGAAAAGGACGTTGCAATAATTGGGTGCCAATAATTGTGGCCAACGTGAACTTGAGAAAAACATGTATTTCATGTGAGTTTCCCCCACTTTCAATTGTTTTACCTCAATGAAAGGTTAGAATTTTGTAAAAAATTGTAACGAACGATCAAAAGGATAAAATAACTCATTAACAAGGGTGCCAATATTAGTGGAGGGCACTGAGGGCATGTGTCCTCTTCGGTTTGAATGAGCTTGACACATCTGATTATGTGCATTAATGTTTTATTTGGGTTAAGTAGTCACTAATTAAAGAAGATCATGTAATATGCTCATTTGAATCTATTATTGTTACCTGAACTCCATGAATGATACATCAAACACAATTAAGCAATTAAACTTTTAGCATTACTGCAAATTTACGTGAGAATAACAGTAACATGAAGATGCTATTTAAACAAGAGAATAATGGGATACAGTATCACAATAACATGTTGTGCAGAAAATGACTATGAAAAGCAGTGTGCTTGCACTGTGGGGTATCACAGCTGAAGATGAGGATTTATCATTGTGTGTGCTTCCTGTAACAGTTTAGGTGAGAAGATGAAATATTCACAGAAGGAGTTAGATTTTAGATTCACGGTTTAACTGTTATACTAGTTTGAGCCTGTTTTTTGTCAGTGCAGTGACATTGATTTGAATATTATGGAAGCTTGTGCCCACCATGGAATAAAAAACTAAACTAAGTCAATTAAAATCACCACAACTAGTGTATAATAATAGTATTCCATGTCATCTGCAGTCATATGGTAGTTTTGTGTGAGGAAGAGTTATTCTCTGTAAGAGTGACTAAAGCCAGCCCGAAAGAGTAAAGCCTGGTCTCTAACAAAACTTGGTGCCCAAGGCAAGATCACACTCAACAGCAGAGGTTAAAATATTTAATACTTTGTCAGAACCTTTTCAGATGCCTTTTCATTGATAGCCCTTGGAGCACATTTTGTACTTTAGCTTGTTTTACTTTGTCAGGAGAAAATGCATCCAACCTCAGAGCTGTGTTACGTAACAATACAGAGCAACTTTCTCTCTCTTTCTCTCTCTGTGAGGGCAGTTCTGTGCTTAATCAGCTAATTATGAGTGTTATTTAAGCATGATTTGAGTGTGAGGCAAACAAGGTATAGATGGAATTTGTTATTTCTAATGAACAAGAGGAGCAGAGAAGTGATCATGATTTTATTTTGAACATTATATTGAATAAGAATGTGTATCTCTCCATAAACTCATTTGAAACGTGGCACTATATCTGTTTCAGTCATTTTTGTCCTTAAAGCAATGATTCACTTGAAAATAAAACATTCTGGGCCCTATCATACACCCGGCGCAATGCGACGCCAGGCGCGACACAAGTGTTTTTTGCTAGTTTCAGCCTGACGCAGTTATCATTTTCACGTCCAGCGCTACATTGTTTAAATAGAAAATGCACTCGTGCCCATCTGTTCGCCTATGGACGTGCTGGTCTGAAAACGAGGTGTGTTCAGGCGCATTGTTGGCGGGTTGCTATTTTGAGGCAACTGAAAACGACTGCACCATTGACCAACAAAAACCTGGTCTAAAGTCAATAGTGCAGTATTTTTTTGTTATTTAAAGGGCACACTTGTAATATGCGCCTATGGGTGCACAATGCGCGTACACTCTGCTTATTACACACACAGGGATGCGCAGCAGCGCACAAACATTTTTAAATATGAAAATAAAAGTATTTCTCTCTGGAGAACCATCCAGTCTTTCCGCTTGCAAATTCCGCCATGTAAATAGCGAATCCGCCATAGTGCAAGCGCAACTGGCTTTTAAAGGGAATGGGAGATGAGACTCTGATTGGTTTATTGCACGTTACGCCTAAAACACCCATGACTCATTAAGAGACTACGTACAACCCTTTTGGACAATGCACCTCGTGCGCCGACCGTTTTTTCAGTCGTTAAACTAGCAAAAGTGGATTCGGACACACTCTAAGTGCACCTGCGCCATGCGCTTCAGACCATGCGCTCAGAACGTTAAATTAGGGCCATCTTTCTTTGTTTATTCACCTTTATGTTGTTCTAAACCTGAACTAATCCAGACAGGTTCCCTAATGAACATTTTAAATCCTCACATTCTGACATTTTCTTTTCTGTTTATAAGCAAACTTAAAGTTTAGGCTCTATTGTGGATGTCCAGTGAGATTACCTTAATTTTGCTTTAATGTCTTGTCTGGGCCTTTCAACTGTATATTATGTGTTTTTGTCTAAAGCAGTTTAATTAATTAATGCTTTGATCTGTTTGAGAAAAAAGCAAAAGACACGAGCGAAGGTTATGATCAGTTATGATTTTCGTGTTTTCTCCTCTTAAATGCTGAGATCAATACTGTTTTACACTCAGGCATGCCTGAGGTTATGTGCAGCCGAGCATGATGAGATAATTACTTAAAAGCTCAGTAGGTCTTCAGAGGTATGTTGATTAGGCTGGGCTGTCTGATTGCTTTTGTTTGCATCTGACTCTAAGTGCCCTATTATGATTTGTTTAGCATATTATTTTAGACCTAAATTAAAGTAGTTACATTTTAAACTATATATTTAAAATAGGCATATATAAAATAATGCAAGATATAAATATGCCATATAGCTATGCATAAGGATCATTGACAAATAAAGCATCAAAAAAGTTGTTTTTTAAAAATCTTTTAAAGACTGATGTAATGCATATTTTTGTGTCATGAACAATGTGTTAAAATAAGTTTCAGTTAACATTTCAAAGTGTTTAAATTCATTTTTTGACTGTTTTTATGTCAGGCGGTACAACCAAATATTTGTATGTACAGTATATGCTGTAGTTGTACCACCTGACTGTCACGGATTCAACCACACCATCCTCCAGCCATCACCACCAGATCCGCCCACTCGTTTACGATCACCAGAGTTCTGATCACCTGTACACCTTCATCAAGACACCCTTTTTAAGCCACCGCTCGCTTCACTTCATTGTCTGGTCTCGTCGCACGACACTACAGACTCACTCTGCTATACTCAGAAACCTACCTGTTAATCCGGATCCATCTTCTGTCTTCTGTCTGCCGTCTTCTGATCCCCTGTGTCATCCACCAGAATTCTCCGTTCTCCAGCCCGCTTTAGCATCTTGTCACCTGCAATAGGAAAACTGTATTACTGCCAGATAAGTCTTTAGTGACATTTCATCTGCCTCACATACTAACCTGTTGCATTCCCGCTCTGCTCCATTGCTATCTGCAATAAAGACTTGTTGTTGTTACTTACCTCCTCTGTCCTCTTCTGTTTGTGACATTGACATGTAAAGTGTACCAGCCTACCCAGTTTTTACCAAGTATTTGAGAGAGATCTACAAACCTTTTCACTCTGCCACAAGGAACAGTTGGGGTCCTCTGGATAATGCATTATCATGTTTCCTGTTATTACCTTGTCAATTCACAATAAAAGAGCCATTGCAGTTGTGCTGGACAAAAGTTTTTCAATGATCTCAACAACTTTAAAACTACTGATAAAAATTTGTTTATATAAAAGGTTTCAAACCTAAAATTATGCCATAGTATTTAGTATTTAGTTTTTATTTTTATTATTAAGACACCATTTTAAAGCTGTAGTCCATAACTTTTTTTGGTTAAAAATGATCCAATTCAATACATTTTTGAGCAAGTACATAACCAGCCAGTGTTCAAAACGATCTCTAGATTCAAAACGGTAAGCTTGTAATAGTGTGTTATAATTTGAGTGGTACTGGTAGCTTTCCGCGGGAAATACGAGCTTCTGCCGTTCGTCTTTGCGTCATTACATCACGTCTGTATACATAAAGGAGTCCGGGCTAGTAGGCTATATCGCGTGTGTGGATGCTGCAGGTGGCGGATCGTTTGTGGCTTCTTCTTACAGCAGCTGGAATGTAATTAAACTTGTAATTTTAATGAGAACTTTAAAATCCAGAAAGTTCAAAACGATCATCGTTGACATCTGGTGCGTTGATAGACAACCCACACATACACCTCAATACATTATTCCGCGCTGAGGAGCCATGCCGATGCACAACCCATGTAAAGAAGATACATGGGTTATCTGCAAATAACTGCAATATTAGGGTTCAAACAGAGATGGCGACAAAGAGGTAAAACTGCAGCTTTAAATAATTTTCTTAGTCTGTTCATTTGTCCGGACAGTTGCACCACCTGACATTTTGCGGGTTTAAGAAAGCAAAACATAAAATAATATGTATTATTTAATTATACTAAATATTAATTCAAACTAAATAGGTTTTATAGAACAAAGTGATATATGTCTTGAATTTATCAAATTATTTTAAAAGGAAATAATGCACTTGGACACAAAAATATGCACATCATGTCATTGACCCATGCTTTTTCTTTCTTAAACAATTATGAACAATTATCTGAACAATTATGTATTTTTTTTATTTTAATACCAATCATTATAATTATTAAATATATATATATATATATATATATATATATATATATATATATAATATAATTATAAGGAAATATATTTATCTATAAATAATGCAAGATTTTATATAAATATGCCACATATCACAACATAATATATACATATTACATACATATAATACATACAGTATATGCCATTAAGATGCTTTTTCTTTTTTAGCAATTATAAAATGTGTTTTTATTTTAATAACACAATGATTATAATTATTGCTTAATTATATTAATAATTTGTTTATTTAATTTAGTATAATTATTATAGTATAATTAATCGCACAACTTAAATTGAATTTTTTTTTAAATATAAACATTCAAAGTAACAAATAGTGATGTTCTTCACTGCATAAATGGCTCTTTAGATCCACTCAGAGCCATTCAAGTCCCTTGAGGACCCAGCCATAGAAAGGCCCTTGATGCTGATAACACAGTGCATTATAGCCCTGGGAGTCACTCTCTGTAAATTTCATATGATAATTTTTTCATTTAAGAGGATGAATTGCACTTTTTCTGTGCAATCAGTCTGATCTATTTGTTGTGTAAATGCATTTGCTCTCACATATTCCAGATTCCACATGCTAATGTTTCACATTGCTACATTTTTGATAGTCACCATTAACACCAGCACAGCAATTGAGTGGCGTTGAATTAGCCGCCGAATTGCTTCAATATTATGGACTCGATGGGGACATTTACTGAGGATATGCTTGAGTAACTCCTCATATCAATTGGACTGGATGGTTTCATTTGCCATTTAGATGTCAGGTTTTGTATAAATTGGAACCGAAATAGCACAGATAAAAGCTGCCAGAGCTAATATTCCTATTGACTAACACTACTTGTGTGTTGTAAGTGTTTTGTTGAAACCTTGATAAAATCATGTGATGTATTTCCACAAACTCTGTTTAGCTCTCGGAAGGCCATTACCATGATGTATACCCTTTGTCGCTGCCGACTGTGAGTTAGATAAAGGTTTTCTTGATTTTTATAAGAAAGGTTGGCCATCTCAAGGCCATCTGTTAGTGCTGATAGCAGCTCTGAAACTGACCATCAGCTCAATAGTGTCAAGTGCATTTCATATGTATTGGTGTTGGGGCAGTTTGAGATGAATCTGCAGTGTTTGTTCCCAGCGGCTTTCTGTATAGTGTCTCCAGACACCCTGCGGGCGCGCATTAGCTGCTACTCTTATGTGGCAGGACGCTCTCATGTGCTGCCTGATGTTACGTCCTGTTGTGAGCTATCAGGATCAAGGCTTAACACTGCAGGGAGGGTGAGCCTGAAATTGCATCGAAATGTTGATTGCATAGCTAATGTGTTTTATCTACTCTTTTAAGCATCTCTATAAAATGTTGTTTTTTTCTCCCTTTATATTCCCTCTGGTTTATTATGCCTTTTGATGGTTGGTAAACTTCTTTTATGGCTTGTTGAATGTTGTCATCCACTGCAGATGGCTACACATGGTGTAGTGTTTGATTAATGGTGGTTTCTCAGTGCGGTAATGACTGAAAATGATAAATGTCAAAACAAACCATATATTGATGTGTTGACCGTGTAACTGTGGAAGTATGCTGATTGTTAATAATTGTAATTGCATATTTGTCTACACAGCACATCCGGTCTGCTTCCTTCATTTGGCATTGTGTTGCTCTTATAGAGTAACTTGCCATAGATCGTCTGTTTTTGAACACTCAAGTCACACTTAAAATTGTGTTGATTTCATTGAATACATCAACAAAATATCAAACCAACAGGCATTTGCAAGCAAATGGTGCAATACATTGATTTTGTGATACTTCAAACATAGGCGTAATTTGCGGGTGGGACGGGTGGGACATGTCCCTACCACAGGGTTTATATTGTCCCCACCACTTTTTGAAACATCTCGCAGCACGGATGTACCTAATAGAAAGAAACATCTCCATTTGGTTAGCAGTTGCGAGTGCTCGTTGCCGCTGTTATCAGTTCTCTCTCTGCATTCGTGCACAGTCTTCATACAGACGAGCGCTTCAATCTATCGCTTAACGCCATTGCAAAGACTCTCAATTCGTTCTGGTGAAATCACAAAACAAAATGCACACAAACGTGTCCCTGCTCTTGATATAGAATCACTGAACACATTTAGTTTTAATGAGAAAAAAAAAACTATACAAGGGCGGTTTAGAACTCAGAACCTCTGACGCACTTAACAAAACCTCTACCACTAGACCACAAGCATTCCATACAAATCTATGCATTTATCACACCATTTATATTAGACTATAGTAGATGTAAGGATGAAACTATCACTTCTGTACTATTGAAATTGATTTCTAAACATTGTAATGTTATTTTTTTTGCAATTGTTATTGTACATATCATTGTATTAAACCCCCCACCCCCCATTTCTATCCCACCCACTTTTTAAAACAAAGTTACACCACTGACTTCAAAGCAACTTAAAATTATTTTAGATGATGTATGAAGTCAGCTCTGTCATGACAACTCTCGGAGTGTTTGGCATGATAATGGATATGACATAATGTTGATATGTTTGGTACTTCTGGTATGCTGCTGATGCAGCTGCTGTTATTGCTGCTGCTGCTGTTATTGCTGTGGCTGCTGTTGATTATTGCTGCTGCTGCTATTATTGCTGCTGCTGCTGTTAATTATTGCTGTTGCTGCTACTGTTAATTATTGCTGCTGCGGCTGCTGTTGATTATTGCTGCTGCTGTTATTGCTGCTGTTGATTATTGCAGCTGCTGCTGTTATTGTTGCGGCTGCTGATTATTGCTGCGGCTGCTGTTATTGCTGCTGCTGGTGTTGTTATTTCTGCTGCTGTTATTGCTGCTGCAGTTGCTGTTGATTATTGCAGCTGCTGCTGTTATTGTTGCGGCTACTGATTATTGCTGCTGCTGGTGTTGTTATTGCTGCTGCAGTTTCTGTTGATTATTGCTGCTGCTGTTATTGCTGCTGCTGCTGTTGTTATTGCTGCGGCTGCTGTTATTGCTGCTGTTGGTGTTGTTGCTGCTGCAGTTTCTGTTGATTATTGCTGCTGCTGTTATTGCTGCTACTGTTATTGCTGCTGCTGTTAATTATTGCAGCTGCTGCTGTTATTGCTGCTGTGGCTGCTGTTGATTATTTCTGCTGCTGCTGTTATTGTTGCGGCTGCTGCGGCTGCTGTTATTGCTGCTGGTCTTGTTATTGCTGCTGCAGTTTCTGTTGATTATTGCTGCTGCTGTTATTGTTGCTGCTGCTACTGGTATTGCTGCTGTTAATTATTGCAGCTGCTGCTGTTATTGCTGCTGTGGCTGCTGTTGATTATTGCTGCTGCTGTTAATCATTGCTGTGGCTGCTGATTATTGCTGCGGCTGCTGCTGGTGGTGTTGTTGCTGCTGCCGTTTCTGTTGATTATTGCTGCTGCTGTTATTGCTGCTGCTGCTGTTGATTGCTGCTGCTGTTATTGCTGCAGCTGCTGTTGATTATTGCTGCTGATGCTACTTTTATTGCTGCTGCTGCTGTTATTGCTGGTGCTACTGCTGCTGTTAATTATTGCTGCTGCAGCTGCTGTTAATTATTGCTGCTGCTGCTACTGTTATTGCTGCTGCTGTTAATTATTGCAGCTGCTGCTGTTATTGTTGCGGCTGCTGATTATTGCTGCGGCTGCTGTTATTGCTGCTGCTGTTGATTATTGCTGCTGCTGTTATTGCTGCTGTTGATTATTGCTGCTGCTGCTGTTATTGTTGCGGCTGCTGATTATTGTTGTGGCTGCTGTTATTGCTGCTGCTGATCTTGTTATTGCTGCTGCAGTTTCTGTTGATTATTGCTGCTGCTGTTATTGCGGCTGCTGCTACTGTTATTGTTGCTGCTGTTAATTATTGCAGCTGCTGCTGTTATTGCTGCTGTGGCTGCTGTTGATTATTGCTGCTGCTGCTATTATTGCTGCTGCTGTTAATCATTACTGTGGCTGCTGATTATTGCTGCGGCTGCTGTTGCTCCTGGTGGTGTTGTTATTGCTGCTGCAGTTTCTGTTGATTATTGCTGCTGCTGCTACTGTTATTGCTGCTGCTGTTAATTATTGCAGCTGCTGCTGTTATTGCTACTGTGGCTGCTGTTGATTATTGCTGCTGCTTCAGCAGCTGTTATTGCTGCTGCTTCTGTCATTTCTGCTGCTGTTAATTATTGCTGCCTTTTTTATTGCTGCTGCAGCCGCTGTTGTTGCTGCTGATGCTGTTATTGCTGCTGCTGTTGTTATTGCTGCTGCGGCTGCTGTTATTGCTTCTGCTGCTTATTCTGAAAGCACGCTGCAAACTGCTACAGAAAATGCTGACCAGTATTTGTAGGTTGAGCAGCGAGCTCATTGGCTACTGATACAGCAGGAACCAATCAGCTGCCTTTTTTCCGCAAAGTATGGTTATGCTACCTTTCCTTTAAATAAATGGCAATTGGTTTGATATTTTGTTATCTTTGCACTAATACAACACCCTTGGGACAACACTTTAGCATACTTTTAAAAAGAATCAGAATCAGAAAGAGCTTTATTGCCAAGTGTGCTTGCACACACAAGAAATTTACATTGCTATTGAATCTTCCAGTACACACATATAAATATAACAAGACACATAATAACATTTAAGAATAAAAAATATAAAAAGTATAAAGACACAGATATGTTTAGTCAGAATAAACATTTACAGATAATGAACATATTTACAGTATTGTGAATAATAATATGAATAAATACGCCAAAATGAATTTACAAGGATATTCCACAAAAAAGTGCGGTATTGCACTTGGAAGGTACACTCTCAGAAAAAATGTGCAAAACCTGTACCTTTAGGGGTACAACAGCTTGTCACTGGGGCAGTACCCTTAAAACTACATCTTTGAACCTTTTTCACCCTTAAAAGGTGCATATTAGTACCTTAGAGTAACAATCTGTACCTTAAGGTACTACTATGAACCTTTTAGGGGTAAAAAGGTACAAAGATGTCCTTTTAAGGGTACTGCCCCAGTGACAAGCTGTTGTACCCCTAAAGGTACAGTTTTTGCAATTTTTTTCTGAGGGTGTATTTAACTGTTCAATAGGGAAATAGCCTGTGGGAAGAAACTGTTCTTGTGCCTAGATCTTCTAGTGCTTATAGTGAACTGAGGCACCATCCGGACATCAACAGTTCAAATAGGTTGTGGCCGGGGTGAGTGGAGACTGTAATGATTATACCTGCCCTTTTCCTCATTCTGGAAGAGTACATGTCCTGGAGAGTGGGCTGGGGGGCACCAATAATCCTCTCCGCAGTCCAGACTGTCTGTTGTAGTCTTTGGAGGCTGAACCAAATCAGACAATTATAGATGAACACAGGACTGACGGCTGAGTAGATCTGTGTCAGCAGCTCCTGTGGCAGGTTAAACTTCCTCAGCTGACGAAGGAAGTACAACCTCTGCTGGGCCTTTTTCACAGTGTGAGAAAGTCAATGTGATTGTCCCACTTCAAGCCCTAAGAGATGGTTGTGCCCAGGATCCTGAATGACACTTCTTCCACAGTTCTGCTCATGATGGTGAGTGGGGGGAGTGCTGGGGGGTTCCTCCTGAAGTCCACTATCATCTCCACTGTTTTGAGCGTGTTCAGCTCCAGGTTGTTATGACTGAACCAGACAGCCAGTTGTTCGACCTCTTGTCTGTATGCAGACTTGTCACCATCCTGGATGAGGCAGATGACTGTGGTGTCGTCTGCAAACTTCAGACACTTGACTAAGGGGACTTGACTTTAGAGAGTTTCCCCAGTCTCACTAGCTGCTGCCTATCTGTCAGAAAGCTGGTAATCCACTGACAGATTGGAGTGGGCACGAAAGGCTGGGTCAGTTTGTATGATAGAAGATCTGGTCTGATGTTGTTGAAAGCCGAACTAAAGTCCACAAAACAGATCCTTGCGTAAGTCCCAGGTCTGTCGAGATGTTGCAGGATATAATGCAGTCCCATGTTGACTGCATCATCCACAGATCTGTTTGCTCTGTAGGCAAACTGAAGGGGATCCAGCAAGGGTCCAGTGATGTTCTTCAGGTAGGCCAACACCAGTCTCTCAAATGACCACAGATGTGAGAGCAACAGGTCTGTAGTCACTAAGTCCAGTGATTCTGTTTTCTTTGGGGACTGGAATGATAGTGGAGCATTTGAAGGGAACTTCACACTGCTCCAGTGATCTGTTGAAGATCTGCGTGAAGATGGGGGCCATCTTCAAGTGTGCTGAATTTAGATTATTCCAATAATAAATAAGAGTACTTATTATGGGAATAATATACTGTAAAAGTAAGAATTTCATAATTCCATTGTTTTTGAAATATGGTTAAAGTGTACTGTCGAATGTACAGACAAGTATTTATGGTAAAAATATACTTTAATGTAATTAGGGCCCGAGTACCGATGGTGTGAGGACCCTATTGGAATTGCTCAGCCTATTATTATTCTTCTCCCAAATGAATCGCATTTTTGATGGCCTAAACATGCTCGAAAACTCATGAAACTTTACACACACGTGCAAAGTGGTGAAAATTTACGTCTGATATGGGTTTTAGAATTAGGCCTGGCAAAATGGCTTGATAGCACCACCTACAACATTTCAACGAAGTGCCCCTCCCGCTACGTTTCACGTACAGGTGTGAAATTCGGTACAAACATGGAACAGCCCAATACCTACAAAAAAGTCTCCGGGTACGAAATCTGAAAACCAACAGGAAGTGAGATATTTTGATTTTTCTCTGCAAATTTGTTGCAAATTTTGCCATTTCCAGACATTGTACTTTAATGAACTCCTCCTAGAGATTTAATCAGATCAACATCATATTTGCACAATCTAATCTAAAGGCCTTTGCGACGTTAAATTGCGAAGATCTTGAGTTTTCCCTGAAGGGTGTGTCCATGGCGGCCTCACAAAGTTCGATGTTTCACCATAAAACAGGTTGTAACTCAGTCATACAATGTCCAATCTGCCCCAAACTTCACATGTATTATTAGAGTCCTGGCCTGAAGACATCTACATGCCAATATTCAGTTATAGTCATAGCGCCACCTGTGGGCAACAGGAAAAGCCATGTTTTACACTGTGCTGAGTATCCTCATTGAGATTTAACCAGAACAACATCATGTTTGGTCAGTCTAATCTTAAGGCCTTGGTGATGTTAAATTGTGAAGATCTTGAGTTTTCGCTGAAGGGCGTGTCCGTGGCGGCCTGACAAAGTCTGATGTTTGGCCATGACACAGGAAGCTGTTGTAAGTCAGGCATACAATGTCCGATACGCCCCAAACTTCACATGTTTGATAAGAGTCCTGGCCTGAAGACATCTACATGCCAATATTAGTTAGTCATAGCGCCACCTGCTGGCAACAGAAAATGGCATGCTTTACACTGTAATTCACTCCCAGAAACACATTAAAATATGCCATCAAGTCCCAAACATGCTAGAAACACATTAAATCAAGCAACACGTGGCTTAGTTCTAATGTATGCGATTTACGCCACGAAACAGGAAGTTGTTGTAACTCAGGCATACAATGTCCGATCTGCCCCAAACTTCACCTGTTTGATAATAGTCCTGGCCTGAAGACATCTACATGCCAATTTTCCGGATATAGTCAAAGCACCACCTGCTGGCAGCAGGAAGTGTGGCACATTGAACTGACTTTGCCATTTTTCTTCTATATTTACCCACTTAAATGCATGCCGCCCACTATTCGCTGTTTTCCTGAGGCCACCGGGTGGCGGTGCTCCCGGGTGCGAGGGCCCTTTCATCGCTGCTTGCAGTTTTAATTTCTATTGAAACTTGTATGCCATGTATTGAAATGATTACACATGTGAAATGATGTTGCAGTTTAGTACATTTAAAATATATTAACTTTAAACATATAAATAATATTGAATAAAACACTACAGTTAAAAATATAATCAAGTACTTGTACATGTGCTTTAGTATGTTAGTCAGCACATCAAAATAAGTGCACAACAAAAGATTAAGTAGTGTTATCTGCATGTACATTTGTTTAATATACTTTTTTTATTCAAAGTACACTGCAAGTGCACATTCTTTAAAATTCAGCACATTTTAGGGATAGTTCGCCCAAAAACTGTATTACTTTCTGTCTTCTGTGAATTCTGGTCATTCTGTAGATTCAACTTTAACAGGGTGCGTTTTTATATAAGCTTGCAAAAAATTAGGTGCAGTGGTTTTGTAGCCTAATATGTACAGTATATAAGTTTTTGTGTGGTGAATTGTTAGTGGATCATAATTCCTTTCAGTGTTAGTTCAAAAACTTTATACTTACATCAAAAGGCAACAAAGCAACTTATTTACATTTGAATATTAATTTAGGATTAGCTAGTTAGCATTGCAGCATTAGCCCCTGCTGGTAGATGCTGTAACTACACCCTCTGGTTCTAAAATTACTTTGACGGCCATTAAAGATGATTTCAGATTTCAAATACGCTCTAGAGTTCATGCACTATCTGAGCAGCTGAATAGGAATGCTAATGGATAGCATTCATGCTACAAAACATTACAGCAGCTTATCTGGGTGCACCTCTTGTTCTCATGATGTAACCCCAAATGAAGCCCATTTTCAGACGTTTTCAGTCTGGGGTTACGTCATATAAATAATGGATTATGTGAGGTGAAGTTTGTCGTCATGTTCATTAGCAGTGCTAGCCCAACATCTGCCCACTCCACTCCCACTCAGCACAGCTGCTAACTGGCCTTTCCCTTTCTATATCTCACGTTCTGCCCGGAATAACCAGATTTCAGTTTTCTCCTCTCTATTATTCTTCTGTCACACTGATGCTCCCCAATACAATACTTTAAAATTGTAATTATGCAGCAGATGATTGTAATTACGGAGAGCACAAAGTGAGAGGATTATTGTAGTGGAAATTAGTGAAGACATGCACATATTCAGCCCAATCATGCAATGTGAAGGGAACGGAGCAGGTAATTTGCATAATACATGGCCATAATAGAGAGGAAAGTTATTTTTGCGCGTACATTCCTCCCCATTTGCACTTTCCCATGTATTGTAAAGACCAATGGTAAATTGCTAAATGACACTGCACATCTCACTGCTACATCCTGTATGGCAAAAAAAAAAAAAAAAAGTGCTTAAATTACAGCAGAAGATGGGTGCTCAGAAACACTGTGGTTAAATAGAGGAAATGGACAAGTGTTTTTTTTGGGGTCACAAATCAACATTTTTCTCATAAAGATGGAGCAGGAAAGTAGAACCAGGGCATCCGTCTTCATTTTCCAGATGGGCATGAATATCAGGAAGATCTAAGCTAATTTCCCCTCTGCCATAGATCAGACAGCGGCTCATGGCACCACATCACTCCCGTTTCCTTTGCCTGAGCTGAGGATTCATGTTTGGACTGACTTCAGTTGACTTCACCCAAACTGCCCAAAGTCAGCAACCCTTTAGGCTTTGCATTTGCTATGGCTTGTCAGACGCTCGGCTTGGATATAACTTAATTTAGCATCCTTAAACATGGAGAATTCAAGGTAGGTCAAAGGAAACTGCTATGTTTTAGTTACAGATGCACCAGTCGGATGAGTTCTCGGCCATGAGGAGTATTGATTTGTTGAATATTTCAAAAAGCAAGAGGCTGTAGGGTTCAAACAAGATGCTCGGTGAAGGAAACACCTTGGTCTTAAAGGGATAATTCACCCAAAACTGAAAATAGACTGTTGCAGGGATGACATATTTTTGTAGGCCACAAAGTACTTCCATTTTAGTACTTTGTGGTTCAATGATTTTTTAATGTTTTTTTGTTGTTGTTTGTTTATTTGTTAAATGCCTGAAATAAGGTCTGTGGTGGATATTTTCATGTTTTATTCTACGACATAAAATACATCAGTAATACTTCCTTGTGATTTTTTTTTCTTGATGAGCTCTTTTGCGAACTAACCAAACTTAAACTCTAAGGGAAAATGTTTTCTAAATATTGATTGAAAGAGTTGTCGAAAGCTTACTGATGGTGTGTCACATGTCTATCTTGTCTGGCACATGTGGTGTGTTGGGTAATTCCTGTGTCATGTGCGTTCCTGTCTTCTGTCTTGACCCCACCCCTCTTGTTATCGGATTATTGGTTGATTTGCCCCACCTGTTCTTCCCCATTACCTGCCTTGTTTGCCACCCTTTATATTTTCATTGTGTCTTCAGTCCTGTGCTGGTTCGTTGTCGTGAGTTTGTCTTTTGTCATCCGTTTCCCTGTTGTGCTACATGTTCTGCTCCAGATGTTTATTGTATTTCAAGTTTGAGTTTCCCCCTCGTGGGTTTTTGTTTTGTGTTTATGTTTATTTTTGTATATAATAAATCCCACCTGTATTTCTGCAAATGAGTCCTCGCTCCCATTTTTTTCCTCACATTACATGACATGGTGATGTTGAAGTCATGCGAACGTGATGTAGTTTGTTTACAGCAATTAAAATTAGGCTTCAAAATTTATAAAAGCTGTGTTCATTTGTGAAGATTAAACATTTATTGGTCACAGAGCTTACTTTCTACAATAAACAAAGAAAAATCCTTTTGGGGATTTTCCTTCTCACCCTAGGTCTTTTCAAACCTGTCAAACACAAAAGCAGGTCTCAATGTTTTTTCTTCTTCTTATGAATAATGAAAGTCAATGGGGTCCAATGTTATGGTTTTTCGGACCCTACTGACTTTGTGTCACAGAAGAAAGAAGGTCTTACGGGTTTGGAACGACATGAGAGTTAGTAAATTGTAATTTTTGGGTGAACTATCCCTTTAAATCCCCTTCCAAAAGACAGCACCCACAGCGCAAGGATTCCTCACTTTTAATTTCAGAAACATATTGATTTAGATGTAATTTCAACAAGGATTGAGTCTTTTCCCCCCTGCCCTTTACATTCTGAGGACAGGTTTGAGTGAGACTTGAGAAGATGGAAAAAAATTAATTGTGTTGTTACCGCCTGAGGTTAATGAAACTGTATGGTGCCGTTTATGGATGGCAAGAGCTTCAACTGATGTGTGCAGCTGCAAAGGGATGATACTGAGGTATTGGTCAAGATAAGAGATAAGCCATAAAACGATGAAGGCAAGGAAGAGAGCTACATACACACAGGCACACACATACACACACTTTCTTCTTTTACACTTTTGATACACACACATACACCAAATTGCTTTCCCCTGGGAAGGCTCATAGTAACAACACACATGAAAGCTTATTTCAGTTTTTTTTATAGATTTGGGATTGCAGGGCTTCTCAGTATTTTATTACTCTTACTAAGATGAAAAGCAACAAGAGCTCACCTGTATAGCTTAAACTATTAGAACTAAATCATGTACATTTTGTGGTGTTTGCTTGTGCCAAAATTGCCATCAATTATACTAAGGTTTTATTTGTGTTTGCTAGGTTTTGCTTGCTTGCCACGAAAATGATAAAAAAAAACGCTGTATTACTCATGCCAGGCCAGTAGTTGGCAATTTCACTTTGTAAAGAAACACTAGGGTCCTGTCATACACTTGGCGCAATGCGTCGCCAGGCGCAACGCAAATGTTTTTGCTAGTGTCAGCCCAACGCAGTTATCATTTTCACGTCCAGCTCTACATTGTTTAAATGCACGCCCATCTGTTCGACCATGGGCATGCTGGTCTGAAAACGAGGTGTGTTCAGGTGTATTTTTGGCGCGTTGCTATTTTGAGGCAACTGAAAATGACTGTGCCATTATCCAACAAAAACCTGGTCTAAAGTCAATAGCGCAGGATTTTTTGTGTTATTTAAAGAGCGTGTTAGTAATATGCGCATCAGAAAAGCAGAACTTAATATTTGGTACAGAAACCTTTGTTTGCAATTACAGAGATCATACGTTTCCTGTAGTTCTTGACCAGGTTTGCACACACTGCAGCAGGGTTTCGGGGCTGTCGCTGGGCAATACGGACTTTCAGCTCCCTCCAAAGATTTTCTATTGGGTTCAGGTCTGGAGACTGGCTAGGCCACTCCAGGACCTTGAGATGCTTCTTACCGAGCCACCCCTTAGTTGCCCTGGCTGTGTGTTTCGGGTCGTTGTCATGCTGGAAGACCCAGCCACGACTCATCTTCAGTGCTCTTACTGAGGGAAAGAGGTTGTTGGCCAAGATCTCGCAATACATGGCCCCATCCATCCTCCCCTCAATATGGTGCAGTCGTCCTGTCCCCTTTGCAGAAAAGCATCCCCAAAGAATGATGTTTCCACCTCCATGCTTCACGGTTGGGATGGTGTTCTTGGGGTTGTACTCATCCTTCTTCTTCCTCCAAACACGGCGAGTGGAGTTTAGACCAAAAAGCTCTATTTTTGTCTCATCAGACCACATGACCTTCTCCCATTCCTCCTCTGGATCATCCAGATGGTCATTGGCAAACTTCAGATGGACGTGGACATGCGCTGGCCTGAGCAGGGGGACCTTGCGTGCGCTGCAGGATTTTAATCCATGACGGCGTAGTGTGTTACTAATGGTTTTCTTTGAGACTGTGGTCCCAGCTCTCTTCAGGTCATTGACCAGGTCCTGCCATGTAGTTCTGGGCTGATCCCTCACCTTCCTCATGATCATTGATGCCCCACGAGGTGAGATCTTGCATGGTGCCCCAGACCGAGGGAGATTGACCGTCATCTTGAACTTCTTCCATTTTCTAATAACGGCCAACAGTTGTTGCCTTCTCATCAAGCTGCTTTCCTATTGTCCTGTAGCCCATCCCAGCCTTGTGCAGGTCTACAATTTTATCCATGATGTCCTTACACAGCTCTCTGGTCTTGGCCATTGTGGAGAGGTTGGAGTCTGTTTGATTGAGTGTGTGGATAGGTGTCTTTTATACAGGTAACGAGTTCAAACAGGTGCAGTTAATACAGGTAATGAGTGGAGAACAGGAGGGCTTCTTAAAGAAAAACTAACAGGTCTGTGAGAGCCGGAATTCTTACTGGTTGGTAGGTGATCAAATACTTATGTCATGCAATAAAATGCAAATTAATTATTTAAAAATCATACAATGTGATTTTCTGGATTTTTGTTTTAGATTCCGTCTCTCACAGTTGAAGTGTACCTATGATAAAAATTACAGACCTCTACATGCTTTGTAAGTAGGAAAACCTGCAAAATCGGAAGTGTATCAAATACTTGTTCTCCCCACTGTATATATAATAAAATTATATATATAAAATAAAGTAAATATTTTCCAGATAACATTTTAATAATTGCTTTTGGCTTTTATTACAGTGACCATATAATTTTTATTAATGTTCTCTTTACAATGTGACACTTACTATTTTTCATCACACTTATCAATTAGGATATGAAAATGCATCTGAAAATGCAAAAATGCATACAGCTGCTTTTATATGATTGAGTCCGTTGCATCCAATGGGATTGTTATAAAGCATTTGGGGTTCTTTAGCATCAACGTTTTTAAAAACCTTTATGTAGAATACACTGTAGATATTTTTTGACTAGCTCATTTTCTGTGAGCGTTTAAAAGGTAGACATGACCTTTGTAATATCTCCATTAAAAAGTTCATTTTCTTGAAATACATAAATACTCAAATTCTGCGTATTTAGAGCTCTTCAAGATTTAATATGATCCTTGGGATTATAACAAATAGAATCCATATTGTAGGAAATAACCTTTTGTGGCCCTGTGTACCATTACCATCATGTCCTTCTGTAATTGGACAGAATGTTTTTCTCAAGGACTGAATGTTACACTCAAGGAATGATTGGCTGAATGCTTTTGACCCTGCTGCCCTCGCCTAACTAATTGCACTGCCACACTGATAAGCACATCAGAACCACAATAAGCACTTAAATGTTGAGTAGAAATCAGTATTGATTGAATCAATCTGCAATTAAACTATATTATATATCTGCTATTAAACTTGCACATCTAGCCATAGATAAGACACAGATTGCTCTCAATGTGCCGTTATCAGCTGTTTGGGAACATGCATGGAGGCTGGGTGGTATTAACCCACTAGGGCAGAAGTAAACCACATGCACACTTGAATTAAATGTTTTCATTAATATTACATGTCCTTCTGAATGTACATATATTTATAGTTCATGGATATAACTAGATAATGCTTAAAATAATCACCATATTTTTTATCTGTTGATGATATTCAATATTTGAATATTAACGTATTTGTTTGTTTTTTTTGTTTTGTTTTTTCAAAAGATTTCATTACAGGACATTTTTTTCATCAGGGGAATCTCATCTCATCTCATTTCAACCAACATTATTGTTGCCAAGTTTAATGCAATAAGTAAAATCAACCCGATCTCACGACAATTCGTACGTATTTTATGAGGTGGCTAATTCATACGAATTCATACGAATTTGTACGACCTCACTCGTACGATTTTTGCTAAATCATACGTATTTGACGAGTTGGTCAATTCGTATGATTTCGTACGAATTACCTACCCCTAATCCCGCCCCTAAAACCTACCCATCACTGCAGTATAGACAAATCGTACGAATTCATACGAGTGAGGTCGTACGAATTTGTACGAATTAGCCACCTCGTACAAATATGTACGAATTGGTCGTGAGATAGCGTTGGTAAAATACAAAGTTCTGTCGTGAAACTCTAGATGGCGCAGGCTGATAGCTCCTTAACTCAATCTGCTTGCAATCATATAATTCTGTATATAGGGCACAGCTGATTGGTTCCTGCTGTACCAGTAGCCAATGAGCTCGCTGTTCAACCTTCAAATACTTGGTCAGCATTTGCTATAGCAGTGCAGCACGCTTTTAGAATCCCTCCACATTCCCCAGCTCCACCTGTAAAGATCTGCTACGGGTAATTTATGTACGCTATATTGCAGCAGCAGCATGTCTTTCTTGCTCACAGCAGCGTGTCGTGTGTGTATTGGCAGTAGCAAGTCCTGTACTTGCTCTGTAGCAGCAGCGTAGCAGATCTATTCCGCTAAGACCGAAAATATCAACATTGTCATATCCATCACCATGTCAAACACTCAGAGAGTTGTCATGAATAATATTCATATTTTGAATATTTTATATATATTTTCATTAATTTAGACCAGCTCTATTCTTACAATGTCTGAAATGGTTCGATTAAAAATTCTAGATGTGTTCGACGTCAGCTGCGGCTGGATGTAACCGATTGGCGAGAGTTGCCACATGCAGGCGGGGAGGAGCTGAAACAAAGGCCCGCAGTGACGCTCGCACTGTGTTTGCATACTTTATCACAGCTAAAGTAAAATAAATGCAGTATTTGTCAAATACACAGATGAGACAATTTCATTCAATACTTTATGTACTGCTTAATACAGCGTTTGTTTGTCCAAGAATAAAGTTCAACATAAGCCTATTCTATCAATGAAGTGGGGTCTATGTGTTTTTATTAGTTTTATTTTGATAGACATGGCACAATATAACATCGCGTCTACATGAAAAGAGCTTTTACTGTTATAAAAAACAGTTTTTGTGAGCATTAGTGAAACTGAAGGTTTTAGAATAATCATGAAAAACATGTGATCATTGTTATGTGGTGAATCCAGCCAATCGTGGAACAGCTGTGTCGTCATCAGCGCTCGTGCAGCCGCTATGGAGAAGCTGCCGAAGAATGAATCAGCCGGCTGCTCTCAAATCGTTCTCGTGGTACTTTAATGGCATACGTCACAGTCACGTGGCGTCGGCGCTGTCTCAAGTCGGACAAAATTTCTAACCGGCATGCACTGCTTCAAGTCAGCCTCTGATCGGTCTGCACAGCGTTGCATGAAGTCGAACAAGCCTTCTGTCTCTCTAAATCCCTCCTTCCAAGAGCTTCCTCTGCTCGGATTGGTCAGATGACCCAGTCTGTTGTGATTGGTCTGCCGTTTACAACACATGTTGGGAACGAAACCCCATTACCATATCTGAATTTCAGCTCCAGAGGCTTCCTCAGTACTTGATACACAATGAAAAATCATTCTGAAAGTGATTCCACCAATATCATTTGTGTCGTTATCGTTGTAGTCGTGGTGTAGATGTCCCTATTCTAATAGAATTAGAGCAATTATTAAAACTTTATAGTTATTTTTAAAATGATCATCCTTGGTGTGGCCTTAATGGCATATTTGTAAAATATAATACATTATAAATAAATACATTTGGTTCAGGTCTTGACTCAAAACCTACATTTTGTTTATGTCCAGATTATGCAATATTCACATTTACTGTGTTTGAAATAGTACACCAAGTCCCGACTTGAACTATTTTTGGATCTCTCCACGCTGTGATTTCCCCCTCCAGCATGCGGTTACAGTAGTATTCTTCTTAACATCAGTAAGGGAAGTATGCTTTCTGTCAGCTCTGCTGTGCGGCCCCCCTTCCAGGACGGCTGTAGCTGACAGAATATTGTAGATCAACCGGAGGGCTGCTCCGCGCCGCAGTCAAGCAGGGAGGAAGTTGAGAGAGCTAATGATGATGTGTATTTTCTTCCTCACATCTATAGTGCGCTCTTGCTGGCTCGCTGTTGGCTGCTTGTGTATATGCTGAGGTTTGTGCTAGCTGAGTGAATATACTTTAAGCATTATTGAGACATCCCGCTGTTGGGAGCTACATTCATGCTAGGGCTTATTTCCTTTGCTTCCAGTTGCGGAGTAAATGTCTCTAATTATAATAAAAATACCAACACCACTAACTTAACTAAATTTTCAGTCGCATGATGACAGTTATCTCGACTGTTTTTAGTACCATGTTACTTTTTTTCTACAAAAAGCAATATTAATATACATTTATTAATATTCAACATTCACTTGCTCGACCAATCAAATAATAAAACTGTATTTAAATAAAAAAAAAATATATTAAAATTTTGTAGATTTAGTATTTAATATTTCTTCATATATAATATACACTACCATTCAAATGTTTGGGGTAGGTGAGTGTTTTAAATGTTTTTGAAAGAAGTCTCATGCTCACCAAGGCTGCATTTATTTGATAAAAATAAATATTTCAATTTAAAATAATTGTTTTCTATTTGAATATATTTCAAAATGTAATTTATTCCTGTTATGTCAAAGCTGAATTTTCAGCACCATTACTCCAGTCTTCAGTGTCACATGATCCTTCTGAAATCATTCTAATATGCTGATTTGGTGCTCAAGAAACATTTCTGATTATTATCAATGTTGAAAAAGTTTGTACTGTTTAAACATTTTTGTGGAAACAGCGATACTTATTTTTTAAAAGAACAGCATTTATCATGGAAATCTTTTGTAACATTATAAATGTATTTACTGACACTTATGATCAATTTAATGTGTCCTCGTTGAATAAAAGTATTAATTTCTTTTTTTTTTTAATCAAATAAATCCAAACATTTGAACTGTATATTTTATATTATTTAGTGAATATAATATTTTTTATTTAATTAAAAAAATATATATGACATATGTGTTTTTGAAAACTCTGACCAGTAACAAAAAAAAAAATAATTTCTTTAAATTAAATATAATTACTGTAAGTTTGTAAATGATGAATATCAAGAACTGTAGTGTATCTCCCCTGTATGTTTTGCAAAATTAAATTAAATTTTGTACTTTTTTTTTTTTTTTTTCAAATTAGCAGCAGATTAATTTCTTAAAATTATGAGTAGCTTGTAGTTTGACAAGCTAGTTTGTAGTTTGTAGAAGCTCTCACATTGCATTGATGTTTGATGAGTCCTGCAGGAAGACTCTACAGTAGGATTGTGTTTTTATTCTGCATGGCTCCTTCTCTGAGAGTTTTGATTTAGATGCTACATTTCCAGCATCAGTTAAGGATGCCCTAGTTTAAAACATGACAAGATGGTGCACTTCGTTAATTTAGTTTATCTCCTGTAGAGAGCACTCCAGTCTGCGTCACATTATTATACAGTGGCATTTCACAAGCCGTAACTGGCATGCAGTGGCGTTGTAAATTATTTGGATCGGCTCCTCACAAAATAGTCACTGAAAATGACATTGTTTTCCAATGTGTGCCATTTAATTTAGAGTGTGGGCCTCGATTATGACTAAATAATTTCTTTCACCAGCTGAAAATTGGAAAATAACAAGCATGGCACAATGAGTTTGAATGATGGATGTGTAGGATGAATAGCTTCTGAAAAGGACACAAGCGGCCTCTCATAGTGGCAGGATGACAATGATAAAATGAAAAAAAGACAGAGCGAGAGGCTGATCTTGCCACCCCAGTGAATCAGGATATAGATTTAGATGTCAGTGGTTTTGTGTGCATAATAACAGACATTTAATTCACCTTTTTTCTAAGAATGAATAATAAAACTATAAAAAATAATAAAATAATAAAAGTGCCTTTGGGCACAACTTTTAAAGCGTTTTGCTGTATTTTGTAATATCACTCCTTCTCAACACATATAGCACCCACCCATCACAGCTATATATATATATATATATATATATATTCATACATTTGTCTGTCTTTCTATTTTAATATTTAGATGCACCTTTACCATTATGTCCTGTCAAGATTAACTATATTATCAACCTTAAAGCATAAACTTTTCAGAAATGTGACTATTGTCCAATATATTGTTTCTGCTTCCCTCGCACTTTGTAACAATCCTTCCCTCGTGGGTCAAAATGACCCGCAGCCCTAAAATTATGCTTAATTTTTTTTTACTTTAACTTTAAACTTTAATTTTATTTATTATTTTTTTTGTCCAGAAAGCTTATTTCATTTCATTTTGATAATATTTTTTTCTATTTATAATGCAATTTTTTGGAGATTTTTTGTTATTTTTTTATTTAATTTACCTTTAAATTACTAGATTTTATCAATAAATAATAAATAAATAAGAATTTAAGCACATTCTTCACATTCTTTCAACTTCAATTCAAAATAACTCACAATTTCATGCATAACCCTTTTAATTCACCTCAAAATATCTTACATTGGGTGCACCAATCTCTTGTGGAAAAAAAAAAAATTATAACATGATATTTCATGACTCTTGTACTAGATGGCCTTATAGCTCTATATGGAGCAAATGAGCTGTTCCGCTGGGTCCTAAAGTCAGTTACTTTCAGTATGCATTCAGACACATGTAGACATTATAAAAATAATTTTTTGGCAAAGTTTTAGCATTTTTAGTTAGAATTCTGGGCATTTTTAGGTTTTTCTATGTGTAGTGAAGCATTCCTTGCATTCCATTCATTCCTCTGGGGGACTTTTTTAAATTTCAACCACAAAACTCCTCGAATCCAGTCAATTTTTTGTGTATTCGTGGTTCAAGTGCATGCAACAAAAGTCCTAGGGTCTTGGACCACTCAGATGAACACTCTAAACTCTAACTCATTAAAAATGTGTTTCGGGTCAAAATGACCCATGGGAAGGATGTTATTGTTATAATATATATACTAATACAAACTGCTTAGCATATGAAAATTCATTGCATTTATTCTTATTTTATTAGTTGGGTTCTCTTGAGACCCAATACATAAGTAATCACATTTTCACGGTGGATGTTTGTAAAGTATTTTAATATAAAAAAAATTTAGTAAGTAATCAGTATGCAACAACTCAAGTCTTGAAGTATTATCCTATATATATATATTATATAAACACAAACTTTTTTATTAGATGCGATTAATCGATTTGACAGGTATAAAGTGAGAGAGGAAATGATGAGTACAAACAGGATGTGGAAATCACACAGGCCAGATTGGAACTTAATTGTCCAAATGAGCACCACGGCTCAAAATTTCAGAGCACATGTACAAGATTTCAAACAGTTAATTGTTTTTTTGTTGTTGTTGTTGTTGTTTGACATTTTGTAACATGGGTGCATTGTTTCATCTTGTTGTTAGGATGTACAGAACTTTTTAAGAACTTATTAATAATGTCTTAAATAAGTCTTTCATTCCAAGAACAGAAATGTTCATCTTCACCTCAAAGGAACAGACTTTTGTAACACATTGTTATCTTTAACCTTAAGAGTCACAGCTTAGTCACTTTACATAAAGGTGCCTCTGTATGGAGATGCGCCGGGATGAGAGGGGGTGAGATCATTGTTTGAAGAATGCACCTGCTGGGTCCAAATCAATTACAACACTTATGGTTTCACTTACCATTGATAATTATAGGAATAATTATTTGCAAGTCAACCATGCAGTTAGATGAAATGCGATACGCAGATACATGTGAATCTCTGCGCCGAGAGAGTGGTTATGGATATCAGTTTCAATGCAGATGTATTTGTAGGCAGCTTGATGTGTACATAGCTGTACGCGAGCCGTACTTCTCGAAATGTGTGTATTTGCGACTCTGTTTGTTACAGACCGCAGAAGAAAGGCACCAGCCAGGCAGTAGTGTACTGCAATCACACATCCAATCATGACCCCCGTGAGGCATGGCATCAGGCATCAGCTGTGTTTGCGGTCGCTGGCGGGGTGGGCGGCGGGGGCGTGGGCCGGTAGGGATGAGAAAACGAAGGCCAAACACTGGGCTCACGTCACCGGTAGGTCCTGCTGGTGAGTGAAAGGCAATTACAAAAGGGCCCATACCCCAGCTGATAACAGTTTGTTATCTGCCAGAGCTGACATCTAAAAAGAACTGAAACTACAGGGAGGGAAAAGGTGCTTTTGCCAAGCCCAAAGGGGAGCAGGTTGTTCTGAGGTTTGAGAACAATACACTGGCATGTTTCCTTCATGCAATTAATTTATTTTTCCCTTTAATTGGTAGAAACGTTGACAAAGGGCCTATTTGCACTTAGACACTTCATGCGTTTCCAGGTGTAAAGGCCCTCAGAACATATTTGAAACCGATTGCAATCCAATTACACAAACCACTTCAGGAGGTGGTTTGAGATGCATTCCAGATGCAACTGGACAAGTGTGAATGCATCTGGTTGTTAAAGCTACATATGTGAATATTACTCCTCCCAAAATGGTAAAAAAAAAAATAAATAAATAAATACAGGTATGAAAGCATATTATAGCTCCCATTAGCCAGCTACCACTACTGCAACACTTGTCTCCAGAAATGTGTCCTGCCAGAAATGAACATCTCTTTCCAGCAAGCCAACGTGCAAATTGCCGCAAATGAAAATCAATGTTCGGCATTGAATCCTGAAGTTCAACACACAGTTATCTTCATTAAAAGCTAAACATTAAATGCTAATTTATCTAGCGAATGCAGATGATGCTCCCTCAACTTTTGTGATATTTGATCTTGAAATCAACTGAATTAAACTTGAATTTTCATATAGTGCTGGAGACACATGCCAAGGTGAATGGAACTTTTTTAACTAATAATAATGAGAGAAAACTCGTTAAGTGTCAGTAGGCCCAAAGGTACTGGAAGGGAAGTTACAGGAGCATGTGCAGTCACTAGGTTGACATATGTATTGGTTTTAAGAAATATCTATTTATAAGACAAACCTTTGAAACCACTTGCCTCAGGCTTGGTCAAAGCATCGGTTTAGTCTTCCACAAAGATCTCCTTGGCCTGGGGGGACTATTCCCTCAAGCTCAGCTTAAAGAGTTTCATATTGCATACTGTAAGGTTTATCCGAGTTTCCAGGGAGCAGCTCAATGCCTCATTGGCAATCAGATTAGAATTCCAACAGTATAAATGCACACCAAAGCATCGGAACACTGCGTTCAGCATTCCATCGCCTGCGGATAAGGACTAGGAGACATTTGGCTTTTTGTCACACATCGTGGTCCCACAGGGAGCGAGGGGAAAAGCCCAGAGGAACAGCCTGAGCCACACCGTGGCTCATTACGGCTTAGGAGTTGCTGACACTGGTCCTTCTCCTGCTAGCCTCTTGCCCTATTTGCCACCTCATTACTGTCCTCTATCATGCATGCATAATCGTTGCTAGGATAAGGTGGGTGAGAAATCCTCAGTTGGTTTCTTGCATGACTCTACTATCAGGAGACTAGATTCTGTCGTGTTCAGACCCCTCGGTTGGATAGAGAAGTTGGCCGGTCAAATAGATGTGACTCCAATTTGATTTAGAAGTTCTCATTTAGAGCTTAAAAGCTTTGTAGGTTAAGGGCAGCCATCTGGCGGTGCAGCATCCTCACTGCATAGCTGGCTTTAAGGCAGGGCTGAGTGTCTGGCAGTAAGGGCATGTGAATCAATAGAAGCCTCCCATACGACCTCATTACTTTGCAGAGAGCTGTAACTCAAGGCGAAAGACCTATGAAATTTTAAACAACTTTACAAGATCCAGATGCTGTACTTCTGCCAAATAAATTACCCCAGCAGTAAAAATCGCAGGTCCCACCTTTGCTTAGAATAAACATTTGTAGAGGAGAGTGGAAAGGCCATTGGAGAACATGCACTTTTAGTAGCACCTGCAGCACCAAAGCTGCCTCAAGCAAGCCTTTTTGATTTCCACTCTCTTATCTTGAGGAAATAATTTGAGGAACTCTTAGTACTCTGGCGGAGAACTCAAAAGAGGGCAGTGAAATGTAAAGGTGCTTGGGGCTCCAAGCCAAGTACAGTTTAATTGAGTCATGTTCTGCCCATAAACAAACAATGCAGCTCTTCACCCACTGTCATGTTCTCAAATAGCTTTTCTGGTCGCACTATCAACCATGTATGACTTTTTCACAGGCATCTGGCACAGATCGGATTTTGTTGCATGCATGTAAATACCAAGGGGTCAGGGTTTGGCTGGTAAACATGGTCCAGTTAGCACCTAGGGGTGCTACAATATCATCTGGTAGCACAAAGCATATTTGTCCATTGATAGTCATATTACAAATCCAACACAATCTCACAGCAATTAGTATTTTAATAATAATATTTGTGACCTGTGCTGGCAAAATCAGTTGGAATGCGCATGGGCTAATTGTGAGCTACAGGCAAAACAAGTGAAAAATGTCAATTTTGGTTGAATTTTAGGTTTTCAGAAAAATTTGTTCTTTAAGCCCTCATCTAGTGATCCCAATGGTCCAAATAGTAATTAAACATCTAACATTATCTTTATTTGTACATTTTCTGAGTGGAGTACCTTTCCTTTGTCCATGAAAATTTTTGTTTTTCTCTGCTTGCTTCTCGACGACTGGAGCTTCCCCTCAGCACAAGTTTGGTATCGTTTTAAAGTGCAGCATATTCTCGATGGCATGAGTCTGAACCAATGAAATGTGATTTTCAAACTCATGCAGATGTAAACAAAACAATCTTACTTGCGCTGACTGACACATCTGAAGCATGCGCACAAACACGCCTCTCAGACAGCGCGCAATCCCAATTACAGTATTTCAAAATATCTGTCTTGGCGAGTATTCACGCACGCATTATCTGTTATGTCTTAAGTAAACGTTTGGTTAACTTTTGGGGAAAAACATCTGATGTGTAACATTATATTAGATCAGTGCAATGCAGTAGGTCTTAATATATAGGCTGTCTGTCTCATTAATGTTAATCAAACAATTGTGGTATCATGGGAAAGAAAGTTGAATATATATTTTTCCTATAGATGGGTTTTGACTTGGTGTGTGCCAAATTTGGTGTTATTACCAGGGATTTTACGGTATGGTTGCTAGGTGATTTTGTTTTGGAACCTTCAGAAAACTTTGACAGAAAACTTTTTCTCAAAATTGCTGACTCTATCGACTTCAATCAGGTGTAGCTCATCATTCATCATTTCATCAAACGAATGTTTCGAATGTCCACGGGCCCTATTTTAACGATCTGAGCGCATGGTCTGAAGCGCATGGCACAAGTGCACCTTTGGCGTGTCCGAATCCACTTTTGCTAGTTTAACGACGGAAAAAACGGTCTGCGCAGCAGGCGCATGGTCCAAAAGGGTTGTCCCTAGTCTCTTAACGAGTCATGGGTGTGTTTTGGGCGTAACGTGCAATAAACCAATCAGAGTCTCATCTCCCATTCCCTTTAAAAGCCGGATTCGCTATTTACATGGCGGAATTTGCGAGTGGAAAGACTGAACGCTTCTTAAGAGAGGAATCCTTTTATTTTTAATATTTAAAAATGTTTGTCTGCTGCTGCGCGTCCCTGTGTGTGTAATAAGCAGAGTGTACGCATGCGTTGTGCATCCACCTATAGGCGCATATTACTAACGTGCCATTTAAATAACAAAAAATACTGCACAGTTGTTTTCAGTTGCCTCAAAATAGCAACGCGCCAACAATGCGCCTAAACACACGCCTCGTTTTCAGACCAGCACGCCCATGGGCGAACAGATTGGCGCCAGTGCATTTGCTATTTAAACAACGTGGCACTGGACGTCGGGCTGAACCTAGCAAAAAACACTTGCATCGCGCCGGGCGTTGCATTGCGCTGGGTGTATGATAGGGCTTCAGGTGTTACTAGTATGCAGGCGTGGATTAACGCACAGGCTTGCGTAGGCTGCAGCCTAGGGGCCCCACGTGTGCAGGGGCCCCGGACTATTTTTTTTATTATTTTAAATTTACTTCAACACGAATAAAAAAAGACCCTCATTGGCCCATAAGAAACATAAAAAAAATAAGCAGGTGATTGGATAGATGTGACTTGGGTCACAGCTGTCCAATCAGCTGCTGGTCAAATCATTTCAATCATTTTCATTTACGTCACTGCTATTGCTAGACGGGCAAGACGGCATAGCGCAAAATGTCCGAAAGAAAGTACGATAGTGGAGCACAAAAACGGAAAATACAAAGGTAAAAAAACAACAACGTAACCAAGATATTCAGAAAAAAATCCCTAAATTGACTGGATACTTAAAGGCTGCTGAATCTTCATCCAGTCGAAGACAAGATCCACAGCAGGAGGGCTGCCAGCTAGCATCGGCTTTTTAAGGCTGGTTCTATTTGTTTCACGTTATTTCGCGTTATGGAGGGCGATCAGGTATTTCTTTTAATTTTATTATTAATCTGTATTTACGTCGCTCAAATAGCGCGGTTAGCCAGCTACAGAGAAACTGGTAGCCAGGCAACAGACAAGTGACAAATCCTGAGTGGCGACGTCACTACACACATTCTACCAGCACGGTTCTAGCTAACGAATTCCGGGCCGAGAACGGTTTGTAATCGTGCTGTGCCGTACCAGGCTCAAGTGGAAACACAACTGTAACCGTTCCTTACCATTCTAAGAACCTTTCGGCCCGACGGTGGAAAAGCGGCTACCTGTTGGTTTATAAAGCTAAACCAGCTTGCAGTTGAACTGTGAATGCAGGGAATTCTGTTGCTTTGCTGTTTATAGTTACATATTTCCTTTGTAAATGTTTTGTGGCTGTGGTGGCAGAGGGTAATATCTTTCCACCATCTCTGTTAATTAAAGGGCTGCTTCTAAGCACTGGGCCTTGTGCTTCTTTGTATTTGTGTTTTATTTGTAATGTTCAATTTCTCATTTTACCTATGTGGTGTGGTGGTAATTTTCGTACTGTGGTGGTCCACCACTTGAAGGAATGTAGAGGAAACACTGTAGTTATGAAACACTGTGGCTATCTCAGTGTATATGTGTATATGCCAGTTCACCTTATTTGCATATGAACCATGTATGGCACTAAATACATTTTTCCAGTAAAGCATAATGTTTAAGGGGGGCCTTACACAAAGAGCAGCCTAGGGGCCCCTGACCACCGTAATCTGCCTCTGCGTATGATCCAATGATTCTGTTTCTGTTGGGGTATTAATGTAAATAGTCTAGCCCAGTGGTTCTCAAACCTGTCCTGGAGTACCACCAGCTCTGCACATTTTGTATGTCTCCCTCATCTATCACACCTGATTCAACTCATAAGCTCATTAGTGGAGACTGCAAGACCTGAAATAGGTGTGTCAGATATAGGGAGACATACAAAATGTGCAGGGCTGGTGGTACTCCAGGACAGGTTTGAGAACCACTGGTCTTGCCTATTATGTCTAGTGAATGATGTCAAAATTTCTGTGTATTTGGGCTTGAAATGTAGTTGTAGGCTCTTTTTGCCCACTTCCTTCTTACACATTTGATATCTGAGGGGGGGGAAGTACACAGAGATGTTGTAGGTAAAACACTTTAAAAATTTTGACATGTTTTTTATCTCTCACAAAATGGCAGCTTGGCTTCAGTTCATGCCTGTTTATTGTTTTGCCAGACAACTGTAGACTCGAGCAGAGATGTTGACAGTTCAACTGCGTCTGTGCTGTAGCCATTAGCAGAATGTGTGGTTCACACGAAACAGGGGAGTCTTGATCAATTGACTCAAAAGGTTGCAGTAAAAAGATGTCTATCTGTCACTGACTTGCTGAAGCCAAAAGCAGCTATTTGGACTGGATCTGAAGACAACTGGTTATCTAGTGCTGAGACAAGCCTCATGCTTCACCAGAGTTTGAGCGAAGCACGCTGACTAGCGCTCTGAGCGAGCCTAATTACCAGAGGATTGGTGAGCGTAGTCAGATGGTTTGATGCTCATTTAAATTGTTTATCTATGTCTCCAAAGACACTTTTCTTCCCCAGATAGAGATTGCAATCATATCAATGCTTTTGATGACCAATGATAAAGGAAAGTAAAGGGAATTGTTTCAGGCTCATACAAACAAATCTGAAGCAATCATCATCATTTCTTCTCTACAGGCAAGAGGCTGTCTTAGAAAATCTAAATTATGTTATCATGTGAATAGTGAAAATGTACAGTAAATAGATTTGGTGGCTTCTCAAACTGAGACTTCTCAAACTTGGTATAAGCTTTCAAGACATAGCCTACTCATCTTACACCAAATGGACCAGTTACGTAATTTATTCATAGACTGTGGTAATTTAGGGCTGTCAATTGATTCAAATTTTTTAATTATGTTAATTATATGATATGCTGATTAAATAATTGCAAATAATCACACACAGTATATCAGTAATTGCTGGGAAAAAGCTCCCAAATGACAATAATTAAAAGGCGTAAGTAAATCATTGACTAGACATTTCAAAAATTAATTATGGCTGTAATTTTATTACCGTTTCTTACAGACTAACCAATTCACAATGTCGTCTTTACATTCTCCTCTGCATTCTAATGTCCAGAGACATCGTTTTGTGTCTGTCTGATCATGTGAGATGTTTTTTTTATGATCTCCAAGGTTCTAAAAGAATCTTACAGACTATATTTTGAGCAGTTTTTCTTCCTCTTGGTTATATTTTAAATGAGATTGCACATAATGTAATTATATTGGCTATTTTTCTTTTTGCGTTTATGCTTGTTTTCCAAGGCTACTTATGTTTTATTATTCTTCCCACCACTCTTTTTAGTCTGCCTCACAGCTCTTTAGAGATGGTTTTGTAAAATGCTGAGCTCTTCAGAGCTAATGTTTGAATGTTTAATATTATTATATCATTATTATCACTTCCACCCCTTATTTTGCAAAGATTCACAGATGTTGTAAATTCTGCAGACAACATTTTTTTGCAGCTTGTGAAGAAAGATGTTGACTTTTTTAGATAGATACCATTTATCTATCATTTCTGCTTTGAAATTTTATTGAGTTTTATAAGTTTTATGGTTCTCTAGCTGTAGAGCCTGTAATTCATGTGGAAACACATAAAGGACATGTGGGGGGGGCCGTGTTACAGCTTTCAGAGCCATGTAGAACAGTTTTACTCCATATAAAAGACAGATCAAAGTAGCCTAAATATATTTACACAGGAATCACAATCACAAGAAACACTGTATCACCCACTTAAATGCTGATTATTCATTTGCATTGATAGCAGACCAACAATAATACTTAGACTGGTATAACGGAGCGGCAGCATCTTTCTTACAGCAGTGCTACTTTTAATTTTTTTAGAGAGTCTAAAGAATATAACAGCAAAGGTTTTTTAGCCCACTAACGTGTTATATTTAAATGTCTCAATCTGTGAATTGCATTGACGTATTGCATTATTTTCATGAAATGTCACCAAGAAAGCCTTTTCATATGTTAATAGCGCACCTTTGATGCATTTTACATATACTTTATGTTTCATATTTCATTCAAATCCATTTTGTCCATTTAGATTTGAATGCCATTAGTAATGCTATTTTCAAGCCATTTCCTAATGGACTGGGGTCATGTGGTCCAGAATGGTGGAGCTGATAAAGTGTCACCCGGATCTTTAGGCTGGTAAAACTTGACTGGACTCAGTCACATTGGTTGTTATTACTGCTTTCCTGAGTGGGGAGGCTTTCGATCTGCCCTGAAATGGCTTTCGATCTGCTCTAAAACGGTAGCTAGGAAAAGAGTACCATGACTCAATGGATTTTTTTGCTCTTTGGGGAAGAACCAGACAGCTTCTGCTCAACACAATGACGAGCACTGTGATGCTCTGATTGAGCTGTCATTGTTATTTTGGTGTTGATATCACTGATCTTAGACATGCAAGGAATCTCCTTTTTTAAAAAACAGCATTAAGCAACATTCCAAAAAAATTAAGATTGTGTAAACGGTTTATCACGATCCACTAAACACTGGAAAACTGTAGACTTAATTATCTGTGAAACAATTACAAGGTTGTACAATAAAGCATTAAATGAAATATGCATAAATGAAAGTTCTGAAATGCTAAAACAAATCGTCAGTAATTCCAGTCTTACTTCCTGTTACATACCTACGTAACAATGTAACACATTTTAATAATATCAGCCTATGGTGTTCATTTAACTGCCCGCGAACAATGTCTCCTTTGACCCACCCTCAAAAACTGTAGTTGTAGCTGAGGCCTGTAAGAGTTTGAATCCACTTTGCATGCATTTTAAAAGGATGAGGACTTGTGTTGGAATTTATACCAAAAAAAAATGACACCATCGTTACTGTTCGTATTACTGTGTATCAAGCACTGAGGAAGCCTCCAGAGTTGAAATTCAGATACAACCTTCTACGCACACCTTGGCAATATAATCGCCATTGGCTAGTAAATTTTTTTGTTTACTCACCAGACTGATATACTATTTTATTTATATTAGTGCTGTCAAATCGATTAATCACGATTAACCGCATCCAAAATAAAAGTTTGTGTTTACATAATATATGTGTGTGTACTGTGTATAATAATTGTGTGTATATAAATACGCACACATGCATGTATATATTTAAGAAAGGTTTTTATATATAATATAAATTATATAAATATATATACATGCAAATATTTCTTAAATATATACATTAATGTGTGTGTATTTATATAGACACAATAATTATACACAGTACACACACATATATTATGTAAACAAACTTTTATATATCGCGATTAATCGTTTGACAGCCCTAATATATATATACACATGTATGAATGCATATTTGTCATTTTAACTGAACTTAGGACTGGTGGTGGTGCTTAAGATATTGTTGGTCATTCAGTGTTTCTGTAAAAAATTATAATAGTAATAGATAATAGTAATTATTAATAAGATAATAATACTACTACTAATTCTACTACTAATAACAATATACAATGCACTAAGGATTGATCAGCTGCTGGGTTCATGAATATTAATCAAGTTGTCTGCGTTCGCTCGAACTGATTTGCTGAAATCAAAACAGGGACGGTAATAGATGAGCATCAGCCAATGAGATTGCCGTTTGCGCATTAGTCCCGCCCACTACTGGAGAAACCGCATATCTTCTGCTTGTTCTTAAAAGCTGAATAATTCCAAATGAACTCCGTTGTTTTGACAGGAAAATACAACAAAGAAGATCGTTTACATGTAGCGCGTCGATTCTGCGTGGCATTTAAGACTCTCTCTCTCTTTGCGTCTGTGAGTGTGTGTGAGAGAAACACAGCGCTCTCAGCCAAGCGACGCGGAGTTGTGCGCCTTCACACTAGAGTTTACGGTACGTCAAATACAGGTACGCTGTGCATCCGTTGAGCTGAACTGAAATAGACAAATCATTTAACGGAGAGCGAAACTCTGTTTCTCTGAGTGTTCAGCGAGGGAAAATATATTTATACTAAACTTATTCTTAGCCTCTAACACACACACTGGCGAGTAAAATCTAAGCATTTATTAGCCAATGGCTAATGATAGATATTATTTAGTCGCCCAGAGTGAAGATTTACTCACATATGCGAGTGATTTACTCGCATTGTAGAGGGTTGAGTTATGGTAATGGGTGTTTTGTTTCCGACATGTGTTGTAAGCAGTAGACCAATGACAACAGACTGGGTCATCTGACAATCAGAGCAGAGTAGACCAATCACAACAGACTGAGTCATCTGACCAATCAGAGCAGAGTAGACCAATCACAACAGACTGAGTCATCTGACCAATCAGAGCAGAGTAGACCAATCACAACAGACTGGGTCATCTGACAATCAGAGCAGAGTAGACCAATCACAACAGACTGAGTCATCTGACCAATCAGAGCAGAGTAGACCAATCACAACAGACTGGGCCATCTGACCAATTAGAGCAGAGTAGACCAATCACAACAGACTGGGCCATCTGACCAATCTGAGCAGAGTAGACCAAATCACAACAGACCGGGTCTCGCATTGTAGAGGGTTGAGTTATCACCTTTATTTATACAGCGCTTTTTACAATGGCAATTGTTTCAAAGCAGCTTCACAGTGGTAACAGGAAAATAATGCAACGGAATTTGATTCGGCTGTACAGCCGCTCTGGAGAAAACGGTTATATCATCCAGCTCATTTCAATTATCATATAGTGTTAATGCGGGCGGATCAGTAATATAGTTGAAATTTTGGTGTCCCCAACTGAGCAAGCCAAAAGCCAAAAGCGACGGTGGCAAGGAACCAAAACTCCTTCAGGGCCAGAATGGAGAAAAAAAACCTTGGGAGAAACCAGGCTCAGTCGGGGTGCCAGTTCTCCTCTGGCCGACGAACAAATAGTGTATGATTATGATTCTGGCAACATTACAGGTCAGAAGTCATATTAGATAAATAGATATTCGTAGGATTATTCGAAAGATTGGAGTTGTCACGCCGGGGACGGGTTTAATTAGGATGTCGTGTCGATGCGGCATTTACAGGGGGGAGTTTAATTGACACTATTGTCTCTACAGACACTTCAGGGATATGGTCGTCATGTCCAGGCTAAGGTCCACCATCTGGTCTGGATACGGCCCGGATCCGGCCGACTGCAGTAAACCTCGGGATAAACAGAGAGACTAACATTAGCGTAGATGCCATTCTTCTTATGATGTAACGAGTACATCAGGTGTTATTGGAAGTGTTCCCGGTTCCGGCTGACCTAGTTAATGCAGCCTAAAACAATCATTTAACTGATTTGAATAATAGAAATTAAAAATGTTTTATGTGTATGCCATAGTAAAGAGATGTGTTTTTAGTCTAGATTTAAACTGACAGAGTGTGTCTGCTTCCCGAACAATGCTAGGAAGACTGTTCCAGAGTTTAGGTGCTAAATAGGAAAAGGACCGACCGCCTGCAGTTGATTTTGATATTCTAGGTATTATCAACTGGCCAGAATTTTGAGACCGCAATAAACGTGATGGAGTATAATGCATTAAGAGCTCGCTCAAGTACTGGGGCGCTAAACCATTTAGTGCTTTGTAAGTAATCAGCAAGATTTTAAAATGTATACGATGTTTAATAGGGAGCCAATGCAGTGTTGCCAGAACCGGGCTAATATGGTCATACTTCCTGGTTCTAGTAAGAACTCTAGCTGCTGCGTTTTGGACCAGCTGCAGTTTATTTATTAAGCGAGCAGGGCAACCACCCAGTAGAGCATTACAATAATCTAGCCTTGAGGTCATGAACGCATGAACTAACTGTTCAGCATTTTGCATTGAAAGCATGTGCCGTAATTTAGATATATTTTTAAGATGGTAGAATGCAGTTTTACAGATGCTAGAAACGTGGCTTTCAAATGAGAGATTGGTATCAAAGAGCACACCCAGGTTCCTAACTGACGACGAGGACTTGACAGAGCAGCCATCGAGTGTTAGACAGTATTCTAGGTTACTACTTGTGGAGTTTTTTTGTCCAATGATTAAAAATTCAGTTTTTTCTGAATTAAGTTGCAGGAAATTACTAGTCATCCAATTTTTTGTATCAGCTATGCATTCTGTTAATCTTGTGAATTGGTAAGTTTCGTCAGGGCGTGAAGAAATATAGAGCTGAGTATCGTCAGCATAACAATGAAAATTAACGCCATGCTTCCTAATAATATCTCCCAGTGGTAGCATGTACAGGGTGAAAAGCAACGGTCCTAGCACTGAGCCCTGCGGTACTCCATACTGAACTTGTGTTCGGTGTGACATCTCTTCATTTACTGCTACAAACTGATAACGGTCAGATAAGTATGATTTAAACCATGCCAATGAAGTTCCACTAATGCCAACATAATTTTCGAGTCTATTCAAAAGAATATTGTGGTCGATAGTATCGAATGCAGCGCTAAGATCGAGTAACACTAATAGAGATATACAACCACGATCGGATGATAAGAGTAAATCATTTGTTACTCTGATGAGAGCAGTCTCAGTACTATGATACGGTCTAAATCCTGACTGGAAATCCTCACAGATACCATTTCTTTCTAAAAAGGAGCATAATTGTGAGGACACTGCCTTTTCTAGTATTTTTGACAGAAAGGGTAGATTTGAGATTGGCCTGTAATTGACTAATTTTGTAGGATCAAGTTGCGGTTTTTTAATAAGTGGTTTAATAATAGCCAACTTAAAAGTTTTCGGTACATATCCTAATGTCAAGGATGAATTAATGATATTAAGGAGAGGATCTATGACCTCTGGAAGCATCTCTTTTAGTAGTTTAGTCGGTATGGGGTCGAGCATACATGTTGTTGATTTTGATGATTTAACGAGTTTAGCCAATTCTTCTTCTCCTATAGCAGTGAATGAATGTAATTTTTCCTCAGTGACACTACAATGCACTGTCTGATGTGATACTATAGTAGACGGCTGCATGGTTATAATTTTTTTCCTAATATTATCAATCTTACAGGTAAAGAAGTTCATAAAGTCATTACTGCTGTGCGGTTTACAAACATCAGAAGGTGAAGCTTTATCTTTGGTTAATTTAGCCACTGTATCGAATAAATACCTAGGGTTGTGTTTGTTTTCTTCTAAGAGAGTCGAGAAATAAGCAGATCTAGCAGTTTTTAGGGCCTTTCTGTATGCAATCATGCTCTCTTTCCACGAAATGCGAAAAACTTCTAGTTTTGTTTTCTTCCAGCTGCGCTCCATTTTTCTGGCTGCTGTTTTAAGGGCCTGGGTGTGCTCGTTGTACCACGGCGTTGGACTATTTTCTTTAATCTTCTTTAAGCGCCGGGGAGCAACTGTGTCTAAAGTGCTGGAAAAGAGAGAGTCAATAGTTTCTGTTGCAACATCGAGTTCCTCTAGGCTATCCGGGATGCTGAGGAGATGAAACTGATGAGGAAGATTATTTACAAAGAAATCTTTAGTCGCAGCAGTGATAGTCCTGCCATATTTAAAGCGAGGGGACGGCTTTGCAGCCTTTGCTAAATTAAGTGTACATGATACTAGGTAATGATCTGAGATGTCATCGCTCTGCTGCAGAATTTCAATGGTATCAACATTTATTCCATGTGACAGTATTAGGTCTAACGTATGATTACGGCGATGAGTGGGTCCTGACACGTGTTGCCTTACTCCAATAGAGTTTAGAATGTCTCTAAATGCCAATCCCAGTGCGTCTTTTTCATTGTCTACATGGATATTAAAATCACCAACAATTAGGACTTTATCTGCAGCCAGTACTAACTCTGATAGAAAATCAGCAAATTCTCTGGTAAAGTCTGTATGGTGCCCTGGTGGCCTATATACAGTAGCCAGCACAAATGTCAAACGGGATTTATCGATTTCACTACATAACGTTACATAAAGCACCAAAACTTCAAAGGAATTATATTTGAAACTAGATTTGTGAGTAATACCGAAGATATTATTATAAATTACAGCAACACCTCCCCCTTTACCTTTCAGACGCGGCTCGTGTTTATAACAATAATCTTGGGGGGTGGACTCATTTAAAGTAATGTAATCGTCAGGTTTTAGCCAGGTTTCTGTCAAACACAGCACATCTAGGTTATGATCTGTAATCATATCATTAACAATAAGCGCTTTTGAGGAAAGGGATCGAATATTCAGCAACCCGAGCTTTATCATTTGATCATCTGTATTATATCTGTTGTTTATTTGTTGGACATCAATTACATTTTTACCGTTGAATGGTTTTGATGGTTTTTTGTATTTACTAATTCGTGGAACAGACACAGTCTCTATGTGATGGGTTATGGTAATGGGTGTTTTGTTTCCGACATGCGTTGTAAGCAGTAGACCAATGACAACAGACTGGGTCATCTGACCAATTAGAGCAGAGTAGACCAGTCACAACAGACTGGGTCATCTGACAATCAGAGCAGAGTAGACCAATCACAACAGACTGAGTCATCTGACCAATCAGAGCAGAGTAGACCAATCACAACAGACTGGGCCATCTGACCAATTAGAGCAGAGTAGACCAATCACAACAGACTGGGCCATCTGACCAATCTGAGCAGAGTAGACCAATTCACAACAGACTGGGTCATCTGACCAATCACAACAGACTAGGTCATCTGACCAATCAGAGCAGAGTAGACCAATCACATCAGACTGGGTCATCTGACCAATCAGAGCTGAGTAGACCAATCACAACAGACTGGGTCATATGACCAATCAGAGCAGAGTAGACCAATCACAACAGACTGGGTCATCTGACCAATCAGAGCTGAGCAGACCAATCACAACAGACTGGGCCCTCTGGCCAATTAGAGCAGAGTTGGCTCTCAGAAAGGTGGGCTTTAGAGAGACAGACTTTTTGAACAAACCGTTTTCTGAGAAATTAGGTAATGCTGCAATGTATATGATGAGAAAATTAAAGTGTTTTTTTTTTACCTTTGATGCATGTAAACCTTGTTGTTAGACCTCCAAAACAAAATTAGGAACCTAATAGCATAATGGTCTTCTAACAATTATTTTTACGAATTCTTGTGTAATACTTTAAATCAAGAAACTGGAGTGGTTATCCTGATTCTGTCGATACACTGGAATAAATTTGTTGTAGATTTACTTTGAAAAAAATTTCACATCAGAAATTTCTAGTACATTTTTCAAATAATTCCAAAGAAGTGGCTTGTAACACAGTTATTACACAACACTTAACTTATAAACACAACAAAAAGGGTTTCATTAATTGAAGCAGAAAACATCATAAAGATATGCATGACTCATACCACATTATTTTATATTTTGATATTTAATTACAGCATACTCTTTTTGCTTATAACGCTTGGATTTCATATTGTCATATTTATATCTGCCTATGAGAGATGAATTTCCCAACTCTATTATAATGTTCTTCTGCTCACTTCTTTGATTCAGTCTTTTTATTCATCTACATGTTCTGCTATTTGCGTTTTCATGTACAGATGCCAGAATATGAATAAATATACAGTGGCATCTATATTCAAAGTGTTCTGGGGGTTTTACTATGTAACTGTCAACTCCTACATATGTTTGGTGAGGAAAAATAACTCCAACTCCAATAACAACACAGCAAACAAACACAGTAACAATAAAAACATCTCAGTCAGCAGCGGATTTCCCAGCCTATAAGGATGAACCATTTATCTACCTCAACAAACAACATTCATCCCTCTGTTGGTATTCTAGTAGAAACCACAGCTGTATGTCCCAGCTGTAATACACCCTTGTATCCTGTCTGTGGTGTGTTTGTGTGTGGTGAGGAGAGTTTTAGCAGCCTTCACATTGCCCTGGAGTGCAGCAGGGTTATCGTGAAGCCTCAGGCACAGGGAATTGTCTGTCCTTTGTCAATGATCCTGATGCACACCACGATATGCCTCATTCTGACATTCAGCTCTGGTCTTGCGAGTATTTTGTTGTGTCTTAAAGCCCTGAGATTCTATATGAAAGAAGCCTTTGATAACCGATGAAATACACACACACACACACACGTATCTTATGAGTTGTAGAGGCTTTTGCGAGCATAAATGGGTTTCTGGTCAGACACTATCTGAATTCGCCAGACAGCATCACATGTATATTTCTATGGAAGCTTATTTTCCCTATGCACGAGATAAAAAAAAAAAAGGTAATAGCAACTTTTTATCTCACTATTCTGATTTTTTCTAGTTGTGTTTGTCTCACAATTCTAAGAAAAAAGTCAAAGTTACGCAATATAAACTAGCAATTCTAACTTTCTTTCTCGCAATTCCGAGTTTATAATTCATAATTCTGACTCTTCACAACTCTAAGAAAAAGAGTCAGAAATGCGACATATAAACAAGCATTTCTGACTTATTTTTCTTGCAATTCCGAGTTTATTTGTAATTCCGACTCTTTTCACAATTCTAAGAAAAAAGGTCAAAATTGCGAAATATAAACTACCAATTCTGACTTTTTTACTTACAATTTCAAGTTAATTCGTAATTTTTACAGTTCTGAGAAGAAAGTCAAAACTGCTAGATATAAACGAGCAATTCTGACTTATTTTTCTTGCAGTTCAGAGCTTATAATTTGCAATTCTGACTCTCAGAGCAAACTTGGATTCAGTTACAAACTCCAAATTGTAAGAAATAAATGCTATAAGAAACAAGTTTCTTATCTGGAAATGGTACACTGTAAAAAATGGCTGTAAAATTACAGCCAATTTGCAAACAGTAAAATACTGTTTTTTCAATAAACAGTTCAATTATGTACATTTACAGCTAATGGTCCGTAAATTAAGCACTTGCAGTAAATTTACAGCATTTAACAGTAAACTTGTTTGTTCCTGAGAAAAACGGCCTCGCGCTGTAAAAAGCAGCACACGGGGCGGGGCATCTTCAACACGAGCACTAGTTTTCTGCAGAAAGCGGTCAACAGCCAACGGTCAACAACCAATCTCTTCAAAACTCTTACCGCCTGCGTTTACTTTGCCACAGAAGAAAACTGTCCAAGGTAAGTTTATTTCTTTTTTTTTAGTTTATTATGTTGCACCCAACTAGTAAAATCGCCCTTTTCATGATAGATTTTTGACTGTACTACTTGGCGCGAATGGTGTGTAGCAGACAGACAGACAGTTCTCAACGGGTGAGGAACGGTAGTCAGTGTTCTCCAAACTCCGATTTTAATGCTAGGTTTGCTAGGTTTAGGGATAATTGACCACGGGCCGCTGAATTTGAGGAAAAATAATGCACATCCGAGGTTGTAATGCAGCCAGACTCAAAACGCAATTCAGCAGCCCGTCGTCAGTTATTCCTCCTCGGTCACCACACTCAATACATTGTTCAGATGTTGTATTTTAAGACATTTGGCAGGCTTAAAACTATCTTGTGTGTAATTATGAAACTATTTTATTGATAATGTGTCCATGTATTTTCACGTCTATGTGCGAATGCGTGTCAGAACTGTAAGTGTGTGCGTTTGTATAGGATAAAGAGCGGGAGAAAGAGAGTATGCGTTCCATGGGTAATAAAACATAAAAATAGTTTGTCATTTTTATCCTGTTTGTTATATTTATTTGCTTGATCAATTTCTTTGTGGGTTTTTGGTTCTTTTGCTTTTCTAGGCTCTAAGGACCTTTGAGATAACTGAAATCATTTGGCGAAGTGATATGGAACTGTAATGTGGTCAAATCCTTAAGATGCCTGGAACTACTTGGACCTGCCCAGAACAGCTGTAGAACATGTAATATTGCGAAAGTGGTTTGGTTTTCTTTTATATGAACGCTTAAATTGATTTACATTAATTTCCGATTTAGTAAGATCAGAGTCTTGTATTCTTGCAAACTTTGTGCACACACATGCAGTACTATCTGTGCATTTGTGAGGCACATACATTCACATGCATGTTTGTAGTAGCATACAGAATACACCATAGCTTACAGACACAGACTCAATCACTTAATTATTCACTCCTCTCTGGCTAACTGGAAATCACACGATCACTTCCTACACACGGCTAAACTGTCTGGTCATGTCTTGGCCTCTGCTTCGTTTAAGATGATATTTTGTCTTGTTTTCTCTACTGTAACAAACATACACCCTCATTTATTTACTTTATAAGTTTCTAATTACGTTCATCTGCTAAACAGTTCATTTTCTGTTTCATTTAAAAGTGTGTGCAGTATTGATGATAACTGTCTTTTGCCATTTTCTTAATGTTTTCTTTTCAGACCTGGGCGTGTTGACCAGTTTTTTTTGGTCTCTTCTTAAGGTTTATTCACACACTAGTTCTTCTCATTGGACATTGCAATTTACACTTTTCTCTTTGACATTGTTTTTTCCTCTTAAAAATGGTATCATACTGTTTAAAAATATAGTTCAGTATAGTTTCAAAAATAAAGATTCTCATTATTTACTTACCATGATGCCATCCAAGGTGTATATGACTTTATTCATCAGAACACAAATGCGCATTTTTAATCTGGAGGAAATTCAAGCTCTGTAGGATGCGTACAATGCGATAAAATGGGTTCCACCATTGTGATTAATGTAAGAAACAAATCAATAAGTAAAACATTCTCAACTTTAAACTAGTGCTTCGGACCAAGGCTCTGATACTGTTTGAAATGTCTGAACTTTCATGTGACGTTCATTCTTCTATTACAATCAAAGCATCATTTTCTACTTCTCACATGAGCATGCCAACATACTTGCATTACACAGCTATTGTCTTTATACACAGCTTTTATACACCTATTGTTTTGCTACATAAGGCCTTAATTGATCAGGTTGTGCATGCGTTACTTTTGGACTTTCCAAATGATTTCAGCGTTTCATTTTCATTATATGCATCTACAGATCTCAAATTTCTTTCTAAAAATGTTTGTGTTCTGCTGAAGAAAGGCAGTTGTGCACATCTGGGATAGCATCAGGGTAAATTAAGGAAAATTTATTTTTGAACAAATTCTTTAAATAATTGGTGTTGGTTAAAGCAAGTGCTATTTTCATTTTTCTTAACTTACCGTTTGTATTTATTAAGAGATTCAGTTTGGGTCAGTTTCAGTCAATTTGTCAATGTCTTTTTTTTCCCAGTGTTTTAATAAATAGCAAATGATGTACCATAATCTATTTCTTCTTTATTTATTTTCTCTCCATCAAGTGAAAAATAGTTTGACATGTCTGTATACATTATATACTACTTATACTAGAGATGTTTATTATGCATTATGTAATGTAGTATTTTTTTTAAATTGTAGAAATATAGCTGTAACCTTTGCTGCAAGTACAATGTAAAATGGTATTGAAATGGTAGAATTACAGTAAATGGCTGGAACCACAGCTGCCAGTACTTTACTGTAAAATTACAGTAAAGCTGTAAAATGAACAACAGTATTGGTACTGTTGAATTACGGTAAACAGCTGGAACCACAGCTGCCAGTATTTTACTGTGAAATTACAGCACAGCTGTAAAATGGAAAAACGGTGTTGAAACCGTATCACATCCATACACTGTAAAAAAAATATTTTTCGAAGTTGTAAATAGTTTATTGGAGTAAGACAATTCTATTTCAGTCTTTCCACTTCAAAATTTCACATTTAATTCAATGTGGTACTTACAGTTCATACTATATAGAACATACTTTTTTAACAGTTGCAAAGTAATTACTTATTCAAAAAAAGTAACTACTCAGACAGTTGCTGTGAATGATCTTAATGAAAAATAAATTCAAGATAGTTTAGCTTCAAATAAAAAAAGTTATTTTAACCAAATATTGTGTCTTATTTTAGGTGTATTTTAATGTCAAAATGACACATAGCCTAAATGTCACATTTAGCTTGGTTGTGATATTGCTTGTGCATTTCAGAGATCTTAAGATGAGCTGAGTGAAATGTTAAAATAGCTTCTGATATATGCATTAAATTACAGGCTGATTGGAAAAAATATATTTCTTGGTATTTAAAACACTATAGGATTGATATTTTATGTGAACATCAATCCTCACAAGACAACCACCATCAGAAGTAATGATATTTCAAAACTGATTCATCCAACCCATCCCTAGTGAGAATCACAATTTAAATGTTAAGTCTTTTCACTTCTTCTTTTTTTATACATAAACCAAGATGAAGCCTTTAGAAATTCAAATATTGACTCTTTTCTGAAGCACATAGTGTAACCGGTTCCTTAAAATGAGGTATGGTGCAATTCAATTATCAAGCATAAAAATTGCAGCCAAACTTGTGCTTGAACCTTTGATTTTAATAACATATCTTGTATGCAGGCAGAGAGATGTGATTCCAAGGATGGATACGTCTTTGCTGCCCTGACTCAGGGTTACAGGCAGATTGCAAAATGGATTAGGATAATTCTAGTTTACAGATTCACTGCACTATCTCTTAATCTGATTATCACTGTGTGGCTCATTCAGGGCTGACATGCATGACTTACATTTAAAAATATGCTCATTAAAATACACATAAGAATACAGCATCAAGCCCTGTTACCATAGAAATAAAGACCAGAACATCTTTGATGTTGCCCCACATTGTGGCTTTTATTTGGCTGATATATAGTGGGGAGAACAAGTATTTGATACACTGCCGATTTTGCAGGTTTGCCCACTTACAAAGCATGTAGAAGTCTGTAATTTTTATCATAGGTACTCTTCAACTGTGAGTGACGGAATCTAAAACAAAAATCCAGAAAATCACATTGTATGATTTTTAAGTAATTAATTTGCATTTTATTGCATGTATTTATCATAAAACTTACAATAATAGACAGGCAATAGACACAAACAACGACGCATTTTCAAGTCATAATTGAACACTGTATAATCATTTTGAGTGGGAAAAAGCTCTCAAGATTGTCAGGGCATTTTTCAGGACATTTGTCCACCAATTGAAGTTCAACAGAAGTTTTGGTGATGCAACCAGACAACCCAACAACCTGAGTTAAATGAACAACAAAATGGCTTTAGCAGAAGAAAATGTCCTTTCTGGAGTCTTGACCTCAATCGGATTGAGATGCTTTGGCAAGACCTCAAGAGGGCAATTCACAGCTATTCCAAAAATATTGCTGTTTTGTACAAATCTAAGGGTTCACAACATGATAAATCGGCATCGGTCAGCATTAAAACAAACATTGTCGTGACAGCTCTGTGTTTAACCATTTTGTCTGGGTTTGTTCCGCTAAACAGCCGGTGGAAATGTGGCTTTAAGTGATTGGTAGTTGTGAATGATCCTTTTGTTAACCTCAGAAACCTTTTATTTGTTTTTCAGTCATTTGTTTTGAGGTTTAGATGTGTTCTAAGATGTCTCATTTTAAAGAGGGACAGAATTCTATTAAAGCGCTCCTGTTTAGCCCCTGTGCCCCGCTCCACAAGTCGCTGTCAGGAACGATTCAACGGCTCATCAGTTACGAGCCTGCCACTGTCATGTGGCCCTCGATGAAGTCGTCAGTTCGGTTCACTGTCAGATCTCCCCTGGCCTGGCCACATGTGATAAAGCCTCAGCGGATCCTGGTCCTCACAAGTTGACACAGAGCAGAGTTGACATGCCGTTCAGTGGCATCTCTGCAAAGCACATTAAACAATTCACACTCCTCACCATCTATCCTCTAGATGTGCAGGTCAGATCATGACCAGTCAAAGCCTTAACTTACTGCCTTCACATGCAAAGGAAAATATTAGCATAATATTTGCAGGGGAATGGAATGTGAATTCTAGACATCAAAGCATCCTTTGGAATGTGTTCTAAATTGAATGTACATAATATAAAATTAAATGTGCATCAGATGATCCTATAGAAAATTGTGCATGCATCAAAGGCCCCTATAGAATTCATTCTCAATTCTACATACATCAAAATATCCTATATAACTGTTTTTAAATAGTGTATACATCAAAGGATCATGTGCAATTGTTTCTAAATTGTAAACACATCAAAGGATCCAATTGCTTTTATATTGTACATACATTGAATAATCATATAGAACTATTTCTAAATTCTACATATTTCAAAGGATCCTATATAAATTGTACATACATCAAAGGATTCAATAGCTTTTAAATTGTGCATACATCAAAGGATCATATTCAATTGTTTCTAAATTGTGCATGCATCAAAGAAAATAATTTATTTTAAATTGTGCATAAATCAAATGACCCTATATAATTCATTCTCAATTCTACATACATCAAAAGATCCATAACTGCTTTTAAATACACCAAAGGGCCATATGCAATTGTTTCTAAATTATAAATATCAAAGGATCCAATTGCTTTTAAATTGTACATACATCAAAAAATTATATAGAACTATTTCTAAATTCTACATATTTCAAAGGATCCTATATAAATTGTACATACATCAAATAATCCAATGGCTTTGAAATTGAAAATACATCAAATGATCCAATTGTTTCTAAATTGTACATACATCAAAAAAATAATTAATTTAAAATTGTGCATATATCAAAGGACCCTATAGAATTCATTCTCAATTCTACATACATAAAAAGATCCTATATAATTGGTTTTAAATACATCAAAGGGTCATATGCAATTGTTTCTAAATTGAAAACATCAAAAGATCCAATTGCTTTTAAATTGTGCATATATCAAAAAATACAATTTATTTTAAATAATCCATACATCAAACAATCCTATAGAATTTATTTTAAATTCTACATATATCAAAAAATCCTATAAATTGTACACACATCAAAGAATCCAATTGCTTTTAAATTGAAAATAAATCAAATGATCCTATACAATTGATGTTAAATTAAACATACATCAAAGGATCCCATATAACTGCCTTTAAATTGTGCATACATCAAAGGATCACAGACTTCTTTCTAAATTCTAAATACATCAAAGGGTCCTATGGAACTTTTTAGAAATCATACATCAAAAGTTCCTATATAATTCTCTCTAATTTGCACATACAGTGGGGAGAACAAGTATTTGATACACTGCCGATTTTGCAGGTTTTCCTACTTACAAAGCATGTAGAGGTCTGTAATTTTTATCATAGGTACACTTCAACTGTGAGAGACGGAATCTAAAACAAAAATCCAGAAAATCACATTGTATGATTTTTAAATAATTAATTTGCATTTTATTGCATGACATAAGTATTTGATCAGCTACCAACCAGTAAGAATTCTGGCTCTCACAGACCTGTTCGTTTTTCTTTAAGAAGCCCTCCTGTTCTCCACTTATTACCTGTATTAACTGCACCTGTTTGAACTCGTTACCTGTATAAAAGACACCTGTCCACACACTCAATCAAACAGACTCCAACCTCTCCACAATGGCCAAGACCAAAGAGCTGTGTAAGGACATCAGGGATAAAGGCTGGGATGGGCTACAGGACAATAGGCAAGCAGCTTGGTGAGAAGGCAACAACTCTTGGCGCAATTATTCGAAAATGGAAGAAGTTCAAGATGACGGTCAATCTCCCTCGGCCTGGGGCACCATGCAAGATCTCACCTCGTGGGCCATCAATGATCATGAGGAAGGTGAGGGATCAGCCCAGAACCACACGGCAGGACCTGGTCAATGACCTGAAGAGAGCTGGGACCACAGTCTCAAAGAAAACCATTAGTAACACACTACGCCGTCATGGATTAAAATCCTGCAGCGCACGCAAGGTCCCCCTGCTCAAGCCAGCGCATGTCCAGGCCCGTCTGAAGTTTGTCAATGACCGTCTGGATGATCCAGAGGAGGAATGGGAAAAGGTCATGTGGTCTGATGAGACAAAAATAGAGCTTTTTGGTCTAAACTCCACTCGCCGTGTTTGGAGGAAGAAGAAGGATGAGTACAACCCCAAGAACACCATCCCAACCGTGAAGCATGGAGGTGGAAACATAATTCTTTGGGGATGCTTTTCTGCAAAGGGGACAGGATGACTGCACCGTATTGAGGGGAGGATGGATGGGGCCATGTATCGCGAAATCTTGGCCAACAACCTCCTTCCCTCAGTAAGAGCATTGAAGATGGGTCGTGGCTGGGTCTTCCAGCATGACAACGACCCGAAACACACAGCCAGGGCAACTAAGGAGTGGCTCCGTAAGAAGCATCTCAAGGTCCTGGAGTGGCCTAGCCAGTCTCCAGACCTGAACCCAATAGAAAATCTTTGGAGGGAGCTGAAAGTCCGTATTGCCCAGCGACAGCCCCGAAACCTGAAGGATCTAGAGAAGGTCTGTATGGAGGAGTGGGCCAAAATCCCTGCTGCAGTGTGTTCAAACCTGGTCAAGAACTACAGGAAACGTATGATCTCTGTAATTGCAAACAAAGGTTTCTGTACCAAATATTAAGTTCTGCTTTTCTGATGTATCAAATACTTATGTCATGCAATAAAATGCAAATTAATTACTTAAAAATCATACAATGTGATTTTCTGGATTTTTGTTTTAGATTCCGTCACTCACAGTTGAAGTGTACCTATGATAAAAATGACATGCTTTGTAAGTGGGCAAACCTGCAAAATCGGCAGTGTATCAAATACTTGTTCTCCCCACTGTACTTTCCGAAACATACATCCAAGTAATACTTTCTCTGAATTAAATGTAAATCAAAAAATTCTATAGTTGCATTCTGCATATATCAAAGGATACTTTTACATATTTTCTTTTCTTTTGCTGGAATTTTGCTGTAACATCACTGACTATAACATATTATGCCAACATATGCTAGAGAGCAGCAAGTGCAGGCGAAGGGTCTTTTCTTTTTCACGGGCCACCTGCTAAACTCAGCATCCATTGTCCCTTATGACCTCTTTAAATCACATGGTTGTAGTTTTGTGTCCTCCCTCACTTACTGAAGGTTAAACTGGCAGCATTCCTCTGGAGGTGTAAAGTTGAGAGAGTTATTTTAGACAGAGGCTGGAAGACCAGAAACATCAAGTTCAAACTACAGATTTTATGGAGCTCTTAGAGACAGATTTCACACCATTAGATTCATTTAACACAACTCCCAGATAAACCCTTGTGGTTGCTGTTGTATGTAGACAATACTTCTAAAACGATCATTATTATCTGTGAATGTGTAGCCGCATTCAAATGAAAGCAAATGAAACAACCCAGCCATATCTTAGAGATGCATAAAACATGAATACATTCACCAGACATTTTGAATTGCTGTTGATTCAACACAATCGTATCTTATGTCTATCCTGCAGTGAAAATCAATGTACTGATGTGTCAGAAGAGAATATGTTGTTTGGTTTATCTTCGATTTCCCCAACTTTAAATATATTTCACACCTTCATTTGTAAACTAGCTCTGAGGAAATTGAAGTCAGACTACATCTGAGCAGCACAGAGGAGGAAGTTAAGTATGTGTATTTCAAGCAAGGCCTAGATCCAGTTTATATGTTGTTTGTAATACAATACACAATGATTTGAGCATAACAAAGCGAATGTGCCTACAACAATAGTGCCAAACGCAGTTGCACAGCGCAAATCTTACAGGTCGGTTTAGACTAATAAATGATGAAGGATGCAGAAAATGACAGCGATCTGGTGTGCTTTACGGGAGTGTAAAGTTGCTAGGGGGGAGTGTGTACTTTTTACGGGCAAGTGTGTTCATGTAGAGGCCAATGTGAATAAATCTAGATTTAAATTCAAAGAGACAAGATAGTCTATTCATGACCTGTCGATTTTTTTTTTATCCAAAACGAGGTGATCAGAACATTATGGAGCGCTAACACTCTCGTGTAATGTATGTTTCATTCATACTCAGAGACGGATGGCACTCTCTCACAGAAAGTCCACAGATTTGTAGAAGTAGAACTTATGACGTTCCAGGAAATCCTTTATATGGAAAAAGGCATCCAGCTATTCGCAGTAGCAGCAGCTGAATAAAAAGCAGAAACGTTTTGACTGATGAAACGTGAAGACAATAAACCAACGTGATCTCATGAGAATACGTGTGAATTTTTATGTAAAGTGTGATTCTACCACACGCACATTTACTTACGTTTTCATACACACTAAAACGTACAATACTAACGTATTGACAGCACTAAAACGTACAATATTGAGGTATTTACAGCACTAAAACATAAATTATGTACATATCCAAGTGTGAACGTGTACCAATTCCCATGTATTAATATTAAAATCTTGGCATTAATGTTTTGTTTCTATTGTATTCACTTGTCATATCAATACATGTTTTAGTCGCACTTATTAAATGCATTTTACTAATCTACTTAATATAAAATAACTTTTTGCTCTGTTCGTGACTTCTGCTGCAAACTCATTTCGGATGATTAGATAATGGTAAAGAAGACTGCATTTTAAAACCTTAAGATCAATAACATTTCTGTAATCGTTTAACCATTTTGTAGTATTTAGTTTGTTTGCCGTAAGACAAAAAAAGGCGTTTTCTCCTATTCAGCAACTGATGATCATAAGATACACCAAAACACAACATAAATTCACAAAACACTAGGGCTGGGTAAAAAATATTGATTTCTCATTTTCACCAACCGATATTGATTCTTAAATCTCAAGAATCGATTAGTCATCCTGTTTTCAGTTGATGAATGAACAAAACATTGTAGCGCGCCTCCCATCCAATAAATCGCAATAATCTTTGTGCATTGTTACTATTGATATGAAACAAAGTTTCAGATTACGTCCATTTTATTAAGAAATTCAAAAACATAAATACCGTTTTGGCTGTGGCGCGAGATCGCTCTGGCGCAGTTCAGTTCAGTTCAGCTCAAGAGAAGCGGCACATGAACTGATCTTCTCTTCCGCCTTAATACCAGTTACAGCGCGAAATAAACATGAATGAGCATCTGAAAGTGTGTTAAAAGATACAGTACAACTTACCGAAATCCTTATCATGTCACATGAAATTGCTCAATCAGTGTTTCAACCGAGGAAAGATGTCAATAAAACAGCTTGTAAACAATGTCACATAAGGTCACATTTACCTCAGAAAAACCATATCCAGTGTCCATAAACTCGTTAGTCAGCTAAGAATAATTAACTCTAGAGAGGAGCATTTTGATAAATATATGCACCACATTACATATTCATTATAATTTTTAATGTTCTTCAATATTTAATGCATGTTTGAATTAATCTGGCAAGTTTTTATGACAGCCACCATTTAAATGTTTATATTTCAAAAAACGAATTGGAGTAGAAATATGACTATGTGATTGTAAAGTTAATATTATAACTTTATTATTATTAAAAAAAAAAAAAAAAAAAAAAAAAAAAAACATAATTGAGTGTAATTTAAGTGTTTGTATACAATTCAGTTAATTTTTACCTTCAATATTATAGTAGGCTAATGTAGTACCAACTGACTCAACTGACCATAGTTAACAGCATTAGTTAAGAGATTTGTTTTCCTTGAGAAAATTTGCCATATATTGTACCTAATATATATCCAAAATAATCGATATTGAATCAAATGGAGTGAATCGAAATAGAATCGAATCGTGAAATTTGTGTCAGTACCCAGCCCTACAAAACACATCAATTTTATTCGTTCGCTGTAATCCAAATCTTTAGAATCCATATGTTTGCGAGGAACAGATCCAAAATCAGCGCTTTATCAGGCGATCTTCATCTCCATTCTCAGCAGCGACCGTAAACTTCAAATCCCGCGCTAGTTATGATGAATTCAAATTCAAAAATTGCGCCCTCATGAAGCATTACGACATGATTTACGGCAGTGTTATCGAACGCTCATTAGCTCTCACCTGCTTCGTCACAGATTGTGACATGCCGTGTTTCAGTCACTGTGTATTTGAAATGTGGAAACGCGCGCCTTTACGGAGTGAAGCCGGATTAATATTTTCATTGATTAATAACTTACATTCTGCTCTGTACCTCATAGAAAAATTATTATATACCACCAGAGAGGACTGCGACTGCAACACATCGTCATTTGAACTACTTTTGGTATCGCTTTTGACATTTTCGCAATAAATCAGTTATTGTGATTACACTTGTCTGTCTGTTATGCTTTTATTTATAACAGTACGTAGTTTTAATAAATGGTTAGGGGTAGGTTTAGGATTAGCCATTCAAAATATCTTTTTAATGCTATATTGTTACTAAAATTTTAATTTTCCAACACATTTCTGTCCATTACGTTTTATTCTCTTTATATTCTGTATAAAATGTTTGGGGGTAGTCTTAATTTTACAATAATCTAGGTTTAGTCTCTTTGAAAGTTATTAATACCTACGTATTAACAATGAGACCAGGCTGAATAAACACAAACGCGACAATATATGGTTTGTGTGTGTTTTTCAATGCATCTTAAGGTATTTATTTCATACATTAAAGTATATGAAAGAGGTATTTTATGTTCAACAAGGCTTCATTTATTTAATCAAAAATACAGTAAAAGCAGTAATATTGCAAAATATTATTACAAATTAAAAATTTTAAGCATCATTACTCCAGTCTTCAGTGTCACATGATCCTTCAGAAATCATTCTAATATAATGATTTGCTGCTCAACAAACATTTCTGATTATTATCAGCGTTGAATATAGTTAGTAGAATGTCTAAAGTGGACTATCGAAATAAAGTGTTACCCCATGGATTTCCATTGTAAACAGTTTGTCAAAAAGACATTTCTCTGAATATCTTCTATGATGTCTAATGTTCAATGGAAGAAATAAAGTCATATAGTTTTGAATCGATATGAGGGTGAACTATCCCTTTAATTGCAGCAGGCAAATAGTGCTGATTTATTTAAATAATGTGCATTCTGTAATAACCCAAATTTGCATAGAAAGAAGTCGTGTTTACTTTAAATAATGTTAAAGACTTAAATTATATGTTTATCAAATACTTCTGCAAAAAGCACATTCTGTGCTGAAAATAATGCCAGTGACTTAACTGAACCCATTCAGACCTGATTATGTTGCAGAGACACAAAAAATATAGCCATGCTTCAATTCCTGAATTAATAACCCTGAATTCCTTTAACTCTGAATCAGCTGTAAATGACAATAAAACAACAAAAAGATTCAGAACATATTTTTTTTAAGTTTTTTAAATGTCCAATTGGTTTTGAACAGAAACTGAAGTTTTGTAAGCAAAATGTTCTAATTTAAAGAACACTTTAAAGTCAGCATGAAATGAAAATTCACATATATATTTTCCATTTTTCTTTTTGTGTTAATGTTTTGACCTTATAATTCTTCATCAAAATGTCATAACTCAGTCTATTGATGAAACAACAGACTTATTATTTTCTTTTTCGATAATCTGTTTCACTCGGATGTACGACACTATACAGAAGAAAAGATCTGTCAATACTTCCATTTCTTTGCAACTTTTTTGTTAGTTTCAGCTTGATGCATTTTTACGTCCATCTGTTCGCCTATGAGTGTGCTGGTCTGAAAACGAGGTGTGTTCAGGCGTATTGTTGGCGCGTTGCTATTTTGAGGCAACTGAAAACAACTGCGCCATTGACCAACAAAAACCTGGTCTAAAGTCAATAGCGCAGTATTTGTGTTATTTAAAGGGCACGTTAGTAATATGCGCCCAACGTGCACAACGTGTGTACACTCTGCTTATTACACACACAGGGACGCGCAGCAGCACACAAACATTTTTAAATATTAAAAATAAAAGGATTCCTCTTTGGAGAAGCGTTCAGTCTTTCCACTCGCAAATTCTGCCATGTAAATAGCGAATCCACCATGTTGCAAGCACAACTGGCTTTTAAAGGGAATGAGAGATGAGACTCTCATTGGTTTATTGCACGTTACACCCAAAACACACCCATGACTCATTAAGAGACGACCCTTTTTGGACCATGCACCTGGCACGCCGACCGTTTTTTCCATTGTTAAACTAGCAAAAGTGGATTCGGACACACCCTAAGAGCATCTGCACCATGCTCTTCAGACCATGCGCTTAGATCATTAAAATAGGGCCCCTAGTCATCTGTCAGTTTGGCAATAGTATACAGTACAGTAATCTCTTATGTTTACATTAAGATCCACTGTCCAGTGTAGGGTGGTTAGTAAATAAGACTAAATAAGCTAAAATGCCACCCACAAAAGTGGCGAAACTATGTAAATTCACCCTTCTGTAGGTGGACAGGATTGTGGATTTCTGGATTACTTTTTAACAACGTGATAGTAAATCTAAGATTAAATCATTTATTCAGTTTGTAGTTTATTTGCATATCCGTTTTAAGTAATCCCACTACAATCCGCTCTTACCAAGTAAATACATTGTGTGTGCGCACGTTTATGTACTTGACTGTCCTCTGGTATGTTTCCAAGCAAAGCGATAAAAAACATCCATCATCTCCTCTCCCCCTGGTGTAAAGGAGTAGGACGAGGGTGAACACATAGGCTAATCAGATTACCAACCACCCACAGACTACAGCAGTGTAAGAATGCTACCCGGACGCCTTAGCACTTTCCCACTGAAAACTTGAGCGAAGGAAGGGGGGTTATACACGCTTTTAGCAAGTGCTGTGAAAGCCTGTGTGGAGTCTCAGTGCGACATTCACATCCAGGGAAAGCAAGAGAAAAGGCTCATTAAACTTCCTGCTGGTTTTATCAGCGAGATCCTTCTGAAGCTGTCGGATGACAGCGGTGGAGGAGCTCCTAGATCTGACTTCTAATTACGGCCACATCCAAGCAGGAAGGAGACATTTTTAGGGGGACTTTAAAGGGATAGTTCAACTAAACATGAAAATTCTGTTATTTCTCACCCTCTTGTCATTCCAAACCTAAATAACTTTCTTTCTTCTGTGGACCATAAAAGGTAAATTTTTTAACAATATCCTGGACACTCTTTTCTTTATAATGAAAATGAATGGGGCTGTCAAGCTCCAAAATGTCAAAAAGCATCATAAAAGTGATTCACTTGACTCATATGATACATTTTTCAGGGTTCTTTGAAGAACAGCATTTAAAAATCTGTTGTAACATTATAAATGTCTTTATTGTCACTTTTGTGTGTGTGTGTGTGTGTGTGTGTGTGTGTGTATATATATATATACACATCCTTGCTGAATAAAATTATTAATTTCTTTAAAAAAAAAAAAAAAAAATTACTGACCCCGAACTTTTGAACGGTAGTGTATATTGTTCCAAAATTTTCCATTTTAAATAAATGCTGTTCTTTTTTAACTTTTTATTCATCAAAGAATCCTGAAAAGTATCACGTTACAAAAAAAAAAGATTAAGCAGCACAACTGTTTCCAACATTGATAATAAATCAGCATATTGGAATGATTTCTGAAGGATGTGTCACTGAAGACATTATTTTAAATTGTAATAATATTTCACAGTATTACTATTCTTTCTGTATTTTTAAATAAATGCAGGCTTGATAAGAGACTTCTTTCAAAAACATTAAAAGTTAGTCAAAAACATTAGATTATATTTCTTAAAATATTTTATTTAAAATACTCATAATCAGAATACAGTTAGTGGTTTATATAATTCATATGCTATATATTCCAAGTAATTTGAAGTCATATGTTAGTTTTGTAACAAAGAGAATGAATTTTAAGTTGTTATTCTCGTCCTGGTGCATTAATGAGAGAAGTAGCATATGATTCATGCACTAATCATTCTTTTGAGTCAAATCTCCAGTCCAAGAGCGATTTTTTGGGAAAAATTTCTAAGGATATTCTTAGATGTGCAAAAAGCACAAAGCATATGCTCCAGAATATGCCAAGTTAAAAAAAGACACTATTCGGAGCTCATTAAGTAATCTCATAATAATCTTATAGTAAGATTATTAAACTCTCATAGTAATCTTACAATGTATTACATCAAGAAGGGTTTTTATGATGTGTATTCATGCTCATTGGTGTTAGAATATGACCGTATATGACAAAACCACACTGAATACAATAATAAGCGGGATTGTTTACAATAATAAACAATATGATTTGTAATCAGTCCTCTCAACAATCCCTTCAACTACTAGATTTTTAAATGTTTTGAAATAAGTCTATTATGTTCACCAAAACTACATTTATTTGATTGAAAATACAGTAAAAACAGTAATATTGTGAAATATTATTATTATATATTATATAATATTATATATATATATATATATATATATATACAGTGGTGTGAAAAAGTGTTTGCCCCCTTGTTAAATATGATCAAAGATGGCTGTAAAAAATAAATCTGCATTGTTAATCTTTTTGATATTTTATTAAAAAAAAAATGCAAAAATCTAACCTTTCATTGAAGTAAAAGAATTGAAAGTGGGGGGGAAATCACATTATGAAATAAATGTTTTTCTCCAAAACACTTTGGGAACAATTATTTGCCCCGTTTTATTAAATACTTTTTGCAACCTCCTTTTTCCAAGATAACAGCTCTGAGTCTTCTTCTATAATGCCTGATGAGTTTGGAGAACACCTGACAAGCGATCAGAGACCATTCCTCCATACAGAATCTCTCAAGATCCTTCAGATTCCCAGATCCATGTTGATGCTTCTTCTCTTCAGTTCAGTTCAGCTCACTCATTTTTTATAGGGTTCAGGTCAGGGAATGGGATGGCCATTGCAGATGCTTGGTTTTGTGCTCAGTGACACATTTTTGTTTTGATTTTGATGTTTGTTTTTGGATCATTGTCCTGCTGGAAGATCCAAACATGGCCCATTATAAGATTTCTAGCACAGGCCGTCAGGTTTTGATTTTTTATCTGTTGGTATTTGATTGAATCCATGATGCCATGTATCTGATCAAGATGTCCAGGACCTCTGGCAGAAATTTAGGCCCACAACATTAAAGATACAGCAGAGTATTTCATTTTACACATGGGGTACTTTTTTATCCCTGTGTGCACCAAACCCATCTTAAGTGTTTGCTGCCGAAAAAGCTTTTTTTTTTTGTTTCATCTGTCCATAGAACCCGTCTCGTTTGAAGTTCCAGTAGTGTCAGTTACTTTTCAAATGTTCTATGGACAGATGAAACAAACAAAAAAGAGCTTTTTGGCAGCAAACACTTAAGATGGGTTTGGTGCACACAGGGATAAAAAGTACCCCATGTGTAAAATGAAATACTCTGCTGTATCTTTAATGCTGTGGGCCTAATTTTCTGCCAGAGGTCCTGGACATCTTGTTCAGATACATGGCATCATGGATTCAATCAAATACCAACAGATAAAAAAATCAAAACCTGACAGCCTGTGCTAGAATACTTATAATGGGCCATATTTGGATCTTCCAGCAGGACAGTGATCCAAAAACAAACATTAAAATCAAAACAAAAATGGGTCACTGAGCACAAAACCAAGCATCTGCAATGGCCATCCCAGTCCCTGACCTGAACCCTATAGAAAATGAGTGGGGTGAACTGAAGAGAAGAAGCGCCAACATGGATCTGGGAATCTGAAGGATCTTGAGAGATTCTGTATGGAGGAATGGTCTCTGATCTCTTGTCAGGTGTTCTCCAAACTCATCAGGCATTATAGAAGAAGACTCAGAGCTGTTATCTTGGAAAAAGGAGGTTGCAAAAAGTATATAATAAACGGGGGCAAATAATTGTTCCCAAAGTGTTTTGGAGAAAAACATTTATTTCATAATGTGATTTCCCCCCCACTTTCAATTCTTTTACTTCAATGAAAGTTTAGATTTTTGCAATTTTTTTTAATAAAATATCAAAAAGCTTAACAATGCAGATTTATTTTTTACAGCCATCTTTGATCATATTTAACAAGGGGGCAAACACTTTTTCACACCACTGTATATATATATATATATACACATCAGGCATAACATTATGACCTAATATATTCTAATATTGTGTTGTTCCCCCTTTTGCTGCCAAAACAGCCCTGACCCGTCGAGGCATGGACTCCACTAGACCCCTGAAGGTGTGCTATGGTATCTGGCACCAAGATGTTAGCAGCAGTTCCTTTAAGTCCTGTAAGTTGCGAGGTGGGGCCTCCATGGATCGGACTTGTTTGTTCAGCACATCCCACAGATGCTCGATTGGATTGAGATCTGGGGAATCAACACCTCAAACTTGTTGTTGTGCTCCTCAAACCATTCCAGAACCATTTTTGCTTTGTGGCAGGGCACATTATTCTGCTGAAAGAGGCCATAGCCACCAGGGAATACCATTTCCATGAAAGGGTGTACATTGTCTGCAACAATGCTTAGGTAGGTGGTACATGTCAAAGTAACATCCACATGGATGGCAGGACCCAAGGTTTCCCAGCAGAACATTGCCCAAAGTATCACACTGCCTCCGCCGGCTTGCCTTCTTCCCATAGTGCATCCTGGTGCCATGTGTCATGACTCTGTCGCCGGTTCACCACTGTTAATTCCTTGGACCACTTTTGATAGATACTGACCACTGAAGACCGGGAACACCGCACAAGAGCTACAGTTTTTGGAGATGCTCTAACCCAGTCGTCTAGCCATCACAATTTGGCTCTTGTCAAACTCGCTCAAATCCTTATGCATGCCCATTTTTCCTGCTTCTAACACATTGAGGACAAAATGTTCACTTGCTGCCTAATATATCCCACCCACTAACAGGTGCCGTGATGAAGAGATAATCAGTGTTATTCACTTCACCTGGTCATAATGTTATGCCTGATTTGTATATATATATATTTATATATATATATATTTTTTTTCATTGAATACAGTATCATAGTGGATAAAACTACAATTTTATATATAATTTTATAATAACATTATTTCAACAACATCACCAGCAACAGTTCTCAGACCTATTGTAGATTACCAAGGTCACCCTTAGAAATAAGACTAATGATGACTACAAAATATAATATAAACCAATGTATTTTTTTTGCAGGATGACAAAGTGAAATGTGTTATCTTAAGTTGGTATCATTACAGCAAGTCTGATGAGGGTTTGTAGTGTTTCTTAACAGAAGACATTTGATGACCTGATGGTTGAAGCTCAGAGGTCAACCGCTGAAGCAAACGGTGTCACCAAACATCCTCTGGCCTGTGAAAGCGCTCCTCCTTGAAGATAATGCGCTGAATTTTCCTTTGGGCTGTTCTTCCACAGTCTGCTCTCATTTACACTTGTGGTGTTGCCATTTGTCTAATTAAGGCACTTGAATTTACTAGTTTTGGTCGAAGTACACAAGACAAAAGCATCTTTTCAGTTATTAGGATTTCACAGGTGCAGAAGACTAACCACACAGTATTTTTTTGCAGTTATGCAACTGCATTTTCACCTGACCCAACCCTGTCAGGGGAAAATAGAATATCAAACTTCAAGACTAGTTTTCATTGCAACGTCTCTGAATGCAAAATCACATCAGAGCGTTGTCTCATGGGTTTCTCTGGAGACTCATATCAAATTGATCATTTCGTATTTTACATCTGCAAAATAATATTCGTATGCAGCAGGACTCTATAAACATCAAAAGCAGTCATTATGTGTTGGGAGAGAGAGACTGCCCCCTAGTGCCAGTCCATCAAAGTGGACATTAAAAGGTGGGTAAAAATTGTTCTTCATACCAATTCCAACATTAAAATGCAGAAATATGAAGCCCATCTATAATATTTGTGTGTTGCAGATTAGGGTATATTACATATGTGAGTATTTTTTGCTCAGTGGTGCTAAAAAAGATTGTTTGTCCTTGTCTTGTCAGAATATATGGTGAAAATGTAAAATCTTTTTCTCACGTTCATATCTATCTATCTATCTGTCTATCTATCTGTCTATCTATCTATCTATTTATCTGTATGTCTGTCTGTCTCTGTCTGTGATAGATAGAGATAGATAGATAGATAGATAGATAGATAGATAGATAGATAGATAGATAGATAGATAGATAGATAGAAAATAATAAGGAAATATCTCCAAATGTATTTTTTCACCTCCATAATGTAATAACTGCAAAAACCATATATGAAAAAGAAATGTATATTATTTTTGATATTATTATTATCAGTCATGGCAAAAAGTTGTTTGTACAAATCCTGGTGTGTATGTTATTTAGTAATGGATGATTACTAGTTTTACTTTTTAGAATTGCTTTTATTAACCATCTGATGATTAAATGAATACACACTTTTTCAGTAGAGAATGAAATTAAGGCTCTCCAAACTGCACCATCATTCTGCACACTACATGGTCCGTTACAGCAGGCGTCCATCTCAGAGGAGAGAGTGACAGACAGCAGATGAATGAGGCGCTGTGACATCTTCATACTCAGGCAGGTCAGGATCCCAATCAGCTTCAAACCGCAGGTCCCTTCGCACAGTTAATTAAATCAATCTGCAAGATACCGAGCTCCTCCAGTCCAGACCACAGCCAATGCATGTACCACCAACTGTAATTATTACTGTTCCATTACAGTCAAGCAGATTTCATGAACATTTCTCCAGCTAGCAATCAAAGATTTCCTGGAAGAGGGTATTAAAGGAACACTCCACTTTTTTTTGAAAATTGAGTTAAACAGTTGAGTTTTACCGTTTTCGAATCCATTCAGCCGATCTCCGGATCTGGCGTCTAGAACTTTTAGCATAGCTTAGCATAGATCATTGAATCTGATTACGCAGCGCCTGAAAATAGGCTAACTTCTGTCAACATAACCAACGTGACAACCTGCTTGCACAGGCAGTGTGCTAGCTGGAGACTGTTTTCAGGCGCTGCGTAATATCATTGCGCCTGCTGCACCCATGGTACAGCAGCAAAGTTCCTTGATTATTACGCAGGAATGAGAGTATAGTTCCTAGCCATATCGGTCTAGAAAATTTTTTAGCAACTTTTCATTTTCCGTTGGTCTTAGTACACGATGTAACTACAGAAGAGTCAAGTTTTAAATAGGAAAAATATCGAAAGTCTTTGGTCATTTTTGAGCGAGATGCTAACGGTCTAATCAGATTCAATGATCTATGCTAAGCTATGCTAAAAGTTCTACCGCCAGATCCGGAGATCGGCTGAATGGATCGGCTGAGCTGGAAAATGAGCCTATTTAAAAAAAAAAAAAAAAGTGGAGTGTTCCTTTAAGTGGAAAAACATGATACATGGAGTGACAGGAGAGGTTTTGTTGTAAAGTAAAGAGCATGGCGAATTCACTTAACCAAGGGTTTTCAATTACAGACCCAATAATGACCCCCATCCAGACTCTTAGCCAAAGACACAAGAAGGTATATTTTCTCAGTAAAAATTTTAATTTTTAAAAGTTTTAAAATTAAGAATGTAAACTAACTTTGCTACATTGTACAATGCCAAAACAATCACTAGTTTGAAAGTCATTAAATTAGTTAATAGTTAAAAATGGTAATGAAGAAATTATATATTATATTGTGTTATACAAAAAAATGTTTTTTTATTATTAAACAGTGGTTTATTGAACTATGTATGTAGTTAAAAAGTTGGCAGCAACACACACTGCAGTTTATGGTGCTGCTGTAATTGGGGGAAAAGATTTGAAGGGCTTACACTTTTGCCATACTATCCAATCCTAGGGGGGGCAAACTCAGAGTTTGAAACTACATTTCACACACGGAGAAGTTCCGCACATGCAGTGGTTAAAACAACGCTGTATTCATTCGGTACACATACATACTGAACCAAAAGACCTGTACCGAAAATTTTCCAAACGAATATGTGTACCATTACACCCCTAATACACACTATGTGGACAAAAGTATTGGGACACCTGACCATTATACCAACAGGGACTGTAATAACATTGCATTCTAAATACATAGACATTAATATGGAGTTGGTCCCCCCTTTGCAGCTATAACAGCTTCCACTCTTCTGCGAAGGCTTTCCACAAGATTTTGGAGTGTTTCTGTGGGAATTTTTTAGAGCATTTGTGAGGTCAGGCACTGATGCTGGTCGAGAAGTCCTGGCATGCAATCTCTGTTCCAAATCATCCCAGAGGTGTTCGATGGGGTTGAGGTCAGGGTTCTGTGTGGGCCTGTCAAGTTCTTCCACACCAAACTCATCCAACTATGTCTTTATGGACCTTGCTTTTTGCACAGTCATGCTGGAATGGAAAAGGGCCTTGCCCAAACTGTTCCCACATAATTGGAAGCATAGCATTGTCCAAAATGTCTTGGTATGCTGAAGCATTAAGATTTCCATTCATTTGAAGTAAGGGGATTATAGCCAAGCCCTGGAAAACAGGGGTTACCATTATAATACCATTATCCCTCCTCCACAAAACAGTTTACAGTTGGCTCACTGCCAGAGTCCATTGGCGGCGTGCTTTACACCACTCCATCCGACATTTGCCATTGTACTTGGTGATATGAGGCTTGCATGCAGCTGCACAGCCATGGAAACCCATTCCATGAAGCTCTCGTCACACAGTTTTTGTGCTGATATTAACTCTTTCTCCACCAGCGTTAAAAAAAAAAAAAAAAGAAGTTGCCTGCCACCGCCAGCATTTTTGATCGTTTTCACAAAACTTTCATGGCCCTTGAATGTGGGTAAGTTTCATAAAAAAGCAACATTCTGAACAAAAAGCTTTTGTCAAAGATTTCAACGTACATAAGCAATGGTTTTATCACTTGTTTTTTGTTTTGATCCAGAGATTCTCTACTCTTTCAGAAGTTGTGTAATAGCACCCCTACTGTATAACAGTGAAAACATGGATTGCTGGAAAATTCCGTCAATGGCGGTGAAGCGTTTTCTCATAAATTACGGAAAATTCCGTCAATGGCGGGGGTTAATGCCAGTGGCAGTTTGGAACTCTTCAGCTATGTATTTTCTTTTATGTATATTTGTATATTTTTTTTATGCATCATGCGCCTCAGCACTCTGTGACTTTACATGCTCTCCACTCCGTTAGCTGCTGCTGTTCCTGAATGCTTCCACTTTTCAATAATACCACTTACAGTTGACCATGGAATATTTAACAGGGATAAAATTTCACGAACTGACTTCCTATCACAGAACCACCTTTTTGATTAAAGCACCTGAATTCAATAATTAAGATGTCTGTTGCAATACTTTTGTCCATATAGTGTATATTCAACAAGCACAACTCTTATTAATCACCTCCTTTGATTTTGACTGAGAAATGCATGTTACATTCGCCTCCCCTTCAACATCAAATTGTCATAAGTTGAATACATATCATCTGGACTTTGCATGGGGTTGGAGGGGGCAGCCATGGCCTGTGGGCTGTAGAAGAAGTCATGCTCAGCTAGGTAGTCTGCCCCATCATGAGCTCTTTGATTAGCCTCGATGACCTCCTCTGGTTCACCATACTCAGGACTGACAACCCACGCAGCTCTGGCTTGGAAGTCCTGTGGATCTGCATAAATTGGTTCTGCACTGATGTTCTGTAATGCGTCATTAATTGCTAATTGCTGGATGGAATCACCCAACAAATCAGTCAAATCCTCTGCGGTCATCGTCTCTTCATGTGCACCCTCTTCCCGGGAGATCGCGAAATCAGACAACTGTGAAATGTCAGCGTTGGTCTTGAAAGAGTCTCGGAGAGATGCAGACTGCTGGAGAACTTTTCTCAGGTTTTGCCAGTGCATTTTAGGGTCTGAAGGGGAAGTGGCTTTTGGCTGAGCTTTTGATACTGTGGCGTAGACTACTTCCTTATTCTCGAGGTCAGTGTCAATGCTCATCTCTTGACTTTCGCTTTGTGGCTCTATTTCTTTCAAAGAAAAGCTCCTCCAAGCAGGGTTGAGCATTTTTGATGGATGCTGAAGTGCTCTCTGCATCTTGACCTCAGGTAACAAGTCAGAGCCTTGACTTTCTGTGGTGTAGTCGTACGTTTCATCCGTGGCCACGGTTTCTTGAACTCTACTTTGTTCTGCATGGTCAAGGCTGTTCGGCTTGGCTGTAGAGGGTTTGGGTAGATTGTGGATGGCTGCACTGACAACATCGAACAGTCTTTCACCCTGATGGGTTGCAAACTCAAAATTCCCCTCGCCGGATTCACATCTGCGACCAGCCTCAAAGGAAAAAGACAGCTGAGGGAAAGAAAAGAGAAGGGAAAGTTATAAAATCTATTTCAGACCAGAGATGTTTGTCCACAATCACTCGGGCGTTAATAAAGAAAGTCTGTTTATTTCCCAAGAGAAAAAGCATGCAAATTAAATTCAATGTTTAAATGAGGAAATGTTTTTTTTTTTTTTTTTTAATCTCACACCTGCACAGTGACAACACTTGCGCTCTTTTGAAATTATAGAGTGAAGAAAAATCACATATTTACATCAAAGGGTCAATGACAAGATAAAGGAAAGAAAACATCACATGTATTTATTTGTTGGTTTCATAGTTTAAAAAACCTTTTATACCATTTTCAAGAAACTTTAATTTAAAAATATCATGTGGTGTAACCAAGTAAAAACATTTTCCATTCACTTTAAATACATGTGTGCACAAAAGTGTGTAGCTATTTTAAAGTTGTTGTTTTTTTTTAAATAAATATCATGAATTAATTTATAAATATCAATAATATATAAATTAAACTGGTGATATTTTTATTTTAAGGATTTTTTGGCATGTTGATGTTCCACATGTGAAACAGTTTTGTTAAAATATTAGATATATCATACATATAGTAAAAACAGTAATATTGTGAAATGTTATTGTAATTTAAAAATAAATTAGAAACTAATTTATTCATGTGGACAAAGCTGAATTTTAGCCATTACTTCGGTGTCACATGATCCTTCAGAAATCATTCTAATACAGACTTGCTGCTCAAGAAATATTTCTATTATTATTAATGTTGAAAACAGTTGTGCTGCTTAATATTTCTGTGAAAACCGTGATACTTTTTGTAAGGATTTTGAAAGGACTTTTTGTTTACACCTACGATCTCCTGAGTTTTTCGTTGTGGATTTAATAAGGACTTTTTTTACTCCTTTCATTGTGTGCATTACTACTACAACCATACATGACAACTGTAACGACTGAGACAAATCAGACACATAATCACTTGTTATATTTAACCAATATGCTTTAAATGCTTTATGCTTAGTAACAGACCTTCCCCCAGAAGAGCAGGGAAGGTCTCCGTTACCAGGGCTACCATCAGATAAGACTTTGTTGAAACACGTTTTTCGTAACTTACATCTTACACTTGCAAACATGTGTATGCACGTCAAATAGACAGAGTGGATTAGAATGGGAGCACAATAATTCAAACCTTATTCTAAAATATTTTGCAAACATATTTTGCATCCAAAAGTGTAAGCACTTCAAATCTGTTCCCCCAATTACAGCAGCACCATAAACTGCAGTGTGTGTTGCTGCCAGTTGAAGCAAAAGACACTTTTTTTTTGTTGTTTAAAGGCTGACATAGTTTATTCAGTACCACTGTTTAATAAAAAATTATAAATAAATAAAAACATGTTTTCCCCCCCTGCTATACCGAAAACATACCGAACCGTGACTTCAAAAACGAGGTACACTATATTGCCAAAAGTTTTGGGATGTCTGCCTTTACATGCACATGAAATTTAATGACATCCCATTCTTAATCTGTAGGGTTTAATATGGAGTTGGCCCACCCTTTGCAGCTATAACAGCTTCAACTCTTCTAGGAAGGCTTTCCACAAGGTTTAGGGGTTTGTTTATGGGAATTTTTGACCATTCTTCTAGAAGCGCATTTGTGAGGTCAGGCACTGATGTTGGACGAGAAGGCCTGGCTCGCAGTCTCCACTCTAAGTCATCCCAAAGGTGTTCTATTGGGTTGAGGTCAGGATTATGTGCAGACCAAAGTTCCTCCACACCAAACTCGCTCATCCATGTCTTTATGGACCTTGCTTTGTGCACTGGTGCGCAGTCATGTTGGAACAGGAAGGGGCCATCCCCAAACTGTTCCCACAAAGTTGGGAGCATGAAATTATCCAAAATGTCTTGGTATGCTGAAGCATTAAGAGTTCCATTCACTGGAACTAAGGGGTAAAGCCCAACCCCTGAAAAACAACCCCACACCATAATCCCCCCTCCACCAAACTTTACACTTGGCACAATGCAGTCAGGCAAGTACTGTTCTCCTGTCAACCGCCAAACCCAGACTCGCCATCGGATTGCCAGACAGAGAAGCGTGATTCGACACTCCAGAGAACACGTCTCCACTGCTCTAGAGTCCAGTGGCAGTGTGCTTTACACCACTGCATCCCACGCTTTGCATTGCACTTGATGTAAGGCTTGGATGCAGCTGCTCGGCCATGGAAACCCATTCCATGAAGCTCTCTACGCACTGTTCTTGAGCTAATCTGAAGGCCACACGAAGTTTGGAGGTCTGTAGCTACTGACTCTGCAGAAAGTTGGCGACTTCTGTGCACTGCGCATACGCTGATCCCGCTCTGTGATTTTACGTGGCCTACCACTTCGTGGCTGAGTTGCTGTTGTTCCCAATTGCTTCCACTTTGTTATAATACCACTAACAGTTGACCGTGGAATATTTAGTAGTGAGGAAATTTCACGAATGGACTTATTGCACAGGTGGCAACCTATCACGGTACCACACTTGAATTCACTGAGCTCCTGAGAGCGACCCATTCTTTCACAAATGTTTGTAGATGCAGTATGCATGCCTAGGTGTTTATACACCTGTGGCTATGGAAGTGATTGGAATTCACCTGAATTCAATGATTGGAGGGATGTCCCAATACCTTTGGCAATATAGTTTATGGGAATTTTTGACCATTCTTCTAGAAGCGCATTTGTGAGGTCAGGCACTGATGTTGGACGAGAAGGCCTGGCTCGCAGTCTCCGCTCTAATTCATCCCAAAGGTGTTCTATTGGGTTGAGGTCAGGATTATGTGCAGACCACTAACAGTCGACTGTGGAATATTTAGTAGTGAGGAAATTTCACAAATGGACTTATTACCACACTTGAATTCACTGAGCTCCTGAGAGCGACCCATTCTTTCACAAAAGTTTTTTAGACGCAGTATGCATGCCTAGGTGTTTATACACCTGTGGCCATGGAAGTGATTGGAACACCTGAATTCAATGATTTGGAGGGATGTCCCAATACATTTGGCAATACCTTTTTTTTTTAAAATAAATTAATAGATAGGAAAAAATAGCACCATGTCAATGACCACAAATTTAAAGTGCCCCCAGCTTACCGTGTCTTGTCCAAACTTCCTTACGTAACAGTACGGCCATTTGAAAAGCACTTTCTTAGTTTTAACGTCCTTCAGGATTAAGCAATCCGGCTGGGGAGTAAGGATATAGTCCCCATACAGACTGCACCGAATGGCCGCCTCTGTGCCCACTGATATAACCAGAAAATCTCGAACTGCAAGACAAAAGAAACTTGTGAGTGTTAGCACAAAATGAAATAAGTAAAAAACAACAACATGTGAATATCTTGTCTTGTGGAGTGAAACACTTAAAAAAAAACAAAAAAAAAACACTTTTAGATGCAGTTTGATGTCATTTATGCCAAACAGCAAAATTGCCAAACAGCCTTTGGTTTTTTTGTGTTATGTGGCTATCTGTGACAAAGGCACATTAGTTATATGTCCTACTCGTGCTACTGTTGTGTTGATTTTATGATAATTCAGTGATGATTTTTGTTCTTTTTGAAGCTTGCCGTATAAATCACCAATTAATTTATTGCATTAATAAAGAGCATTGTGAGCATTCTGCTAAACTTCTTTTGTGTTCAACAGAAGAAAGAAAGTATAAGAGTTTGGAACATCATAAAGAGTGAGTAAATTACTTTAGGATGAGCTGTTCCTTTAAATATTTACATCCACTCCCACAATTTCAACTTTCCACATGGGTGCAAGGACAATATAGCTAAATCACAAGTCACTGAAACGTAGACTTGCACTCGAAGTCAGCAGGGAACACAACCTATTGCTTTTCCTCTGGAGATAGCTTTGAAATTCAAAATTGGATGTCCACAGGAGCAGGAAGAAGCCAGAGAAGGCAGACCCGTCTAAGTTCAGCCTTTGTTCCTTCAGTTGATGTTCACAGCTGTCATTTTCTTAGCCTCTTCCTCCTCGCTCTACATCTTCCAGGATGAAACAAGCTCTCAGACTGTTGGCTTGTTGCCCTGTGAGGCCTCACCCGTGACCGTGAATGTCAAATTTACTTGTTTTTCCTGTTCGCTCTCGTTTGCAGTGCTGCTGAGGGAGAATTTTACATGCAGCCGTGCACAGTTCTCTTGCTATCTGGAGATACAGGTGGCACACGTGTCAAGCACGACTCCTGGATGACTCACTGGACACATGCTGTAGTTAGTGTCAGATTTTAAGCTTCAGATTTAACTGGATGATGAACAAGAATCGTTTTATTTTGTCCTTTGCATGTCTTCTTCATTTGATGTTTTAGTAACACTAAGGGCCCTATCATACACCCGGCACAATGTGACACCAGGCAAGACGCAAGTGCTTTTTGCTAGTTTCAGCCTGATGCAGTTATCATTTTTCCGTCCAGCGCCACGTTGTTTAAACAGCAAATGCACTCGCGCCCATCTGTTCGCCCATGGGCGTGCTGGTCTGAAAACGAGGTGTGTTCAGGCGCATTGTTGGTGCGTTGCTATTTTGAGGCAACTGAAAACCACAATATTAGGGGTAATGCGCAATGTTTTTTGTGTTATTTAAAGGGCGTGTTAGTAATATGTGGTTATAGCACGCAGTAGCACACAAACATTTTTAAATATTAAAAATAAAAGGATTCCTCTCTGGAGAAGCTTTCAGTCTTTCCACTCGCAAATTCCGCCATGTAAATAGAGAATCCACCATGGTGCAAGCGCAACTGGCTTTTAAAGGGAATGGAAGATGAGACTCTGATTGGTTTATTGCACGTTACGCCCAAAACACACCCATGACTCATTAAGAGACTAGGTACAACCCTTTTGGACCATGCGCCTGGCGCGCCGGCCATTTTTTTCCGTCATTAAACTAGCAAAAGTGCACCTGCGCCATGTGCTTCAGACCATGCGCTCAGATCGTTAAAATAGGGCCCTAACACAGTAGTAAATGTTTAGATTAGCAGGTGGTATTCACTAATAATTGTGTGCAAGTATTCTTATCTGTGCAAACAATGTTCTTCCGCTGGATTAACAATCATTCAGGTGTATGCACATACATTTGTTTTTACTCCTGCTGTAATGTTATTGAATCATATTTTAGTTACTTAAAGAAATTATCATAAATTTAGAAAAAAAGCAGGAACTTATTGCCAAACCACAATTCATGCTTGAAAACAGGTTTTACTCAAAATACATGCACATGCATGTGGTGCGTTCAAGTCATGTTGGAAATGGAAATATTGTATTTATGAGCCGAACGCACATAAACGCCACCACAAAGTTGTAATTACAAGCATAAAACTCTGGATTTTCTTTGAGCCAAGAGTTTCCGAGTTGGGGGCTTGTGAGTGAGTAAACATGTTGAACACAATGGATGCATCTGTAGTTTAAATGTATGAAATTATTTAATTTTTCATTTACAATAAACTAGCTAACCTGCATGTAACATACAGTAAAATATATAGCAATTCAGTTTACACCCAGCTAACAATAATATGTTCTAAGAACATTTTACTAACGTTATCATTAAGTTATGAAAAAATTATTTCTGAATATTCTTTGAACGTTCAAAACTTTCAGTTTTTAAAATGTTTTAACGCTAGAACCGCCAGAGGTCGTTGTATACCTAAAACCACCAGCAGGTAAAATTTACCCATGCACATGACTACTGTTTTGATATGGCCAAAAAACGTATTATGTCACTGTATTATGCCACTGTCTTCACAAAGTAATGTCTAGAGTCATGAAATTATTATTTTTAGTCATCAACTATATTTTTGTCCTGTTGTTTTATGTTCAAGGCTATTTTAAGCAGGCTACACTAATCACTGAATATACAGTGGGGAGAACAAGTATTTGATACACTGCCGATTTTGCAGGTTTTCCTACTTACAAAGCATGTAGAGGTCTGTAATTTTTAATCATAGGTACACTTCAACTGTGAGAGACGGAATCTAAAACAAAAATCCAGAAAATCACATTGTATGATTTTTAAATAATTCATTTGCATTTTATTGCATGACATAAGTATTTGATTACCTACCAACCAGTAAGAATTCCGGCTCTCACAGACCTGTTAGTTTTTCTTAAAGAAGCCCTCCTGTTCTCCACTCATTACCTGTATTAACTGCACCTGTTTGAACTCGTTACCTGTATAAAAGACACCTGTCCACACACTCAATCAAACAGACTCCAACCTCTCCACAATGGCCAAGACCAGAGAGCTGTGTACGGACATCAGGGATAAAATTGTAGACCTGCACAAGGCTGGGATGGGCTACAGGACAATAGGCAAGCAGCTTGGTGAGAAGGCAACAACTGTTGGCGCAATTATTAGAAAATGGAAGAAGTTGAAGATGACGGTCAATCTCCCTCGGTCTGGGGCACCATGCAAGATCTCACCTCGTGGGGCATCAATGATCATGAAGAAGGTGAGGGATCAGCCCAGAACTACACGGCAGGACCTGGTCAATGACCTGAAGAGAGCTGGGACCACAGTCTCAAAGAAAACCATTAGTAACACACTACGCCGTCATGGATTAAAATCCTGCAGCGCACGCAAGGTCCCCCTGCTCAAGCCAGCGCATGTCCAGGCCCGTCTGAAGTTTGCCAATGACCATCTGGATGATCCAGAGGAGGAATGGGAGAAGGTCATGTGGTCTGATGAGACAAAAATAGAGCTTTTTGGTCTAAACTCCACTCGCCGTGTTTGGAGGAAGAAGGATGAGTACAACCCCAAGAACACCATCCCAACCGTGAAGCATGGAGGTGGAAACATCATTCTTTGGGGATGCTTTTCTGCATAGGGGACAGGACGACTGCACCGTATTGAGGGGAGGATGGATGGGGCCATGTATCGCGAGATCTTGGCCAACAACCTCCTTCCCTCAGTAAGAGCATTGAAGATGGGTCGTGGCTGGGTCTTCCAGCATGACAACGAGCCGAAACACACAGCCAGGGCAACTAAGGAGTGGCTCCGTAAGAAGCATCTCAAGGTCCTGGAGTGGCCTAGCCAGTCTCCAGACCTGAACCCAATAGAAAATCTTTGGAGGGAGCTGAAAGTCCATATTGCCCAGCGACAGCCCCGAAACCTGAAGGATCTGGAGAAGGTCTATATGGAGGAGTGGGCCAAAATCCCTGCTGCAGTGTGTGCAAACCTGGTCAAGAACTACAGGAAACGTATGATCTCTGTAATTGCAAACAAAGGTTTCTGTACCAAATGTTAAGTTCTGCTTTTCTGATGTATCAAATACTTATGTCATGCAATAAAATGCAAATTAATTACTTAAAAATCATACAATGTGATTTTCTGGATTTTTGTTTTAGATTCCGTCACTCACAGTTGAAGAGTACCTATGATAAAAATTACAGACTTCTACATGCTTTGTAAGTGGGCAAACCTGCAAAATCGGCAGTGTATCAAATACTTGTTCTCCTCACTGTAGGCTAAACCAGCCTACAATGACAACAAGAATTAGAAGGAAATAAAGGAATTGAGACTAAAACTGATTACCACTATCTCAGTCGGTGAAAGGCGTTGCCTTGTAACACAGAACGTTAAAACATCAGCAGCGCGGAAATAAAGGCATTATATACCTAGGTAAATTTGACCCGCTGGCGCTTATAGGTATAATGCCCCATTTTTAATCTGGTTTTATCTAAACAATTTTTAACAACAGGAGATTGTAAAAAACACAATTTTAGTAAAAGTCAATGACTGGGAGACTTGGATATTTTATTTACATTTTATGTACATTTGAAAAACAGCCATGGGTAAATTTTGTGTTAAAGTCTAGTGTAGTGTTAGTCTAGTGTAGTAGTCTAATCTAGTGTTAAAAATGTTTTTGTTTTTTTTTCTTGGTTATACAAACATTAGGGGAACATTTTTTTTTTTTTAATTTTGCAAACATTATGGGAACACTACTTTTGAATGTTCTCCTAACATTCTGAAACAAGTAGTAACTTCTTAAAAACGTTAGACGAACTGAAACCAAAAAAGTTCCAGAATGATGTATAAATAACATTTTTGTGCTAATGTTTTGAGGACAAATATTAAAGACCAGATAACTTTGAACGAAAATTCTCTTAATGTTACTGGAAGAACGTTTGTTAATAACTTTAAGAGAACCTTGCCAGAATGTTAGCCAAAGTTCTGAGAATGTTCCCTGTCTGCTGAGCAGCACCTTAAACCTGTTCTCATGAAAAAAACATAAATATTTTATGAGGTGGCGATTCCGTATGAATTTATATGGAAATGTATTTTGTATGTATTGTATGAAATGTGAGTCCATTGGCTCTGTTTGAAAACCTAGTGAGCTGACTACATAGACAGCATTTAAAGACATCTAAGCTGCACACAAAATGGCCAAATTCAGCACTGCATATATCCTTTGTTGAAAAGGCAATCCCATAATGCCTTTATCACAGAAAAAAATACATCCAAAATAGCAGACAAACTGAGGTAAATGTTGATTATCAATATACTTCATTCAGTCCCCATAATTACGGATATAAAATAGTTAAGTCTAATTGAAACTAACTATTTTGCTCAATATTTGCAGCTTGCTAACAGTAAACAATTAAAATCAATTGTGAGCCAAGTCTCTCATACAATTTGGGTGATAAGCACAATTTGTATAATGCATATATGTAGGGCGTTTCGAATCTGTCACTTATGAGGTTCCATTACATTTAAGTGTCTATGTAGGCAGCAACTCAGCACACTAGGTTCTGAAATAGAGCTATTGTCTCTTTATTGTACGCCACCATCATTCACTGGAACGTCCTTGATTTTTAATAGAGCTGTTGACAAGGAGTTTTGTTTAGGTGACTAAGTTGTCAATTTGGGGGGGAAAGAAATCTTGCAAACATTCTGTTTTTATTATGTTTTCCTGGTTTGATTTGTGCTTTGGTGCAAAGCAGGACTTGACAATTACTTTTATGTGTTCATTTATGTTAAACTGACTCCCGGTGCCCATCTTGATTTCAAGGGTGTCTGATGAGATCTGCCAAGTGTTAATCAGCCTCTGATTGTTGGGTCACTGATTAAAAAGAGTCTCAACGACCCCAGTTCATCAGCATATTACGCAGATCAGAAGAGACTATACGTTAATTAGCCATCAATTTTGTGCGATAGTGGAATTGTGCATATATATTTATTTTTACATGTCTTAAGTGTCATCTGTTTGCTAATTTCAGACATCACAAACAATGTGTGATCAAAAACATTTTTGCCACTAAAGAAGAAAAAAAAATACCACTTCCTTCCTATCGGGCCCATGGGTTTTGCATCTATAGGCTAAGAACAGGAACTACACTAGGTTTGCTGACCCTAAACACTGTTTGTTTTTAGACACCACTAATCCTGTCAGTTTTGCTATGTTCAGAAAATTACCATACTTCTTTTACTATTGCAATGCAGTGTGCAGTATAAAGTGTGCACAGAACTCAAATGTTTCGTGTGCATGGAACTCTCAGGTGACCTACTACATTTGCGTAACGTTTAAAACATTCTAGCTGAGCCCCCAACATGAGTTTTTTATGGCGACCGTTATTTTAGAACTATCACCTTATTATTTCCATGGTAACACATCATGCTTGTCATGTGACACACCGCAGCCACAATGGACGCTTTTCACGGACTGTGATGATGCATTTTAATGGTCATCAGCATCATAGATCTTGCAAAGTTTTTTATATTTTCATTTTTTGAAAAATGTATGTACATTTATAACACTATACTTTGTATTTGTACCTTTGCATCAAATTACAAAAAAACTAGTTAACGCTGCTGTGAGGGTGTTTCTAACAATGGCTGAGGGAGTGACGGTAAAGTTGACATCTTTCTCTCTTCTGACTGCAGTTATCAATCTCTATTTTTCCCCTCTTTCATTTCTCATTCACCGCTATAAAATTTTACCCAACTATGATGACTTCCCTTCTGAGAAACCCGGAAATGTGAAAAAGGTCAATAGTGCTGTATGACAGATGTATCACTTTTTATTTCCTTTTTCAAAATACTCACAAACTTGTTATCTATGTCATCAACTACCTGATATTCTGATTTTCAAATACGTGTAAGTTAATGTGTTTTGTCGTTTAAAAACCTTTATAATGATCATGTTAGTTGATCTATAGCCTACGATGGGCGCTGCCATGTTAGTTTGTGGTGCAATTCAGTGAATCGAATCTGTCGGATTTACAGCATGTAAATTCATCCACTTCACCCGAAATACAAAGTACTAAGTGGCTGGTGAAGTGGGAGAAGTGGCTGGTGAAGTTTCTTTCCATTTTGTTAGCAAAGCCCAACTTCCAACGATCCAAACAATTCCCGACGGAACAAAATAAAGTCCCGCCCTACATTTTTTTCTCCTTTCAGAAGCCGTTTCACTTGGATATACATCACAATAGGAAAAAAAGAACAATCGCAACTTCCGCTTCATGCCGACTTTAAATATGTAGTATTCGACAGAGCACATGACATGGATGACTGTATCCCACAATGCAATGCATCTGACATTTTTCAGGGTGACATATGAAGCTATATCAAATTTTTCACCAAAATGTTACCATTTTTTATTTTGTATATAATATATATTATTTATATACTGTCTCTCATAGTAATTTTTTATTTAGGCCTATGCAAATAAATAAATGTCATATCGATTAATCACATCTAACATAAAAGTTTTTGTTTATATAATATATGTGTGTGTGTATATATATATATATATATATATACACAGTATATATATAGATGCATGCCAGTTTGCCTCTCTGATTATGTGAATGTCACTCCCTCAAGGAGGCAATTGAACATGTTTAGTTTCCACCTGCTCGCAGGTTTTTTTTTGTGATGTTGAGCTTCTACACAAAACATTATACACCACCCACAACCGACTTGAAACACTTCTGCTCATCCAATCAAATCTATCAGGGAATGGTTGCAATCCAATTATTCTTAAACTGCTGCGAGTCTGACCTCTAGCATCTTTAAACTTACCATCACTTTGAGTTTCAGGGACCGGCAGCTAGATGGTGAAGCATTTCATGTCAGCTTGACAATCAGATTGAGATCTTTTCCATACAAAGACGTCTTAATTTGTACGTTTTTTACGAATAATAGCCATTTTGTAAAATGTACATTGGAGAAAATGAAATATAAGAGAGATTAAGAGACAGTTAAGAGAAGGAAGATGAACAATCACTTCAAGTTCTGCAAAGTCTAGCGATTTGCTCATAATTAAAAGCTATTTGCTCAGTACACTGGAAATTGAGACTATTATGTTCAAAATAGCATACTAGCATAATACTCTTATTATTTCTGCCATATACAGTGTAAAGTATGCAAATGTTATGCATGAACGGAATATGATAAAGGCCTAAATGTATAGTATGCAACTGGGGATGCTGTGTGGGATCCCATAATGCAGTGCATCTGACATGACCTTGCATTTTCAGTAGTTGAAGCAGCAATATCAATTTTTTAAAGGGGTAGTTTTAGGGGAATTTTCCCTTTAACCTATTTAATTGGTCATGCAAGAATTAAGTTTTTTTTTTTTTCACACCATCAAATTAAAAATTGTTTCTCTATACTTTTTATAACTTGTTTTTTTTTTTCCTGGTTCTTATATGTCAAGGGAGAAGTCAATATATAAAGAACTTTTTTGTGTGATGGAATGGCGTAGGAAAATGAGGATGTGATGCGTCACCCCTCCTCAGACGAAAATAGAAACATGCTGAAGTTCATAAAGCACTGATTTACAGTCAAACAAGTTTCATCCACCTCCCTTCCCCATTTTCTCTCTCTCTCTCTCCTCTGCATGTCATTCTGTCTGCTCTAAAAACTTGCACAACGGAACCTAGACAGAGCCCTCATGACAGTCATGAGATCCTTTAACTGAAGTGATAAAACGGAAGTTAGAATGATTTTTTGCCAGTTGCTCTTCTGGCCCAAAATCGGTCAGGCAGTGACACTATTCTGAGATTTTGAACAACATAATTTAAAGCTAATGGTTTTAATTTTAACACACACAGATGCTCTTGCAAAAGTCACAGCCACAATGCTAACACTTTCTGTTGCTAGGCGGTTTCCGTTGTTGGTGTTTCGCTACTATCGCTAGTTTTAACTCTATGGGATGTTTGGGCTGTTTTACCGTCCACCAGGGGAAAAAAAATCACAACTCCAGTTGCTTTTCATTCATGTCTGGGATAAGTTACACCAGAAACTTAGTAATAGTGCTAGTGATGCTTGCCTTAGCGCACTGTTGTCAATGATACACAAGGACCAATAGAAATCTTGAAATAGATGAAAAGGAAGAAGCAGGAAGTCAATAAGAAGTCGCCTTGGGTGAATCTGAGGACAGCTTGCATCCCTCTGCTTCATTTCATTTGTCGTCTCCCCTGAATGAGCTCTCTCTATACATACACCTGAAAAAAGTGTCCCCTCTTTCCTGTCCTTTAATGGAATCAAGGTTGGCCACCTGTGGCCCAAATGGGCAATTTGACTCAGGCCTGAGGTTTCGCTTGAAAAAGAGGCTGCTCGTCCTTGCAATAGGACAAACTAAAATAGCTTCTCTCTCTCCTCTCTGTCCCTCCAACATCACTAATAGTATGTGTTAGGGTGAGCTGCAATAAAGCACTATTCAGCTATATGAAAAATAGCTAATAGACTAAGATTATTAATACAGGTATTAATATAGATTTTTTTTGGGGGGGGTAGGGGGGGTATTAGATACTTTCACAATTCTCTTTAAATACATAAAACATGAAAAAAAAAAAAGAAAAAAAAAAAAAAAAAAAAAAGTAAAGTGTCCCTATATGCTTTTTCAGATATTACCTTTCATGTATTGTGTTATAGCTGTTAGTGAATGCAAAAGGTCTGCAAAGTTTCAAAGATCAAAGTGCAGGTTAAATGTTATTGTCTCCCAAATCAAAGAACTGATTCTGAACTGCTGTCTTCCTGCTCAAGGTTGTAACAAATTTGCATAACGCCAGTCTATGGTCTTCATTGGCTGCCCGGGAGGAACAACGCCATCGTTCAAGTGCTGTATCAAGTGCTGAGGAAGCTTCCGGAACTGAAATTCAGATATGGTAATGGGTATTTTGTGCTGTGTTCATGCCATGTCATAATTACCGTAATTTCGAGAGGACAACACGTGATGTTCTATTTGGAGCTGTTCACGTCCTCTGACTCATAATTATGCCTTTCTATGGCAACACTATCAACACCTAAATTAATCAACACAAGTCGGAACTTTCAGAAAATGCCCAGTTTACAAGTTGTAATTATGAGTTCTATGAGAAGGGAATGCATTTTACAAGTTGGAATCTTGTAATTATGGTAATTACGACATGGTGTGAACGCACTTTTGGTTCTGACACGCACTGTAAGCAGTAGACCAATCACAACAGACTGCATATTATAAGAAAATTAAAGTGTTTTTTTTTAACTTGGACGCATGTAAACCAGTGACGTGCAGTGGTGTTCTGAAATGAGGAAGTCCTTATGTATATATATTCCCATTAACGCCATAATGTTCACCGATTTATCGCAAGAACCAATCACATCCAATCAAAGCGCGATGGAGGCATTGCCTCCTCTCATGTGACTTTCCCCCATTCATTCTCAATTACCCCCCACAAAACCCACAGCATGCTTTAGGGGGTCTGTTAAAACTTAGGGGAGGCAAGAGAGACGCTGTAACTTTACCTGCTGGTGTCGCTGTTGTTTAGAAAAACAAGGGATTTATACACTTTTTAATGTCACATTTCTTAATATTTGCGTTGTTTTATTTTTGTAATATGAATTATTTTATCATCCAGTTTTTTGAGGAGGCACTGCCTCCCTTGCCTCCTCGGAGGAAACGCCCCTGATGTAAACCTATTGTAGGAGACCTCCAAAACAAAATTAGGAACCTTTAAAATAGCATAGAGGCACTTTAAGATCACCTAAAAAAAATTCTAAACATATACCAGTTATTTGCATATTCCAGCATGAAAGGGTTACACTGAGAAAGTTTACCCTTGGGTTTGCAGTATCTTAGGGTCAACCCTATTTACAATGTTAAAGGCAGATGAATTGTAAAGAAAGGGTGATTTTATAATCACTTATATGTCGGTTGTTAGTGTGACATGAGCTGGCTTACCGCTCTCTGCCGTGTCATAGAGAGAGTTGTCCTGCATTTCTCTGGCGTTGGAACTGCTTACAGGATCAGAATAGATGCAATTCTCTCTCTGTAATCTTTGTTCAGCCTCGATGTCCTGAAAAGCATTAAGTGGTTTTAAAGTGTGACATCTGTAGGCTATCTGAATGTGTCCATTATGTGTTACAAGCAATTAGCAAAACGCTCATCATCATTATGTGCTGTGATTTGATGCCATTCAACCTACAGGGAACGCCTGCTCGCACAGACTTCTGATCCAGCCCTTCACCTCCGGATGGTGGGCAGCGAAGACGTAAAGTTTGTCTGAGGTCTCCAGAAGAAAGGCAGCGCAGTCTTTGGGGCAGTCAGCCATCTTGCTCTCTGATATGCGGATGCATTCTCGCAGCCGGATCACCTGTTTGTAGTCGGGTTTGTGTTTGCTGGAGCCCTTTTTGATCGAGGAGTGTTTGTGCTCGTACAGCTCCAGCCGTGCTACGTTGCGTCTGCCCTCGGCCACCACCACACACCACACCTTCCTCCATCGCTGAAGAGGACACACGCACATGGTCTATTATAGCCTATGCTCGGTTGGTGCTATTTAAATACATGTAGCCTATATACACTAAAGCAGCGGTTCTCAACTGGTTTGGCCATTGGTCCCACATTTTCCTTTGGCCACGACCCAACTTTTTAGAAATTTGAACCAAGCTAATTAATTTCTCAAAAATGGTTCAGACACACAAAGACTTTATTTAACATACACATAAATTGTAAGAATATAACACTGATGAATAAACAACAATATAAGGTATAGCTATTAAACTACATAAAGTTAGTAAGCCTATGCCACAGTCATCAAAACATAAAATAGCACAAAGTGAAAATAAAGTGGTATTTTGGATTAAGGTTACAGAAACAGTTACCATGGTAAATACAAAAATGTATTGGTACTTTTTGGGTAATTTCATGACTTAATTAACAATTACGTTGCATGCTCGTATTTCATTGATGTACAGCGCGCGAAGATTGCGTGCTACTAGCACATGCAGTAGCCTATAACGTCTGACAGTACTGTACGTTTTTTTGTTTGTTTATTTTTGAGGTGAAAGCAATCTATGGGTGAGAGACTTTTTATTTAGTAACAAGTTACGGAAATAATGTTCAATCAATCATCAGTTCAATCAGGCAGAACCAAACATAGCATAGCAGAATTAAATGTTATACATTGATATTACAATGTTTTTAACAGTTTTAGTGAAGACACATAGCAGCTTCAATAGAAAACATTTTAACTATTCGGAATGAATTCATACATTTTTGCTTTTATAACATTTTGCCATTAAAATAAAAAGGTTAACAAAAAATTACAGGTCTTTGTTATTTTTGTTTTCATAGAACAAAATAACATCTTTTAATGTAAAACAGAATACCCATAATGCACTGTGACTGTAATGCCCAATGAATTCCCACGTCTCGCCAGAACATGGCACCCGTGGAATCATCCCTCCATCGATTTTCCAAACCGCTGGTCCAATGTGGGTACAGCGAGATATCATACAGGTTTAAATTCCTTTTTAAATGATTATTAAATTGTTTAATTAAGGTTTATACATGCTAGTTTCCAAGACAGAGTTCAAGACAGATCTTTTCATTAAGGAGCTGCCAGTTTGCTATTCAAATGATTATTAAACAGCAAGCACAAACTAGGCAAAAGCGGCAGCCCTTCCGGCCCGCACAGTGTCCGAATTCACTCACTTGTTTTCATTCACTCCTTCAGGTGGACTATATTAGTGGAGTAATGTAGGGAATGAGTATATATGGGGCGATTTTGAACACAGCCACTTTCTCAGGCATGTTTTACTTAAAGGGATAGTTCCATAGGCGTAATTTGCAGGTGGGACAGGTGGAACATGTCCCCACCACTTTTCGCCAGGATCGATATTGTCCCCACCACTTTTTGAAATCTCGCAGCACAGATACCTAATAGAAAGAAACATCTCCATTTGATTAGCAATTCGTTCATTTGTGTTAAATAAGAGGTGATCTATCACTGGAATGTGTTGTTTTTTTGCGAGTATACATCCCTGCTTTTGGTTTTAATGAGAAAAAAAACCTATACGAGGGCGAATTTGAACCCAGAACCTACACGCTTAACACTACCACTACTATTAAAGCACACAAGCATTGCATAAGAATCTATGTATTTATTCACTGCTTGAAACATGACTTCTGTGTCGATAAATTAAGCTCATGTACTAATGGAATTAATGGACTACTAATGGACATTGTAATGTTATTTTTCCTGCAAGTGTTATTGTACATAATCATTGTATTGATTCTATCCCTTTAAACTGCGTCTGACAAAAGAGTCAACATCTTTCGCGCACTTCTTTCAAAATAAAAGTCTTGCATCGGAAAAACATTTAGAACATTTATAAACGTTTTTTTGGTAAGCGTTTTGTTGTTTCTTTGACTACAGATCCACCAGTTGAGAACCGCACTAAAGTCATAAATGTTATTGCATTACAAATATCAAACCAAGAAGTATTTATTTAAAAGAAATAAAGCAAGAAAACACTTTAAAGCAAAAAAAAAAAAAAAAAAAAAATACTATTTTAAATAAAATATCTGTTTTCTATTTTAATATATATTAAAATGTAATTTATTATTGTGATGGCGAAGCTGAATTTTCAGCATCATTACTCGTCTTCAGTGTCACACATCCTTCAGAAATCATTATAATATAATGATTTGCTGCTCAAGACACATTTATTATTATTATCAATACTGAAAACAATTGTGCTGTTTAATATTTTTGTGCAAACTATATTTTTATTTTAATATACATTTATATATTGGTTATAGGGGTCAATTTTGCACACTTATACTCTATCAGTGGCCGCAGTTCTTTGCAGTGTTTAGTCTGCCGGTGCATGTTGAATCCACAGCCATTCAAGTGTGTGAAAATGATTTTGTCTTTAGTTTACCTTACAATGATCTCACTATTTTACAGCTCTGAAAAGGACATTGAGTCTCACCTTGCCGAAGCGTTGCTGATGAAAATAAAGCGTCCCTTTTCTCCTGATGTCCTCCTCCATGGTTCTTCAGCTGGCCCTTTATCTCGTTTTTCTGTCCTCCCTCTCACTTTCTTTAGGTTCCCTTGATTCCCCTTTGCTTTTAAACTGTTTGAATGACTATGAGATGCATTGCTGTGAATGGCAGACTGACCTTAGGTACATTGTCAGACTTACTTCCTGTCTAAGATGTCTAAATCAGTCACTTAGAGAAGTCAGATGAGTGGGCGTGTGTGGTAGGGTTGGTTTCCTACTCATATGATTCTTCCTGTTTGACACTATTTAGGACTGAAGACTGCATCTTCTGTGAACACGTTTAACATCCTGCCGCCCCATCAGAATCAATCACAGGATCCCTAAAAATATTAACTTTTCCTCACATCTTACATTTTTAACAGTAAATGCAATGCAAGTTCTGCATTATTACAACTTCAATAATGTCAGTCCAAATAGATTAACATGACCTGCAAGATTTTTATTTATATATATATATATATATATATATATATATATATATATATATATATATATATATATGTTTCAGGAATCAAAAAATGAATGTATTCATATGCACATCAAATTGTGCATATGTATTTTTATCACCTCAAATCATGTGAAAATAACACTCAGGAAACTGACCAAATGAACACAAGGCTTCTTGCTTTGGGCCTACAGTCTGATCGTGTATCTAGAGCGCCCCTTTGTGGCCAATAGGGGCTATTACAGCACATTCACAAACAGGCTCTAATACTGTATGTAGACATTTTTGTAGACCTGCTGATAAAACTTATTGTTTAGAAACTCTAATTCTAATATTTTTTCTTAGTCTTTCAATAACCACTGAGAAATGTACATTTGTTTAGTATCAGAACTACAATGTTTTTTGAAAAGGGTCAAAAGGCCATATTTCCAGCTGAAAGCACCACTCTGTGCAATTGCCATCTTTGGCCATGTGACATCCTGCTGCCATCTGGCCAATCAGTAGCAGCTTTACATAGTCACAATTTATGGGAGGCTGGGTAGTTGACATAACATACTTCTGAGAAACATATCCTGTGGTGAGACACAGGGCTATTATATTTAACTAAAACTAAAACCACAAAAAAATATATTTCCATTACTGTGTGTGTGTGTGTAAATTCAGCTAGTTGCCAAGGCAACATTTCTCATTATCATTTAGTTCAACTTGATGTACCAATAACTAGAACTAAAAGTGAAATAAAAATTAATAAAAAAGGACATATTAAAAAAAAACAATAACTAATAAAAATAACAACAAAAAAAACAACAAAATGACTAAAACTTTCAACTTTAAAATATATTTTTTTTAAACTAAAATTGAATCTCAGTGATACAAATCTAACACTGCTGTGACATAGTAAACTCTAAGATGATTTTAAACCAGTGTTATTATTTGTATACTATTTATAGTTTAATAATATTTTGAATAATTTTGTTTTTATATTTCTAGCCTTTAGTTTTTCATTTTTAGTCTTTTTTTGTTTTGTTTTATATTTCTGTATAGCTTTATTGTCATTTAAAAAAAAAAAAAAGAAGTCATTTAGTTGCCAAGGCAGAATGTCTAATTTTCATTTAATTTTTTTTTTTTTATTTAAGTTTTCATTTATATTTCATTTTATTTTAGCTTTATTTCGGTTACAAAAATGTTTTAATAGTTTGTTTTATTTAACAATAGCAACACTGTTTTAAACCATTTTTGCTAATTATGTCATCATTACTATGCATGCAGATTTTATGAACTCATATTAAGAGACTACATGGATTTGTATTTAAGAATATAAAAAATTTTCACAACACAGGAACACTTAAAAAAATGAAATACTGATACCTATACGTTCATATAAATTTTAACCTAAAATGTTGATGTTCATAAAAGAATTCCATGGAGATGTCAATTACTCAGTTGAGACTCAAAGCAATTCTGAGTCCCAGGGTGATAAAACCAATACAATAACAGGGAACAGACTCTGGATGAAAAAGCATCTAATCCTGTCGCTGTCTCCACGCTCTCTTTCATTTCAGTGAATGCTTTGAATGAGCTGTTAGCCTCCACAGCTCCATCCGAGTGAAACTTTCAGCCATAATAAACTGTGAATATCATGTGGTTTGGTAAATTTCTGCACATTTTAATCACTATTTATAATGGTGTTAATGTACTTAATCATATTATTAAGAATGTAGTAGACAGTTATTTATGGATTAAATTTAATTGATTTATTATTAGGCCGAACTGTAAATGAGCTCTAATGTGACAAATGAGAGTGTCACAAACCATGGTGAGAACTCACAGAGGAGAGTGAAACTTATGACTACGTTACATCTCTATTTCATTATTTATTTTTTATTTTTTAAGGTGGCATCTGGCGTTCATATAGAGCTTTTATTATGAAATCCAAGTTGTAACAATCCTTGGTCCCAACATTATTTCTTATTTTCGTATTTCTTCAATATTTCTTAGTTTTACAGAATATTGCGGTTTGTTTATTATAAATGATTTATCTGTGCACGTCATTTAAAATGATTAAAAGTATTAAATGATTAAGTGTATTATTCAGTTATTTAATCATCATTTAAATGCATGTGCTCTAGTAGTAATCCTTGAATCAAAAACATTAACTTTTTAACATTGAATCCAAACAAAAACAACAACAATCCAATCAATTCCCAATATTCCCAATTTGCTGTGTCCAAAATCGAATACTTCCCTACTATATATGCGGAAAAACAGTACGCCAAAAGAGTAGTATGTCTGAATACATATGTCTCATTTCGAAGGCTCTTTCGGAGGTCCCATTTGTCTCATTTCAGAAAAGTGAAGCATAAATTGTTGTAAAGCCTCAATGACGTACGTGGCCGACACATGTGACCTCTGGAGGACGCAGCCTTCGAAATGAGAGCAAGAGGCTGCGTCCAAAATCGCATACTTCCTTTGAGTAGGTATTTATTTTGAATAAGTAATTGCTTCACGACTAAAAAAGTATGTTCTATATAGTATGAATGTAATCTGGCTGTACTACATTCGCCATGTTGTCATTATTGTGTGACCTAACAGCGTCAGTTGCGTCGCTTCACTGCCATTCACAAATTGTCTCCAATGGCCTCATGGGATAGTAAAGTGTCCATTGTATGCACACTTCAGAATCTCGCTGGAAGAAGTAGGTCATCCGGGTACGTTTTGCTTACTCTTTTATGAGTACTGTGAATTCCGACATACTTTTGTCACATACTGTTTTTCACCTACTATATAGTAGAGAACTATGCGATTTGGGATGCATCCATAGTGTTCGAAAACAGTAGGCGAAAAATCCCTGGATGACCTATACTTCCGCCAAGATTCTGATTTTACAATTTTACAATTTACTATCCCATGAGACCATGGGAGAGGATTTATAAATGGCAGTGAAGCGACGCAACTGACGCTGATAGGTCACGTGACAGCAACAACATGGCGAATATAGTACATCCAAATTTAATTCATACTACCCACATTCATACGATATAGAACCTACAACATTTTCGATGCAGCAATTGTTGTAGAAACAATTTTGAATTTTCACTCGTTTACAAATAGTAAATTTGACAATTAAAAAAACGCCAAGTAACACATTGAATCAAATGTGACATTTTGAAGTAGAAAAAAAATTAAATAGCATTTTTTGTAAAACGTAGGCTATTCCAATAATTTTTTGCTTTATTTAACTAACTGTGGAAAATCATTTTTTACAGTGCATAAGCTACTGAAAACAATTTCTATAAGACTGCTATGTCTGGAGACTTTATTTCATGCCAGTGCACATAATTTTAATGACTTCAGAAGTGATGTGCATTGTTTTGTGTGTAAAATCTCGTAATTAGCAAAAGTACTATGTGCACCTTTACAACAGGTGTAGTCAGAAGAAGCCTCTTTGAACTTGAAATAAGCACTGTCAATCACGCTTAGATATAATTAGAATCATAAATCCACGTGACCTCTAATATCTGAATTCGCAGTTTCACTTTAAGAAGCATGTAAACAAAGGCTCTTTTCTGCGTTAGTTTCAACGGTGGAGGTCTGCCGTAACAGTATTCACGAAGCCTCGAACGAACATCTGGCTGTATCACTATCTGCGTCAATTGCGTAAATGTTCCAGTGATTGTGGGCAGATGCGCGCATGCTCATTGTCAGGGGGAGTGAGAGGAGCATGAATGGAGCAAAATGGCGGATCATGTGCAGGTAAGTAAATGATTTTGTTTTGCTATTATTAAATTAATGTATTGTGGTCCACTGCAGTCTAATGCTAGATCCCGAGGCTTATTTCGGCGATGCGTACGTGTTTGTTTTTAAATGCATGCGTCGCACGGCGGGACAGGTTGACTCGCATGCTTTATTGGATGCGATTATCAAGTGTTGACTTGTGGCCTGTCATCATGTTGATTTTAACTCTGTAGTCCAGCCTAACACACAACTCTGCTAGTTGTGTGAAAGTTGTTTTGAAGCTAGATGCAAAGACTTTTATCTTAAGCAGCAGAGATCGGTAGATCCCGAGAGATCGTTTATATTACACTACATGTAACTCTATAGCCACAGTGATGTTTTACATTGTAAACAAGGCATCATCCCTCATCCAACCGCTTGCAATGCAATGAATACACTGGCCTTGTATACACAAGCGATAGTAACTCTCGCTCAGCAAGCTTTTTTCAAGAGAAAAGCCTCTCGGTAAGCCCAAACGCGTGTTTGCATTCGGTTATCTGTCATTCTGTTATTGCTGGACGCAAATGTGTCTAGTTTGCTGAGCTCTCGCGCTGTTAGCCTGTAGCTCGTGTGCTAACTCATGAGATTCTCCCGCGCGCCGCCTCGTCAAACCAAAAGCCCGACCAGAAATTAGTTTTTCTTGAAAATTATAAAAACGCTATACACGTTAGCGTCCTTCGCGAGTTGTAAACATGTTTTTTTTTATTTTGTTTTATTTATTGAAGTCTTCCAAATAGAGATATTACTAATATTTTCTTCACCTGTAGCGGTTGAGAAGAGTTAAATGACTCCGCGGAATAACTGCCATTATTGGATGATGTAAATGTAGCTAACCAGAAATATCCTTTTTGAAAATTTTTCACTACATTATGCATAATATCTAATGCTTTATTTTGTTTATAAATGCTTCGAGATGTGTTTTATTCAATTTAATTACATTGGAACGAAAAACATGATATTATTAAATTTCATTGATTGTCATGATATTGTTATTGATGACAGGGATAAATGAGGCCAACTTGCAAACAATTTCAGGTGTAATTGACAGATGAAAGCTGCTCATAATTTAAAGAAATTATTTTTCTTCTAAATTAATTTTGACAGGCTCAATATGGTTGTCCCAAATATCTCCATACCTATACAGCATTTTTGGGCTTACCATGTTTTCAGACACTGCTTGTCATGTCATCTTGTAAACAAGCTGCTCAAGACAAATGACAAGATGGGTCATATTTGAGGGCAAAGGTTAAGGAGGTCTCGAGGTTAAACACAGTGTTGAATAACTGCTTATTCCCATGGAACTTAATGAAGTGGGGGATGATGCAGTTGTTAACCTGACTCTCATATGCACTGGCAACAGTAAACATGAGCTTTCCAGTGTTGACGTGCGTCCTGTTACTCTGTAGGTGGTAAAGAAGCCATTCCATTTGCAGTAATAGATTATTAATTACCATCAGAGCAGCCCTATGTCTTACAGGCCATTTGAGTGTTGCCGATCACATCTTGGTAGTGTAACATATTGTTTTATACACAAACCAACCAACTAATACTTCAATATATGTATGTTTACATAATTATCAAAGGATATGTTGTGAGGCCAGTGAGTTGATATGACTCAGCAGTATTTCTGGCTTTTAACATTCAATTTCAAGAGTGGAAACTTTAATAGTAAAATGTAAAATAACCCTGAATTATTCAAGTATGGTGTAAACATTAAATGCTCAGTGCTCAAAGCATGCTAATGCCTGTCATTAACATGTTATAAGTAGGTTGTAGGTGATTACTGACATTATTGTTTAGTAAAACTCATGCGTGATGTCTTCATTTTGTGTTTTTCAACTTAGAGTTGTCTTATCTTGTCTGTGCAGTTCCTTGCAAATACAACTTTTTCTTTTATCTTTTAGGATGCAAATGCATTTTCTTTTATCTTTAAGGGCCCTGCCTGTTCTTTTAGAGTCTCTTGATTTGGTTATCAGCAGGTTGCATCAAGCATGTACATGGGCATGCCATGAAATACTAACTTAAAGTTGTGAAATGCACAAGAAAGTGTAAATATTTAAACTGTTAAAGTGTATTTGCAGTATTACACTTAACTTATTTAACTTCATTTAACTTTTAAGCGCAAAATGTTTTTGAAATAACTCTGTAGGCTACTAACGGAGTTCTTTAGTTCAGAATTTTTTTTACATAATAAACATTAACTTTTTCGTTGAGACTGCATTTGTTGCAGCTGCTGTTTTTCTGCTGATGCTGATTTTGTATAGTTAGTTATGCTCCACAAGGGAACAAAGGACTGTTTAGAGTCAGAGGCTTGTTGCTGCACAACACGAGTTAGCTCGTCCATTCTCCTCAATGTATTATTACCAAAGTGTATCACTGACTTTTTCTCCAATCACCATATAGTCTTTCAAGCATGCATGCATGAACCAGATACTCCCTCAGTGACCTAGAACAATAACTTGTGGATGTGATGGCTGCGCATTAATTTGCTTAATGGAACATAAGTGTCTAGTTTTTCATAAACCCGCTGTTTGTTGTTGTGATTGTACAAAAAGATACTGGAAATGTATTCAAGTCATTATTTGTATGAGTTTTGAAGAAAATAGTAGATGTGGTTAAATGATAGGGGTGTAACGATACCCTCATGTCACGATTCGATACATATCACGATACGATACTAAAAGGCATATGGTAAAAGGTTAACAAAAAATTAGGGGTTTAAATGGCTTGGGCTTGGTGCTGGTAACCCAATGAACAGGACAATGGTGGCACCAGAATAAAAATATTCATGATTCTGAAGCTGAAAATACAGAATTATCTTAGACGAATATGCTTGCATTCTGACACTGACTAGATATATTTAAAATAATGACTTTAAATAAACACTTTTTACTGGTAACATAAGACATTTGGCATTATCAGAACCCACAAATATTCCCCCATTGCATTATTATACATACTGACACAAAAAAAAAAAAAAAAATTCTCACACAGTAATTTTCATTTTGGGTGAACTATACACAATACAGATTGTCACTATCCACGATATATATTGTTGCATTTTTGTATTGCAATATATTGTGACGCGATATATTTTTACACCCTTATTAAAGGGATAGTTCACCCAAAAATGAAAATTGCCATATGATTTACTCACTCTCAAGCCATCCTAGGTGTATATGACATTCTTCTTTCAGACGAATATGGCAGTGAATGGCAGCCCAAAATGTGAAGCCCAAAAAAGTGCATCCATCCATTATAAAAGTAATCCACACGGCTCCGGGGAGTTAATAAAGGCCTTCTGAAGCGAAGCGATGGGTTTGTGTAAGAAAAATATCTATATTTAACAAGTTATAAAGTAAAATATCTAGCTTCCGGCGGACCGCCTTCCGTATTCAATTTATGAAAAAAGCGTAACTGGCACGACGATGACGTCGGATGTAGCGTAAGCGTTTTGAAGTGAGAGGCGTTACACTTTCTGTGCAAGTTGAACACGGAAGGTGGTCCACCGGAAGCTAGATATTTTACTTTATAAAGTTTTAAATCTGGATTTTTTTCGATTTTCAATTATCCATTGATTCGCTTCAGAAGGTCTTTATTAATCCATGTGGATTACTTTTATAATGGATGGATGCACTTTTTTGGGCTTCAAATTTTGGGCTGTCATTCACTGCCATTATAATGCTTGGATTAGCCAGGACATTTTTTAATATAACTCTGATTGTATTCGTCTGAAAGAAGAATGTCATATACACCTAGAATGGCTTGAGGGCGAGTAAATTATGGGATAATTTTCATTTTTGGGTGAACTATCCCTTTAAGGACAGACGGCAGCAGATATATATTAGGATGCTGTCACATCCAATGTACCTCATTTTTTTTCTTAACTGTTTATGTTCACTTAGGACATAACAAACTATGTTTACGAGAATACTTGCCAATATGAGCATTTTCAAGCGCAAGAAGACGTGAAAGAGAGTTTAACTCAGTATTTGAATGTCAGTGACCATATCCATCATCTAGCTTGATTATCAATACTAACACATTTCTGCAACTTCTGCAAGTAGAGTTTGTAGGACTTGGTTTATAAATAGTTTTGACATGTGCTTAGTAAGTTCTTGGAAATCTTCAAGAATACCAGGATTGGTTCATCTCACAAATATCCTCTGGATTTTTTTTGCTGCCACTAAACTCATGTGGGTCTCTTTTTCAGAGCCTAGCCCAGCTAGAGATCCTGTGCAAGCAGCTATATGAGACCACAGACACCACCACACGTCTACAGGCTGAGAAAGCTCTGGTGGAGTTCACCAACAGTCCGGACTGCCTGAGTAAATGCCAGTTGTTGCTGGAAAGAGGAAGTGTAAGAATTAAACTTTTTGAAAGCTGTGAAGAACAGGATGTCTGAATGATCTGACAGCAATGTTCTCAAAAATCCTAGTTCTTCCTCCATTAGTTTGAGTTAAGCAACTATTTAAAAGTGTTTGGTTAGGTTTTCCCGAATTGCGGATTGCTTACTTGACAGTGTATTTGTAAAATCTTCACAGTCCTCGTACTCGCAGTTGTTGGCTGCAACGTGTCTCTCCAAGTTGGTGTCTCGTACAAGCAACCCACTTCCCCTGGAGCAGCGCATTGACATTCGTAAGTTTATAAGATCAACCAAGACCTGAAAAACCTTGAAGAGACAAAATTTTGAAATAAATGTCACACTGGTTCCTCAGGAAATTATGTTCTCAATTATCTGGCGACCCGGCCAAAGCTTGCGGCCTTTGTGACACAAGCCCTGATCCAGCTCTATGCCAGAATCACCAAGCTTGGCTGGTTCGACTGCCAAAAGGAAGATTATGTCTTCAGGAATGTCATAGTCGATGTGACAAGATTCCTACAGGTAGGCATGAATTATATAGTACTATTAGAAAAGATGATATTCTTAAATTCATAATTATATATTTTGGAAATATTTCTTTACCTTTTGCTGTTGCACCTTTAACTAGGAGTGCACAAATATTTTTGATTAAAAGTGCCATTTTTGATGTTCATCTGAATAATTTTTTTAGCTGCCTATTTTAAGTAAAACAACTTTAACAAACATTGATAAGGTGAGAAAACAACATCCATGTGAAAATATACATGTTCTTTGGATTTAATGGAAACGGCAATTGATGATGGTGTTCAAACTATATGAAAGATGTCTTCGAGATTTATGGACAATATCATGTTTGATATTCTCAGTCACCTTGAATTTTGTGAGGACATTTGTCCTCATTCATGAAACACGAAAAATTGATTTATGTAAATCATTCCTAAAACAATTCTTATGTAAACTGTTGCATTAAAATGCAAGTTAAATGCAACGATTTCCATAAAAAAAAAAGATTTATAAGAGAATTACTCAAATTTGCTCTACTCCTGTTTCATGAATGAGGACTTACGATTTAAATGCTAATGCAAATCACATCTTGGTTTTGCTTTATGACCCAGTTTGTTTAATTAAGATAAGATTTTCATTCCAGTGCATCACTAAAGCTAAAGCCCTATTTGGACGGGATTGGTTTAACATGGAGAGGTGGGGTAAAGTAATTATTACCAGAGCTTCTCAGTGATTTTAGTCCTGTCCGAATGTGCCATCTCAATAGTCATTTCGGACAATGTCAGTAAAGATTACATCGACTTTTACCTTCTGTAAAAAGGTCCGGAAAAATTACCTCAGGTAATACTAATCCAGTTAGTGCGAATAGACCCGCTGTAAATATGTACGTAAATGTTCTGTCATTTCCTGTTTAAAAATAGTTTTCCATGGTTTTTCAAATATGGAGGCGCTTGAAAAAGCATTTAGTTGCGTTCTAGGTGGTGGGACAAGTCTGTGGCAAACCTTACCATTCAGAAAAAAAAAAAAAAAAAAGGTTGAAAAAAGGCATGAAATTTCTTTTAGCTTTAGGCAAGGGCCTATTACCAACAGAAACCAATCAGAATTTAATTAATAAATCTTTCAACCGGACCTAACTGTTGTATATAGGTTATATATAGATTGTGTTTGCGCACATGATATAAGGAAGCAACTTAACACGCACATGACAACAGGGAGGTGACGGCGGTGCGTAAATCGAGTTACCCCTCCCACTTCTGCTAGTTTTACTGAGATTTCTTATCCCGTGCGAATTGGCCATTAATATTACAGACGTCCTGTGGTAAAATTACATTACTCCATCTAACCTTGTAAAACGAATCCCGTCCGAATAGGGCTTAAGTTGACTCATGGGGAGTGTTTGTCATTCACTCTTTCATATTCAGCGTAATAGAATAAATTATTAAATTGCGTGTTTAAAGGCAAATGATAAAAATTATTATTAAATGTTCAATTTGACTAATGTTCAGAAGTTATGAAGGTTTGCTTGGTATATTAACATGCTATTTTTTTTGACGCTTTCAGGATAGTGTTGAACACTGCATCATAGGAGTCACAATTCTTTCCCAGTTAACCAACGAGATTAACCAAGTAAGTTTCTCTGCTCACAGCAGTATGTCTTCATTTAGTCTTTCCTCAGTGATTGGAATTTTTTTTGCTGTATGTTCAATACATTAAAGATCAATTACTGATTCCTTGAATCTTCTTATGTTCCCCCAGGCAGACTCATCACATCCACTTACAAAACACAGGAAGATTGCATCATCATTTCGAGATTCCTCTTTGTTTGACATCTTCACCCTCTCCTGCAACCTCCTCAAGCAGGTGAGACTAATGCTTAATGACTCATAGACTGCACTATGTATCTGTACATACTCCTTCACAACTTCTAAACCAGCATGCTTGAACATTATGTAAAGGACTGCATTGTTCTGCAGGCATCTGGGAAGAACTTGAATCTAAACGATGAGAGCCAGCACGGGCTGCTCATGCAGCTACTCAAACTGGCCCACAATTGCCTCAATTTTGATTTCATCGGTACATCCACCGATGAGTCCTCAGATGATCTGTGCACCGTCCAGATCCCCACCAGCTGGAGATCAGGTGATCTTCCATTTTTTTGGCAAACAATGAAATGGTGCAACTGTGTCACAGTACTTGTTTCAAGTATCTGTATTGTATAGTATTTTTTTTTTTAATCTTCTTTAGAGATGCTTATAAAGTCGAGTTTTTTTTTTTTTTACCTTTTAAGACTTCAGTATGCAAATTATTTTTGTTATGGCTGGCTAACCAACATTTCAAAATGATTATTCATAGTTGACATATTTTAGCATATACGCAACTGTTCAAAAGTTTGGGATCAGAAAGATTTTTGTTAAAGAATTTAATACTTTTATTCAGTAAGGATATTAAATTGATCAAAAGTGAAAGTAAAGACATTTATAATGCTAAAAAAAAATTCTATTTCAAATAAACTGTTCTTTTGAACTTTCTGTTCAAAGAAAAAAATGTTTACGGTTTACACAAAAATATTAATCAGCACAAAAGTTTTCACATTGATGATGATGATGATAATAATAAATCTTTCTTGAGTATCAAATCAGCATATTATAATGATTTCTGAAGGATCATGTGACTCTGAAGACTGGAGTAATGATGCTGAAAATTCAGCTTTCCCATCACAGGAATAACTTACATTTTATAATATATTGAAATAGAAAACAGTTATTTTAAGTTCTAATAAAATTTCACAATATTGCCATTTTTATTGTGTTTTGATCAAATGAATGCAGCTCTGGTGAGCATGAGAGACTTCTTTCAAAAACATGAAAAAATGTGACCATCCCCAAACTTTTGAATAGTAGTGTGCACGTTTAGTATAAAAAGATGCATTCATGTTTAATTCATGCATAATTTTGGCCTTTTTCCTCTCATCTGCAGCCTTTTTGGATTCCTCAACCTTGCAGCTGTTTTTTGATTTGTATCATTCCATCCCTCCCTCGCTGTCTCCCTTGGTGAGTGTCAGATAAACAGCATGGTATGCATGTGAAGATAAACAAGCCTTTGCCCAATAGATACTGTTAGACTCTTCCTCTAATTATGTCAACTGTGTTTGTCTTTCAGGTTTTGTCTTGTCTAGTCCAAATAGCATCTGTCCGGAGGTCTCTCTTCAACAACGCAGAGAGAGCAAAGTTCCTCTCCCATTTAGTAGATGGTGTGAAGAGAATATTGGAGAACCCTCAAGTATGCTGTCCATCTTTATATTTGTTGAAGTGTCTTTATAAATACATTGTAATATTAGTTATGTATTATAATACTAATAACCCACCGGTTAATCGACGTGTGACAACCGGTATCACACGTCTTTTACCGGTATCACCGGCTTTTAAATCGCTAATTCTAAACCGAAAGTAAAATGCACACGGCCGCTTGGGAATTCATAACGGTGCGGAGCAAAGCGAGTGTTTTCAATGAATTCCTATGGAAGTTGAGCTTCCATAGGAATTAACTGAAAACGCGCCAGTGGACACGCACCGTGAATGATAGTGCGGCCGTAAATGCGTGCGCACTGTGCGGCCGTGAATGAATGACAGTGCGGCTGTGCGCATTTTACTTTCGGTTTAGAATTAGCGCCAATTCGGGGGCAGGTTGCTTGAATGGTGGGTTCATTAGCCTATTATTCTTAATGAAAAACACAACAACAAAACAGTACAATGACAAACTCACTTAAATAGGCGCTTTTACGTTTCACTTTGAATCCAAATCTTCCGCCGTCGTCTTGTCAGTCAGCTCCTCGCTCTCGTGATAAATTAAATCTGACTCCTCCTGCTAGTTTGTGCTGCGACTCTCGTTCGGCTCACGCTGTATTAAGCAGACACGTTCAGTTTTTAATTGTAGTGTCTGTTCTCTAACTGAACAAAATTATTTTATTACTATAAAAAAAATCAAAACGTCGGTGGGGGCGGTGCTGCGGTGGGCTAGTGATGTAACCGGTGTAACACTGGCAACACTGACTATCGCAGCAAGCTTAGTCGTGGTTATTTGATTTAACCGCAATATTTAATTCATCCGCGATTTGCGTTTGGTCGAAATCACTTTCGAATACATACTCTCTTTCACTTTCGCATTTGAATTCGTGTTCGCTGCCCGACAGTGGTGGGGGGGTTGGGGGCAGGGTCAGATCGGATGGTTCCCACCTTGGTAGAATGTGTCTGTGTATAGGGAGTAGCAGTATTGGTCATTTGCCAGCATTGACAAGTTAAAGCTGACTGGATGGGTAAGAATAACGGTTAATTTTCATTAGTTATTTTGTTTATGGGTCATTAGATCTAGCTTTCTGCCCACTTTAAATCAGACACAGAAATAAAGCATTGTGGTAAGATTGCATTTATTTGAATGAATTAGTGAGAGAGAGATCGTTTGTTTGCGAATTGTGAAATCTATTCACAGCAATTGGTATATGGTTGATTGGGTAACATGGTAATATTTTTGTGGTTTTTGTCATGTTTTGTTTTGTAGAGTTTGTCGGACCCAAACAACTACCATGAGTTCTGCCGACTGCTGGCTCGGCTCAAGAGTAACTATCAACTGGGAGAGCTGGTTAAAGTAGAGAACTACCCTGAGGTCATAAGATTGATCGCTAACTTCACAGTAACTAGTCTGCAGGTGAGTGAAAGACTTGGCATGCTAAAGACAGATCTGATTTGTGATTGTTAACCAACTTGAAGCCATGGAATATTTTAATATTGGCTTTTCAAAGACTGATAATAGTTTGATGCGTCCCAGCACTGGGAGTTTGCCCCCAACAGTGTGCACTATCTGCTGAGCCTGTGGCAGCGTTTGGCGGCATCTGTCCCTTATGTGAAGGCCACGGAGCCCCACATGCTGGAGACCTACACCCCTGAGGTGACCAAGGCCTACATCACGTCTCGTCTAGAGTCCGTGCACATCATTCTGAGGTAGAGTGAGCACTCTCTGAAGTCACGGTTAGGTCCAATGAGCATGAATGTCATAAATGTGTAATGTTTTCTATATACAATATCCATTCTATACAGGGATGGTCTTGAAGATCCCTTGGATGATGCCGGCTTGGTGCAACAGCAGCTGGACCAGCTGTCTACTATTGGGCGGTGCGAGTATGAGAAGACCTGTGCCCTGCTGGTCCAGCTCTTCGATCAGTCGGCCCAGTCATACCAGGAGCTTCTGCAGTCCACCAACTCCAGCACAATGGACATAGCAGTGCAGGAGGGTGAGCTTAAAACACCTCAGATTTCTTGATGCACAAACATACGCTACGATACAACCCTTACGTTATGAATGTGTTGTCCAGGTCGTTTGACGTGGCTGGTGTACATCATTGGTGCAGTCATTGGAGGAAGAGTATCCTTCGCCAGCACGGATGAGCAAGATGCCATGGATGGGGAGCTTGTGTGTCGGTGAGGAATCGGCACTGAAGACTGTTCACACAAAGACAAATGTTTGGCATAAAAGTTCTGCATGCAATTTGTCTGTTCAGACCAATGTATAAAAAAGACAGATGGGCTTAATGAATATGCAAAATCATTCTTTGACAGTAGGTGGTGCTTACAGAAAAACAGAAATACTGCAGGACACAAAGTGCTGCAGAACTTTGTGTTTCTGACACCCTTTTGTCAAGGAAAATAAAGGAAGTCAAACAATATTTAAAGTTTATCTAACCACACCACATACAGGAACATAGAGGCAAGAGAGCCGGGACCGAATATTTCCACTCTTGTTCATTGTGCTATCACCAAATAGGCTGTTTGTGAGTGCCACACTTTAAAATATGTGTTGGCTCAACAACAACAAAAAATGTACCGTTTGCATTGTTTTTTTTGAGTTACGATAACTTCATATGAAATTGTTCAACCAACAAACTTTGAGCTACAGGAATTTAATAATTTGTCCATCTTGTAACATTTAGGCCTAATTATTACATGTCTGTAACTGAATACACTACAGTTAGACCTTACTTTATTTATAATTTTGTTATACTGTATTTATCTATGTTTTTAGTTAGTGTATTAGATCTTAACAGCAGCAGATCTGGGCATGTGACCAAGAGAGTGAATCTTGTTGGTTGGCCATTTTTCCTTGCAGTGTGATGGAATAGAGATGAGAACACCTCTCTCACCTCTCAGAACTTTTTTTTTTTTTTTTTTTTTACAGAAAGAATTGACAGCATGCAAATGTTCAAGTTGGTCTGAACCGACACATTAACGGCCATTCATTAAAATGTTAATTGCATCAAATTTTCACACCAAACATTCGTCGGTGTGAACAGACGTTCAGACTCAAAGTAGCTAGTTGACATGATTCAAATAGTGTTTCAAACTAGTGATGCACAGTATCTGCATCAAATCAGCCTATCAGCCTGTTTTTTATTTTTTAAAGTACAATATATGGATATTCTCTTTTTTCCTATTTTTACATTTTTTACCTTTGCCGTCATGTACTACAATCATAATTTAAAGTAAAATTGTAATATAAAGTCAATTAAAAACAGTAGTTTAATAACACTGTTAAATGTAATCTTTAGCTAATCTAAAAAAAAAAATCATATTTTTATAATGATGTGATTCCTAATTTCACTTGTATTAAAAACAGTTGATTTATGGTTTTAGTGCTTAATTATATTTATTTTGACAAATTGATAAAGAATAAAATTTTAATTGAACAGTCACTTGAGATGGTTTATTGCTTTAATATAAACTTCATCTTTTGTCATTTTCAGAGTTTTGCAGTTAATGAACCTCACAGACTCGCGGCTGGCTCAAGCAGGAAATGAGAAGCTCGAGTTAGCCATGCTCAGTTTCTTCGAACAGTTTCGGAAAATCTACATCGGTGACCAGGTGCAAAAATCATCAAAGGTAATTGCAGTTATATTACAGTTGTAGTTTGTCTGTTTGCATGAGCACAAACTTCAAGCTGTGGTTTGTTTAGACATCAAATCTAAAACAAAAAATCAGCTAGTAGTGAATTCATGTAGTGATCTCTCATAACTTTCACAGGGTTTGGCCTTTGAACTCCAAGAATGGTTGAATTTTGCAGTGGTGGTGTGTCTGGGCTTTGAAAAGAGACAGTCGATTCAGCTTTTCTGCATGCTTAGTGGTGGTTTCACTCTTTTAGTCTGGCTTTCTAAATGAACTTGTAGGTTTGAAAACAAATAGTTTTTTTTTTTTGTTGGAGATGAAAGTGTCCTGTCTCAACTAACCAGAAAGCTGAAGTTTTCTCTCTTGTTGCTCAGATTCCAAACTGTGAACAGAGAAGATAAGTGCACATAGAGAGACTAGCTGTTCCTCTAAAGGCCAATTCACATTGCACCGACAGACGGCAACAGACACTTTGTCGAGTTTTGTCGGATCAATGTGGGATCCTGTCGCTGTCTGTCGGAGCTTGTTTTCGCCGATTGAACATGTTGAATCGCTGCTTGTCGGGTCGGAGAATGTTTGAGAAGTGACGTACTGTAATCTGGTGATTGTCCGCGTTGGACAGCGTATGTCGGTGCAGTGTGAATTCACCTTAAAACTGTTTAGTTCTTCTTTAGCCTGTTGTCCTTAACCTTGGAATTAAACACCTTAAAGGATTAGTTCACTTTAAAAGGAAAATTACCCCATGATTTACTCACCCTCAAGCCATCCTAGGTGTAATGACTTTCTTCTTTCTGATGAACACAGTCAGTGTTATATTAATAAATATCCTGATGCTTCCAAGCTTTATAATGGCAGTTTTGACCTAAGGTCAAAAAAGTGCATCCATTCATCATAAACGTACTCCACACGGCTCCGGGGAGTTAATAAAGGCCTTCTGAGTCAAACTGATGGGTTTTTGTAAGAAAAATTAAAACTTTATAATTAATTAATTAATTAAATATAAACATTTAAAACTTTATAAAGTAAAATATCTAGCTTCCGCCAGACCGCCTTCAATATTCAACTTACAAAGAAAGTGTAACGCCTCTCACAGTTCAAAACGCTTACTCTACGTCCGACGTCATACTTCAGGCAAGTTACGCTTTTTTCGCAAGTTAAATACGGAAGCCGGTCTGGCGGAAGCTAGATATTTTACTTTATAAAGTTTTAAATATGAATATTTTTCTTACAAAACCCATCAATTTGATTCAGAAGGCCTTTATTAACTCCCCGGAGCCGTGTGGAGTACGTTTATGATGAATGGATGCACTTTTTTGAGCTTCAAACTCATGGGCCCCATTCACTGCCATTATAAAGCTTGGAAGCAATAACTCCGATTGTGTTCATCAGAAAGAAGAAAGTCATATACACCTAGGATGGATGGCTTGAGGGTGAGTAAATCATGGGGTAATTTTCATTTTAAAGTGAACTAATCCTCCTCATAACTGTAAAACAAAACAGTGCAAAAATCATTATGAAGTCTGATTGGATCTTGATCTATTAAATTTAATGGCGAATTGGGTATAGTGTCCCAAATGGCACACTTAATTTGGATTGTAGAGATGCAGACTTCAGTGTACTATTACCCAACAGCTCATGCTGCAAAGTGTAGACTCAGGGAAGGGTGCCATTTGGGACTGGGCCATAATCAGGACTCAACTAAAAGGATTTTTTCCTTCCAAGAATTTATTTTTAGCCGTGTAATTTTATTTGTTTTTGAAAAGTATGTATACTGTATTTGCCATTAAATGTTACATGAAGTGTTTAATTTGTAAGTTAAATTAAACTGCTTTATCCCACTTTTCTCACCATATATATATATATATAATGTATATGTATATGTATGTATGTTATTGGTTTTGTGAGAACCCTCTGAATTGTCACAGTTGCTTGCTTCTCGTGGCTTTATTTCCCAACCTGTATTTTTTTCAGTAGTTTAATATACTAAATGCTTTTATAAAATGGATGCTTCCAATCTTGGGTGCTGATTGGTTAATACATCATTCCATTTAAAATGTGGGATATATTAGTAAGAGCTAAAATGCAAAACACCTGTTCAAGATGAATTCAAGATGGCACGAAATAATACTACTTTTTTTTTCATCCCTAGTTGTATCGGAGACTATCAGAGGTTCTTGGCCTGAATGATGAGACCATGGTACTCAGTGTGTTCATTGGGAAAATGTGAGTATATGTCAACTAATGATAGATATAATTAATAGGAAACCTTATTTTATCAAGAATTACAATTGGAAAACATTTTTAACGAAGAGTTTTGTTTTAATGCAGAATCACCAACTTGAAGTACTGGGGACAGTGTGAACCAATCACATCTAAGACACTACAGCTCCTCAATGACCTCTCTATTGGATATCCTTACACACGTTTTGCTTGTTTAAATTTTAAACATTGTCAACGTTTTTACTGAGGTTGATGGACTTTTATTTAATGTAAATGTATAGAATGGTCTGTGATATTTGTGACAGTAAATTTGTTCTTGTGTGTTTCCTTAACATTATTTGTCACGTACAGCAGTGTAAGAAAACTAGTGAAACTCAGCGCTGTCCAGTTCATGCTAAACAACCACACGGTAAGTTTTTTTTCTTAACTGAACCTCAGCTTTATTTGTCCCTGTAATATAAATAAAACCGTAATATAATTTTAAAATTAATCATTTCTTTTAAAAGCTATTTGACTTTTTTTAAACTATTTTAAAATAGTTTCTTCAGTAACAAGCTGACAATGTCTTGTTTTTCTTTCATGTGACAGAGTGAGCACTTTTCTTTCTTGGGCGTGAACAATCAGGCCAACCTTAGTGATATGAGGTGTCGGACCACTTTCTACACAGCCTTGGGAAGACTTCTTATGGTAGATTTGGGTAAGGGTGTACCTATTATAGTTCATATTTTAAATCATCAGATACGTATGAACTAGAGCATATAAGTGTCATGTCGTGCACTGTTCTGTCTTTGACAGGTGAAGATGAGGACCAATTTGAACAGTTCATGCTTCCTCTCACTGCTGCGTTTGAAGCCGTAGCTCAGATGTTCAGCACCAACACCTTCAATGAACAAGAAGCAAAAGTGAGATGTCGTATTCTTTATCATACAGCACCTCCTCAGTGTAATGTGCAGCATTTGCAAAATACCTTTTGTTTTTTGTTGGTGACCTTTATAATGCATCTACCTCAGTGTTTGAACCTCAGAGATGAACAAATGTTTTGCTTTTTTTTTTTCTTTCTTTCTTTTAGAGAACTTTAGTAGGACTAGTGAGAGATCTAAGGGGAATTGCCTTTGCCTTCAATGCCAAGACCAGCTTTATGATGCTCTTTGATTGGATGTATCCTTTTAATATATATTTGTTTGTTTTATTTTTATTTATTTGTGTAATTACTTATTGTGATAATTAATTATTGTGTATTTCTTTGTTGTTTATTTTGTTTATATATTTTTTTCATTAATTTTCATTTAAAACTATTTTAATCAATTCAGATTTAAACAAACTAAGAAAATGATACAAAACTCTCTTTGTCCAAACTGCTCATTTCAGATTGAATGCCAATTTTAATATGTTCCTTAACAGATCATAGTTACCCCTCTTACATGCCCATCTTACAGAGGGCAATAGAGCTCTGGTACCATGTACCTGCCTGCACCACACCGGTCCTCAAACTCATGGCTGAGCTTGTCCACAACAGGTACGCACACGGCCTAAACTAACTTTTGCCACACCTGCCAATAGCCAGTAACTTAAGAAAATTAACAGGCCATAATACATTTCTTACCAGCCATGCAAAGCAGGCAGTTATGACACCAAAAACTTAGATGCCAGTGAAAATTCACAATTTCCAGGTACTGAAATTTAATAAAATAATCAAATGTAAAATAACACTGCATAGTCTACACTGTATAAATTAAACATAGATTAATCCTTATTAAAGTTACAAAGTTATTCATTCAAGAGCAGTGAGTGATTTTTCTTTGTCTTTTGTTGTTTGATTAACATTAAAGGGATAGTTCACCCAAAAATGAAAATTAGCCCATGATTTACTCACCCTCAAGCCATTCTAGGTGTATGACATTCTTCTTTCAGACGAATACAATCGGAGTTTTATTAAAAAATGTCCAGGCTAATCCAAGCATTATAATGGCAGTGAATGGCAGTCCAAAATTTGAAGCCCAAAAAAGTGCATCCATCCATTATAAAAGTAATCCACACGGCTCCGGGGGGTTAATAAAGGCCTTCTGAAGTGAATCGATGGGTTTGTGTAAGAAAAATATCCATATTTAAAACTTTTTATAATGTAAAATATCTAGCTTCCGGCGGACCGCCTTCCGTATTCAACTTACGAAGAACGCCTCTCGCAGTTCAAAACGCTAACGCTTACGCCAGTTACACTTTTTTCGTAAGTTGAATACAGAAGGCGGTCCGCCGGAAGCTAGATATTTTACTTTATAACTTGTTAAATATAAATATTTTTCTTATACAAACCCATCGATTCGCTTCAGAAAGCCTTTATTAACCCCCTGGAGCCATGTGGATTACTTTTATAATGGATGGATGCACTTTTTTTGGGCTTCATATGTTAGGCTGCCATTCACTGCCAATATAAAGCTTGGAAGAGGCAGGACATTTTTTTTAATATAACTCTGATTGTATTCGTCTGAAAGAAGAATGTCATATACACCTAGGATGGCTTGAGCGTGAGTAAATTATGGGATAATTTTCATTTTTGGGTGAACTATCCCTTTAAGGACAGACGGCAGCAGATATATATTAGGCTGCTGTCACATCCAATATACCTATTTTTTTTTCTTAACTGTTTATGTTCACTTAGGACATAACTATGTTTTAGGAACCTTGCCAATATGAGCATTTTCAAGCCCAAGAAGACGTGAAAGAGAGTTTAACTCAGTATTTGTGCGCTGTCTGAGATGCAGATTTCTGGGCGCGTGCTTCGAATGTTTGCACACTGTAAACTTCCGACACAGCGAGTAACAAATTCCTTCCAGGTCTTCTTGCACTTGACTATTTAAATTGGCAAAGTTTAAACTTTCGTGACAATGCAGCACTGGCCTGTCAACTGTCCTGAGCATTGTTCATGGTCATGTTCTCACAACATTGCATTGTTAGGATTCATAAAAATGTTACCAGCCAATTGCCGATGGACGCCGTTTCATATACTCGCCAACACCGATTTTTACTCACATTTTGCGCTTGGCCAGTGTTCATTTTAGGGCCTGGGTACACATATTTTACATCTTACACATGTCCTTGAGAGCTGTGCATGTTCTCTGACTTATAGTGTGTTTTTTACTTGAAGGTCACAGAGATTACAGTTTGACGTGTCGTCACCGAATGGAATCCTACTGTTCAGGGAGACCAGCAAGATGATTACAACATATGGTATAATAATGACCCAGTTTTCGTATTTCAATGAGCTATTCCTCTGGTTTGGTGTACACTAACTTAAATAATCATTTGTCTTTTTTTCGCTTCAAGGGAATCGGATTCTGACACTGGGTGAGGTGCCAAAAGATCAGGTTTATGCACTGAAACTGAAGGGAATCTCTATTTGTTTCTCCATGCTGAAAGCTGTATTAAGCGGCAACTATGTCAACTTCGGCGTCTTCCGTCTGTACGGCGATGATGCCTTGGACAATGCCCTGCAGACCTTTATTAAGCTGCTCTTGTCCATCCCTCACAGTGACCTGCTGGTAAGAGCCGTCAGGCATCAGGATTGTGTCCTTCAGCATTCAGATTGGTTGATTTTGGTTGGTTGTTCTTCCTGCAGGACTATCCAAAGCTTAGTCAGTCTTACTACTCTCTTCTGGAGGTGCTAACCCAAGACCATATGAACTTCATCGCCAGCCTGGAGCCTCATGTGGTCATGTACATTCTGTCCTCCATATCAGAAGGGCTTACTGCACTTGGTAAGGACCTTCTCTTCAAACAGGATTTTTTTCCCCCTTCAGTTCCATCAGGGACCCTAGGTGTTTGTGAATCTATGAGTCTGACCTCTTGTTTCTGTTTGTCCCTTCACAGACACAATGGTATGCACTGGTTGCTGCTCAAGCCTGGATCACATAGTTACTTATCTATTCAAGCAGCTATCACGCAGCACGAAGAAAAGAGCGGCGCCCATGGCCCAGGAGAGTGACCGCTTCCTTCACATAATGCAGCAGCACCCTGAGATGATCCAGCAGGTGAGCTGCATCTGTAGCCATCTGAGGCTTTGAAAGACATATAAAGTCCTGAGATTTAAAAAAAAAAAAAAAAAAAAAAAAAAAAAGTTTACGTCATAAATTATTTGGTGTTCAGGAATTTAGTCTTTTATCCTGTTAAAACATAATTTGCAATGAGATTTTCACAGCCATTTATGTTTATTATAAAATATATTTCCCTCATACATCCATTTACTTTGACATTTTGAAGTGTATTGGAGATGTTTGATCTGACAGAGCTCTCACAATCTTATTATCCAGATGCTGTCCACAGTGTTGAATATCATCATTTTTGAAGATTGTAGGAATCAGTGGTCAATGTCACGGCCACTGCTTGGCTTGATTCTGCTCAATGAGAAGGTGTGTGTGTGTGTGTGTATTAGAGGTGGGGGAAAAAAATCAGTTCTCTGATACTTCAGGATTCTCTCTTCAACGATTCTGAAAACTTGTATGCATATATCTATGCGTGTGTTACTACTGTTGAAAAGTTTGGAGTTGGTAAGGTTTGTTTTAAGTATTTTGAAAGTAGTCTCTTGTACTCACCAAGGCTACAATTTTATTTGATCAAAATTACAGTAAAACTGTAATATTGTGAAATATTATTACAAATTTCTGTTTTAATATATTTTAAAACATAATTTATTCCTGTGATGCAAAGCTGAATTTTTCAGTGTCACGTGATCCTTCAGAAATCATTCTAATATGCTAATTTTGATGCTCAGAAAATGTATACATTTTTCAGGATTGAAATAGAAATCTTTTGTAACATTATAAAGGTCACTTTTGATCAATTTAATGCATCCTTGATGAATAACAGTATTAATTTCTTTAAAAAAAAAAACCTTACCCTAAACATTTAAAAGTGTCTGCATGTGTAGAAACAATGTAATGTAAATCAGTCTGTAAATAGTCACACCTATTAAGAATATAGCTGTGACTATCAAATCATTGGGGTCTGTTTAATGAAAGGCCCATCATTGTTTTTAACTTTTAATTAGCACTACAACACCATTTGTGATCAGAGCATTGTGTTTGTAGTATTTTGCAGATTTGAGGAACAGCATTGTGAACAGCCAACCACCAGAAAAGCAGCAAGCCATGCACTTATGCTTTGAAAATCTCATGGAGGGCATTGAGCGAAACTTGCTCACCAAAAACAGAGACAGGTCATTTGATTTCATGATTTTCATCTTGTTTTGCATTTAATTTTACAGAGAAATACTAAACCATAATAAAGATCCTTTAAAATGTATATTAAAGGGTTAGTTCACACAAAAATGAAAACTGTCATTAATTACTCACCCTCATGTCGTTCCAAACCCGTAAGACCTTCATTCATCTTCGGAACACAAAATGCTTTCTGACCCCTCAATAGACAGCTATTTAATTAACACTTTCAAGGCCCAGAAAGGTAGTAAAAACATCGTTAAAATAGTCCATGTGACTCCAGTGGTTCAACCTTAATTTTATGAAGCGACGAGAATACTTTTTGTGCGCAAAAAAACAAACAAAAATAACGACTTTATTCAACAATTTCTTCTCGTCTGTGTCAGTCTCCTACACTGTTGACGTAGTAAATACAGTCCAGCGCTTCCGAGTTACATCAGAGCTACGCCGGCTTACCATTGGCCGATGCTGTTCACGTGAGCACCACGACGCATGCGTGTGATGCTGACGCAGGAGCTGAGCAGTGTAAACTGCGTAGGAGACTGACAGGCGTGAAGAAATTGTTGAATAAAGTCGTTATTTTTGTTTGTTTTTTGCGCCCAAAAAGTATTCTCGTCGCTTCATAAAATTAAGGTTGAACCACTGGAGTCACATGGACTATTTTAACGATGTTTTTACTACCTTCCTGGGCCTTAAAAGTGTTAATTAAATTGCTGTCTATGGAGGGGTCAGAGAGCTCTCGGATTTTATCAAAAATATCTTAATTTGTGTTCCGAAGATGAACGAAGGTCTTACGGGTTTGGAACGACATGAGGGTGAGTAATTAATGACAGAATTTTCATTTTTGGGTGAACTAACCCTTTAAGCACACAAGCACACACATAAAACTTGCCGCAGTGCACTGGCAAAAGTAATGATTATAAATGTAATTTTATAAACTAGTGCTTTCTGAGTCAGTGTTGTCTGCAAAGATGAAGTTGACTACGTTGACTCTCATCTCCACAGTTTAGTGGATGCGCCTATTGAGAGAAATGCACATCAAGTTAAACGTCATGCAGTAAGCGCTGTGCTAGTTTAGCTTTCACACAAACACTTCTGCGCCTAATAACAGTACACATTTATCTCGATTACGTTAGAGCGAGCGGCCATGTAAAGTGGCTAAAGTTTCAAATGATAAGCTATGTTTGAGGTCGATGAATGATAGACAAACATTTGGATTTCCTGCCGGACATACTGTAATTACCACATGGACCAGCCGTGTTAACGATCTGTCACTGCGTGACTTTACCATTTGGATTTTTTTTTTCTGCGACCAACCAATTAAAATTTAGTTGACCAAGCCTTCTCATCGATTAACGTTTGGTTGACTATTAGGGGGCAGCCCTACAAGCTTCACTGTTACTGCTACACCGTTATCTTACATCCCTAAACTAAAGTTTTGAGAGTATTAACATAATTTTTCATCTAGAATTGATTTTGCCATGCTAAAAGATGAAGCTGACACTCAACTAACTTTTTTTCTTCATTTTGCAGGTTTACACAGAATCTTTCAGTATTTAGAAGAGAAGTCAATGACTCCATGAAGAATTCCACATACGGGGTAAACAGCAACGATATGATGAGCTGACATTCCATAGAGCACCAGGCCACGTGGCCCGGCCCCGCCCCGTACTCCCACCCGCCCCTGGCCCGGCTGCCGGGGGACCACCACTGCGCAAGCCTGCACCTCCCGCTCCCCAGTCCCTAAAAAAAACCCCATTACCTCTCTCCCCTCACATCTCCTCCCCCACCCTTTTTTATATATATATATAAATATATATATACACATATAAATATATACATATTTTAAAGCCAGTTTCTAGAGGTCCTTCTCTTTGACCATTCTCTTGTCATTTGGGGCTCAAAGTCCAAAGAGAGTGAAGAGGGTACGGCTGGGGAATGGTTGGGAATGGGTTTGGGGTGTGGGATGGAACCAGTGTGGACTCTAGAGTGGACAGCACACCTGAATCGCTCTGAGGGATGATGGGAAGTGGGTGCGCGTGTGTGTGTGTGTGTGTGTGTGTGTGTGTGAGAGTGAGTGTGTTTGAGAGCATGTCCGTGGGAGGAAGGGTTAGGATGAGCTGGTATACATAGTGCTCTGCTTTTGCCTGCCTTGTATAGAAACACATAAGGAAAAAAAAAAAGTGTACATTTTTTTTCATAACATTTTCAACAATGTTTATAATTATTACAATTTAAGAAAAATAATGAGTGTGATTGAAAACTTTTTACAGTCTAGTAAGTTAGTGCGGGTTTGTCTGTATGGAGAGAGTTGTTTATATCCGGGTGACAACGTGGGATTGTGGCATGAGTGCTGGAATTGACACCTGTCCGCAAAGGGGGCGGGATGAAAAGTCCTATAGGGTCACAAGTTGTACATTTATTAGCCACCCACCCCCCCTTCAAATTGACTCTATAGAACAAAAACAGGAGATTTGTAAATACACAAACCCTTGCGTTAACTTTTTCAGGAGGGATAGCATTTCCCTAAAATCTTGGGCATGAAGTCTGTCTTGCGTCAACCTTCCCCCTTAAGGTCATCATGACATCCCCACCACCTCCATTGCTGAGGATGTTCTTAGTTCTGCTCACGCTGACCTGGAAACAGTCCCAAAACGACCCATTTTAGTGTAAAAATTAATTCCGAGACCTCCGTTAAAGGAGAACGCACGTGTAACCTTTTCCCTTTTGTCTCTGAAGGGTTTGATCATGTCGTCTGTGGATTTAATTAGATAAAGTGACTTGGTTGTGGTGAAGTTGCTCTCTGAGCTTTCGTCAAACTGTTTTCCTTGCTTTTTAATCTCACAGACTTCCAGTCTCTCGTGGCTTTATTGTTGATCTGCGTTCTTCGGTAGTGAAGCCTATAGAATGTAGCCGTGTCCTTCAAAAAAAAAAGACCCTGGTACTCAAGTCATTGCAACAGGATCACTAGCTTTAGATTCTCTAGCTTTAACAGTTTTTTTTTTTTTTTTTTTTTTTCTCCCCCTGGATTCCAGTTTTATTTTTAATAACAGAAAACGCATCAGAATATGATAGATTTAAACAGAGGTGAATGGAGTATATTAGCAACTTGTGCTACTCAACAGATGTTGCTGCTAACTGTTTGTGAAGAACTAGCTCATCTCTTAACCATGTCCAACACTCATGGATGTTCACTTTCTTTTCTTGGTTCCCTGATGTGAATGTGTTTTTTGGCGACTGTGTGTTGGGTCCATTGAGTGACAAGGTTGAATTGTTTGATTGTTTGTTTGGATGTCTGCTACATATAGTGTAAGCATTGTGACTGCAAAATAAACATCATTGGTTTGTACTAGTATGTGCACATTTTGTGACCGCCACATCATGACCAATGACCAAACAGTCATGTTTTTAAAGTGAACATGGTCAAATTTGACACTTTCTTTTGAATAAACGCTCCTGTTCTTAATAGCGCCAGAGGTTCCCATGGTCATAGTTCACCCAAAAATGAAAATTCTGTCATCATTTACTCACCCTCAAGTTCCAAATCTGTGTGATTTTCATTTTTGGGTGAACTCTCCCTTTAACATTAACTGTAAATCAGATTCATGGTAGTCTGCAGTGAATATAATTTATTTTTCTAGTTATGCTCTGCTCAACAATATACTATTGGATTGAATTTACTCCTTATTAGAATAATCTCAGTGTGGCAGTAATTTAATACCTGTTGATGCAGTAAAGGTTATATCAAAAATGCCAAATAATGAGAAAATTGCAAGAAAGTTGGCATTAGGATACATCAAGATGTTCTCAAAGGTGAACTTAGCCATCCAAAACAAAAGAATTTAGGTGTGTAACTCACACTTTTATTAATGCTCATTAATTACTGTGGAGTTCTGCTTTTGTTGAATATCCCGTTTTACTTAATTACATTTTATTAAAGTGAAATGCAAATGAAACTTCATGGCTTTCACACAGTACAGCAGCACTTCTTCAGGGGAAATGTATTACAAAAAAAAAAGTGAGACATTACAAGAAAATCAACTAAATTTTATCCACCTTCCGACTTGTAAGTACAAATGAAAAAAGCAACTCTTTTACATACATTTACATAGGACATTGATTACGTATTTCTCCACTTTTGAACTTGATGTGTAAGATCTCTACTACACCAAGAGGGCCACTTTAAATACTACGCTGTTGTGATTAACTCTCATCTTTTTTATGTTGTTTGGTTTTTGAATTGGCATTGTGGACGACGTCATTGTAGCCTTCTCTATTTCTGGCAATCTCAATGGCGTAAAACTGGATTCTGGTAGCTGAAATGAAAATGGGGAAGAAAATTAGGCTTTTTCCTTGTGCATTTACTGATCTATTTCTTGGGGGCTGAAATGAGTGCATGTGTGGCACTACATACCAAATATCGTGTTCTCCTCTGTGTAGTCCTTCTGACAGTCTAGACGTAATAATGTACCATAGTTGAAGTCCTCCACAACACCTTCAAACTGGTTACAAAAGGGCCTCCATTTCTGGAAACAAAATTGAGACAGAGCTTGACACGAGAAATGTCTAAAATGAAACGCATCTCACATAACGTCACAAACCTCTTTAGCCTCTGCTGATTTCAGCAGATCCGGGTCCAGAACTTGAATACTGAGGTCAGGAAATGCTTCCCGGAATTTAGTGTATATCTGCTCGTCTGATTTTGTTAGTTTTAGAAATTTAGGCTCAACTGAGGAAATAAGCTGTAGAGAAAGAGACTGTCAGTGAAGCTGGACATTCAAGTGTTCCAAATTACATTATAGATTGTAACATTCATTCATTCACTTACATTAAAGTAAACTTCTGCGTGATTGTAGGCTTTCATAGCCCACATTACTTCCAACTGGGCCTGATAGGAAACAAAGTAAGTTTAGTGTTTTTAAGTGATACTTTTCAGAAAATTAAAATCGTACAAATATCAAAACATCCCATCTCACATCATTTCCATACGCTTCTGCTGGAAGAGAGAGCGCATGCGCAGCCGCGGTGGCTCCTTCTATTCCCTGTTTATTAAAACAGAAATATTATAACCAGTGGAGAATGAAACATTGCATTGCATTAATAAATCTAATACGTAACTCGTGCCATTAATGAACACAAGAGACGCTGCCAATACCAGTGTTAGACTACTAAGGAGCTACCGAAGCATTTTAAACCTGGATGAATATAAATGTAACTGGTTATTAAGGATAATATTTCTTATTCCTGATTTGTTTGGTTCTTGTTGCCATATGCTCATGACATGCGTGTTAGCATGCAAGCTAACTAAGATATGTAGTAATATGGGCTGCAAACAATGGTGACTATTCATTAACTGAGCGCATCGGTTCAATAAAATACTAATTTTGCCTGTCGCGTTATTGTACAGTGCGTTGTGTTTGTTGATACGTTAAAATAAGTCGTTTCCTACCAGAGATGCAAGAACATCCCCCGTGTCCATGCTGACAGCCTTTTGACCCGGATGAGCTACAAACACGTCATAACGACAGGTCATGTGATTTAAATGCGTTTTGTTGTTTTCAGTTTGCTGTTCAGATCAGGTATATTGTTGCAGTGAAAATGATTTTAGAAAAATAATAATAATAATGTAAAATAATTAAAAGAAAACACGTTTATATTGAGGTATATAAAAATGAAACGGCGAATATAGGCTTCACTGCGCCCACTAGTGGTTAGGCTGTGTTACAACTCTGTCGGTCATACGTTACAACAAAAGTAAGTTCATATTGTGGAAACATAACGTTAAATAATCAACTGCTATATTTATATAAAATGTAATGTATGTGAAATACTACCTAAATAATAAGACGCTTCACTGCGTCCTCTAGTAGTTAGGCTCTGTTACAGCTAAGTTTTTTTTTTTTTTTTTTGTGACCGTTTTTAAGCTATTTTAATTAAAATTATTTATATAACTTTAATTTTGGACGTGTTTGCAATCTTTTTTTTAATGCGAGCTATTAGTGTAGTAAAATGGACCCTTTTCACTGACTGCGAGGACACGTTTCCAGTTATCAACAGTGTTGGGGAAAGTTACTTTGAAAATGCATTACAATATTGCGTTACTCCCCTAAAAAGTAACTAAATGCGTTACGTTACTTTTGCATTACTTTTTCTCACCTGGGCTCTTTTTTTTTTCTTTTTTTTTTATAACAAAAAAAATCTATTTTTGGGCAAATGTAAAGGCCCTTTACACCAAAAATGCAAATAATAAGCCTCAGGCTGAAGGAAATGTAAGTTCATGCGTGTACAGTAGAGAGCGCAGCTCAAACAAACCTTTCAGCTGTGCTGGACTGCATAAGAATAGGATGCAGGAGAAGAAAGTTTAACACTTACTTCACCAATAAAAACAAAATCTAAGTCATTTTTGCTTATGGTTTAATTGAATCATCGAAGGTCAGCAGCAAGTACATTGGTCAATAAAGTGATATTAAATGCATCAAAATATTTGTATTATTTAACAAATTTAATTATTAGAGGTTTGCATAGGCTAGTATTCTGATTTTGCATTTCACTGTTTTTATTCATTTTGATGAATACTGAATCTTTTTTTGTGCAAGTGAGATATGTAAATACATGTTTACATTTAGTCTAGAACTACAATACCCAACATGTTCACACACAGCGCCTCTACACTTACTCCCGATTTTTCTCAACATGGGGACAAGAGAGCTGTCAGTCAATAAATGGGAAAACAAAGTAACTCAGATGGTTTGTTGTAAATTTAAAAGTAATGTTACTTTACTAGTTACTTGAAAAAAGTAATCTGATTATGTAACTCGTTTTGATACACTTTTATATCTTTATACTTTGTGTTATATTACTTTGGCAATAAATTACAAAAAAAAATAAAAAAAATTTAAAGCTGCTGTGAGGGTGATACAACGGCTGAGAGAGTGACGGCAAATTTGAAATCTTTCTCTCTTCTGACTGCTATAATAAATCTCTCTTTATTTTTCCCTCTTTTGGAAAATCGTGGAACTTGCTATTTAAGCAAAAAATAAATAAATAAAAAAAAACATGAATTTCGCTTCTGAGAAACCCGGAAATGCGAAAAAGGTCCATTCATATAAAATTAAATATACTCATATTAAAATATGTAGCTGTCATAATAATAAAAGGCTTTACTGCGCCATCTAGTGGTGTAACGTTCTATCAACCTTCGCGTATATACACCATCTCTCTTGTTGGTTATTTTATTTTAGTAGATTTTTCAAATACCTTGTCTTATTCAGGTAGCCTATCAGTTGTATCCTTAATAAAGTCAGAGGCGACTTGCAAAGTTTGAATAATATAAAACATAATTAATCACAGATGTAGGCCTATAAAGACCAGGTGAGGATAAAATATCCTTATCAATTCCAGTAATATGGCATACCATGCTCAAAGAAAGGTTCACATTTAGAGAGGATTATATGCCCTATTAAGAACAGGACGGTCCCATCTTGAGTGTAGTACATTTTTTTTATTCTCATTGGCTGGCCATTTACTGTAAAACATGCTTCAGACGCACATTTCCTCCACAGCGGCTGTGCTTAAATTACAGACCGCGTTTTTTGGGTTTATTAGCGCGTTCCGAGTCAGCTGACGCCAACTATGACGCACAGAATGCGTTCTAGGTAGGCAGCTCACTGGTGTTTGACACGGCCAATGTGGCACGATCATATGAACGCGTAATCCACGCAATGATCTTGAGTGAGTGTTTAAGAGACCTTTGAAATTCTGCATCTCTGGACGGAAAGGACAGAATAAACCGCTGCTTTACAATCTGAGGTACGAGCATGTTTATTTCTCATCATATCTGGGATGCGGTGGAGTAAAATGTGCAGACGATAGGCTAAATGTTCAAATTATTGATGTTCAGTCATCGTTTGTTGTTGTTTGATGTATGATGGATGTGTTTGTTTAATATTTTGCCGTAGTCGATTAGAAGCATCAGTAGAGGTTGTGAGGCATCATCGGTCACTTGTCCTTCTTCTACACGCGCAGAAGAGTCTCGCGATCGCTAGAGGACAATTTCAAATCAGTTCTATTTGAAAAACGTCGGATTGGGATTAAAAAACCCGATTAGAAAATAAAACGTGTTTCGTTAGGCCACGTACAGCTGTAACCTTCAACAGAATCTTGAGACCTTAAATAAGGAATGTTCTGTGTATAGGCCTGTCCTGTACGCATTATTATTCGTGACTCGAGTCATATAATGAACATTTTCTCAATTAGCGTTTAACAAATTGATTAGGCTAAATTAAAATTTGGAGAAATATAAACGCTTGTTTGATTTATTGGCGAATTACATTTACTTGTGTCCTACACGCGTCACGAAATAACAGCAAACACAGTAAATAAATAAAGAAAAGAAACGAAAGGAAAGAAAAACAGCAACAGTCTCACTGCTGGCACTAAAAGACGCGCCCCCGAACAGCTGCGCGTCCCCGCTGCTTCAGTGTTTTACTGTCAAAAGCAACAGGAAACTACTGCTTACCTCAGTCCTGCAGGTTTTTCTTTGAGTTGCACTTCTTCTTCTTCATTGGTTGTCCGAATTAATTAAATATACAACAATGATGATGATATTAATATTTAATATTAATTAATAATAATAATTATTATTTTATATAGACCCGTTTTTACTAGTAGGAAATTACCCGTGTTTGAGTAATACCAGACACTCTGATTCATATTTGTGGAAATATTCATAGGAGGATTGCCTGCACACAAAAACAAAACAAAGGAGCAATTTGCTGTCACATTTCCTCTTGAGCACACACACACTTTGAAGTGACAGCATTGACGGTGGCAGTGAAAAGGCTTTCCCTTCATCTGATACAAGGCTGTAAGATGTAAGGAGCAAAGAGGCACATGTTAATTGTGTAGATCCAGAGATTCTTCAGTCTCTGGTGGCATATTTCCTGTTGATTATTTTACCTGTAGCTAAATATGAATTTATTTCATATTCCCCATGATGGTCGGGAGACTGTGTTGTACTGAAACAGATGAAGATGTGTAGTGAAACACTGAAGCAGACCGATCATCTGTTTGATATTAAAAATCCAGTTAGAGAGCAGATGACCTCCCCTTCCTGCACTGTTTCATTTAGATCAGATTTGCATGGAAAGTCAATGCTGAAAAGAAATAACAGTTCTATCCAGCCCAGGTCTATTCTATTCTGCCTGGTCTAGTTGTATCCTATTCTCTTATGTTTTCATGTCATATTCTATTCCATTCCCTTTTGCACTTTTTAGGATAGGGCAGGGCTATTCTATTCTGCTCTATTCTATTTTACCATATTGTATTCTTTCCTTTCATATTCTATTCATTTTAGGACTATTCTGTTCTTTCCTGTCTGGCCTAGATCTGTTTCCTTCTCTTCTGTTCTGCTACCCTGGCAAGCCAGACCCACATCAAGATGTTGGGTCTGGGAACACACCATTGGCAGGGCTCAATCCAAGGGGCGGGATAAACGGTTGTCTTTCAAATTCCCTCTGCACGCAATAGGATAGCGCTACAACCAACCAGAGCAACGAAGAAGGTGAAGCGGAGCTAGTTGGTAGATTAAACGTTTGCCGTATCCGGTCGGCAAAACTCTGAACACATCTTTCTTTCTTAAGAATGACTTCAGTGCCGTCCTTTGTTCTTTTCTCAAAGAAAAGCTTAACTCCAAGTCTTCCAGAGTGGCGGCCAAAGCCGATTCGAACCGCTGTTCCCCAGCTTCTTTGTTTTCAAGTAGCACACGGAACCGTCGCAACTCTGCCGTCATTATGTTAAGCCCGCCCACCGACTCTATACACGATGTGATTGGCCTGACTAGAGTTTGGTTTTTCAAGCTCGCAAGCCAACGGAGAGTTGCTAGATGAACCTGGCTGCAAATTACATTTGCTGCCACTAGGGTGCGTCTAGATTTCTAGGCTACTTTTCTGCCTTAATCTATTCTATTTAGGACTATTCTATTCTATTATTCTGTTCTTTCTCATCTGGCCTAGATCTGTTCCCTTCTCTTTTCTTCTATTGTGTCATATTCTATTTTTTTTCCAGTTTTTAAGATAAGGCTACTCTGTTATATTCTGCCATTTTCTATTAATTCCTTTCCTATTCTATTCCATTGTGAAGTTTTTAGGTCTATTCTATTTGATTCTATTCTATTCTTTCCTTATTCATTTATTATGGTCTAGAACTATTCCCTCCTATTCTGTCATATTCTATTACTTTCTTTCATATTTTATTCTGTTTTTTCATGTCTGGTCTAGATCTATTCCAGTCCCTTCTCATTTTATTCTGTTATGTCATATTTTATTCTTTCCTGGATTATTCTATTCTTTTCATTTTAGGACTATTCTATTCTATTCTATTCTATATTCTTTCCTGTGCAGTCTAGATCTATTTCCTTCTATTCTATTGAGGCAGATTCTATTCTTTTGCCTTATTCTATTTTATTATATTCTTTTTTAAAATTCTTCCCTTATTTATTTATTACGGTCTAGATTCCCTTCTATTCTATAATATTCTATTAGTTTCTGTCATATTTTATTCTATTATTTCATGTCTGGTCTAGACCCATTCCCTTCCCTTCTCTCCTATTTTATTCTGTTTTGTCATATTCTATTCTGTCCTGTCCTAAAACCGCAAAATGGGCTGTAATACTTTGTGTGAAAATGTTTTTTGAATAGAGTTGTGATAAGACACGTTCCAGCCACTGATGGTCTCCTCCTGTCATTCAGTTTGCAGTGAAGTGATTCACTAAGAGTGGAAATTGAAAAGCATTGCAGGTTTAATCAATGGGACACTAATCTGATTGAACAAATCCAGCAGTCAGTCTCTCCGCTGGTCTGATCTTCACAGGATTGTTGACTGAACTAGTCAAGACAATCCAGAGCTCTGCTAAACCTCCAGGCTTATGACCTGGATAGCACTACATGCGGAATAAAACTAAGCCTAGAATAAAAAAACATGGCTGCCCAGACCACGTGCAGCACATCAGAAGTGACGGGGAGGAGTTAGGAAAGGCTTGTTTTCTGGGACATGATGTGCAGCATGGCCATTGTTCAGACAAGATCTTCAAGAGGAGGGCTTCCTCGGGCTGTTTATGTCAAGCCAGAAACACAAGCTCCCCAGCACCTCAGCCCGTCATATCAAGCTCCCAGCGGAGCAGGAAGGCCTCGCAAAGGTAATGGATCCTGTATCCATCAGCGCTGCTTGGAGAATTCTCATCAGACGGAGCAGAGCGTTGCCCTGGTGACGCAACCGATGTGTCTGATTGGGCGTTGGCTGCTCTTGGTCTGCTGAGATAAGTGCATTTCAGTTTGGGTGGAGAGAGAAGTGGGTGGGGTCTTCTAGACAGCGTGCAGAGAGAGAGAGAGAGAGACGACGAGGACTGGGGAGAACGGGAGTAGGATGACAGGAAGTCTGGATCTCTCAGCGTAGGATTTCCTCTTCATCACAGAGCTGGAGCTGAGGTGGAATCCTGGTGTGTATTGTGGCTTGTTTTGCCTCCAAAATGACCCTTTCCTTTCAGACTAATTATGGTTGGTTCTGTGATCCCTTCCTTAATTTTTTTCCTTTAATTTTTTTATGAAGCTATGGATTTTTTGTGCTTGGTCCTGTGCAGTTTATGACTGTTTACATTGGTAAAACCAAACCAAGTTATTATTTATATTCAAGTCCAGATTAAAATATGGTTCTTTTCCTTTTTAAATTCAACTGTTTTAAAATATATATATATTTTATCTCTCAAACGCTGATAAAAAAAAAAAAACACTATTTTATGCTTGGAAGTATGTTGTGATGCTAGAAAGTTTGGTTTGTTTATGGGTGTTAGAAGATTTCTGATCATTTTCTTAATCAGAATTTTTGTCTTGTCTTGTCTTTTGTCTTGTCTCGAGTAAAAACATTTCAACGTCTTTAGTTTTCAGACACAAATACTGATTAAGATTTTGCTGTGAATAAGAATCATATTCCCTCAGTGCTTACTCATGCACGCTAAACCTCTCTGATGGGAGATAAGGGCATTCTCGGGATCTCGTGAGTGCACTGCTTTGCTTCTTATTAACACACACTGTTTTCAGTAATGCTTGAAGCAAGCCCATTAATACCGCTCTGACACACTATGCTGTCTTTAACAGAGTAGTGTAAGTGATGGTAGATCATTTAAGCTTTTCTGTGGATGAGCAGCAATGCTTTGTAGTAGTTTACTACTACAGCACACTATTTGATCCTGCTTTGAGCATACATGCAGTTCATATGTTCTCAGTGCATTAATACAATGAAATAGATGAATTTTAAAAGCTCTTCCTACAATTTATAAGTGTATCGATAGTAATAGCAGCCCACCAGCTTTTTAATGTCTGTGAGTTATCATCTAAAGTATATTTTGTTGTTGCTTATTATATTTATTAAATTGTGTTCATTTTATCTCTAGGTTTTTGGTTAAAAAAAGTTGTTGCTCATTTTTATTTAATTGCATTCATTTTATCACGACCACTAGTTATGAATTAAAAATAGTATGATTGAATTGAAGAAAATGAACATTGTTTCATTTAAGTATTCAACTGAAAACTGTTCAATATATTTTAATAAAAGCAGTTTAACACATTTTAAAATTATTATAACATCCCAGTCTGCACATGACCAACCTTCAATGTTGTTTTAAAATTGAAAAAACGTTGAAACAACGTTTAATGCTAAACATTGTAAAAAGTTTTTTTCAAATACTTATAAATCAAAATACTTATAAATTCCAGTTTTAACAAGATTTTGTAGAAATATGTTGAAACAATGTCGCAATATCAAAGTTGATTACATTTTTAAAATTGAAACAAAATTCGACCATGATTCACCCTTGATCCATGACATTGATTCACAAAAACTGTCAGCTGTCCCACTTAGACTGCTACTTGAAACTTTATTTCTGACAGCTAAAATAATGAATTCCACATAAAAGCAACAACTCTTCAGTAATATTAAAGTAATGTTAACCAGTAATAATACAGAGGGCTGCAGGGATGACGTACAGTATTTTTGTAGGCCAAAACCCGGAAACGAGTTTAGCATTTCCGGTTCCATCGTCCTGAAGTCAATGTTTTTTTTAATAGGTTTTTGGTTAAATGCTTGAAATAATGTCTATGGTGAACACAAGCTCAAGATATTTTCACATTGTCTTCTACGATATACATTTAAAAATAAAAAAAAGCTTTTAATTGTCTTGTAAAAGGTGGTTGCTGACAAGTGGTTAAATGGGACTATAGAGGTTGGTAGTGGTCGGACGATATTTGGCATTTTTTAATCGATGCCGATACGTTTTTCTGTTTGGCCGATGTGTTGGAAGTGGGACTTGTATTTTGTGGCCGCTGAGAATGCTGGCTCTGAGAACGGCAGTGCCTGAGCACACAGCACTTCCATTCTCCATCTTCATAGTTATGGACAGTTTTGTCTAATTTATTACTAAATAGAATTGTTAAAGGGTTTGTTCACCCAAAAAGGAAAAATCTGTCATTAATTACTCACCCTCATGTCATTCCAAACCCGTAAGACTTTCATTAATCTTCGGAACACAAATGAAGATATTTTTGATGAAATCTGAGAGCTTTCTGTCCCTAAGACAGCTAAGCAAATGAAACTCTGGTTCTTGCAGAAGCTCAAACGTGCTGTGTAACACACGAGAATGAACCTCATTGGTTCTTGCGGAAGCTCAAACGTACTGCGTGACATGAGAATGAACCTCATTGGTTCTTGCGGAAGCTCAAACGTGCTGCGTAACATGAGAATGAACCTCATTGGTTCTTGCGGAAGCTCAAACGTGCTGCATAACACACGAGAATGAACCTCATTGGTTCTTGCAGAAGCTCAAACGTGCTGCATAACACACAAGAATGAACCTCATTGGTTCTTGCGGAAGCTCAAACGTACTGCGTGACACGAGAATGAACCTCATTGGTTCTTGTAGAAGCTCAAACGTGCTGCATAACACACGAGAATGAACCTCATTGGTTCTTGCGGAAGCTCAAACGTACTGCGTAACACAAGAATAAACCTCATTGGTTCTTGTGGAAGCTCAAACATGCTGCGTGACACGAGAATGAACCTCATTGGTTCTTGTAGAAGCTCAAGCGTACTGCGTGACATGAGAATGAACCTCATTGGTTCTTGCGGAAGCTCAAACATGCTGCGTGACACGAGAATGAACCTCATTGGTTCTTGTAGAAGCTCAAACGTACTGCGTGACATGAGAATGAACCTCATTGGTTCTTGTGGAAGCTCAATCGTACTGCGTGACATGATAATGAACCTCATTGGTTCTTGCGGAAGCTCAAACGTACTGCGTAACACGAGAATAAACCTCATTGGTTCTTGTGGAAGCTCAAACATGCTGCGTGACACGAGAATGAACCTCATTGGTTCTTGCGGAAGCTCAAACGTACTGCGTGACACGAGAATGAACCTCATTGGTTCTTGTAGAAGTTCAAACGTGCTGCATAACACACGAGAATGAACCTCATTGGTTCTTGCGGAAGCTCAAACGTACTGCGTAACACAAGAATAAACCTCATTGGTTCTTGTGGAAGCTCAAACATGCTGCGTGACACGAGAATGAACCTCATTGGTTCTTGTGGAAGCTCAAGCGTACTGCGTGACATGAGAATGAACCTCATTGGTTCTTGCGGAAGCTCAAACATGCTGCGTGACACGAGAATGAACCTCATTGGTTCTTGTGGAAGCTCAAACGTACTGCGTGACATGAGAATGAACCTCATTGGTTCTTGTGGAAGCTCAATCGTACTGCGTGACATGATAATGAACCTCATTGGTTCTTGCGGAAGCTCAAACGTACTGCGTGACACGAGAATAAACCTCATTGGTTCTTGCGGAAGCTCAAACGTGCTGCGTGACACGAGAATGAACCTCATTGGTTCTTGCGGAAGCTCAAACGTACTGCGTGACACGAGAATGAGCCTCATTGGTTCTTGCGGAAGCTCAAACGTACTGCGTGACACGAGAATGAACCTCATTGGTTCTTGCGGAAGCTCAAACGTACTGCGTGACACGAGAATGAACCTCATTGGTTCTTGCGGAAGCTCAAACGTACTGCGCGACACGAGAATGAACCTCATTGGTTCTTGCGGAAGCTCAAACGTACTGCGCGACACGAGAATGAACCTCATTGGTTCTTGCGGAAGCTCAAACGTACTGCGCGACACGAGAATGAACCTCATTGGTTCTTGCGGAAGCTCAAACGTACTGCGTGACACGAGAATGAACCTCATTGGTTCTTGCGGAAGCTCAAACGTGCTGCGTGACACGAGAATGAACCTCATTGGTTCTTGCGGAAGCTCAAACGTACTGCGTAACACGAGAATGCACCTCATTGGTTCTTGCGGAAGCTCAAACGTGCTGCGTAACACGAGAATGAACCTCATTGGTTCTTGCGGAAGCTCAAACGTACTGCGTAACACGAGAATGAACCTCATTGGTTCTTGCGGAAGCTCAAACGTGCTGCGTAACACGAGAATGAACCTCATTGGTTCTTGCGGAAGCTCAAACGTACTGCGTAACACAAGAATAAACCTCATTGGTTCTTGCGGAAGCTCAAACGTGCTGCGTAACACGAGAATGAACCTCATTGGTTCTTGCGGAAGCTCAAACGAACTGCGTGACACGAGAATGAACCTCATTGGTTCTTGCGGAAGCTCAAACGAACTGCGTGACACGAGAATGAACCTCACTGGTTCTTGCGGAAGCTCAAACGTGCTGCTTAACACGAGAGTGAATCTCATTGGTTCTTACAGAAGCTCAAACGTGCTCCGTAACACACGAGAATGAACCTCATTGGTTCTTGCAGAAGCTCAAACGTGCTGCGTAACATGAGAATGAACCTCATTGGTTCTTGCGGAAGCTCAAACGTACTGCGTAACACAAGAATAAACCTCATTGGTTCTTGCGGAAGCTCAAACGTGCTGCGTAACACGAGAATGAACCTCATTGGTTCTTGCGGAAGCTCAAACGAACTGCGTGACACGAGAATGAACCTCATTGGTTCTTGTGGAAGCTTAAACGAACTGCGTGACATGAGAATGAACCTCACTGGTTCTTGCGGAAGCTCAAACGTGCTGCTTAACACGAGAGTGAATCTCATTGGTTCTTACAGAAGCTCAAACGTGCTCCGTAACACACGAGAATGAACCTCATTGGTTCTTGCATGTCAAGCGATCATGCTTGAGCATCTGTTGGTTTACCACAACTGATGTATGAGTTGATGATTGTTTATGTGAATAAAAGCCTAAATTCAATCTGTTCATCATATAAAGTGATCGTGTCTCTTCAGAAAATTTTGGACTAAACCACTCGATTCATATGGATTAGGTTTACGATCTCTTTATGAACTTTTTGAAGTGTAAAAGATTCAGTTGCGTAACTGGAGGGAAAGAAATTGCTCAGATTTCATCAAGAAGATCTTAATTTGTGTTCCGAAGATGAACGAAAGTCTTACGAGTTTGGAACGACATGAGGGTGAGTAATTAATGACAGAATTTTTGGTTGAATAAAGTTGGTTCATGCTTTTGACATTGTCTCGGACTTCTTCTATTCAAGATCAATATTGTGTGTTGGTCACTATTACTAGTGGCAATTATGACTATTTAACAAAAGATGGCAGATAGATGTGCAGTAGAACTTCACTGTGAAAGAAAATCTAAAAACAATCGTCCTCGTTCTCTGCTACCTTTTGAGGTGATGTGTGCTATCAGATTCCTGCTGGAACAGCAAATGGCTCAATTTTGACGTGCACCAGCAGTATCCTGAAGTTCACTACAAGCCACAGCCTAAAAACACAATGAAATATCCACACAATAGGTAACTGGTTAGTATGTCAAGCAATTATTTAAGTGCTAAATTGTCTTCTCATCATGTGAATCAGCACTAAATCAAACTTTATTTGAGCCTGGTGCTCAGGGACTCTTCTTAGCCAGATTGAACGTGAATTACAGACAGCTTGATGCACATGGGTCCCTTCGTCTCAAATGACAGGCCATTTACATTGTGCTCAGGGTGATCAATCACGTCAGTAAAGAGATGCTGAGGGTTTTCAGCACACACAGCGTCCTTCACGCCAGAGTAAACCTGACCTGAGCTAGCTAACCCTTCTAACCAGCAGGGACAGCCGTCTGAGATTAGGCGAGGGTGGAGGGTGAAGGAAACCAACAGGGATGTTTGGTGCTACAATAGATTTCTCTCTCACTGCTTTTTCTGTCACAGATTTGTTTTTGGCAAAATGGAGGTTTAAAAGAAATCACTATTTTGAGTAAATAGACAAGGGAAGGTTTGATATGCTGTTTAAGGGTGAGTCTCTTTAAACTGCCAAAAAAACTTGTCTGTACTACAAAAAAACAAAAGGAAAATAGTAACACTTAACAATAAGGTCCCTTTAGTTAATATTTGTTAATGCATTTAACAATAACTGGCAATGTTCAATACATTTGTTACATTATTTATTCATCTTTGTTAATGTTAAAGCCACAATATGTAATTTTTTGCCGCTAGAGGTCGCTTATTCAAAACAAAGGCGTAGTTTGATGACGCTTTGATTTCGCAGAGCTTTTATTATGCCACAGACGAGCACTTCTGCCTCTTCCGGTCATGCGTATGTAGGGTAACGCAGCACTGTTTTATCATACTAGATACATTATTTGAGTGTGTTGAAAGTAATGTTATAATGCTACTCTTTGCTTTCTCTCAGTGGCTACTATGAGTTGCACACAAGCCTGCCACACGAGTCCTGAAAACTGAAGCTGACGCGTCTCGATCGGCCTCAGGTGGCTGGATGCAGTATAGGTCATAAACTCCGCCCCCTCCATGTAATGTAATGTAAAATGTAAAATCAAATTACACTTCAAATACATTTTTTCCAGAGATAGTTTCTGTCATTTTAGGCAGTTATCATCATGCTGTTGTTAGTTCAAGTGTTCGTTCTTTAAATAAGTTTGGTTTTAGTTAGTTATTTGATGCTATAAAAACAGGGGTGTGACGTCATGATTAACAGCTGAGATTGACAGCTTCTCTGAGTGAAGTAGTCACTAAGGCACTAATGGACATTTTTCGGGAACTTCGGGAGGAGATTGGAGCTTTAACTTTAATCTCTACATTTCCACAACTGTTTATTTCACAAAAAGTTGTTGATTAGGCGGGAGTGTGGGCGGGACCTTGATATCGCGGCTCAACTTCGCGCTCACTACTGCGCAGACTCAGGCTCCAAGTTGCTACTGCGCAGACTCAAGACCCAAGATGTCAGCGCCATATTTGAATACTGGCAAATAAGTTGATCACCTGTCAAATAAAAGCGTTTTTGGTGTTTCCATGGTTTCTACAAACCGAGAAATCAAGGGTGACGCGGGTATGATGTCATTGATAGGCGACGCACGGACACGATCCGTGTACTGGTTAAAATTGCTTATTTCTCTGGATTTAAACATTCGTGGAAACATTTGGGATAATGTAAGTACACAAGTCAACAAAATATACAACATTGTCCTAGGGGTTTTTAGGTATTTTAATATAAAAATCTTACATATTGTGCCTTTAATAAAACTACAACTGTTCATTGTTAGTTCAGGTCCAACTTTTGATTTTAATAATGTGTTAGTAAATGTGAAATTAACATTAATTGAGATTAATAAATGTTTTAGAAGGGTTTTCATTGTTAGTTCATGTTAACTAATATAGTTAACTAATGTTAACCAATGAAACCTTGGTTAACATTACTAATTGCCATATTAGAATAATTTTTATATTTTAATATTTATCATTTTAATATTTTTTTTAAATAATTTCATTTTGTAATATGAAATTTAACTACAGTATTTTTTAGAATTATTGGATTTTATAATTAGAAATGTTATTGCAGTACTTAAAGCATTTTTAATAACTATTTTATTTTATAATTTGAAATTGTATTACTGTATTGAGAAGTTAGGTGGTCATGAAAATAATGTCATATTGCAAGAAATATATATATATATATATATATATATATATATATTTTTTTTTTGTAAAATAGATGATTTAGTTATGTAAAATATAATTTTTGTATTTTGTCTTTTTTAATTTTGAGGTGAAATATGACCCAGACATTTCTTTTTGAGATTTACCCGTGAATGTTATGTTTCCCTTGACATTTATAGTCTTTTTTCCCCCTGAAGCAATGCATGAGCAGTCAAAACAAACCGGAACGAAAAAGCTCTAGCATTACCCCGAGTAAACTTCATCAAATCAAAAAGCTGTTTTTGCATCTTTGTTGACTATTTTAATGCAAGGAAATGGATTCAAAACGCCTTGAGGCTTGTACCCTGCTTTAAGTGTGTTACTTATGCTCTTGTCATAAAATATTCAAGGCTCATCCTCATATGAAATTGAAATTACTGTTAAAACTAATTAGCACATTAATGACTGCCAACCCGAAACCATCTGTACTCAGTATAATTCTCTGCCGTTTTCTGATGCTGGAACATGATTTCTGTGGACAATTCTCTGCTCATGTAAGGTGAAATTGGGTGAGCAATCTTGATGTCACTTCCCCTCCCCCAGACTAACAGGATGTTCCTGTGTCTAATGAATTAATGTCTCATTTCATGAAGACATTAGTCCACTGATCCCCTTAGTGGAGATCAGATGGATGGTGTAACTGCTTCCTTCATATTTATTCATACTGACAGCAGCCTTTAAAGTCAATTCTTCCAATATTTGGGCAAAAAGATAATACCGCCCCCGACTCATGCTATTGGTTGAGCCAGTGTTGCTGTGTTGGGCTGATTGAGATGAAGGCAAGAGTTAAAAGCATCACAGAATCAGTGTTATTATTGTTAACTAAACTATTAAAGGTAGTTTTTGTTAATTGAAATAAAGCTGAAATAAAATAAAACAGAAATATTGAATGAAAAACTTAAATTAGAACCGTTGCCTTGGCAACTAACTGAAATAAAATGAAGTACTAAAATTACTAAAACCGAAGTACAGTGGGGAGTATTTGATACACTGCCGATTTTGCAGGTTTGCCCACTTACAAAGCACGTAGAAGTCTGTAATTTTTTATCATAGGTACTCTTCAACTGTGAGAGACGGAATCTAAAACAAAAATCCAGAAAATCACATTGTAGGATTTTTAAGTAATTAATTTGCATTGTATTGCATGACATAAGTATTTGATACATCAGAAAAGCAGAACTTAATATTTGGTACAGAAACCTTTGTTTGCAATTACAGAGATCATACGTTTCCTGTAGTTCTTGACCAGGTTTGCACACACTGTTCTTGGGATTGTACTCATCCTTCTTCCTCCAAACACGGCGAGTGGAGTTTAGACCAAAAAGCTCTATTTTTGTCTCATCAGACCACATGACCTTCTCCCATTCCTCCTCTGGATCATCCAGATGGTCATTGGCAAACTTCAGACGGGCCTGGACATGCGCTGGCTTGAGCAGGGGGACCTTGCGTGCGCTGCGGGATTTTAATCCATGACGGCGTAGTGTGTTACTAATGGTTTTCTTTGAGACTGTGGTCCCAGCTCTCTTCAGGTCATTGATCAGGTCCTGCCGTGTAGTTCTGGGCTGATCCCTCACCTTCCTCATGATCATTGATGCCCCACGAGGTGAGATCTTGCATGGTGCCCCAGACCGAGGGAGATTGACCGTCATCTTGAACTTCTTCCATTTTCTAATAATTGCGCCAACAGTTGTTGCCTTCTCACCAAGCTGCTTGCCTATTGTCCTGTAGCCCATCCCAGCCTTGTGCAGGTCTACAATTTTATCCCTGATGTCCTTACACAGCTCTCTGGTCTTGGCCATTGTGGAGAGGTTGGAGTCTGTTTGATTGAGTGTGTGGACAGGTGTCTTTTATACAGGTAACGAGTTCAAACAGGTGCAGTTAATACAGGTAATGAGTGGAGAACAGGAGGGCTTCTTAAAGAAAAACTAACAGGTCTGTGAGAGCCGGAATTCTTACTGGTTGGTAGCTGATCAAATACTTATGTCATGCAATAAAATGCAAATTAATTATTTAAAAATCATACAATGTGATTTTCTGGATTTTTGTTTTAGATTCCGTCTCTCACAGTTGAAGTGTACCTATGATAAAAATTACAGACCTCTACATGCTTTGTAAGTAGGAAAACCTGCAAAATCTGCAGTGTATCAAATACTTGTTCTCCCCACTGTACTATAACTGAAATAAATATAAAAGTTAAATAGAAATAAAAAAAATAAAATAGAAATATTGGATGAAAAACTAAATTAGAACTGTTGCCTTGGCAACTAACTGAAATAAAATTAGTTGCAGTATTAAAATGACTAAAACTGAAACAGATATAAATAAAAGCAAAATAGAATTAAAATCAAATATAAATATTAGAAAAAACTTACATTGGAACTGTTGCCTTGGCAACTAACTGAAATAAAATGTTGAAGTACTAAAATGATTAGTTGAAATAGATATAAATGAAAGTTAAATTGAAATAAACTAAAAAAAAAAACAAATAAAAATGACAAAAGCACATAATAATTCTAAAACCTGGAATGAAACCTGATAATATAAATATAAAAGATAATTTAAAATATAAATAAATACTTTATTAATATATATAAATAATACTAAAATAACACTGCACATAATCTCAGTGTTTACACATTTCAGAGGGATCAATTTACAAATATTTATTACATATTTGCATATAAAACTGAGCTAGGAGAAATTATTTTAACAGAGGAATTACACCTTTCTAAGAAAAGGTTCTATTTAAGCGCTTCACATATAGAACCTTTTAGGGGTTCCCATCATGGGATCATTTTATGGATTTAGTTCATTCGTTTTTTTTATTTTATTTTTATTTTAATTCAATTTTATGACTTAAACAGTCCGTAAACATGCACTCTAAAAAATTTGGTTGAAAATGGACGAACCCAGCAATTGAGTTGTTTTAACCCAGCGGTTGGGTTAAATGTTTGCTTAAAACAACCCAATTGCTGGGTTTGTCCATTTTCAACCCAACTTGGGTTGTTTTTAACCAAGCATTTTTTAGAGTGTACTTGATCACTATATAAAAAAAATGAAATAGCCTGTTAAACATGAAAGTATTATGCAATCATTTAAGACATTTCTCCATATAGTACCTTTATGCATAGACGGTTCTTTAAAATTAAAAAAATTAAAGAAGTGCAGATTCTTAAAATAGATGATATGCATCTCTGAATGCAGTGACATATAAGCTAAATGTGAAATAACTGTGTTATCCAAATATCCTGTGGTGGGTGATGAAATGTGTGTGATATCAGTGGGTGTGTTGAACGCCCTCAGTGGGAGGCTAATTAAATGGATCGGCTCAGACTGAATTTCAGGAATGTTCCGGTGACATAGTCCGCTAATGTGAGATGGGCTAATGGACGTTTTTCCACTAAAAATATCTAAATATACATAGAACACGATTTGAAGGTTTTAAACATTTTCTTTGAGAAAAAAATCAATTGATTTAAGAGGATATTTTGATTTAAGCATAAATCTAACATTATAAAGAATAAATAATACACTACCGTTCAAAAGTCAGTGCAATGTTTTTTATTTATTTATTTTTGAAAGACATTTGATTTATAATGTTGTAAAAGATTCTGTTTCAAATAAATGCTGTTCTTATTAACTTTTTATTTATCAAAGATTCCTGGAATGTATCAGTTTACACAAATTTTACACACAACAGTTTTCAACAGTTGTTCAAAGTTGCCATCACAGGAATAAATTATATTTTCAGATACACTCACCTAAAGGATTATTAGGAACACCTGTTCAATTTCTCATTAATGCAATTATCTAATCAACCAATCACATGGCAGTTGCTTCAATGCATTTAGGGGTGTGGTCCTGGTCAAGACAATCTCCTGAACTCCAAACTGAATGTCAGAATGGGAAAGAAAGGTGATTTAAGCTATTTTGAGCGTGGCATGGTTGTTGGTGCCAGACGGGCCGGTCTGAGTATTTCACAATCTGCTCAGTTACTGGGATTTTCACGCACAACCATTTCTAGAGTTTACAAAGAACGGTGTGAAAAGGGAAAAACATCCAGTATGCGGCAGTCCTGTGGGCGAAAATGCCTTGTTGATGCTAGAGGTCAGAGGAGAATGGGCCGACTGATTCAAGCTGATAGAAGAGCAACTTTGACTGAAATAACCACTCGTTACAACCGAGGTATGCAGCAAAGCATTTGTGAAGCCACAACACGCACAACCTTGAGGCGGATGGGCTACAACAGCAGAAGACCCCACCGGGTACCACTCATCTCCACTACAAATAGGAAAAAGAGGCTACAATTTGCACGAGCTCACCAAAATTGGACAGTTGAAGACTGGAAAAATGTTGCCTGGTCTGATGAGTCTCGATTTCTGTTGAGACATTCAGATGGTAGAGTCAGAATTTGGCGTAAACAGAATGAGAACATGGATCCATCATGCCTTGTTACCACTGTGCAGGCTGGTGGTGGTGGTGTAATGGTGTGGGGGATTTTACACACACTTTAGGCCCCTTAGTGCCAATTGGGCATCGTTTAAATGCCACGGCCTACCTGAGCATTGTTTCTGACCATGTCCATCCCTTTATGACCACCATGTACCCATCCTCTGATGGCTACTTCCAGCAGGATAATGCACCATGTCACAAAGCTCGAATCATTTCAAATTGGTTTCTTGAACATGACAATGAGTTCACTGTACTAAAATGGCCCCCACAGTCACCAGATCTCAACCCAATAGAGCATCTTTGGGATGTGGTGGAACGGGAGCTTCGTGCCCTGGATGTGCATCCCACAAATCTCCATCAACTGCAAGATGCTATCCTATCAATATGGGCCAACATTTCTAAAGAATGCTTTCAGCACCTTGTTGAATCAATGCCACGTAGAATTAAGGCAGTTCTGAAGGCGAAAGGGGGTCAAACACAGTATTAGTATGGTGTTCCTAATAATCCTTTAGGTGAGTGTATATTCAAATAGAAAACAGTCATTTTAAATTGTAAAATATATTTCACAATATTTACTGTACTTTTTAATCAAATACATGCAGCCATACAGTGAGAATAGACTTATTTCAAAAACAAATCAAATCTTACCAACTCTAGAGTTTTGAATGGTAGTGTACATTATAATAGTAATATATTTCTTTAAATTGTAATAAAGAAAAATAAACATAATTCAAGAAATATTTTCTGGAAATAAGCCTTGATGTCCTACACATTTTTGCTTCTCAATTAATTTTTTTTAAGGATGTTTACATTTAAAAAAAATTTAATTATTACTGGAAAATGAGATGATAATAAAAATCCATCCAGGTAACAAATAAGTTACTTTTATAAAATACCTACAATAATCTAATTTGTTTCTATTTTGAATTCACATTTGGCCTTTTTATGGTTTATTGCAGATCTGTGTAACTGGAAGGACAAAGAAGGGCGTTTTATAGTTTTCCTCAGCCATGCAGAAGGTAAAGTATGTTGATGCTATGATGATTTTTCATTTCACCTTGTTGCCATGAATAATTGATCTCCTAACTGGGGTTTCTGAAATATTTATAGTTTATAGTTTTTTTTTTTTATTGTGTATATGCTAATATATCATATATATCATATGTGTATACTAATATATGGCCTGGTTTCACAAACAAGGCTTAGATTAACCCAGGATTAGACCTTAGTTCACTTAAGGCATTTAAGTAGCTTTCATAAACGTGTATTAGAAAAAACTTTTCTGGTGAAACAATGGCACTGACATACACTATATTGCCAAAAGTTTTGGGATGCCTGCCTTTACATGCACATGAACTTTAATGACATCCCATTCTTAATCCATAGGGTTTAATATTGAGTTGGCCCACCCTTTGCAGCTACAACAGCTTCAACTCTTCTGGGAAGGCTTTCCACAAGGTTTATGAGTGTGTTTATGGGAATTTTTGACCATTCTTCTAGAAGCGCATTTGTGAGGTCAGGCACTGATGTTGAACGAGAAGGCCTGGCTCATAGTCTCTGCTCTAATTCATCCCAAAGGTGTTATATCGGGTTGAGGTCAGGACTCTGTGCAGGCCAGTCAAGTTCCTCCACACCAAACTCGCTCATCCATGTCTTTATGGACCTTTCTTTGTGCACTGGTGCGCAGTCATGTTAGAACAGGAAGGGTCCATCCCCAAACTGTTCCCACAAAGTTGGGAGCATGAAATTGTCCAAAATGTCTTGGTATGCTGAAACATTAAGAGTTCCTTTCACTGGAACTAAGGGGCCAAGCCCAACCCCTGAAAAACAACCCCACACCATAATCCCCCCCTCCACCAAACTTTACACTTGGCACAATGCAGTCAGGCAAGTACCATTCTCCTGGCAATCGCCAAACCCAGACTCGTCCATCGGATTGCCAGACAGAGAAGCATGATTGGTCACTCCAGAGAACACGTCTCCACTACTCTAGAGTCCAGTGGCGGCATGCTTTACACCACTGCATCCGACGCTTTGCATTGCACTTGGTGATGTAAGGCTTGGATGCAGCTGCTCGGCCATGGAAACCCATTCCATGAAGCTCTCTACGCACTGTTCTTGAGCTAATCTGAAGGCCACACGAAGTTTGGAGGTCTGTAGCTATTGATTCTCTGTAGCTACAGACCTTCATGGCTGAGTTGCTGTTGTTCCCAATTGCTTCCACTTTGTTATAATACCACTAACAGTTGACCGTGGAATATTTAGTAGTATGGAAATTTCACAAATGGACTTATTGCACAGGTGGCAACCTATCAAGGTACCACATTTGAATTCACTGAGCTCCTGAGAGCGACCCATTCTTTCACAAATGTTTGTAGAAGCAGTCTGCATGCCTAGGTGCTTGATTTTGTACACCTGTGGCCATGGAAGTGATTGGAACACCTGCATTCAATGATTTGGAGGTGTGTCCCAATACTTTTGGCAATATAGTGTATTTTAAGACATGTCAGTGCAATTTGCTTTCAGTTAAAACAGCTCAAACATGCATTTTAGGCTTAAGGCTTGCCTGTGAAACCAGAGGTATATTATATTTCTGTCGAAGTAAACCCATTAAAGGTTTTCTGGGTTTCTGCAAGGGGGCGTGGCTGAGTGACAGACATCATCAGTTTGATTGATGATATTAGATATAGGTCTTATTTCTCATTAACAACATGTCATTGGATAGGAGCAGTTAAATTATGACCTCTGACCTTTATGATCTGCTCCACTGCTGCAGGCAGGGACGGCCCCGTCTTCCCGGGGTCCAAGTGCTCCTGGATCCCCAGCCACCTCTATTGTGGTAAGTAAAACTAGCTTTCCGTTTCACAGATAACACATTCTGTTCTGTTATCTGACATAAAGCACATGCTCAATATCCCAGTTTCTAGGAACCCCATGAGGCATTTCAGAGGACAACCGCTTCTTTCACGGCAAACTGAACTCAGCCTCTTTCTTTTTAAATCCCCAAAGGCACGAATGGACAATCAGGTCATTGGATATAAGGACTTGGCCGCCATTCCCAAAGACAAAGCCATACTTGAGGTGGAACGGCCAGATCTGATGGTGTACGAGCCGCATTTTAATATTTCAGCACTGGATCGGACGGGTCTCTCCAGAAGCAGAGAGGTCAGAAAAGAACCAGTGTCTCTTTAGATTGAGTCTTTGTTTCATTGTTCCATTTGATAAGGTTTATTGGACGTTTTACAACTTCCACTTAAAGTGGAATCAATATGTGTTTTGGCAAACAGAAAGCTGACTATAATGTGAGATGTAACTTTAATGTTATTAGTCAAGCTTTGTTATGCATGTTAAATTGTTTGTGTGTGTAAAGGTGGCTTGAAGACGATGCATGCACTATATGTATGTGTTCTGTTTTCTCTCCTTGTCTTCTCCAGAGATCAATGTCACCTCATTCTATCTCGCCCCCTCCTTCCCCTGAGGTGAGACATCAAGCCTCCGTCAATCAGGACGGTCACTAGTCACTGATCACTAGCTTTAACTACCACATTTATCTTCCTGCACACTTCAAATGTGATTGTTTTACTGAGCCACTCAATTAAATGAATGACGCTGCTATTTAAATGACATTTGGCCATAACATGAAAATAATCATCATATTGTTATCGGACAAAATTTTAAAATGATTTAATTTTTATTAATTATAATTAATAATATTAGATTATTATATTGTAGTATTCTAATATTTTCTTTTAAATAATGAATATGAGTTAATACTGAATGTGAATTAATAATGAATTATTAACATTATTAATCATAATAATTAAGTCTTTCTTCACTGATTATTAATTTGTATGAATTACTATACAATACTATAGTATTATAATGTTGTAATATTTAATATTAATATGAATTAATAATAATATTAATTTTTGTCTTTAATTCACATATATTTCAGTGCAGACATATACACATTATTCAATTTATTTAGATAATTTCAAAAGGAACACCCACTTATTATCCATATTATATTTCATTTTAGTATTTAGTGTTGTTTTTTTTTTGAATTTCAATATTGGCCACTTATAATAACTGCCAGCATTTTGTAATCAGCTAGAATTTGAAGGTCATACATGATTTAATATTTATTAATGATATTATAATATAAGATTGTTGTATTGTAATATTTTAAATATTGAATGTGAATATGAATTAAAACTATTATTAACATTGTTATTCATAATAATAAAAACGTCTTTCTCCACTGATTAATATTATTAATTTGTATTAATAATAATTAATACTGCTAATAATAAAATATTGTAGTATTCTAATATTGTTGTAATATTGAGTATTAATATTGTCTTTAATTCACATTATTATGGTGCTGTCATATAAACATTATTCAACAAATCATTATTCAGCAAATTTCGAAAGAATTATGCATGTATTATCCATATTATATTTCATTTTAGTTTTTAGTGTATTATCTTATAAAATAATAAATATGTATTGAATTTTGATATCGGTCACTCACTGGTTATCGCTATAACATGAAAATAATTAATAAATAAATAATTAATTAAATTTGAATACTAGAACATTGAACAGTGGAATTAAAGGGCATTCTCTGCTGCTGACCGCCGTTAGCATATTTTACAGGAAGGCATGAGTTTGCAGTGTCATATTATTGATGCAGGCAGTGAAATATGATGGCCTGGCTTCTGTTAACATGCTGAGTGTTTAAATTGTGTCCACTCTTAACATCAGGATTGAAACATGAAGTTATGTAACCATAAGCGATTGCTTCATTATTAGCATTCCAGCATAACAGAAGGTATATGCAATTCCCCTGTTTCTTCAGATATTTGCCTCAAAAGAGTCAAAGGAGTGGCCAGAGCAGGGGTCTCCAGGAGGGTCCAACATGGGCTCCACGGTGCATCTCCGCAAAATCAGCCCTGCCTCCAAAGGCCCCATGCAGCACTTCCACAGGCCAGGTACTTCGTTCATGAGAGGGTTTTTATAGTGCAATGACATGTTTCATAATCATTCAAATGTGTTGTAACTCTGCATCCATTCATTTTTCAGACAGTGGCACCAACATCTATAAGAAACCACCAATTTACAAACACGGTATTTGTTCATTTATAATGTAATATAATGTTTTTTTGTTATATATTATAGATTGTTGGTTTTCTAAGGTGCAAGGAAAGATTCACTGGTAATATCATATTGGTGATGTTTATGTTCTCCCTGTCCTCAGAAAGAGAGACTGTAATGTCTAGTAATAAACAGGATATCATCATTGAGTCCTCCAAGTTCCCAGCAGCCCAACCACCTGATCCCAACCAGCCTTCAAAGATTGAGACAGAGTACTGGCCCTGTCCACCCTCTCTAGCTACTATGGGTAAGTGCTCACCAGCTTTCATATTTCTGTCGCATTGGACAGTAGCCCCGCCCACAATGACATTTTATTGGTCCAAACTCCTGCTCCACACAGCTGTATATTAAAGGTGAAATGTGTCATTTTTTCCCCATTCTGTTATTGCAGCTTTAGAGAAGCATGCAGACTTGCAGAAATTGCAGAAACAAGTTAAATTTTTAGTGTTTAAAATGTAGTCTGATTAATATTAATAATTTTATTAATCAGGGGACTAAACCACGGCTTCACAGGCCTTATTGCTTTTATAAAACGGTTACCACACAATACAAATATTAAAGCCAAAATATATGTATCAATGCAACTTTCATGAAGTAAAATCACTAAAAGCCTTCCTTCCGCCGGAAAAAATAGTCCCTGACCATGAACAGCAACCACTAGATAGAAAAGGACTAGATATCACAGCAGACATTCAACAGATTTTTTTATTTTGAACATAGAACTGACCTTAAGGAATATGCTAAATCTGAATGCAGGTAATACACTCGGTCACTCAGTCACTCTCTCTCACAATAATACAAGCTTCAATTAACAATATCAATGAGAACAAACATATGTTTATGTTGCTAAGAGTGGTTTTGTGCAGTGATACAGAGAACTGTTTGGTGAAGCAGTCACAGCCATGTTTTATCGTGAATAAAACACAGCTATTGACCAATCAGAATCAAGGACTGGAACTAACAGTTTTATAATTCTTTTTCCGCTCTTGAAGTTCGGGAAAATTATGAAATTTTGCACACAGATAGAGGACAGCAATTTTGGAGTCTCAAACTCAACCCCTCTAGCGCCACCAACTGTCCAAATTTACATTTATGCTAAAAACTTTTGACCCGTAAGAGCTAGAAACAACATTTTTTCCTCTTGATTCCTTGGCCTCAAGACAATTCGATTGCATCCTATGATGCAATGTTTGTCCGATTTTTACCAAAATTGGCTCACATCATCTTCAGACCATGCTGCCAAAAAGTTATTAAAAGCTTTTTGATAGACCAAAACGTTCTCGAATAAGGTGCAAATGAATTTGACGCGTCAAAATGGACGTAAGGCTATATCGCTGCAATGCTTTAGCGTATTCAGACTAAAATTGGTACATGCCATCACAAGCATGACCTGAGGCTACCTGCAGCGTTTTGGCACAGCGCCACCTACTGGTCAGAAGATATGAAAAATGGCTTTTTTGCTTATAACTTCTGAATAGTTCGCCCAAAAACTGGTCTCTTTTAATTCAGTGTAACATACCGAGACGAATGGAAGCCAATTTTCCCATGTCAACCATTTTGGGCACTGGTCATTTTGAATTTTGTCTTAAAACGCTGTATTTATAAACTTACTTAATGCTGGAAACTTTGTGCCGTGCCTAATTGGTAAGTGTGCGTTGATTGGCCGAACACATGCAAAACACTGGCACCCAGCATTTTTAAAAAGCCACATAAACACAGTTTATAGCCTATATATTACTTCACGAACATTAAAAACAGTGATAGATGGACCGACACAAAGTCCAGGCACTTCTCAAGCTTTACACTAAGGTGAAAATCCAACGCGACTTTGAAGGGACCAAGCGAAACATGATTATGTATTTATGCTCAGCTAGCAAATGATATAATACTTTTTCGTATACGGTTTATTTGTTTAACAGTTCTACTCCCCTGGTGGCTAGTTCCTATAACTTAGTTAGTTCCTATAACTACCCAGTGCGAAAGCCCCTTTAATGGTACATACTTAAGGACCATACACTTTTTTTTTTTTTACAACGTCTATCAATTCCTCACAGAGATCGAGTGGAGGAAGAAGGCAGCCGAGCAGGGAAAACCAGTGGAGGACGATGAGTTTGAGGACCTGACTGAAGATGCAAAGAGACTCCAGGAACAGGAACTTCAGAAGGTGAAAACACTTTTGTCTGGAGCAGGACTTACTGTCCCACATCAATACATCCTGTTAAGATTAATATCCCTCACTGTCTGTCTGTCTATAATAAATCAGATGCTGGGCTGGGAATATTTTCTCTAAGGCTAGATGATTAAGTGTTTTGTTTGCGGGCCATTAAATTGAAGAGAGTGCTGGAAGGATATGCACACACAACATGAGGCCAGCGCTTAATGGAGCTCGCTAATCATGACTGGGCTGTTTGTTTTTCAGATACAGTCCAACTTGGGCAAATTGATCCTGAAGGAGGAAATAGAGAAATCAGTGCTCATCCGCAGAAAAACACGTTCCCTGCCAGAAGGGACAAACATACATTTGGGTATGTGATGTCTGTTTTAGTCTTAGTGCACGTCAAAAAAGTGAAGTGCTTGAGTATTTTTTGTATGCAAAAAGGATTAAGGTTCTTTATTGGCATCTGTTGTTCCAGGAAATTTTTACATCCATGGAACCTTTCCATTGCACAAAATATTATTTATAGTGGAAAAAGTTTTTAGATTATTCAAATGTACTTTACACTAAGAAAAAAAATTTTCTTTTAAGAACTGAAAGGGGGGAACCAAAAATGTGGCATCACTGCTAATACTGCCCACCCAGAGGACACTCAATGATTAAATACATCTGTGTGAATAGAAAGTCGATAGAGAAATGTCTATTGAGTTTGATTAAATATTTCATTTACATTCATTGCAGGATCATCAGCCAGTGCTACTAAATCAGCCTCTTTACCTCCTTGCAGTCGAACAGGCCTCACAAGGGTAAGCGAGATCTTTAAAGGGGTCGTATTATACATTTTAATTATAATATGTTCCTCCCCCCGATCCTTGAGTTCGCCTATAATGTTAATGAAAGTTTTTTGCATTTAAAATTCAAAATTATTAAAACATTTAAAAATGAATTACTAACATTATTAATTATAATTAAAATGTAGTCTTTTGCTTATATCCTACATTTTTGCAATATTAAATATGAATATGAATTAATAATATTAATTAGCATTGTTAATTTTAATTATTAAAATAGTCTTTACTGATTAATATTAGTAATTTTATTTTTTATATTAAAAATAAATAATAATAATATTTATAAACATTATTAATTGTAATAATTAACATGCAATCTTTTTTTTACCAATTTTTTTTTGTTGCAATATTAAATAGGAGTATTAATTCATAATATTAACTATTGACATTTTCCTCCATTTTTTTGATCTTTAGATGTAAACACCGTTGGTAACACTTTACAATAAGGTTTCATTAGTTAATATTAGTTAATGTATTAACTAACATGAACTAACCATGAGCAGTACATTTGTTACTATATTTGTTAATCTTTGTTAACGTTAGTTAATAAAAATACAGCTGTTCATGGTTTGTTCATGTTAGTTCACAGTGCATTAACTAATGTTAACAAGATTTTAATAAAGTATTAGTAAATGTTGAAATTAACATTAACAAAGATTAATAAACGCTTTATAAGTGCAGTTCATTATTAGTTCATGTTAACTAATGTTAACTAATGAAACCTTATTGTAAAGTGTTACCACACCGTTTTTTTGCTAATGCACCTTTAAACCTGTGTGTAAATTTAAATATGTTAATGCAGTCTGTTTTGATTGGTTAACCTCTTTGAACAGTGCTTACTTGGTGTGCCATTTTTGGATTTTGCGATTATGTTTGTTTCATATCACGTGTCAAACTCCGCTCCTGCAGAGTTTAGCTCCAACCAGCTCCAAAACCCCTGCCTGGAAGTTTCTAGTAATCCTGAAGACAGTAGGTGTGTTCAACTTGAAGCGCCTCTGTGTAGACCAATCGATGTATGACATCAAAGTACTGCGAGAACGATTCCAAAGCATACAGAGCTGTCTGCTCTCTAAGCGCTCTTGCTGTACTTTGATGTACACCGATTGGCCTGTTCAGCGCCGAACATGCCTCTTGATTACCTGGTTCAGGTGTGTTTGATTAGAGTTGGAGCTAAACTCTGCTGGACAGTGGTCCTCCAGGAACTGAGTTTGACACCCCTGGTTTAGATACTACATTTAACTTTTATTTCAGAAAATCAAGTCACATTTTTCATGTGACCCTTTTAAAGACAAGCCAGTCATGTGAAAAACATGTCAATTGTTGTTTAAAATGTTCCTGTAGTTCTTTAGTGTCTCTAATATGTGTAATTGTTTTTCTTTCTGCATGTAGCTGCAGTCTGCAGACTTTACCTCCACAGACAATGGAAAAGTAAAAACAGGTAAGGTCAGAGAATGTTAGTATACACAAGCAAGATTCTCATTATGTATTAAAGTTCCATTTTTAATTATACACCGATCAGGCATAACATTACGAAGTGAATAACATTTGTTAACAAGTGATTATCTCTTCATCACGGCACCTGTTAGTGGGTGGGATATATTAGGCAGCAAGTGAACATTTTGTCCTCAAAGTTGATGTGTTAGAAGCAGGAAAAATGGGCAAGCGTAAGGATTTGAGCGAGTTTGACTAGGGCCAAATTGTGATGGCTAGACGACTGGGTCAGAGCATCTCCAAAACTGCAGCTTTTGTGGGGTGTTCCTGGTCTGCAGTGGTCAGTATCTATCAAAAGTGGTCCAAGGAAGGAACAGTGGTGAACCAGCGTCAGGGTCATGGGCGGCCAAGGCTCATTGATGCACGTGAGGAGCGAAGGCTGGCCGTGTGGTCCGATCAAACAGACGAGCTACTGTAGCTCAAATTGCTCAAGAAGTTAATGCTGGTTCTGATAGAAAGGTGTCAGAATACACAGTGCATCGCAGTTTGTTGCGTATGGGGCTGTATAGCCGCAGACCAGTCAGGGTGCCCATGCTGACCCCTGTCCATCGCCAAAAGTGCCAACAGTGGGCACGTGAGCATCAGAACTGGACCACGGAGCAATGGAAGAAGGTGGCCTGGTCTGATGAATCACGTTTTTTTTTACATCACGTGGCTGGCTGGGTGCGTGTGCATCGCTTGCCTGGGGAACACATGGCACCAGGATGCACTATGGAAAGAAGGCAAGCCGGCGGAGGCAGTGTGATGCTTTGGGCAATGTTCTGCTGGGTAACCTTGGGTCCTGCCATCCATGTGGATGTTACTTTGACACGTACCACCTAGCTAAGCGTTGTTGCAGACCATGTACACCCTTTCATGGAAACGGTATTCCCTGGTGGCTGTGGCCTCTTTCAGCAGGATAATGCACCTGCCACAAAGCAAAAATGGTTCAGGAATGGTTTGAGGAGCACAACAACGAGTTTGAGGTGTTGACTTGGCCTCCAAATTCCCCAGATCTCAATCCAATCGAGCATCTGTGGGATGTGCTGAACAAACAAGTCCGATCCATGGGGGCCCTACCTCGCAACTTACAGGACTTAAAGGATCTGCTGCTAACATCTTGGTGCCAGATACCACAGCACACCTTCAGGGGTCTAATGGAGTCCATGCCTCAACGGGTCAGGGCTGTTTTGGCAGCAAAAGGGGGACCATCACAATATTAGGTCATAATGTTATGCCTGATCAGTGTATTAACAGCATAATAATTTGAATGATTCTGAATTGAAATGAACATGAGTATGAACAAATATTTGGTACATCCCCCTTTTGATTGAATGATTTTTAATGCTTTTGGATCTCACTGTATTTTTCTGAATATTTCCCAAATGATCCTGTTTTTTTTTTTTACTCATTTTAATCTTTTTTTTTCTTCATATGTTCCTCAGGTGTACAGGTAAGATGGCTTTGTTTATTTGATTTAACAAGCATGGCGTTTGGATTTTAGAATTTGCTGACAGCTATAGGCTCTGACATGGAAACCACATCCTGTTCCTGCTACTAATGTATCTTTATCCTGACATCAGCCTACACTCCTTTTTCATGGCTTCTGACTCATTTGATCTCCACATAATGTTTGCATACATAATAATGCATCAAATGATCCTGATTCATTATCATGGATGTAGTGAGACCCTCCTCTCTAAATGTACGTGTCTCATATTGATCTCCTTTGTCCTGGGGGGCATTTTTCTCGGGCTGGGGTGGTGGTGTCTTCATAGAATGGCGATTCACAGAGTGGGAGAATGGACAGGGGAAACTCTCTTCCTAGTATTCTGGAACAGAAGGTGAGGCAGATCTTAAGAGACCCTCCAAAGTTTTCATGCTCTGTTTCTCTCTTCTAACCCCATGCCATACATTCACTCACATCCATGTTGCTTCTCAGCCTTGCATCCATTGAATGCAGAATTCAATATGGCAGTATCACTAAAGACAATATTGAACTGAAAACTTTGGAGGCTGAATGTGTAGTAAACATTTTCCATTGAGCAAACCTTTTGGAAGCCTTTGGCCAATGAATCAAAAAGGATGAGTACTGAATATAATGTCCCCAAAACATAAAATCTCACCTCTCCCTTCAGATATATCCATATGAAATGCTAGTTGTGACCCACAGAGGGCGCAGTAAGCTTCCTCCAGGTGTTGACAGAACCAGATTAGAGGTAAGTCACAAACAAGCACTAGTTAACATTAGTAAAAAGTTAATGTAACAGTTTAAGGTCCTTGAAAGGCGAAGTGTGTCATTTCTTTGCCACAATCAGCTCAAAATAAAAATATTAATAAAACAAATAATATTCATATGAAATAATGTTGTTATTGTTGTTGTTATTAATGTATTATGTTTTCCAAACACTTCTACAACAAATAAATAAATATTTTTAAAAAATACTTTAATATTTTCAAATGGTTCATTTATTATTATTATTATTATTGTTTATTATTATTTATTATTATTATTATTATTATTTTACGTTTTCTTTTTCCAAACACAAATATATTTTTTAAAAGAAATTAATTTTCAAATGTTTCATCATTAATATTACTATTTTCAAACAGTCCTATAAATAATTTAATTAAATAAATATTGTTTTCAATAAACTATTATTATTATTGTTATTATTATTATTATTATTATACACACCTACAACAAATAAATAAATAATATTTTAAAAATATATATTTTAATATTTTCAAATTGTTTAATACATTTTAATAAAATAAATATTGTTTTCAATAAATTAGTATTGTTGTTATTATTATGTTTTCCAAACACTCCTACGACAAATAAATAATATTTTTAAAATACATTTTATTATTTTCAAATTGTTCATTTTTTATTATTATTGTTCATTATTGTTATTTATTTATTATTATAAAAAATTTTCAAAACACTCCTACCACAAATATATTTATTTTTAAATAATTTAATATTTTCAAATTGTTAATTACTACAACATTTTTCACAATTAAAAAATAAATAAATGAATAAATTAAAATTAATATTGTTTTAATACATTTTTATTATTATTATTATTATTATTATTATGTTTTTCCAAACACTCCTACCACAAATAAATAAATGTTAATAAAATAAAGAAAAATAAGACATTTTTACTAAAAAAAATTATTTTTAATTAAAAATTAAACTTTTTAAAACTTTCTTTTACATTTAAAACTGACTAAACAAATATTATGATTATGGTATCCATGTATCGCATCTCATATTAGGTGAGAAACAATAAGCAGAATTTATTTTATATATAATATTAATTGCAATATTTGAAGTTAAGATGTTTTTTTTTTTTTTGTCTCTGACTGCACATATACTGTAAAGCGACTGATTGTTTTTATTTTGTCTTTAATAGAGGCATCTGTCTCCAGAAGAGTTCCAGAGCTTATTTGGAATGTGCATCACAGAATTTGATCGTCTGTCACTATGGAAACGAAACGACCTGAAGAAGAAAGTGTCCCTTTTCTAACATTTGGACATTTGGACTTGGACATTGAAACACTCTCCCTCCAGAGACGCTAGTAATATCCACTCTAATCTAATGCGGATGCTATACAGACATTTCAAGATAAGCAAGGAAGATGACGCAACATTACCAGATCTTATTTAAATCACATATACAGCAGTCTCTATATGTCTGTGGTGTACATAATAAAGACAGGATGACAATTCTCGCATCCCCTACAATCACTCCATAGCTGAAAACTCGGATTATTAGTGATGGAATATCAACTGCTCCAGCCCTTTCTTTACACCTTATGTCTATTTCAAATTCTTAAAGTGCCCAGAGAAGTTTATAATAAAAGGCCTATATATTTACACAAAGTTTAAATTGTAAACCATCACTTTCTTTTTCAGCTGTGTTCACTGATATTACACTATAAACTTAATTTATTGTATCCCAAACATGTATGGCACTGTACATATTTCATGTTATTTTTATCTATTCTTGATATGTCAACATTCAGCTTTAACAATCACTAGATGAACCTTTCTAACACCTAGAAAAAATTCATAAAAATTAATTCATTCATTAAAAAATGCATGGACAGCGAGTCTACATAATTTATTGAGTCTTACCGATAAACGCCACTGCGATATATGACTCCTATTCGTGCTAATAGCAACAGTGTTACTAATATTGTGGACTAATATGAAATATCTAAGCTCGGGCTTGCTGGAAAGCTCTGGGTTTTGGTTCTCGTACACTGTTGGTGCTTCATGCAGTAGGTTGTAATTACTGAACAACACTAGAAGATCTTTGTTCCACCCGAAGCCACTAGCAATCCATTTACTCAGATTTCGAATGTCTGTTGTCGATGCATACCTACGTTTTTTTACTGCCGTTAGTAGTTGGTCTCCATTGCGGTGTCTTTTAAAATGGCATAGGTGTTATCAAATCATGCATTGCACGCTTAATGAAGACTGTCCAACGATTATGTGTCTGGTCATAGTTGTGTGTCTCATATCACCGTTTTTCTGTAACAACATGGTGTACTGTTGAAAAAAAATAAAAGCTTCATGTTAGATTCTGTGTCAAGAAACATTTGTTAGGTAAATTTGAATTCAATGAAAAACCATGGCGCATTGCTATAATAATCTGCTAAGTATGCGCACATGTATTGTCTTGTTAAATAGAATCATTACATTTAAAAGTTTGGGGTCTGTAAGATTTTGAGTCAAAAATACAGTAAAAACAGTAATATTGTTAAATAACCGTTTTCTATGTGATTATATTTTAAAATGGAATTTATTCTTGTGATGCAAAGCTGAATTTTTAGCATCATTACTCCAGTTTTCAGTCACATGATCCATCAGAAATTATTCTAATATGCTGATTTGATGCTCAAGAAACAGTTATTATTATCATATAACTGCTTCGTATTCATATTTTTGTGGAAACTGTGTTATACTTTTTTCAGGATTCTTTGATATAGAAAGCTCAAAAGAACAGCATTTATCTGAAATAGAAATATTTTGTAACAATGTAAATGTTATACTGTCACTTCTGAATGAAATTAATAGTTTCTTTTAAAAGAAAATCTTACCCCAAATCTTTAAATGGTAGTGTACATTTTCACTGTACATTATACGTTACTTCATACTTTTAAAAATATTTAACATTTTTATTTTTTACATTTATTATATTTTATATTATGAGCTTTTTTAGAAAAATATATCATTTTTAATTGTTTGTATTTTTAATTTTTTTACTATATTAATTTTACATTTACATTTTTATCTATATGATAAGATAACTTATAAACAATTTACTGGCCTTTAATGGTTTAGCAATGTTTAAATTATAACCATTTTATAGTGATAGAAAAAGGAAGTGTTTGTGTCCTGAGTATTCACTGATTTTAAAGGGATAGTTCACCCAAAAACGAAAATTATCCCATAATTTACCCTCACCCTCATGTGTATATGACATTCTTTTTTCAGACGAACACAATCAGAGTTATATTAAAAAATGTCCTGACTAATTCAAGCATTATGATGGCAGTGAAAGGCAGCCCACAATTTGAAGCCCAAAAAAATGCTCCAGGAGGCCTTCTGAAGTGAATCGATGGGTTTGTGTAAGAAAAATATCCATAAATATCCAACTTTATAAAGTAAAATATCTGCTTCCGTATTCAACTTACGGGGAAAGTGTAATTTTTTCATTTTTGGGTGAACTCAACCACAGTATTTAATCACAAAGTAGTTTAAACTATTTAGTAGGCCTACATAACATTAAGACACTTTAGTGTAGTTCCATTAGAGAATAACAGGCACTGGCAGCTATATACATTTTTTTCCTTTATGATTTATTACCATAGACTGTAAAAAAAAAAAAAATGTTTATTACCCTAGTCTGTTTTTCATATAACTGAACACAAGGTGTCAGCAGTGTTCAATACTTCTGTCAGGACATCTGACTACTGTATTGTCTATTCTGAAATTCTTCCTAGCAACTTGTGTAAATATAGTTTTTTTATACTTGTATATAGTCTATATAGGGTTCAATTGAAAACAAATGCCAAAAATGACGTATTTTCGCATTAAAATCTCTCGATGAGAAAAAAATAAAACACAAATTAAGTGCATCATCAGGATGTTTATGCTGCCTTCACGTGCTATCGGAAATGTCCTACTTCCCACTTCTGAAGTCGAGATGAGCTCATCGCATTCAAATTTTGACTTGGGAGGGCGTTCATGTCCAATTTTTTAACTAGGAAACTAGTATCGATAATTCCGATAGCACGCGAAGGCAGCATAAATGTCAAACTAACTTCTACCACACTTTTGGAAGTTTACTTCTACCATATCCGAACCCACCTCATAAAACAAACTGCCTGTCCATAATGTCGAGCTTAATTGGGTTTGCAGGAGCGCTGCTGCAGATCTCCATTGTGTGATTAGAGCGGCAAATCCTCAGGTGGCCCATCAGGTCATTAGACTTAGCTGCCATACCTTTCACTTTCTGGAGGTCTAAATGGGCTTCTGGCTGTTTTACTCCCATAATAGAATGATTGGAGACAGGTCACATGGCCACCTATGACTCAAATCAAGACAAAAGGATAGCCGCAGGGAAGCCAAGTGCACTGAAAAATACAGCACCTCTCTCTATACCCGGTTCCGAGACAGCCTGGTTCAGTGGCGAGTCCGTTTTATCCAGTGCTCCATTGTGCTTATCTAAAGAAATGTTAACGTGACTCACGAACACGGTAATCTGCTATTTATTTATTTGTAATGACGTATGACGCAAGGGAACGAGCTGTTGTTATTGTTGAATGAGTAAGGAATAATTGACGACGGGCTATTGAATTATTAGAAAAATAATGCACACCTCGCGTTGTGGCTGGTACACCTCGGGTGTGCATTATTTTTCAATAATTCAACGGCCCGTCGTCAATTATACCATACCTCAAAACATTGTTCAGATGATTTATTTCATATAGTCACAATTGCGTGTTATAAAGTCAGAATTGCGTGTTATAAAGTCAGAATTGCATGATATAAAGTCGCAATTGCGTGTTATAAAGTCAGAATTGCGTGATATAGTCAGACTTGCATGTTAGAAAGTCAGAACTGAGAGCTATAAAGTCAGAATTGCATGATATAAAGTCACAATTGCGTTAGAAAGTCAGAACTGCGAGTTATAAAGTCAGAATTGCATGATATAAAGTCACAATTGTGTGATATAAAGTCACAATTGCGTGTTATAAAGTCAGAATTGCGTGATATAGTCAGACTTGCATGTTAGAAAGTCAGAATTGCATGATATAAAGTCACAATTGCGTGATATAAAGTCACAATTGCGTGATATAAAGTCACAATTGCGTGTTATAAAGTCAGAATTGCATGATATAGTCAGACTTGCATGTTAGAAAGTCAGAATTGCGTGATATAAAGTCACAATTGCGTGATATAAAGTCAAATCAAATCAAAATCAAATCACCTTTATTTATATAGCGCTTTTTACAATGGCAATTGTTTCAAAGCAGCTTCACAGTGGTAACAGGAAAATAATGCAACGGAATTTGATTCGGCTGTACAGCCGCTCTGGTGAAAACGGTGATGTCATCAGCTCAGTTCAATTATCATATAGTGTCAATGCGGGCAGATCAGTAATATAGTTGAAATTTAAGTGTCCCCAACTGAGCAAGCCAAAAGCCAAAGGCGACGGTGGCAAGGAACCAAAACTCCTTCAGGGCCAGAAAGGAGAAAAAAACCTTGGGAGAAACCAGGCTCAGTCGGGGTGCCAGTTCTCCTCTGGCCAACGAACAAATAGTGTATGATTATGATTCTGGCAACATTACAGGTCAGAAGTCATATTAGATCAATAGATATTCGAAGGATTATTCGAAAGATTGGAGTCATCACGCTGGGGACGGGTTTAATGAGGATGTCGTGTCGATGCGGCATTTACAGGGGGGAGTTTAATTGACACGGTCTCTGCAGACACTTCAGGGATATGGTCGTCATGTCCAGGCTAAGGTCCCCCATCTGGTCTGGATACGGCCCGGATCCGGCCGACTGCAGTAAACCTCGGGATAAACAGAGAGACTAACATTAGCGTAGATGCCATTCTTCTTATGATGTAACGAGTACATCAGGTGTTATTGGAAGTGTTCCCGGTTCCGGCTGACCTAGTTAATGCAGCCTAAAACAATCATTTAACTGATTTGAATAATAGAAATTAAAAATGTTTTATGTGTATGCCATAGTAAAGAGATGTGTTTTTAGTTTAGATTTAAACTGACAGAGTGTGTCTGCTTCCCGAACAATGCTAGGAAGACTGTTCCAGAGTTTAGGTGCTAAATAGGAAAAGGATCGACCGCCAGCAGTTGATTTTGATATTCTAGGTATTATCAACTGGCCAGAATTTTGAGACCGCAATAGACGTGATGGAGTATAATGCGTTAAGAGCTCGCTCAAGTACTGGGGAGCTAAACCATTTAGTGCTTTGTAAGTAATCAGCAAGATTTTAAAATGTATACGATGTTTAATAGGGAGCCAATGCAGTGTTGCCAGAACCGGGCTAATATGGTCATACTTCCTGGTTCTAGTAAGAACTCTAGCTGCTGCATTTTGGACAAGCTGCAGTTTATTTATTAAGCGAGCAGGGCAACCACCCAGTAGAGCATTACAATAATCTAGCCTTGAGGTCATGAACGCATGAACTAACTGTTCAGCATTTTGCATTGAAAGCATGTGCCGTAATTTAGATATATTTTTAAGATGGTAGAATGCAGTTTTACAGATGCTAGAAACGTGGCTTTCAAATGAGAGATTGGTATCAAAGACCACACCCAGGTTCCTAACTGATGACGAGGACTTGACAGAGCAGCCATCGAGTGTTAGACAGTATTCTAGGTTACTACTTGTGGAGTTTTTTTGTCCAATGATTAAAAATTCATTTTTTTCTGAATTAAGTTGCAGAAAATTACTAGTCATCCAATTTTTTATATCAGCTATGCATTCTGTTAATCTTGTGAATTGGTACGTTTCGTCAGGGCGTGAAGAAAAATAGAGCTGAGTATCGTCAGCATAACAATGAAAATTAACGCCATGCTTCCTAATAATATCTCCCAGTGGTAGCATGTACAGGGTGAAAAGCAACGGTCCTAGCACTGAGCCTTGCGGTACTCCATACTGAACTTGTGATCGGTGTGACATCTCTTCATTTACTGCTACAAACTGATAACGGTCAGATAAGTATAATTTAAACCATGCCAATGAAATTCCACTAATGCCAACATAATTTTCGAGTCTATTCAAAATAATGTTGTGGTCGATAGTATTGAATGCAGCGCTAAGATCGAGTAACACTAACAGAGAGATACAACCACAATCGGATGATAAGAGTAAATCATTTGTAACTCTAATGAGAGCAGTCTCAGTACTATGATACGGTCTAAATCCTGACTGGAAATCCTCACAGATACCATTTCTTTCTAAAAAGGAGCATAATTGTGAGGACACTGCCTTTTCTAGTATTTTTGACAGAAAGGGTAGATTTGAGATTGGCCTGTAATTGACTAATTTTGTAGGATCAAGTTGTGGTTTTTTAATAAGTGGTTTAATAATAGCCAACTTAAAAGTTTTCGGTACATATCCTAATGTCAAGGATGAATTAATGATATTAAGAAGAGGATCTATGACCTCTGGAAGCATCTCTTTTAGTAGTTTAGTCGGTATAGTGTCGAGCATACATGTTGTTGATTTTGATGATTTAACGAGTTTAGCCAATTCTTCTTCTCCTATAGCAGTGAATGAATGTAATTTTTCCTCAGTGACACTACAATGCACTGTCTGATGTGATACTGTAGTAGACGACTGCATGGCCATAATTTTTTTCCTAATATTATCAATCTTACAAGTAAAGAAGTTCATAAAGTCATTACTGCTGTGCTGTTTACAAACATCAGAAGGTGAAGCTTTATCTTTGGTTAATTTAGCCACTGTATCGAGTAAATACCTAGGGTTGTGTTTGTTTTCTTCTAAGAGAGTCGAGAAATAAGCAGATCTAGCAGTTTTTAGGGCCTTTCTGTATGCAATCATGCTCTCTTTCCACGAAATGCGAAAAACTTCTAGTTTTGTTTTCTTCCAGCTGCGCTCCATTTTTCTGGCTGCTGTTTTAAGGGCACGGGTGTGCTCGTTGTACCACGGCGTTGGACTATTTTCTTTAATCTTCTTTAAGCGCCGGGGAGCAACTGTGTCTAAAGTGCTGGAAAAGAGAGAGTCAATAGTATTCTGTTGCAACATCGAGTTCCTCTAGGCTACCTGGGATGCTGAGGAGATGAAACTGATGAGGAAGATTATTTACAAAGAAATCTTTAGTCGCAGCAGTGATAGTCCTGCCATATTTGAAGCGAGGGGACGGCTTTGCAGCCTTTGCTAAATTAAGTGTACATGATACTAGGTAATGATCTGAGATGTCATCGCTCTGCTGCAGAATTTCAATGGTATCAACATTTATTCCATGTGACAGTATTAGGTCTAACGTATGATTACGGCGATGAGTGGGTCCTGACACGTGTTGCCTTACTCCAATAGAGTTTAGAATGTCTCTAAATGCCAATCCCAATGCGTCTTTTTCATTGTCTACATGGATATTAAAATCACCAACAATTAGGACTTTATCTGCAGCCAGTACTAACTCTGATAGAAAATCAGCAAATTCTCTGGTAAAGTCTGTATGGTGCCCTGGAGGCCTGTATACAGTAGCCAGCACAAATGTCAAACGGGATTTATCAATTTCACTACATATCGTTATATAAAGCACCAAAACTTCAAAGGAATTATATTTGAAACTAGAATTGAAAGAGGTGAAAGAGTCTCTATGTGCTGGGATTTATCTGACTTCTGTCAGAATTGCGTGTCATAAAGTCAGAATTGCGTGATATAAAGTCAGAATTGGGACATATAAAGTCAGAATTGCGTGATATAAAGTCAGAATTGCGTGATATAAAGTCACATTTGCGTGTTATAAAGTCAGAATTCCGAGTTATAAAGTCAGAATTGCGTGATATAAAGTCACAATTGCGTGTTATAAAGTCACAATTGCGTGTTATAAAGTCAGAATTGCGTGATATAAAGTCAGAATTGCGTGTTATAAAGTCAGAATTGAGTGTTATAAAGTCACAATTGCGTGATATAAAGTCACAATTGCGTGTTATAAAGTCACAATTGCGTGTTATAAAGTCACAATTGCGTGATATAAAGTCAGAATTGGGACATATAAAGTCAGAATTGCGTGATATAAAGTCACAGTTGCGTGATATAAAGTCAGAATTGCGTGATATAAAGTCACAGTTGCGTGATATAAAGTCACAGTTGCGTGATATAAAGTCAGAATTGCGTGTTATAAAGTCAGAATTGCGTGTTATAAAGTCAGAATTGCGTGATATAAAGTCACAGTTGCGTGATATAAAGTCAGAATTGCGTGTTATAAAGTCAGAATTGCGTGATATAAAGTCACAGTTGCGTGTTATAAAGTCAGAATTGCGTGTTATAAAGTCACAATTGCGTGATATAAAGTCACAATTGTGTGATATAAAGTCACAATTGCGTGTTATAAAGTCACAATTGCGAGTTATAAAGTCAGAATTGCGTGATATAAAGTCAGAATTGCGTGTTATAAAGTCAGAATTGCAAGATATAAAGTCACAATTGTGTGTTATAAAGTCCCTATTACGTGATATTCTGACTTTATAACTCGCAATTGTGACTTTATATCACGCAATTCTGACTTTATAACTCGCAATTCTGACTTTATAACACGCAACTGTGACTTTATATCACGCAATTCTGACTTTATATCACGCAATTCTGACTTTATAACACGCAATTCTGACTTTGTATCACGCAACTGTGACTTTATATCACGCAATTCTGACTTTATATGTCCCAATTCTGACTTTATATCAGAATTGCAAGGGGGAAAAAGTCAGAATTGTGAGATAAAAAGTTGCAATTACCTTTATTATTTTTTATTCTGTGGCAGAAAAAAGCTTCCATAGTCCAATGATTCCCCAGTGGACAAAATCAAGTCCTGCCCTACATTTTTTCTTGTTTGAGAAGCCATTTTAATTGGATATATCTACATCAAAATCCGTTTCATGCTGGCTTTAAGCAAAGTTCAGTGTGTCTTTATCACCCAGAAGGGGAAATGGAGATGTCAGAAGCTGTCACTTCAATGGAGCCATCTTGTGGTATGGAGAAACCAGGGCAGATGGCTAACCCTCAAGTGAGCAGATCTAATTCAGAACTTTCATTTCAGTACACGAGTGAAAGTGTGTACAGAAGGCCTTGAGCAGCACTCAAAAAAGTTATTTTGACTTGCACTATACTTGCACTATATCCTTAGACTTGCACTATATCCTTAGTGCTAAGTGATGCATCTTGCAGCTTCATCACACCTCCACTCATGGTGTAGTTGCATGTGGTTCTTCAGTGCCTCTGTGGCTGCTGTTTCTTCACTTATTAGTGTTTATCTAGTATGTCCAGCTTCCCACAAAGAAATGATGAGTTAGAGATATCTAACAGGGCTGAGAATCAATTTGATTCTATTTCATAAGCTCTCGATGACTTCCTTTCATTCGATTCCAATTCATTTGTGCATATTTCTATTATAATGTTAATTTTGCTTTCATATAAAATAAAGTGTAAATTCTACAGGGTCGTGTTTCAAATGTATTGATCTTGAGGAATCGAGAAAAAAAAGAGAATTCACTGAGTCGCGTCAAGTCAAGTCACTAAGTCGGTCACAGCCACTGTTCACGTTGCATGTGATTTGAAAATTAATTACATTTTTTTGAACAAAATTTTGATTCACTAAATAGAACCAGATCGTAGGCTAATAGTCATTTTTTTCTAGAATGGATCTTGCTACTTAACAATAATTTGTTACATGTATATAGCGCTTTTCTAGGCACTCAAAGCGCTTTACATATAGAAGGGGGGAATCTCCTCAACCACCACCAATGTGCAGCATCCACCTGGATGATGCGACGGCAGCCATATTGCACCAGAACACTCACCACACACCAGCTTATTGGTGGAGAGGAGACAGAGTGATGAAGCCAATCGTATATGGGGATGATTAGGAGGCCATGATGGACAGAGGCCAATGGGCAAATTTGGCCAGGATGCCGGGGTTACACCCCTACTCTTTTTCCGAAGGACATCCTGGGATTTTTAATGACCACAGAGAGTCAGGACCTCGGTTTAACGTCTCATCCAAAGGACAGTGCTTGTTACAGTATAGTGTCCCCATCACTATATTGGGGCGTTAGGACCCACACAGACCACAGGGCAAGCACCCCCTGCTGGCCTCACTAACACCTCTACCAGCAGCTACCTAGTTTTCCCAGGAGGTCTCCCATCCAGGTACTGACCAGGCTCAACCCTGCTTAGCTTCAGTGGGAAATCAGTCTTTGGCTACAGAGTGATATGGCTGCTGGTTGTAATAAACACAACTGCAAGTTATAAAGTCCAATTCTGAGGAAAAAATTTTTTTTTTTCAGAATTGTGAATTTATATCTCACAATTCTGACTTTATAACTCACAATTACGAGTTTATATCACAATTATGTAAACTCACAATTGCGAGAAAAAGTCATAATAGCGAGATAAAAAGTCGCAATTACCTTCCATACCTTCCAAACAAGCTTCCATAGTCATAATGTATGATTAAGAGTTCATATTAACAAGTCATGGCAATAAACTGTACGCCTTTTAAAGACTTAGAGAGAAATATTTGGCATGATCCTTGTCTAATTAATTAATTATTCCTGTCGTAGTAAAATTGAAAATGTCCTGGAAAAGTCCTGGAAAATGATCACTGAAAAAGAATGGGAACCCTGGTAATGCTCTCTTAGCGGGCCTTCCGGCATGCACTATCAAACCCTTGCAGCTGATCCAGAATGCAGCAGCAAGGGTGGTCTTCAATGAGCCGAAGAAAGCCCACCTCTCTTCATCAGTCTGCACTGGCTACCAATAGTGGTGCTTGCCTGTGCAAAACTATTATTCAGTATATTTATTTTGCATTTCCGCCGTTTTCACCTTCAGGCAGATTTAAAATGCTGACTTGAGGTAAACACATTAGCGCTAAAATTCAAGACCTATAACGCATGGTAAACAAGCATAGAAGACATTTGGGCTTCTAGCATATGCTAATGAAATGCATGTGCAATCAAATATTCATTAGGGTAATATTTATTAGGAAAACATGAGTATTGAGACAGCTAGGTTTGTACACCATCTTACAAAACAAACACTGAGTGAACAGCATATACAAGCAGAATACTGATACAAACTCTCTGACGTGTTGACTATGAATTTCAAATTATCAATTGAATACACATCTGGTCACATTATTTATACAATCTTTATATATAAAGTTCTTAAACCCGTCTTTCGCCGTTCAGATTACACATCAGACAACACATTTGTAAAAGTGCATATCTAATACAAAGAACAATAAGGTAATGTGCTACAGGCCTAATATCTACACATTTAATTTTCAAATAACAAAATGCCACAACACTTTTAAAGGGTTAATAACGCAATAAACTTACATGCAGATTTACACAGTACCTGAAGCTATGCATTCGTGGCAAATCTGAAATTAGTACCCACATCAACTTGTTTTATTTTTTACCTATTTATTTGTTGTGTATGAATTCATCTGTATTTGTTTTTTAAGAATAGACCATATTGTGTTTTGTCACTCATCATATAAATAAAGCTATCTCATGTTAAATTCAAGGCTATACAGAAGCACACCAGATAGGGATCTAGCTGTGCATTAAAGGTAGAGTAGGCAATTTTCTAGCTTTCCTTCAGAGCGCTCTCCAAAGCCACACCTCCTTCAAAACACATAAACGCGTACAGCAGGAAACAAACAAAAGCGCCACCAGAGACGGCGTTAAACTACCTCATGTCTCAAAGCACATAACACTACAATAATAATGAACGTAAACAACTTAAAGGTGTGGTATGTAGGATTGACAGCTAGTGGGCGAAATAGGTACTGCAGTCCAAATTCAAAATATTGGAGATCGTTGTTTCCCCCGCCCCTCCTCCTCAGACTCAACGCTTGCCAGCTTGAGGACACGCAACAGGAGCGAGCGCAATTGACAATGAAAGCCGAAGAGACTTACACACTGTAAGTTGATGAGTTGATTTATCCGCGTTTTAATTTGCTCTCGTTCATAGAGATCTTTAGATGGATGCTGAGGCTTTTTAGGTCAAGTAGAATCTGCGATCTCTGACCCAGTTTGTTTGCTGGCTTCCATGGCTACAATACACCGTGTTTTCCGCCAACTGGCAACCTGTGGTGTCGAAATACTATTGGGTAAACTAGTGGCGTGCGGTATCGCACAGACTAAAACAAAAACAGACATTCCAACACAGAACGCACATTTCGAAGTAAAATAACTGGCTGTAGCATTGATTTTCTGAGAAACAAGTAGGTGAATTTAGCATGTCTCCTAAATATCTGCAAGCATATTATGGTATTTTTGTACTTTAGTAAAGTGAACTCGTGTTTTATGGGACTCATACCCAAGCACTCCACATTGCAAGTGTAATGATGTACCAGGTGAGCCTCCAAGCTACTAGTGTTCATTTCAGCTGGAAACTGCAGTGAGATGTATAGGTATGTTTTGGAGTTTTTAAAAAATGTTTGTTGAGGTATGTTTTTCAAGATGCTATGTTGGAAACTTTACTGTCTTTGGATATTTTGATGAATCTGACTTATTGTGATTCCCAGTGAATTCCACCCAAACTGTGTTTCTTGACTTTTAGAAGAATCAAGAGGATATATTTTGCACCATCCCATTATACACTGCCTGGCCAAAATAGTCGCTGTTTGGATTTAAATTGGCAAATGCTTTAGAGTCAATAATTGGATCATTTTTGCAGTGAATTTTATGTTTCTAGCATGTTATATGTTTGGCAACAGTTCTTCCAGCCCTAATTGATGGAGTGTGTAGCTTTTCATTTCTTAAACAACCATATAGGAAGACACATTATGGCCATATTCCAGGATGACAATGTCAAGATTCATCAGGCTCAAACTGTGAAAGAAGGGTTGGGAGGGTCATTCTCACACATGAATTGGCACCTCTGAGTCCAGACCTTAAGTTCATTGAAAGTCTTTGGGATGTGCTGGAGGAGACTTTACAGAGGGCTGGACTCTTGCATTGTCAATTCAATATCTGGACCAAAAATTGATGCACCTCTTGATGGAAATAACATCACAGCATTTATTTTCATCAAGAGGTGCATTCATTTTTGGTCAAGATCATGTATTGACAATGCAAGAGTCAAGCACTCTGTCAAGTCTCCTCCAGCACATCCCAAAGACATGATTTAAGATTTAAGGTCTTGACTCAGAGGTGCCAATTCATGTGTGAAAATGATTCTTCAGTTAGGGTTGGAAGAACTGTTGCCAAACATATAACATGCTAGAAACATAAAAATCACTGCAATAATATTCCAATCATTGACTCCTCTTAAGCATTTGCCAATTTAAATCTAAACAGCGACTTTTTTTTTGGCCGGGCAGTGTATAAACAGATTGTGAGCAGTCAGAGTTTTAGAGCCTCGTGCACTCCCATCGCTGAGAGTCGCCGGTTGATGTTTCGATAACGGCAGCGTAACAGGTCTTTATAAGTTGAACGCAGGTCTCGGTTGAAGAAGGCGTAGATGAAAGGGTTCATGAGCGAGTTGGTGTAGCCCAACCACAGCAGTACCCGCTCTAGCCAGACGGGGGCGCAATTGCAGAGCAGCCCACAGATGAACGGCCGCGCCGTGGTGAAGAGGAAAAACGGCAACCAGCAGAACGAAAAAACTCCCATGATCACTCCAAGAGTGGTGGCTGCCTTCTGCTCACGCCTGAAAATCGAGGCGCTCCGACGTTCGCGGTTCAAGAGGCAGGAGAGGGTGGAAAACTCCTCGGTAGCTGCAGGGTTCTTCATCCCTTGCATGCAGAGCCCCTCTACAGTGGCCAACGCTGGTTCGGGACAGGCCATCTGAATTGGGGGAAGTGCGGTGAAGTGGTGTTTGGCCCCACTTTTGCGGGCAGCTTTGAAAATCTTGTAATACATGAAAAGCATGACCACCATTGGGATGTAGAAGGCCACAGCGGTGGAGTAGAGGGTGTAGCCCACATCCTGGCTGATCAGACACACTCCTGCAGTGTTGACGTTCTGAGCCCAACCGCAGAATGGTGGCAGTGTGATGGATGCCGACACCAACCAGACGCTGACTATCATCTTGGCCATCAGCTCTCCATTCTGTCTCGCTGGGTAGGTCAAAGGGCGAGTGATTCCGAGGTATCTGCGGAAATAGAGGATAACACGTTTAATGAGGTAACTTCATATGACATGTTTGACGTTTTAGCAGACAACTGCATTCCTCAAAACGACTGAACCCAAAGATCTCGCACCTATCCTGTAATATGCCAGATATGGCTCAAAATATCTCAAAAGCACCAGAACCAAGAAATTCCTACTGACCTGAATTTTGCCAACAAACTGAGTGGAAAAGACATTGTGTTCACAGCTAAATCTCTATCATGTCAGACTATCCAACCAAGCAACTCAGTCCTCAAAAGTAGATGTTTTTTCACCCTAAATATATTTGAACAAGGAAAAATGCATCCAAATATGCCTACATCCCTACCATATAGTAGGAGAAAAACAGTATGTGAAATGTGTAGTAAGTCCAAAATCACAGCATATAAAACATTAGGCGTAAAGTACCTGGATGACCTACTACTTCTGCCGAGATTCTGAATAGTAAATCAGCTGAGAGCGTAAGTCACACAACTTACGTTCCTTATCAAATGTAGTACCTACTAAGGTTTTCGGATGCTCCATTTAATTCATATACACTACCAGTCAAAAGTTTGGACACACTTTCCCATTCTCTTTGATGTACAAACTTTTGACTGGTAGTGTACATGCAGTATTTGATTGGGTTCACAATCAGTTTTTTTCTGAAAGCCCTTATGCCGAGTTTACACTGCACGATTTTTAAAATCACTGTTCTTTTCACACTGCATGACTGCACTCGGCGACATCTCTGTCTGGTCCCAAACACATGCAGGAAGTGATAAGGAAATAATTCAAGATCACACGTGCGTGAGAGCGGAGTTCTCGTGCGAGACTGGAATTGTTATTAAAAATGATAGCCCGCAAGAAGCTTGCGATCCAAATTGTCTGTGCGCTGATTTGCAGCGAAGATTATGGAGGAGGAAATGGATGGGGAGACGTGGGGAGCAAGGATAGTGTGTTCTGCAAAGAGAGTTGAGGTGCTGTTGCGGCTGGTCAAGCAAATGTTTGTGATTTGTTTCTGTTAATTGTAAATGCATCTATTAAAATACTGATTTTGTAGTCTATAACTCCTCCCCGAACTTTTGGGCATTTGTCCTGTCGGTGAGTGAAAATCGGGTCTAAAATCGTGCAGTGTGAACTCGGCATTAGTGTCAGGGGAAAAAGCTCCATTTCTCTGTGTGTGTTAAATTTGCATCAAGATGTTCAACGTAATGGCTTTGTCAAAAAGTTTCAGACAGCATTAGCGTATTCACTCTAAAAGCTTCAAAAGCTTTCAAAAAGAACTCCCATAATTATAAATATGTAATGTTTGCATTAGCAGTAGTTCTTGCTGCATCTCTCTCTTCTCTGTCCTGTTAAGTCACCAAGTAATACTGCCTATAGGTACCCTTGGACATGAAAGAAGTAATATAGCCTCTGTTACAGATGTTCTAACTGATCTCATTGTCCACATCAATATTGTCAAGACTGAAACGCACCTCTAAAGTTTACAGTTGGAGCTGTGGCATGTTGTGATCCAACATGTTGAGCTTTGGTGACTTGAGTTTGAATCCATGAAATTAAAAAAAACATGTTCTCTAGAGATTTCCCACAAATCACTGCTTTCGTTAATCAAAATCTGTTTAACTGCAGCGGGCATTTCAAAAGACTTCAGCGTAACTAAAGGTTCTATGGATCTAAATTTTGAATAACATACGGTACAGTGGCTTTTTTTACAGAAAGTCTCTATATACCCCTGCCCACCTCTAAAAATAAAAGCTTTTATTTCACGCATGAGAATCCCTCTGATCAAGGAAGGGCTTATGACACACTTATTGGACCGGACACCTAAGGTATTTAAAACCTTTCATACACCTACACAGAAACTCCATATAAATTGCTGAACCATGAAACCATTTTATATTAGCTGCTAAAGTGATCTCTTTAACTTATTTTTTTTTATGCGGACAATTAAAACATAATGAGTTAAAGATATCGACTATTTACCTATAATTTGGACGTTATATTAAATGTAAAAAAGAGATCATTATTTATTTACTTTAAAAAAAAAAAAAAAGGTTTCAAATAACCTTCATACATATGAGCAATAGTATTAAAGGGGTCATGAACTGAGAAATTAAATTTTCCATGAGCTTTTGACATATAAGAGGACATACTATAAGAATATCCTATAAGTTTGAGAACTGAAAACTTCCTTGTTAGTCTTCCTTGTTTTTATTTTTTTACCAAGCTCAGATAACGACTCATTGTGGAATGTGCCTATCTATGAAGGTGAAAGACAGCCTCTGCAGAAGAAAATCAACGCCTACTTCACTATTGCAACTTTGGCCCCACCTACTGGCGTGTTAGTGAGATGACGAGGAGAGAAGAGCAATACAGGATGGACTACAAATAACATTACCTTCCAAAGGATCCTCATGCTAGGAATGTGGTTATTTATTTTCAACAATGTGGATGTCTCAGTTGACCATTATTTAATTGTATTCGGTACATTTCACTGTGGATTCTTTGGTAAATCAGTCGCAATTTCGGCACAGGCTTTGCAAACAGAATTTTACGGTATGGACTCGACAGTAATGCGACAACATGTAAGTAACTGTGTTTATTCTAATGCCTGATTTCTGATATGTGATGATTCATGTACAGTCAGATGTTCTTTGTCTATGTGTCAGTAAATCCAACCAGTGACTAAACGTTCAACTTCACATTGTTTCTCTTAGTAGGATGAAAATAATAGTTATTTAAACTGTAATTAAATTATATATAGAAATCGATCAAAGAACACTCCGCAAGTTTATCAGTGACTGAGTTCTGGACTCTTGCCAAAACTCCCGTAATAATCAAAAAATCTCTTATTTACATTGTGTTTGCACTGTTAGATATGATGAAAGCATTCGTGAGTGTGCAGAAATAGAGTTGCAATGATGAGATCGCTGCACTCATGCGCTCAACATTGGCTACAATGCTCATCACTGCAACCTTTCATGTCACAATCTAAATATAATGCCATAAATCTAAATATAATGCTATAATCAACACTTTTCACTATTAGTTAACCTTGAGCGCTGTAATTGTAAAAACGTGCTAAAAGTTTTCGAGAGAGTTAAACATGTAATACTTAGCTATTACACTGAAGTCTCACCCTTAAAACAGAGCGCTCAAATCAGAGGGCTAATAATCACAGGGTAAGGAAAATGCCTTTTATTTCTAAATTATGACCATTTTTGATGTAAAAATCATAAGTGCACATAACATTATAAGTGCACCACAGGAAACATTATAAAGCAATGCAGTTCATGACCCCTTTAAGGCCTTCAAGTGAAATCGAAGAATGAACTGATGTGATGTAATTTCGAACAAAATCAGGCTGATATGAAGTTCGTTTTGAGTTCGAAACAGCTTGCCAAAGCGAACCTTCCGGAGAAGTTCACTACGGCTGGTAAACGCCTTTGTACTACCATTGGTCTGTGGCGATGATGTAATCGGTGGGTGTGCACGAAGGCTCTGCCTTTTTTCACGTGGAAATCTTTACCAGTTAATTTCTCTTGTTCAGTCCGTCGAGTGAAAACATGAACACATTGAAGAGGTGCTTTATTGTAGAAAATGATGAAACAAGACACTGAGCTGCTTGATTTTAAGCAATCTATTGTATAAAGTGCTATATAAATATGCGTGACATGACTTTACTAGAGTGCCGAATTGCAGAGCTCGTGCAAACATACCCACGTTGCACGTTGATCAGATGCTTTTCTTATGCTTTATTAAAATGCTTGCTTTTTTCTCAATTTTGTTGTCTTTATTTTGTAATGGAGAGGAAAGCGCTCTACATATATTTACATATTCATCTAAACTTCGCTCTCAGCAATGTGGGCGGCGTCAGATGTTCGATTACAGTATATCGCATTCGTACTGGTCACGTATTTCCAATTTCGTTTTACCCCTAAGCTAAGAACAAAAAAGAACTTCGCCGTGAGTATATCTGGGCCTTTCGTGATGTTTGTATTAGCAAGCACCACTCTTGATATGCAGATAGTTTGAAAGCCTCTTCATGTCATCATATACTGTGCTATCAAATCTTTTGATGTTGAGTATTGTCTACACTCCAGTTTGCTCTTTGTACTTCCTCTCATACTGAATGAAATACAGCACTCTTGCAGAAGCCTCTCAGAAAACAGAAAATAATAACTGGATTAAAAACAGTACTTGTTTCCTAAGTGGGATGGGGAATGAACATTGTAGTCTGGGGCACTTCTCAAGATTAGACGGCTGATGCTGACAGTGGCAGGTTAAACAAATTAGCGGAAGTTACTGTGACTCTTAATGAGTCAGAAATGATTTGAGAACCAGCAAAAAGATTACAAGGGACTGAAAGGACAGACATTGGTAGTTACAAAATGTTTGAACCCAAAGCATGTTTTGTATGCCATTATTTGGTCATTAGAGACAGTACACCAGACAAAAACAGCTAATGCTAAACGGAAGATTAAGAAGCTTTCATTCAGACAGACAGATGAATGCGTTTCATTCTGAGCATCATCAGCAAGCACTCAAGTTAGTGTCTGAGTGCTTCAGTCATGGGCATGATGTACTCATAGCATATCTGCTGCTGTAATTGATTTTGAAAATAACATTTGCTGTTGCAAAACCCATTGAGATACCCACATAGGTAGTATTTTAAGGCATCATAGGTGTACTCCACCTCAAAGACCAAAAGTTCCAAAAGTGGGCCAAATAAGAAGAATCAAATGTGTCTGTAACAGAGAAGGCAGTTCCAGTGTTTTAACTAAAACTAAACTATTTTAAATGGGTGGTTGATTATGATTTCACTTTTTTAACTTTAGTTAGTGTGTAATGTTGCTGTTTGAGCATAAACGACATCTGCAAAGTTATGACATTCAAAGCAAAGGGAGATATTTTCTTTTAAAGAAATTGCTTTGAAAGGACTACAACAAACGGCTGGTAGGGACTACAACGAGCTTCTTCATGGGTTAGTGACATCACTAACCCTAAAACTGACATAAACCCTGCCCCGGGAACACGCAACAAAGGGGGTGAAGCCATGTTGGGCTGCTTTAGAGAAGAGGAAGAGTTGTTGTAGTAGAGCACATTTAGGAGTCTGCTCAAGCTGTCGCATCCGTCTTTTCACATTTATTGCAATACAGTACGTAACACAAATGCAATAGCATGTCATAAAAGCAAGATGACAACATAAGTTATAACCGTAATTAAACTAAACTATACCTGTTCTATCTTCATGTAGCATATATTCTTTGGCTCTGAAGGCATCTTACAACAGTTACAATATGCTTATCGATGACTTGAAGATAGTTAACTCCACATCAGCTACATAAATTCATCAACTAACCATTCAGAAACGTCCTGTTGCATTCTACGTTATCACTTTTTCTTGAGTCTCTCCATCATTGTCTGACTCTGATTTGAACATAAAAGGCAGAACAGTTTCGGATCGTTTCAGTGTGTGTCTGCGTGAGGTAATCAGAGCTGCTAATGCAAGCTCTTGAAGCTCCGCCTTCTTCCTGAAAGGGGGGGCGGGAGCAGCAGCTCATTTGCATGTAAAGGGACACAATCACCCTCAAAAAGTGACAATTTTAACATGCTATAAAAAATTATCTGTGGGGTATTTTGAGCTAAAACTTCACATACACACTCTGGGAACATCTGAGACTTATTTTACATCTTGTAAAAAGGGGCATTATGGGATCCCTTTAATAGTTTATTTTTACAGTAGTTAACATTAGCAATATTGTTTTTATGCTTAATTGAGTATTGCGCTGTTAGCTTAGCAACATGCTAACATCAATTATAAATCGCAATCTAAATTGCAATCATAAGCCATTTGCAATTCTATTGAAACCAAATGCAAGTCTTCTGAGTGGAGCACCATTTGCATGCCGTTTGTAGCATTCCAAATGAGATTGCATTGCAATTAGGATGTTCACTTAGAAGGCTGCTGCCTATATGCAACGAAGCAGCTCAGTATGTTCTGGAACCCAGTTATTATGTTGTAGCAGCTGATTGTCTGAAGCTAGCACAAACCAAGAATTTCTGTGCTGTGTGTGGTAGTGGTGGGCAGACGAAAGCGAAAAAACAGATCAAAGCAAAGTTGAAGGTCTTAATATGACAGGATTGTTATGGGTGGTAACGTTTAGATTACATCAGTATAATTGAATTTGCACCTCAGCGTTCAGTTATGTGTAATGAAAGGCACTCTTGAACTGTTAAATGTATCAGAGATAATTAATTTTGAGAGAACAGCAGTAGTCGAAAACAAAGAAACAAATATTCTGAGGGGACGTAATTAGAGAACTGTACATTCAGTATCATCTGAACTTCAAACCCCTTTTGTGAATAGTTTTATTAAGAGGATCTGTTCAAATTGATAAATTACACTAATTTACCTCAACTGGATCTTTCATGTCTATTGTATTTTCCCTTTTACATGCATTTGTGAATGGTATAAAGTATGCAGTATACCTGATTTTAGTCAGACCCTTTTGAAGAACATATAATTACACCCGTATATGCTATATTCCCCCGGTTTCACAGGTAAGGCTTAAGATAGTCCCAGACTAAAATGCATGTTTGAGCTGTTTTAACTGAAAGCAACTTGCACTGACATGTCTTAAAATATGTCAGTGCCATTGTTTTGTCTCAAGATGCACACCAGTAATGTTTTTCTTATAGGCATGTTTATAAAACCAACTTAAATGTCCTAATTGAACTAAGGCCTAATCCTGGCTTAATCTAAAACCTGTCTATGAAACCAGGCCATTATATACTAACTGTATCTAATGTACTAAGCCTTGTTGAAAACAGAAACATCTCCAACAGGTGCAATGAAGCCTTAAATGATGATTTCAAGTTGTAGAGAAAACTTTTCACAAAGCTGCAAATCTCTTTAAAAGAGAATATTTCTACAGCCATCTATAGTCCTTGAATTATTTATCTTCAGCACTTGCAAAATTTACTATTCACAGTATAATTTTAAAGGTTAGTGAAGCAGTCTCATCCTTAGGGCTATGAGTCAAAGTCTAAACCTGCTTTGCCTTACAATCTTAGTCACTCGTGAAACAAAGTGTATGAAAGGATTGTTGTATAAATAGGCAGAATTCTCAGCCCACTACCAAGCGAGGAAAGGTCATTGGATAATACTGTTTAAATAATGACGAGTGCTTAATCATGCTGATTTCAAAGTTAAGGATTCATTAGTTTGAATATACATTGAACCAAACAGTATCATAACATCTTAGTTGATAATTCAGTATACTTCATTTTTGACAAAACATCCCATGTTTCGGTCGTGACTGCACATTTTCGGTAGTGACAGTAATGTTTCCGTAGCGACCACATCACAGAATTTTAACTCGCATACTAAAACACTACTAAAACATACTAAAATACTAATGATTTGCATAACTGTACTGAAATTTTGATTATTTAGGGATAATATAATATAATAAAGGATTATGTGTTCCTATTTGTCACTACTAAAACATTCGGTAGTGACAATTTTAGATACTTCTGAGCCTAGCTCAAAGATGCTAATCAGCACATGGTTACCTAGCACAGTTCTGAACAGTTGTACACACAAAGAAACCCTACATTTTATGGAATAACACCCAAAAATGTTTGCTTAATTGCAGAAAAAAAGGTGTTTGGTAGTGACGTTCCTTAAAGTTACATTTACCTCAAAATGATGGGACCTATCTACTATGAAAGAGAGGGACACATGAATATTTCCTCATCAAAAATGTAGGGGTGTGGTTAAAATCAGTTTCTGCCAGTGGACTAAAACATACACTGTTTCAGTAGTGACATGAAAATGTGGGACACGTTTCACGATTTACAAAGAAAATAAAAAATAAATGTTTTGGTTTTTTTAACTTAACTTTTAAAAAAATATATTTTAAAAATATATATTTTTTTAAAACCAACAATGGAAAAAATTGCAAAAATTATTTCAATATCATTTTCATAAGTTTTAGGGGTTAGGGTTTGGGACAGCCACCTCCCAATTGAAAGTACCCAATAAATTATGATTTTATATATATTAAGCTTACAGATATTTTAAATATTAGTGTGGGTTTCAATAGATAATAGAAAGATCTTAGTAAACATCTAAGATTTTAATACTTAAATGATTTTTAACCCTCTATGGTATGGTGTTGCCTCCAGACAACATAGTCTATTTTAGTTTATTTTTAATAAAATGAAACACCAATTTATTGGTCAAACCTATCTCAGGGAAGAATAACTCAAATACTAATCAATGAAAGTGCAAAAAATTGGTCACATGACCCACAGGGGTCCATTCAGCACATGGCTCCATATTTTCTCCAATGAAAAGTGCCTTTTTCACTAATTTGCGTCCAGTTAATCAGCCACAAAAAATATGAGTCATCTTCACTGGTAAGTAAAGAAGTACTTTCAGGAACTTTACATTATATATCGTCAAATGTTTTAGAGTAAATAACAAAAAACTGTGTGTTGCCTCGAGGCAACATTGTACCATAATGGAATCGCATAAGGCCATACCAGATACACTAGGTTAGATACAAATATAGTATATTTGTAAGGAAAAGAGCTAGAATTTTCTAAATATATTTTCATTTTTGCATGATTTTGTAATGCACTTATAAGAATAGTAATTCACATACTATAACTGCACATATTATGATCGGCACATTTTCTATAGCACTTAAAAAAGGTATAAAACACAACTGCCAGTTGATGAGGGTGAGGATGAGGTGTCATACTGTGATGAGGAAGATGAGGTCATAGTGACAATCCGGCAGGGATAGAGTGAGGGTGAGATCGAAGATGGAGATGAGGATGAAGATGGATATGATAACTTGATATGATGGTTTGGTAATACATGTGTTCCACGATGGTACAATGTTGCCTGAGAGAAACAGCTGAATTTGAAATGTTACTTTTTATTAAATATGAAATTTGTAATACATTAAAATCTGGATAAATGTGTTTGTTCAGGTGTCTGGTTAAAGAAATTGAAATGTTTTCAATAAATATTTTAACTTTTTCTACATGAAAATGTCAAATGTTTCAATTTGTCCGTTGTGGTACAATGTTGCCTTGAGGCAACAAACTTAAAAAAAAGAAATAAATAAAAAAAATATGAAAAGTTTTATTGCTATTGTTATAGTGTCCAATTTTAAGCAGGAAAAACACCACTAATAATTTTTTCCTCATTGAAATCATATTGCGTACCATAGAGGGTTAAATGTGTTTTTTGGTTGTGGGACAGCAGTTTGCACCAATCCTGTAGAATGGACCATATGTATGTTTCTATATATATATATATATATATATATATATATATATACACTCACCTAAAGGATTATTAGGAACACCTGTTCAATTTCTCATTAATGCAATTATCTAATCAACCAATCACATGGCAGTTGCTTCAATGCATTTAGGGGTGTGGTCCTGGTCAAGACAATCTCCTGAACTCCAAACTGAATGTCAGAATGGGAAAGAAAGGTGATTTAAGCAATTTTGAGCGTGGCATGGTTGTTGGTGCCAGACGGGCCGGTCTGAGTATTTCACAATCTGCTTAGTTACTGGGATTTTCACGCACAACCATTTCTAGAGTTTACAAAGAATGGTGTGAAAAGGGAAAAACATCCAGTATGCGGCAGTCCTGTGGGCGAAAATGCCTTGTTGATGCTAGAGGTCAGAGGAGAATGGGCCGACTGATTCAAGCTGATAGAAGAGCAACTTTGACTGAAATAACCACTCGTTACAACCGAGGTATGCAGCAAAGCATTTGTGAAGCCACAACACGCACAACCTTGAGGCGGATGGGCTACAACAGCAGAAGACCCCACCGGGTACCACTCATCTCCACTACAAATAGGAAAAAGAGGCTACAATTTGCACGAGCTCACCAAAATTGGACAGTTGAAGACTGGAAAAATGTTGCCTGGTCTGATGAGTCTCGATTTCTGTTGAGACATTCAGATGGTAGAGTCAGAATTTGGTGTAAACAGAATGAGAACATGGATCCATCATGCCTTGTTACCACTGTGCAGGCTGGTGGTGGTGGTGTAATGGTGTGGGGGATTTTACACACACTTTAGGCCCCTTAGTGCCAATTGGGCATCGTTTAAATGCCACGGCCTACCTGAGCATTGTTTCTGACCATGTCCATCCCTTTATGACCACCATGTACCCATCCTCTGATGGCTACTTCCAGCAGGATAATGCACCATGTCACAAAGCTCGAATCATTTCAAATTGGTTTCTTGAACATGACAATGAGTTCACTGTACTAAAATGGCCCCCACAGTCACCAGATCTCAACCCAATAGAGCATCTTTGGGATGTGGTGGAACGGGAGCTTCGTGCCCTGGATGTGCATCCCACAAATCTCCATCAACTGCAAGATGCTATCCTATCAATATGGGCCAACATTTCTAAAGAATGCTTTCAGCACCTTGTTGAATCAATGCCACGTAGAATTAAGGCAGTTCTGAAGGCGAAAGGGGGTCAAACACAGTATTAGTATGGTGTTCCTAATAATCCTTTAGGTGAGTGTATATATATATATGTGTGTGTGTGTGTGTGTGTATAAAATACTACAAGCAAATATGACAGAGACAACAAAGTTATTCTACTTCCTTGCATCTAAATGTACACATTGCACTGTCCCACGAATGCCATAAACATTCAGGTTTAAGGCAGCAGATTCACGTTCTAGGCCAACGCTTATCACTGAGACTCGTGAAAGGACCTAACTATTTAATCGAATTACCATGGCCAAGCAGGGTGTTCCAGCATGCAGAACTCACCTCCTGGGGTTCCAGCTCAGAACTTTATCAAAGAGCACCATCAAAATTGCATACACACCAGGACGTAGCTTCAAAGTCTTCATCCAGCCTCAAATGACATGGAAGCATTTTTTAATGCTGTGATTATTTATTTAGGGTTACTCTTGTGGTTGAGGATTTTTTTTTTTTTGTAATGAAAATTAATAAATGGATACCCCATGTTTTTCAATTTTCATTAAAAAATCATTAACAAACATTATGCAATACAGATCAGTAGCTCATGCACTTTCAATTGTAAAGGAGACCGGGGATAAGGTTTGGAGTCAAAAATGCAATTACATAAATACTTCCATGATCTTTGTGTGTTGATACCTGGAACTCTTCAAAAATTCTAAAATTAGGACATTGTGAATTTTATCCTCCAAATAAAAATTCCATAATTATCTTATTTCACAATAGTTCTTGGATAAAGCCCAAGTTCAGATTTTAACATTTCTTTTTTTATTGGGATTTTTTTAATCAATTCATTTGTATGATTTTTCTTTCATGAACAACAGGATGGGTCAGGTTTTTCTGCATTGATGTTGTCACATTTTTCTGTGAATATTTATTACAATATGGTTATTTATATTTGTATATTTTTTTAATTAAGTTATAATAATAAGTTATATATATATATATATATATATATATATATATAGTGTCTTTTAATTTATTGAATTATTATATATTTTATACATAATATAGATTTATATTTTTTTATTATTTGAAAACCATAACATCTTGGCTACAGCCAAGGATATACATAATACAATTTATTGAATATCTATATAGATTTTATACTATATATAAATTTTAATTTTGTTGCATGTTATTTGAAAACCATAACATCTTTGCTACAGCCAAGAACATAAACAATTTGCTGAATATATAGATTTTATCTACTATAGCCACATAGATTTTATATAGAAATTATTTGAATTATTATTATTATTTGAATATTATTTGAAAACCATAACATCTTGGCTATAGCCAAGCATATACACAATACAACCATATTTAAATGCACATTAATGACCTGTTAAGCATTTTAAAATCTATTGACGTTTGTTAATAAAATTTCTCGAAGTGTCACCAACAAAGGCTATTTGTGTATCGTTAAAAAAATAAATAAATAAATAAAATAAAATAAAAACCTTTAAAGAATCTTGATTGAACTCTTCGTATGAACTTACCTGTCCACACTGATCACACACAATGTCATTATTGAAGCTGTACAGCACATGACGTCCATCCCAATAAAGATATTGCAGAAAACCTCCCCAAACAGCCAGACGCCCCCTGTCAGGTCAGTCACTATGACAAAGGGCATCACGGCTACTGCCACAGACAGATCAGCTATAGCCAGAGATACTAGCAGATAGTTTGACGGTTGTCTGAGTTTCTTCACAACGCACACCGCTATCACAACCAGAGTGTTGCCCATCACAGTGACCGCAGTGATGGTGCTCAGCATCACCCCAATGATCACTGTCTTAGTCAAGTTCAAGTCCAGAGTCTGCTGCTCCCCACACGACTCATTACTTTTGGGCTCCGCAGTGGTTATTACAGTGGGGGGAAACTCAGTTGTCCCATTCAGAAAGGCGATTTCGGTCTCTCGGGAACCCAAAACCAGTTCAGCCCCATGTGTCGTGAACATCACTGTATCGATATTTTGACAGTGAATAAACCTTCCGCGCGACTTAAGTGGACAGTGAACGTCATGGTGCCTACGACCTTTCGAGTCCGGCTTCAGTGGTCCATACAAATGTATAACCCGAGGAGAGTGACGAGAAACACACAGAGAACTCTCTCAGCCTCGTTCCGCTGAGGGGGAGAAACAGAATACGGACTATAAGCAGTTTTTAGAGCCGCTCTGTGAAGAATAGTGAACCTGCCAGTGAACCCTGACAGAAGAAGCTAGTGCATAACACTCCTTCCAACATAAAAATATTAGTTTTGAAATTAAAATGCTTTCGTTTCAACCAACACCACTTGGTAAGAATGTTGATATTGAATAACTTTATGTTTAATTAAAATGGGCTACGTCGTTGAGAAACATTTCCGGTTCTGGCTTCTGATTGGTCAATACAGTGTTCCAGTCCTGGTTTATTCCACAATATAGTAACAGCTTCGATATAAATGCGTAGATATGGATTATTTTTGTTGCATAGCAACGTCAAGGATGTTTTCTATATCTACTAGGCCTATTATTAAGCTATTAGGCCTATTAACAATGCTACCCTAATATAGCCTAAGATAAATAAAAAATAATATAATTCAGGAGCAGTTCGGTCAGTTTTAGCTAATTCTTTCAGTAGTCTAAGAATCGATCCAATTCCAAAACACTCTCACAAATTTCTTACAGACTGGCCTGCAGTGTGTTGTGTATTAGAAAATGTTTAATCACCATATGTTCCAGCATGATAACACCTTTAAGACGGTTTATTCAGCTATATTTTCTATTAAAGCAAACACTCGTCGTCTTGCTCATATTTTAATGTTTATGCGTAACATCATAGCTCTCTGTGTAGTAGAAGGTCGCCCTCTGGGGATAGCTTCAAAAACTTTCCATAGAATAGGCCTCCTACATTAAATTAGCTATAAACCTACAAGGATGAGATAGTCACCTCATCATGCACTAGGCTACAATATTTATTTACCCTTTTAAACGTAGGCTAAAATATTCTACTGTCAAATGTTCTCTTTATATTTTGATGTAGGCTACTCCATAATAATCTTTATAACTACTGTAGTTAAAACAACAAAATCATTCATGGTTTCTCTGATTCCGTTTCATAAATGCAGGGGAAAAAAACAATAGGCCTGACCCCAAAGCCTATGAGAAAAAAATATTCATGTTATAATATATAAAAACTAGTAAAAAAGTATGAACCCTTATGGTAGGCCTATGTATATCACTGAGAACAGTTGGTGAAAATCAGGCTACATATGCCCACATAGGAGGCTATTGTTCAAGTCAGGTTTATAAACCATTGAACAATGAAACAATCAGACTTTTCTCTATTTGATCACTGGGTGACAATACTGGATTACTGTCTATGAATTATCTCCCATTCATAATTCTAACCTCCTCCTCATTGTGTTTCGATATAATTTCTACTGTATATAACAATATATTTATGTCATCAAGATAATCGGATTATCCTAGAGGATAATCATAGTGATGCATATAAGTGACTTCATATATCGCTAGATATATGTTAAAAACTACACTACCCACAAATATGTATGCTGAGCACAAATCGCCATGTTGTAGGAAATCCGTTTGCACTGTGGATTAGAGTTTAATCCACAAGAAGGGACTCAGGACGACTCAGTGGATCAAACAAGAAAGAAGAAAGACAAACCCGTGAGGCACAGAATTTGAGCCTTACGATAAAAACAAAGAAGAATACATATTTATTATTTACAGGCAACTGTGGTCGCTTGACAAAAACTGCCAACATCTCGCGCACAGCCTTTTTATTGTCGCGCGCCGCTCAGACTCCCCCCGCCTCCTTTCTCGCATAGAGATGAAGTCTGAGCCATTTCCTGGAATCGGTTCTTTTGAAGAGTTAGTTTTAAAGAACCGGTTCCGCAAACAATTTAGCGATTCTTTTACGTCATGACGTGTTGCGTCACCGGCGTGGCATTTATGTTCTGTCTAACCTTGAAATTGAGCCATTTGCAGGCACATATTGAGAAATGCTACGATTTTTAATAAAATGATGTTTACGTGTCCTAATTAATAAAAAAAAAGATTATCAAATACTAACATTTTAGTCATAAACATTTTCCAGTACATTTAGAAATAGTTATGTTATTCGTTGGCTAATTTGGTGAAATCAACTCACTCATCAATTCTCGGTTTATTGTAAATCGGACGTCTAAAAGAAACGGTTTGTCTTATGAATTTCCTTAATAATCCATCATCACTTTGGAATATTATCTAGAAATACAAAATTCATAAAACTGCTAATGAATATGCTGTTGTTTTCAATGCCATTCTCTGTCTCTATTGCTGCATGATTCTACATTTCCATGGCCATGTACCATCTCTCTGAACTTACTGACACAATTGATTGGAAGCATATATGCTTTTCTGTAGAGCAAAAAAAAAAAAAAAAAAAAAACCCTGTAAAATCAGAGCTCTCTTCGTGACTTTTCCTTCTGTTTTATAGATGTTTCGGATTGTTTGAATACTTAAATGAGAATACGGGAAATTAAATTATGTGTGCTGCTAGCTACATTTCACATACATAAACAAACATTTTCTGGCTCTAAACCTCTCTTTTCTTTATTCAAAATTGATCTAGACAAGAATACTGAATCTAAGTTCTGTTAATCCTAAAGCAACGGAAATAGTATTTTTATAGCCTGTTCATCTTTTGTGCCCTTATAAGGTGTAAAATATATTACATTGTTTCCTTTTTGTTACCCCTGCAAACGTCTTGTTAATTAAAAAAATATACGGTTCTGTCGATGAGTCGGTGAATTGTTGACTCAAGAACCGATTCAGTCCTGTTCGTCAACGAGCCGTTCAGACAGGATTTATGAACAAGTTCAAACGATTCCCTTAAAAGATTCGACTCAACCGAACGATTCGTTCACGAATCGGACATCGCTACTCCCTCAGAGAAATTGACAGCAGCTGGGTCGCCTGTGTGAGCAAACCCGAAGGACAGACACGGCAGAAAATAAAACTCTGCCGCTACAGTGGGCTCCCCCTTCCCCTTTCCCCCACCGTTTGCGCGTACATATCAACAAGCCGACCCGGACGAGCGCCCTGACTCCGTTTCCCCGCTTTTATAGCGGAGCGGTCAGGACTTTCCTCGCGAACTGAAACGTCAGTAGCTTAGCCGAGCTAGCGGGCTAACGCGACTAGCTGGGTTCAGCTACAAGGAGGAATTACAATTATTCCACCGAGAAACACTGAAGGATGTCGGGGAAGGAGCAGAATAAACAATCCACCACCGAACGGCTCGTAAAAGGTACATTTTCTATGTGAAATCATACGTTTTTATTCAGTTTTACGGGTTTTGTGTTAGCTAACCCGCTCTGGTAGCTGATGGGTGACATTCAGTTTATGTGTAATATAAATATAAGCAAGTGAAGACATCTGTTGTGTTAACTGACTTTTGGATAACTTAGAAAGTCTAATGACACACATGTTGATGGCTAATTTGACAGGTTGACTCAGGCTGCGTGCATGGGATGAGCTGACATGAATTAAATGAGATCAATGAAGTTTTAAGCTGTAGTGTGCAAACATTACGCAGAAGGAAAGCTCTTATTAGTGAATTAGACCATTGTAGGGATATTAGTGGGAATGCATGGTATTCAAAATGGCCTGAATATGCAAAGCCCCTGTGAAAGCTGCCAAACCCGTGTCAAGTAGAAAAAAAACTAAAAATATTTTACATTTTATTTATTTATATATATATATATATATATATATATATATATAAAAATATATAAATATATAAATAATGGATTTTGTATGTATAGGTTTATCTAAAATGTAAACAGATTTTGGTGGTCTTTCCAGTTACACTTAATATACATAACTATAAATCTTAAAATAAGTTGTTTTTTTACTTTGTATGTAATAAATAAAACTGAATAGATGTATAACTCTTAAAATGAGAAGAATCTAACTTTTTTTTTATGTAAACAGATTTTAGTGAGCTTAAAACTTACTGTTTCAGAAAGACCATAGAGGTTTACATGCACAACATTGTTAACATTGATTCACATTATTGTAGTGCATTTGCTTCCATCCTCTTGTTTACATCCTTCCTTGGAGTTTAGGCAACATCAGTGATCTTGAGACTGTTGAGTTGAGAAAACGTGTGCTCAAAAACTGTCACTTTACCTTGCTCTTTTGACGGAGATATAACTAAACTAATTGAATTTACCCGTGTGATCCCAATTAACCTCATTCAAATAATCTTTAAAGTCAAGAAAGGATTGACCCCTGGTTAGGTGGTGATGCATTTAAGCATCGGCTCCCTATAAAGGGCTCGTTGAAGTTTCTAATGTCAAAGGAGTGTGAGACAGACACAGTGGAGTAATACACTAATTGGATCATTTGGTCCGTGGCTTCATGGGTATAGAAGCACCCAGGGAACTTGGACTTGTTTTTGATTAAAACTAGTGTGTCCGCTGACATATATAGTGTGTTCTTTCCTCTCAGTCTCTTATGTGCTGCTGTCAGCTTGATGTGTTTTGGCTGATCGGGCTCAATTAGACGGCCTCTGTAATGAGCTGATAGCACTGGGCTCTTTAGTAGTCTAGTTCTGGATCCGTAATGACTTGCATCTCCCTTCCCAAGACAGACCATTCAGTGATCTAAATCGCTACAGACAAAAAACCCTCCTCATTAAAAAGAGCCAAAGCCTCTTTCTGTCTAGAATCTGTGATCCCCGTTTTGCAGGAACAGGAGCATTTCAGCTCCAAATTGGTTCCAGGTTTCACTGAATGCCTCTTTTCAGTTTAAGCACTCCAATATCTGGATTTTATGCTACATGTATGCTTAATTGCAGGCTGTCTGAAAAATGTTTGTAGGCCACGGTGGCCAGACATCTATGTTGCGAAAGGTTGAGAATTATTCAGCGAAACAAGACAGTGGAGAGGGAAAATTGTCTGATGCAAGTGTTAATAGAGTGCGTAGTGCCTGCCCACTTTTTCAGTGGCGTTTTTCCTTTCATTTTTCCCATAGGGATTTTTAAAATGTCTTTTTTAAAAAATGTTATAAGCTACGAACCAAGCCAAACAGCTACAAGGTGAAAAAGTTTGTAAAAATCAGACAAAGTGTGACTTAAGTGAGGGGAAAGAACTACATTCCCGTAAAGCATTGCGAATGACATTATCAAATTAAAAATGGACAAAATATAAAACGTTGATTAAATCTATAGAAACTATACATTTTGTTTATTGCAAAATATACGAGTGGTCAACCGATAGTGGATTTTACGATAACTTGGTTGGACCACGCTGGCTGACAACCGATTAATCAACTGATAGTTTTTAAAGTGGATACTGAATAAAAACAATCATAACACATAAAATAGTGTTGAACTTTATTACAAAAATTTAAAAACAATACTGAACCATTAAAATGTACTGTACTTTTTAAATATAAAAAATATTAATATATTAATTATACCTTGATCATTCATGTTAATTCATAGTGCTGTTAAGAGATGTATTAGTAAATGTTAAAATACTTAGTTACAATTGGACTCTTATTTTAAAGTGTTACCATTTCATATAAATCCAAACAGTCATGCTTAAAGATGGCCATCTTTATACATAAAGGCCATAGCATTGAAATTAGACACATTTATTTTCATATTCTTATATTGTATGTTCATATTGTATGTATACTCTCTCATTTTATTTGCTGCTTATTAGACAACCCTCTACAATGCGAGTAAATCACTCGCATATGTGACTAAATCTTCACTCTGGGTGACTAATAATATCTATCATTAGCCATTGTCTAATCAATTCTTGGATTTTACTCGCTAGTGTGTGTGTTAGAGGCTAAGTATACGTTTAGCATAGATAAATTTTCACTCGCTGAATTAGGGTTGGGCCGATAGACGATGCCATCACAATGTTGAGCCGGCATCGTGATTTCACAAACAAACCAATGATATTCAAGTGGCGGACTACAGTCTGCATCCAAACCCCGGCATGTTTCCATCTGGACCGCAAGACAGAACGGTAGCACCATTTTCCTGTTTCTAGTTGAAGTGAGCAGAGCGTCGAAACAGCGGTGTGGATCACATCAACAAGCACTCAGAATCGTTTGTGGTAATGATATTTTATCACTATATCCTCTAGTAGTTTTATCTAAAGCCAAACGCGCTTCATTCAAGCCCGTTCAGCTCTGTGTGCGTTCTCTCTTTTTCCAGACGCGCGCCATTAACGGAGCTTAACGCTCAAACGCAACCCCCGGTGTCATCGTCCATCGCGATTTCACTGTAGACATCTTCTGATGCCAATTTGGTAGACATCGCCCAACCCTACGCTGAATACAGTTTCGCTGTCTGTCAAGCAATCTGTACTATTTCAATTCAGCTCAATGGATGCGCAGAGTACCTGTATTCGACGTGCCATAAACTCTAGTGTGAAGGCGCACGACTCACCGTCGCTTTGCTGAGAGCGCTATTTCTCTCACACACACGCAAAGAGAGCACGCGCGAGAGTCTTGGATACCACGCAGAATCGACGTGCTATATGTAAACAATATTCTTTGTTGTATTTTCCTGTCCAAATAATGGAGTTCATTTGGAATTATTCAGCTTTTAAGAACAAGCAGAAGATATGCAGTTTTTTTTCTGGTAGTGGGCGGAACTAATGCGCATACGGCAATCTCATTGGCTGGTGCTCATCTATTACCCAGAACCATGTAGAGAGTGAGTGGAGACAACTCCATACATGGCTCTGCTATTACCGTCCCTGTTTTGATTTAAGCAAATCAGTTCAAGCAAACGCTGACAACGTGATTAATATTCATGAGCCCAGCAACTCATCAATCTTTAGTGCGTTGTATATTGTTATTAGTAGTAGAATTGGTCGTATTGGTAGTATTTATCAATATCTTAAGCACCACCAACAGTCCTAAGTTCAGTTAAAATGACATGCATTCATACATGGTTACCAAGTTTTATTTCTAATTACTAAAGTTCTATCAATAAATAGTGCTTGATTATCATAATAGCATAATATATTGCATCACTGAATGAACAACCTTTCAACTCATAGTAGATCTGTCTTTAAGGATTATACTGCCAATTTCCCTGTGGAGAAAATGTGAGTTTCTAAGGCTGTTGCACTCTATTGTTAACTGTTAGCACCTTGAAACCACTGCTAGCCAGTGACCAATCAGTGTTGAGTGCTGTTGCGCCAGTATTCTGATACCACCTCGAGATGTTCTGGGTAAGCATTTTTTTTTCTGGCTGATGGAAGATGAATTCAGTCGACTTGTGTAAGTATAAAAATAAAAAGACTTGTTGATTGCATGCTCGCCTGTTTAGTCCAGAAAATACTGTATTTGGAAGGTAAAATGACTAAAGCTTGTGTTTAAAAGGACTATATTCTCTGTAAGAATGAACTCCAGCATGATTGAAGTGCTGAGTGGGAGTTGAGGTTCTCGCCAAGGCCGTGTCTTGATGAGTCCTCCCACAGCTAAAGCACGGAGCGTGGGGAATCAAGGATCGCAGCGGCACTTTTCTACTCCGCACTCATCAGCCGAGCCGTGCTTGGAACAATACGACGGAGGAGGAGGAAAGATGAGGTTAAGTGCCTTTAAAAGCTTTGATTAGTTGCTAGACGTTTCCACGCAACTCTTTTCTCACTTTCCCCTGCTGAGAACGCCAGACAGTACAGCAGTTGTTGTGCTGTGTATTTAAACATGGACCAGCATTCAGTTGAAAGGTTAGCATGAAAGAGCAATTCAGGTTGGGTTACTTTTTTGTAGCTTTTTTTTTTTTTTTTTGGTTGTAGTGGGGGGACTGCATCACTAGGGATGCACCGATCATCCCATGATTTTTCATCGCTGATTCCGTTTTTTTTTTTAACAAGCAAATGGGCCAATATCGGTTGTTTTTTTTTTTTTCGTTTTTTTTTTTGCTCTCTTACAGGCTAAACTGGCCTTAAAAAATCTTTCTAGCCCTTTGAAAGAGGCAGCCACTGCATGTTAATCACAATCCAAACAAAGATACTATATTATGTAGCATGAACAGCAAAAACAGAACTTTAGCTTTTTGAAATTATGCTACATAAAACATACTTGCACAAAACAAAAACAGCAGATGGACTGAATTAAAATGCTAATTCACTCCCTGGCGGTAGGTGGTGCTTATGGAACAGCAGCGATATGACGTTTCCTTGGTTACTGCTGTACACTTTAATAGGCATTATATGGAGGTAAGAGGAAAATAACGTGCCATCAAAACTTTTCTGAAGAGATACATTCATGTAAACCCCCAATTCAGTATTTATATTTTTCTTCCAATATTTTGAGAATCAATACAGTATTTTCTCTGCTGGCGTGTCTGTGCTGTCCTCTCCTCTTTTTATCCGTCTTCAGCGTGTCCCGTCTCTGGCCTATGTTAACGTCATGGTTACAGACTTTGTAATATTTCCACACAAATTACATTATGGGTAATGATTTCATTGCAATGCAGTTTGTGTACAAGTCCAGAACAGAGATCAGCCAAAATAAAACAAAAAAACGGTCATCAATCAGAACTGGTTTTTGTTTCAAACACATGACGGCAACCGGTCAACACCCTAAAATCATATAACCATCTAATGCATGTCGTCTGGAAATGAGTTATGCAGCTGATGCTATAAAGTTTTGGACCCCTGTCAGGCTGCTGGTAAATTTGATGTTTTGACCTTTTGGCTTATTTACAGACAGAAACTAGAGCTGTCAGGGTCAGCGTCACCCTGCTTGTGTAATTATTCTGTCCTCATGCATGATTAACGGACCTCGGGCCCGTCTCTCACCACGGCCTCTCTAGGTTCGCTTGTACTGCCCAAGATAGCTCTTGTCATTCTTGCCCAGAACAAGTCCATGAGATTTCTTACCTAAAATGTTCTTTAATATCAGTCAAAAAAAAAAAACAGTTAGTGCGATAAAACCACAGATCAAGCCGACACAGGAAGTTACGCCTTTTCTAGCTTCCTTATTAATATACATGCAGTCTGGTCCAAATGACTCTTAAAGGGATAGTCTATCCAAAAATTACAATTCTGTTATCATTTACCCACCAACTTGCTTACTTTTGCATGAAAAGAAGATATTTTCAAGAATGTTACAAATCTTTTTGTCTATACAAGAAAAGACCCCACTGACTTCCATTATATGAACAAAAAGCTTGGAGATATTTTTCAAAATGTTATGTTCTACAGAAAAAAGTTAGTCATACAAGTTTAGAAATACATGAGAGTGAGTAAATGATGACAGGATTTTCATTTTTGGTATCCCTATCCCTTTAAGATTACAGAAACAAAAATCTATTTTGTTTCAAATGCATTTACACTATTATTTGAAGGCATTTACACTCTTTTCATGGTGGGGGATCCAAGTGCAAAAGCACTGTGTTTTTGTTCTTGAAAACTGACCTCCTTTTAAGTGGGCCTTCATTGGGTTGGGTTGTGAGATCATATATACAGTATTTTGGTACTTTGATAGTAAAATTCCCCTCCCGTCCTGAGGGCTTCATTTACACATGCAAATGGACCACACTGAGAGGTTACACATTTTCACTGCCGTCGCTGCAGAAGGGTGAACTCAACCCTCGAGCCAGATAATAGCCTTGTTACTGCTTTAGTTAATACAGGCAAATGAGCAGGTGTCCTTCCATTATTCTGTCAAGCATGAAATATTCACCCTCTTTCTCTTCCTCATACTGGCATGCAACAAGACCAACACCCCCTGATGGTTTCTGCCTGAGCAGACTCCGAAGTCATCGAAAAAGTTGATTTTGTAAACCCAAATTGATCCTTTGCTCCTAATTTTGCTGTTGGAGTCCCTGGAAGGTTCCTAGTCATCTGAGCTTGAAGCTTTATTGTGGTCTATCATGCCTGTGGTCTCAGCGCTGAAAGCCGTGGCCGTCGGCCAGACCCACATTCTTCTGGAGAGCGAGTCGTGCCAACCTGGCCTGTGACCCTAGCGGAGAGGATTCCGTATCGATGCCGACAGCTGGCCTTCTACCCCACCCTAACTTCGGGACGTAACTTCCCCACTCCTCTTAAACTGTTTTGAATGTTGTGGAATTCCTGCAACTGAAAATAGCTTAAGGCTCGGGGGGTTGCAGAGCAATTCCAACAGGCATTTGTTTGCATGCCGCCTGCCTCTGCGCTCGCCCATGCACACGGTGTCTGAATGTAAAATCCCAGCCCCCAGGTTGTCGAGGGTTTGTTTAAGCTGTCTTCCCCACAACGAAGATAGGCCTGTGCGCCTATCTTCGTTGGTTGGGGGAAGGGACGGGACCAACTGTGGCCATATGTGTTCTGATAACCCACATAGCTTTGTGGGAGAGTCCAAAATTCTGACCAGTAATGGTAACCGTTATTACCATGCATATGTTTCACTTTTAGTTTCTGGCAGGCAGCTTGGCATTGCGTTTTTTCAGACAACCTCATTGCAAACTGTATGTTTTCAGTTATCGTCATGAATTGAGTAATACCTTGTCGTCTTGCAACCGTGAAGTTTCACACATCAGTAATTTGCCTGTATTCAGGGAAAGAATTTAAAGTGAAGCAATGATAATTAGTGGTGTTGCAAGTATCGTTTATGCATGAGTTGTTTTTTTTTTTCTTCTCACAAACCAGTTAAGTGTAAATCATGCCCCGCAGCTGATGTCATGTCATTGGCCTACTTATTCACACAGTCACCTACCAAGAAAATTCACGAATTGATCCGATCATCACAAATCGTAATGCTAACTATCATAGTGTTACCAACAATATACTGAGGTTAAGGTTAGTGCTTATGGTAGGTTGGGAGTTAGTATTTGTTTCAACGTTATGTAGGCAGTCAGCACTATGAATGCCATGCTTTACACTGATATTGGGGGAAAAAAATCATGCATTGCTTGGGGTTTTCAAAATCCACAATCCTTAGTATCCCGCACCATTTGTGCAATGGACATGAATGATGCTTCAAATTGTGTGGCTTATTGTAAGATTTTTGGCTGGTGGATGATAAAACAAGGGAAAAAAGTCTGCTAAAAAGTTTGTTGGGGACTTTGGAGTGGGCTCTATTTAACAGCCACCTAGCAGCAACACAGCTTAGCAACTGTGTAGCAATGGTATGGCAACTACCCAGAAACACCCTTACATCATGACATTATTTAGGAAAAATTATTTTTGGGGTTTGGTGTTTTTAAAATCCATAATGCTTTGTATTAAAGATTAGCATGTTACCCATACTGCACTCTTTGTGCTGTGGCAATGAATGATAAAAATCGTTTGGCTTATTGTACAATTTTTGGCTAATGGAAGATAAAACAGAAGAAAACAAATCATGCTGACTTTTTCAGAACACCTTAGCAGTAGAGATGTGACGGTGAGGAAATTTTCCCACCGGTTAATCAATGTGTGGCAACACTGGTATCACCCGGGCGGGGGGATGGATGTTGGAGTTTGCCTCTTTTGCACCTCGCTTTTAAATCGCTAATTTAGGCATTCATAACGGTGTGTGTCCACTGGTGCGGAGCAGAGCGAGCGTTTTCAATTAACTCCTATGAAAGTTGAGCTTCACGCTCGCGCATGATCTGTGTTGCGACTGTTAGACTCACGGTGCATTAAACAGACGCATTTCATTTTTTTATTTTTATTACTATAAAGAATCAAAACAAACGGTGGGGGGCAGAGCCACGGTGGGCAAGTGATGTGTTGCGGCTGAACACGGTGTAACATAGTGTTGTCAAAAGTACTGACTTACAGATTAATTGTTAGAAAAATATGCAGTTTTGCACATCACTAGTGCTTGCCTGTGCAAAACTCGCCACAGTGATGCTAAGGTGTTCTAGGTGGTTGCTGCGATAGTTGGTGTTACACTAGTGTTGTCAAAAGTAACGACTTTGGTACCAAATTTTAAAAATGTGACTCTTTGAGCACTGTTGAGCGGAATCGTAAACACTCCTGATTGCCCATTGTGCTTGCGCGCTCATCAAATATGTCTGTGATTTGGCTACAATTGTCAGCGCTTCAAAAACATGTTGTAAATGTACATCAATGACGCTTTTCACTGAGCGCTTGCGCAGATACACACAGGAGCGTTTGAAAGCAGACCGGTCCGCTGATAGACGACTGCTTGTGCTTTCAAGCGCTCCCGCTTTCAAAACACTTTCAAACACTTCCGTGTGCTTTCAAACACTCCCATGCGTTGATCATTTTAGCCAGTCACAGACATATCCGATGAGCATGTGAGCACAATAGCCAATCAGAGGTGTTTACAATTCCGCTCAACAGCGCTCAAAGTGTCACTATCGCAGCAACCACCTAAAAAACCTCAGCATCATTGTGGCGAATTTTGCATAGACAAGTGATGTGCAAAACTGCATATTTTTCTAACAGTTAGTCTTAAAAATCTTGAATAATTAGGCTGGTTCAGGTTTTGAACATCTAAAAATCTATTTTGAAAAATATTGATATAAGCTTTGAGTTACTTTTGATGGAAGCCTGAAAGTGGTTCAGAAAATCCTGGGCTGAGATATTTTTATTTGGAGTAACACCTTTCTGTTTATGGTTCAGCACTTTTATCACACACCATCTGGCTTCGAATTTGTGGAGGAGCCACATTTCCTTAACTTTGAGACATGCTATGAGAGACTCTGAGACTGTTATCGACTCCACATGGTCGAGACTGTAAACATGCTGCTTTAAATTTAGACGTTTGTTGCGACGTTCTAACAGGTAGCTCCAAATCAAAATGGGGTCTGAATTGCTCCGGCACAAAGCTGTAATCCATTTTCTACAGTCAAAATGGCTAAAAAACGCACAATGTCGTCTTGTAGTTGCTTAGTATTTTTCTATTGTCAAATGCTTGCCAGCAGGGTTTCCCTGTGACTAACAAGAGTAAAGAATTGAGTCTCCCTTTCTCTTCTTTCCCGCAGCGGTGCCGTACCCTCCCACGACGCGGCTCACCATGAAAGAGCTGTACGAGGATGGCAAGCCCAAGGTGGAGCTTTTGAAGAGCCACCTGGTGAAAGAGGGCCGCCTGGAGGAGGACGCGGCCCTACGCATCATCAACGATGGCGCCAACATCCTCCGCCACGAGAAGTGCATGCTGGAAGTGGAGGCCCCCATCACAGGTAGGCTATTGCACACTCAGCCATGTGCTGCTTGTTCTGATGACTCACTGTGCGGCAACACTACAAACCTGTCGTGATTCACAACCAGCATCTACATCCAGTATGTGGTTCTCGCAGGATCTTCACTACACCTAATGCTGTATGATCACAGACAAGCATTGATGCCCACTGCTGACAGTGATGATTCTTATCACCTTGAGAACCTCAAGGTTCTGCAGTTACTTGATCGGGCATCTCTGATATCATCCTTAATCTTTTAAGGTTTAGTCTTGACCCCGACATAATCCTCAAGCCAGCGAGAAGAGCGTGATTTATTTTCATATGGAGCTAGTCTTCCACAGCAACGTAATGTGGTTGCTCTATAAAGGTCAGAGAAACAGTTGCATCCTAGACTCTCTCTCGCACACACCCCCACCCTTTAATTCCCCAGCGGAGGCCACAGGAAACCCCCAACACTCGCCATACACTCGAGCAAACACACAAACAGGTGTGTGGATATAAATGGGCACATCTATCCCCCTATCCCCCCCCACACTCTCATGTGTTTCATAACACGCACTATAATTGTTTCATAATACGCGTAATAATTGGCCTACAAAAGAAAAGCGAAAAAATTGTGGCATATATAATTGAGATAGTGTCTCTGTCTGCTGTTTTCTACAACTTTTTACCTTGTAAGCGGAAATGATGTTGGTTTGGCCACGTCCTGTTTAGGGTGACCACTATTGATATTTTTCACTCTGCTGTTTTGAGTGAGCCTATTATTTGTGCACTTCCGTTTAGTGGTTTTAAGATTAGTGCACCCTAATCTTAGCATTTCTGTTACCAATTTCTTTCCTCCATCTTAAGATGACCTCTGACTTCCTTGCATGTACACAATGTCTGCTATTTCTTTCCACAATGTTTCCCACCTTCCAATTATGTCACTCTGTTATTGTTTCAACTTCAAGTGTTGGTCTTACTGTGTGTTGTCTCCATCTTCAGTGTGTGGAGATGTCCATGGGCAGTTCTTCGACCTGATGAAGCTTTTTGAGGTGGGGGGTTCCCCGCAGAACACACGCTATCTATTTTTGGGAGACTACGTGGATCGAGGCTATTTCAGTATTGAGGTGAGTGTTACTCTGTAATGGTCGCAAGTTGTGTAAAATAGGGTGGTCAACAACTTCTATAATATGCCTATATAAGCACATTTAAAAGAATGCTACGGGTACAATACATATTAAGCTCTACACTTTACATTTATACCAGTTAACATAAATCCAGAATTTTATTTAAAGAGGCTAGTTTGTGTTTTAAACCACATTGTAATCACTATAAAGTCTTTTAAGGCTTTGTAAACACATCTCTTCTGAAAGAAGTTACATCTTGCACATTGTAAACCCTTAAGACGTTCACATTTAATGTACCTTGGCGCTCAGAAGATGCCATGTGGCTGTGCTTTTCAAACAGCCTCTGTTGTACCAGGATGCATTGTGATGCAATCAGCATGTCACCTCTGCCTGTAACACTGTGTCATCATTGTAAAGCAGATGGCATTAAAGGATTATTGATCCTGCTATCCTGCAGGCCAGAGAAAGCGTTTCTCAAAATCGAGGTTACTGGTAAATTGTTTCTTGTTTGAGAGAAATTCTGGTCCAGTTTATCAGCTGCAGTCTTTCATATAGTTGGCCTTGATGTCTGATGTCATTCTGAATGGTCCGGCGACGTGCAAGTCCTCAAAAAGCTTCCACCTCTGTGTCACGCTTTGGTTGCAAAGTTCAGGGATGGAAGAAATGTCATGGTTAAAAGAGGCAGTGTAAGTGAGCGGACACACCACTGCTCAATACCATCAAACACAGCTGAGGGTTCAGGGCCGTGGGCCCCCTGAGACACATAGAAAGAGAGGGTGTGTGTTTTACAATAAAGGCCACGCAAAGTTCCTACTCCCTCCCTGGACATCACAGACCACAAAGGACTGAACTTCAGTCATCCACCACACCACCTGCTAATGCCCTCTGACTGGGACACTGCAGTCATCAAACGTTTCGTAGGTTACGCCACCAGACTTTGTCCCACACTGACACCCAGAGCTGTGTGGAGAACGCTTTATTTTTTTTGTATTTCTTTCAGTGTAGGACTTGATGAAACAGCCACTGCTAGTGGGCCTTTTTTAAAATAACCACAACCTAAACGCAGCTTATCCATCCTGAGAGGATAACGAAAGAATTGTGTATCCTGTCCACTGTTATGCAGCGATGTTATGCAGAACAGCCTCGCAGGTGCTTAATGGGATAGCATGTCTATGACAGACACGCCAAGTTTTTTAAGAGAACAGTATTGATAACTTTAGACATTTCAGTGCTTTGAGTTCAGAGATGATATCAGAAGCGAATGTAAAAAGATTGCAATCATAGTCTTGCTTAATGCAGCAAAATGTTCTGTCTGCTCAGATGTGTTAGTGGTTCAATGTGTTTGGAGTGTACATGAGCTTCAGTTTCTCAAATTCTTATCTGCGAGTGGTAGTCTAAAGTTGGGGATACTAGCATACTACTTACTGTATACAGTTACTAAAAATAGTACACTACCGTTCAAAAGTTTGAGGTAAGATTTATTTTAATGTTTTTGAAATAAGTTTCTTATGCTCACCAAGACATCAAAAATACAGTAAAAACAGTTAAAATATCTTTAGTTTTCTATTTTAATACATATTTAATGTACTTTATTCCTGTGATGCAAAGCTGGATTTTCAGCATCATTACTCCAGTCTTCAGTCACATGATCGAGAAATCATTCTAATATAATAATTTGCTGCTCAAGATAATTTATCAATGTTTAAAATGGTTGTTACTTTATATTTCTGTGGAAACCGTCATACTTTTTTTTTTCTTTTTTTTTTCTTCAGGATTCTTTGAAGTTCAAAAGATTTTGAGATAGAAATTGTCTCTTTTAATCATTTGAATTGTTCTTTGCTGAATAGAAGTATTAATTTCTTTAAAACAAAATGTGCTGACTCCAAACTTTAGAACAACAGTAGTGTATGCATGGATTTTTTTTTTTTTTTCTTGCTCCTACTTTACTGACCCATATTTTATGTGTAACAGTTTACATTGCTGACAAAGTTCACAAAAATGTTTATTACATCACAGAAAAAAAGAGTAGTGGTCCAGTTATCATCTTGAAAATAAATATAAAATAACATTTATGGGGGGAAATGGCATCCAATTCAGTTTTGTGTAAAAGCTCATTTTATTGGAGTATGAAGAGTAAAGAAATGTAAAAAATTTATTTGTTGATGGAGCTATTTATAATGGAAGGACAAGTCAACCCCATTGCATTGTGGGATATAGTATTTCTCACAGTCTACTAGCCTTAGTGGCAAATGAAGTCTACTAGATCTAAAGGAAATTTGCATACTGTGAATGCTAGTGGTCTGTTATGATAGAATGATTTTCATTTTTGAGTGATCTATTCCTTTAATAAAATATCAGGAGTAATGGAGGTATAATCCTCTTAAACACTGAACCTGCTTTAACGTGGTCTTCCAGCATAATAGTTTGTGCTAAATCAGAATGCAAATGATTAGAGATATAGATATTCTGAATAATCGGGATTTTTTTTATATATATATATATATATATATATATATATATATATATATATATATATATATATATATATATATATATATATATATATATATATATATATATATATATATATATATATTACACACACACATATACACACACACACACACACAGTGGGGAGAACAAGCAGGTTTTCCTACTTACAAAGCATGTAGAGGTCTGTAATTTTTATCATAGGTACACTTCAGCTGTGAGAGATGGAATCTAAAACAAAAATCCAGAAAATCACATTGTATGATTTTTAAATAATTAATTTGCATTTTATTGCATGACATAAGTATTTGATCACCTACCAACCAGTAAGAATTCCGGCTCTCACAGACCTGTTAGTTTTTCTTTAAGAAGCCCTCCTGTTCTCCTCTCATTACCTGTATTAACTGCACCTGCACACAAGGTCCCCCTGCTCAAGCCAGCGCATGTCCAGGCCCGTCTGAAGTTTGCCAATGACCATCTGGATGATCCAGAGGAGGAATGGGAGAAGGTCATGTGGTCTGATGAGACAAAAATAGAGCTTTTTGGTCTAAACGCCACTCGCCGTGTTTGGAGGAAGAAGAAGGATGAGTACAACCCCAAGAACACCATCCCAACCGTGAAGCATGGAGGTGGAAACATCATTCTTTGGGGATGCTTTTCTGCAAAGGGGACAGGACGACTGCACCGTATTGAGGGGAGGATGGATGGGGCCATGTATCGCGAGATCTTGGCCAACAACCTCCTTCCCTCAGTAAGAGCATTGAAGATGGGTCGTGGCTGGGTCTTCCAGCATGACAATGGCCCGAAACACACAGCCAGGGCAACTAAGGAGTGGCTCCGTAAGAAGCATCTCAAGGTCCTGGAGTGGCCTAGCCAGTCTCCAGACCTGAACCCAATAGAAAATCTTTGGAGGGAGCTGAAAGTCCATATTGCCCAGCGACAGCCCCGAAACCTGAAGGATCTGGAGAAGGTCTGTATGGAGGAGTGGGCCAAAATCCCTGCTGCAGTGTGTGCAAACCTGGTCAAGAACTACAGGAAACGTATGATCTCTGTAATTGCAAACAAAGGTTTCTGTACCAAATATTAAGTTCTTCTTTTCTGATGTATCAAATACTTATGTCATGCAATAAAATGCAAATTAATTACTTAAAAATCATACGATTTTTTTTTTTTTTAGATTCTGTCACTCACAGTTGAAGAGTACCTATGATAAAAATTACAGACTTCTACATCCTTTGTAAGTGGGCAAACCTGCAAAATCGGCAGTGTATCAAATACTTGTTCTCCCCACCGTATATACATACATACACACACACACACACACACACACACACATATATTATTAGAGATGCACCGATCGATCGGCCAGGGATCGGAATCGGCTGATTTCCCTCATGATCGGCCCGGATCGGTGATCGGCCGATCAGTCTCACTTCTTACCGATTCTGAGCCGATCCGTTTTGTTACCAGCGGCACAGGCAATAACATCAGCTGCGCGTTCTCGCTCTCTTCTCTGTCACGGTGAAGTGACACACATCCGCGTGGGCGCCTCCTCTCTCTCGCTCCTCTCATTCGCTCCGGTTAAATAGCACATAATTTTAGTAATTCCCGCAGGTTTCGTGCTCACACCAAAAGCATGCGCACCACTGATCTGTATAAGTGAAGCGAACAAGCCACGCTCAGTCTCAAACAGAGACAGAAGTTAAACAGAGTCACAAGTACCAAAATGAGTGGCTTACTGCGCTTAAACTGTCAAATACATACAAAAGTATGTCAAAACCAGCGGCACAGGCAATCTTGGCGAGTATTCAGATAAGCAGTCAGTTTTGAATCGTTAAATAGCTAAGAAAGTGAACCCATGTTGTGTGTAACAGTATTGATTCCGTTGAACACCGTTCATAAACTCTTAAAGGGACAGCAGTCCAATATTCCTGCTGCTGTCTGTCATGTTAATCAAAGAACAAAAGACAAAAATCACTTTCTGTTCTTGACTGAATGTTTTATAACTTTAATGGTAAGAATTGATCTGTATTAATATTTACAATTAAGGTAACCAATGTAAAATAACACTGAATGTGTTATTTTACATTTGATTAATTTCTATAGTATTTCTTACCTGAATAGAAACCCAGTTAACCTGAAAAACTTAGTTTCATAGCTCTCTTTATTGTATTGCATTTATTTGAGCTGTTTATATTTTATTACTGACTTTTTACTTGTTTTTTTTTTTTTTTTTATGAAAATAAAACTTTGCGTTGAAGAAAAGTAGATTTTTGTTTGTATATGTTGTCAATTTATAGTTCTTAGAAAGAAAATCGGAATCGGCAAATATATATACTTTCCTGCAAAGTTTAGCTCTAACCTTGATCAAACACAACTGAACCAGCTAATTAAGATCTTCAGGAGCACTTGATAATTACAGACAGGTGTGTTTGATCATCTGAGGTAGGTAGATCTCCAGGAACAGGATTGGGCACCCCTGCTCTAAATTATACAGGGAACCCTCTCATTTGGTACATTACTATAATATTAGAGGTTAAAATGAACAACAGAGCCCAAATTATTATATTCAACTGCTATTTATTTTCAGATATAATAATTGCACTATATAATTTTTGTAAACAACTTAGTTGCGCATAAGGTAGTTTTCATAAACACTTGTCTTCATGACAAATTTATATAAACATACATATATAATTAACAGTAAATAAGTGTTTATTTACTGTTCACCTCTCTAGTGTTTTATTTTTATTTTTATAGCCAACTAGCAAACTGTGAGCATTGGATAACTTTCCTGAGGTAAATGTAACATTGTGACTTAAGTTGACAAGCTGTTTTATTGATGTCATTCAGCGGTTGAAAAACTGATTGAGCGATTACATGAGTCATTTACATTTTGGTAACTTGTATCTTTCAACATACCTTTTATGTTCATGCATGTTTTTTCATGTTAGAACATGTATTAAAGAGGAAGAGATGACTCGCGCTCCATGCTGCTACTTGAACTAAGGTGCTGCGGTCTGTTACGGCACATTTAAAGGCATAGTTCACTCAAAAATGAAAATTACCCCATGATTTACTCACCCTCAAGCCATCCTAGGTGTAACTGACATTCTTCTTTCAGACGAATACAATCGGAGTTATATTAAAATATGTCCTGGCTAATCCAAGCATTATAATGGCAAGTGAATGGCAGCCCAAAATTTGAAGCCCAAAAAAGTGCATCCATCCATTATAAAAGTAATCCACACGCCTTCTGAAGTAAATCGATGGGTTTTTGTAAGGAAAATATCCATATTTGACAGGTTTAACACATATCTAGCTTCCGGCGGACCGCCTTCCTTATAAATATTGTATAAATATATGATAAAATCGTCAGAATTCGAAAGCTGAAACTTTGTTTCTTATTAGAAGTAACAGCTCTTTGCGATTACTGGATGGGAGGTGCGGAAAAAAACATTTCATAGGGGATTTATAGGGTCAGATAGAGCCTGTTTTAACATTGCGTTAACTTCACACGCAGTATGACAGTGTGACACGTTTTCCCGCCCCCTTTTGATTGGCAGGATATAATCAGCTCAAAAACAGACAATGATCATTGTCTGTTTTTAAATGAAAATATGTGCTTTTAGCGGCTGATACCGATTATTGGCTGATACATCAGTGTATCCCTACTAATGATTGTTTTCTCCAGTATAGTGTGTTTATATTTGATGGAACATTTTAATTTTCCACTTGTATATCAATCTCGTCCATCTTAATGTTTGGGGCCGGGTAACTGCAACTACTTTTATAATATGACGTACATTGCGATGCATATGTCACTATTTGATACAGTGATTCATCACATTTTCATATTTGTATTGAAATGCCACCAAATGCACACGAGAAACCCAGTCTGCAGGATGTTTAGTTTGGCGCCTCATAGAAACAACTCTGACCACATTGAGAAATAGGAGTTTCAAAGTTTCAGTGACCTGGATTTTCTTTGTTTGAGCTGTAGGAAATATTCATTAACAAAAAAATTAAAATATTGAAAGTATCAGTGCAATTGTAATTAGCAATACTCTCTATATGGTATTCTGGTTAGTGTATGTGGTTAATTTTGTTGATTTCTGCTTTTTCTGTTTGCATCTCTGCAGTGTGTGCTCTATCTGTGGACCCTGAAGATCAACCACCCGACCACCCTCTTCCTCCTCAGAGGCAACCACGAGTGTCGGCATCTCACGGAGTACTTCACCTTTAAACAAGAATGTAAGCTCAGCTCTTTAGAAACTCTGATCATGTATGTGTAAACGTTATCAAGAGAGCGAAATGAGATTTTACCACATCCTATCATTCAACTCTGTCATGGCAATTTTTTTCCGTGGCATCCCGAGAAAGATCATGTCTTGAGAGTATTGGATGACGGGCCACGGGCACAGAGCTCAATCACAATCCCTCAGCGCTCGTCAGGCCTCTTCACTCCCCACTTAGATTTACATCAGCCATCATCCCAGTCATGACAAACTCTGACAACTAACTGAAACCCTCACACCGAACAGCTGCCTGCTTTCCACCAGCAGCTGATGATCATAAGCAGACCCACACAGAATCTGTGTGAAATTGTAACACCTGTCAATTTTATAAAGTCCTTCTCCCGTATGTGTTCATTAAATATTTTGGCTAATATAATTATGCTTCCAGCTGCCACTGTGTAGTTTTCTCAGCCCTCTTTTTTACAGTGTTAAGTCTATATCTGGAGCAGAAAGCAAAATCATTTCATTTTGCCTTTGACTTTGTTTGCTTTTGTTTTCTCTCTGTCCACTCAGAAGACGATTAGGGTAATGGAGTATTTTGACTTAGAAGAAAAGGGATAAGTCAAACTAAAATATTACAATTAGGCTTGCTTATAGGCTAGTTATTCTACCGGGTATGATGGACTGTACCAGTATGAAATTTTATACCGGTTTTCAAGCAGAACCATTATTAATTAAACTTACTTGATAACTGATCCTATTTCAATATCCTAACAAATAGAATACCTTAAATAATGTATAGAATATATAGTTGCTGGTAAACATCAGGCTTTGCTTGCAAAATTAATTTAATTAATTAATTTATTTTTTTATTTTTTTTTACAAATAATTCCATACATGAGAATCACGGACGCACAAGCATTGACCATGGTAATGAGCAATACTAACTTGACTCTGACTTGTAGTATGTTAACTAACTTTTGAGGAATTTAGGTTATACAGTCGACTAGTCTGTTACAAAATAGTCCGTTTATATGTTATGGAAATGAAATCATGCTGCACATCCCTAGTTTGTATCAGCAGAATCCTGTGGCTGTAAATGCGTTCATTCAGCCTAGATTGAGGCTGGCTGTTTCTCCATCCAGCTAATCAAAGAGCCTTTGATAATGATGTGCTACTTCACCAATTGCCGGCGCCTTGCAATGTTGTTCTTTGCTCATCACGAGGCAGCCTGTTTCTCATCTGTCAGTGCTGCTGTTTACAAAATGCTGCGCGGTTGGCCCGTTCTAAAATGTCAGGTTTTGACAACGGTATGCGGCCCTTGTTCCACGTGTAACCTGTCTCTGGCCTCAGCTTCCTTTTAATCAGCCTCCCGCCACGCTGGCTTCTTCAGTTCATCCCAATTAGCACGCAGATCTGCTGCAACATCACCTAACAAGGCATGCGACATCCTCCTCCTCCATCTATTCCTCTAGCCTTGGAAAGTTGGCAAGCCCCAGTCTGCCCTCACCCACCCAGCATTACTGCGATATGTCAAACGGACAGCGTGACAGCCTTGGCTTGAAAAGCTCATTCACCCCGCTTGCGCCTGTTCAGAGATACATGGGTGTTTTTATTGTGGTTCTCTCATTGCAGGCAAGATTAAGTACTCTGAGCGTGTGTATGATGCCTGCATGGAGGCCTTTGACTGCCTTCCCCTGGCCGCTCTGCTCAACCAGCAGTTCCTGTGCGTTCACGGAGGCCTGTCCCCTGAGGTCACCTGCCTCGACGACATCCGGAAAGTAAGTAAGATGTGGAGCATCGCTTTGTGTCCTGTGCTGTTCCATTGTGTATGTAACAGTCATGGTGTGACAGTACCAGAAGATGGTGAATGTTACAAAAGCAATGCTTTGATCAGTGTAGTGATGATGCATTTAAAGGGGATGAATTTAGACATGCAGTTTCTCAGAGGGAGTTGTACTGCTAAATCACAGCAAGCTGTCAACATGCTGAAACTCTCTCTGTAAAGTTTGAACTTTAAACGGATCGCCTTTAAAGCACTGCCACTAAGAATATTCAAGCTAAAAAAAAGTCTAGGTAAACTCACTAGTCTACCTCATCATTCGAAATGATCTGTTGTTGGACAACTAGTGACCACCCTGACCCATCCCTGTTTTTTTGTTAATAATAATGATAATTATATTTACTAAATATTTATTTAAACACTTCAATTTATTATAATACTAAATTAGTAACTTGTATTACTAAATAATATTAATAACAAGAATAATAAATTATTTATTATTTATTACCAATTAAATGACACTTCAATTTATTATTACAAAATAATTACATTTTATGATTATTTTTATTAGTAGTAATAGTATTTATTATTAGTATTATTATATAAAATATATGGACCATAAAATAGTTTTATTTTAGTTATTCAGTAATCCCGGTCTGATCATTAAAAATCTGTCATTGATTTATACATTTGACAAGCAGATTGAGTTTGTATTGTTGCAGTGATGGATAAGATGGTCTATTTGTTTGCTTTGCTCTGCAGTTAGACCGGTTTAAAGAGCCGCCAGCTTTCGGGCCGATGTGCGATCTGCTGTGGTCTGACCCTGGTGAGGACTACGGCAGCGAAAAAAGCTCAGAGCACTTTTGTCACAACAGTGTGAGAGGATGTTCCTATTTCTACAGGTACTCCAGCTGACAGTCTGCCCACATGCACATTTGTTTGATAGCTGCCTACTCAGTCCCTGTTCACAGTCGCACCTCTCAATGTTAGTCATGGCGTTTTGACTGATGGACTGCTGGAATCGCTAATTACACCTCTCTCCGTCTCTAACAGCTACCCTGCAGTATGTGACTTTTTGATGAATAATAACTTGTTGTCAGTTATAAGAGCACACGAAGCCCAAGATGCAGGGTGAGTCCACTGCACAGCACACTCTTAAACCAGGCTCAGAGCTTCAATTCAATTTTAACAGCTCTTTTTAAATGAACTGCTAACAATTTCTGTCCCATTTCACTGACCCCCTTAGGTATCGAATGTACAGAAAAAGTCAGACGACAGGCTTCCCCTCATTAATCACAATCTTCTCTGCACCAAACTACTTAGATGTGTATAACAATAAAGGTAAGAGCTTTCAAAACGCTTTTGAGCCTGTGCTGAACACTTTAATTTCTAGCTTTATGCAATATCTTTCAGACTTTCAGAATTTTTTTTTTTTTTTTTTCGTCCCTTTACCCCCCAAGCTGCTGTGTTGAAATACGAGAACAATGTCATGAACATCCGGCAGTTCAATTGCTCTCCTCACCCGTACTGGCTGCCCAACTTCATGGATGTGTTCACGTGGTCACTGCCCTTTGTTGGGGAGAAAGGTAAAGAGCAAATGGAAACAGCTTAGTCTTTTTTTCTTTACATTGATTTTGACACCTGTCAGGAGTACGGAATTATTGGATGCCGTTTTAAAACTGAGTTTTGCTTTTTATCAGTTATGATGGTTTGCTTTGTTGATTCTCTAGGAAACATTCAGACAAAACATATGCAAACAAAAAGAATAAGCAAATACATATTTGTATAAAATTACCATAGATCTCATGTTGAACACAATGAAGCATTTATTTATGTAGTATTAAAGCCTAAGCATGTAATAAATAGAAGTAGACCAATTTTTGGTTCAGAAAGCGTATGTTGGTGGTCTATGTAAGCTGGTCTTCTCTCATGTGCTCTCAGTAACAGAGATGCTGGTCAACGTGTTAAACATCTGCTCAGATGATGAGCTTATGTCAGAGGGAGACGACACATGTGAAGGTAAGAACATGTAAAGCTGTTTTTTTTTTTTTTTTTAAGCTTTTTATAAAAAGTAGTTTTATGGCACTATAGCGTTTTTATTTACTTATCCTCCAAATAAATCCATTTAGGCTTAAAGTTGAGACCATTTTTTTTTTTTTCTTTAAAGAGGTGAGGGATTAGGGCTCACTGCTAAGGACTTTTTAATAATGGCCTAGTTGGGCCAATGATTTCTAATTTGGATTTGATTTTTACTTGCCCCACCACAAAATAAAAAATGAGATGACTTGGAAAAAGTGTCCCAATCAACCTGATTTCACCCTATATATGTGGAAAAACATGATACATTTTTAAGTGGCGGCTCCTTTAAGGCTGAGTAAACGGCCACTGATATGATTGGCTAACGTCAAAGGAATCCATATCAACGCCCACTCCTTGTTGCACGTGAGTAAGTGCAGACAAAGCATTAGGAAATCATTTACTTGCATTTAAACTAGATGTGTCACAGCATGCGTTTTTCACTCTTACATTTATCCTGTTGTCGACAGACTCATGTGCGAGGAGTACGTCAGAAATTGAACGCGCATCTGTATACTGTATTCAGTATAGATGGTGTCAGTGATTTTATAATGGGTTCTAATTGCTTTTGACGTGACATCACGCATCCAGTGTGGGCAAGTGTCAGCCGTTAAGCAACTGAATGCCTGTGGGCGGGTCCTATGGTGCGATTTATGTATGACTATTCGTCAGTGTCTTGCTCTGGAGGCAGTCATATGCAAATATATTTGCTTGTGTGACGTCACAGATCCCGCAATATCAAAACGAGTCGTTTTTGGAGCTTGATTAAATAAATTAAATAGAATGAAGTTTCTTATGCTCACCATGGCTGCTTTCTTTGGTCATTTATTGTGAATTATTATTAAAGTTTAAAATAACTCTTTGCTATTTGAATATATTTAGAAAAATAAAATAAAATAATTCCTGTGATGTCAAAGCTGAATTTTCAGCATCATCACTCCAGTGTCACATGACCCTTCAGAAATCATTATATGTTAATTTATTGTTATTATCAATGTTGAAAACCTTTGTGCTGCTTAATATTTTCATGGAAACCATGATACTTTTTTTTTAGGATTGTTTCATGAATAGAAAATACAAAAGTAAAAATATACATTTTTGTAATATTAATAATGTGTCTGTCAATTTTGATCAATTTAATGCATCCTTACTGAATAAAAGTATTAATTTCTTTCAAATAAAAAATGTACTCATCCCAAACTTTCGAAACATTTCTGTATATCATAAAAATATTTGTAATAATAATGTAATCAACATTTATTTGAATTTAAATGTAACAAAAAGTCTGCTCCATTAGCCTTCTTGTTAAAATGTCACCTTTCTTCCCTTTCTTTTTTCTGCTCAATGTGGATTTCAGCTCTGTTAAATATATACCAGCATGCCCCTCATCTCATCAAATAATAGTTCTCTGATTAGTGTGTATTAGTCCTCAGTGAATAACCCATATATTTCTATTTAGGACACTATATTCTTGTGTGCAAGTTGCTTTAAATATGAACTCAGCGTTAAGCGTTCAGCGTTGTGTGATTTAAAAGGCCATCCTGCTTTATTGTTTTATCTGTTTGATGCATATAACACTGCGTAAACAGGAAGTACATAGACAGTGCTTAGTTTGTACTGCATAAATGCCTTCGAAGCCCGTTCTTTTTGTTTCTTTTTTTAAATGATCAAATTTATAATAAACCTTCTAGCCAGACATGCGTTGCTCTTAATGGTTTGCCTAAGCGAAGACAAACTGGGTCTCCATTCAGTTACTTCAGTGATTCAAAATAAATTACTGCTCTTAATGCAAGAGCCATGAAGTACAGTGATGCCTCTCTTGCTGTAATGAAACCAGATGAACCCGTTCTGAGTGCCCCCCCCCCCACACACACACATCTGAGGAGCTGTCATGAAGGAATACAGTGTCCCATTTACGGTTCTTGATGCCCATTTGATTTGTCCTTCTTTTTTTGAATGGTGCATAATTTTAACTTGGCCTGACACACTTCCTCTGTGTGTCTGTGAGCCTTTGAGTTTTGAAATGGGGTTTATTTATTCCTTATGGGAGTTCAGGATGTAATGCCTCATTTGATCTACAGTATTTATGACTCTAGCCATCAGATTAGGGCTAGTTTGCAGGTAATGATGTTGACTATCTCTCTTTACTTTATAATTTTTTTCTGGATAAAAGTAGTTCATAAAATTTACAAGGTTTCAAGTAGATGGATATATAGCAAACTTGTTCCCATGTACCATCAATGAAACTAGACCCTAACCTTCTTTGTCTATTTTTATTTTTCTCTGTCCCTCCCTATTTGTGCATGTTTGTGGCAGGTGGCACCCCGGCAGTCCGCAAGGAGGTGATCCGAAATAAGATTCGTGCCATTGGCAAGATGGCCAGAGTTTTCTCTGTTCTTAGGTGAATAATACACACTTCACATACAAGTTCCTGATGGTCAAGGATTTGACACGCACACACTCCTTTCTGCACAACAGAAATGTTAACCACTGTAAAAATATCCTGTTAGACATACGGTAAAAAACTTGCAGCTGTGGTTGCCAGAAATTTACCTTAAATACTGAGACTATATAGATGTGAATATATAGATGGTGTACAGGGTCACACACAAAGACAAAACACCATCAGGGTAAAAAAAACAGTAAAATAATGCATAAATGTAACAAAGCACACTAATGTACATTACTGACAACAAAAATAAGAAACAAAATTTTATAAAATTTAATCGTATGCGAAGTGTAAAGCAGAGACTTCAGTAGTCCATTTTTTTTTTTTGTTTTTTTTGTTTTTTATTTAACCGTAAATTATATGGTAATATAAGTTTATGGTACTTGCAAAAACCATAAATTTGACAGTTTTTACAGTATTTTACAATAAAATTACATGTAATGTAAAACTATTTACAGTTTTTCACCGTATATGGTAAGGTAACTTATATGTAACCAATGGACATGTTTTTACTGAAGCATTTTTACAGTATTTTCTGTAAAAATTACAAACATTTTTGCAGTGTATTTAAAAGCATTTAATGCGAGTAGAATATGAATAATGAATTTAAGGTTGGTCAATCTATTTAAAAATGTATTTATTTGGAAAAACTCATGACTGTCAAGGTCAATAAGTCTCTTGAAATGCCAGATAATTTTACATTACAAAGGCAAGCTTATGTCATGTGGTATGACTCCCCAAAATTTTAATAATCTTTATTAATTAAATAATTCATGATATTTGTAAAAAAAAAAAAAAAAAAAATTTAAAAAAAACTTTTTTTGAAAATAAAATGATCACGTGTTCAGAGTGTAAGGAACGTTTTTATTATTTTTCCTGGTTGCTCCACATGACATTTTAGAGTCATTGAATTGATCTGTAATCTGTATTTTCAGAGAGGAGAATGAGAGTGTGTTGCAGTTAAAGGGCTTGACCCCCACTGGGACATTGCCTCTGGGTGTCCTGTCAGGAGGCAGACAGACCCTACAGAGCGGTAAGTCTTGCTCCCGGCCTTATTGAGTTGTCTCTGTGGTGGTGTAGAGGGTGTTACTGGCTCTCCACCAATCCCCCTGCTCCTGTTACGCTCTTTCTGTCTATACCTCTCTCTCGCCCTGTTTCTGTCACCGCCATGCCCGGCAGCTATGCCTCTCTCACGGTGCAGCGCATCGAAAGTGATATCGTTTAGAGAGGGGGAAGATTTTAGAAGGGTTTGGTCATGAAGGGGATTTCAATCAACACGCTTCAGATTTCCTGCCCTGACAGGGACCTGAAAAACTTCCAGGCAGCGCTGAGATCATAGCGAGTGCCAAGGAGCTGCTGCGGGTGATGCTATCACAGTGAGAGGGGCTCCTGCGAGCTTATGACTATGACGTAATATGACCCAATTTAGCCAGCGCATGTCGGTGTGCCATGCTTCCTCTCCTGGCCTTCAATGTAAAAACTCACCAGCCTGCTGCATCCTGCCGCCCTCCTACTAACAGCCACATTAACATGGTCAGGTTTGTTTTTGATGAAACTAGTTGCTCTTTAATTGGTATGATTCAGATTGTTTCGTAATATATAGAAAGATGCATGAAGCACTGCTCACACAAAAGTCACTTCAAATCAAGCAGCTTTCTGTTAAACTTAAACACGAGCAAAAAAATCTGTGTGGGTAACTTTTTCACCCTTACACAGCTCCCGGGCATGTGGATTCCTGTTGAAATGATTGGAATTTGCCTGTGAAACTTCATTAAGCAATAGTAAATGTGACCTCACCTTAAACTTTGGTGTGTGTTGCATCCTACATTTGTGAAAGATACATCAAAGTTGTGCTATTATTTTTTTGAGTGGCCAGACTTTAAGCCATATCTAGGGTAGCATACAGATTTGAGGGGGTGGGCTTTTTTTGACTTGAGCCAGAACATTCTAGAAACTTCATAGGAATGTGCTAAACACTGTATTATCCAATTGGAAACACCCTGGTATCACAGTGACTAGTTTCCCATGCTCAAAACATTTTTTTTATTTTATTTTTTTTTAGGGTGAATATTTGGGCTTGCTGCCCATATGGGCACGATAGTTTAATGGGTCTGAGCACTGCACTCCTATGAAACTCCTAGGCCACCGTTCTGCCAAAACTGCTAAATTTTAAATGGTTTTGGTTTTTATATGCATAGACTTTAGGTTGTTACAAAAACATTTGGTCCCACTTTATATTAGGTGGCCTTAACTACTATGTACTTACATCAAAAAATGTAACAATGTACTTATATTCATATTGTATTTCAAAACACTTTTGCTGATATTGAGGTGAATTAAAGTTAGTTAGATAGTAAAGTAAAGTTAGTTAAAGTTAGTCCCTAAGTAAAGTTAGGGACAGGTGTGGTGGTATGGGTAGGTTTAAGGGTAGGGTTAGGAGTAAGGGAAGTGTCAACAGTGTAATTATAAATGTAATTACAGAAATTAGTTACAGATGTAATTACATGCAGGTAATTTTTAAAATGTAAGTACAATGTAAAAACGTACACAATAAGTGCATTGTATCAAATTATTAATTTAAATCTTAGTACATAGTAGTTAAGGCCACCTAATATAAAGTGGATCCAAAAATTCTTTCAAATAAATGCTGTCACATTGCAGGATGTGCGATGTCAAGAAAGTACGGATCGTAGTTGATCTGTGGTCCGTACGGACCAGGCCCCACGGTTCAGAATGCATGTGATTTACGGATTAATCGCTACGTTTAACCATCATAGAGTGAAAGTTTATCATTTGCACACGTTTAAGGCCTCTCAGTTTATATTCAAGCGCAAGAACACGCGAAAGAGCACTAAATACGGAACTTGTGCGCTGTTTTCTGTGCACAGACAGAACACCGAATTCAGTTCTCTTTCTCGTCTTTTTGTGCTTAGACATATGCATGCAAAATTGTCAAAATGCCCTTCTCGTAGAGTATCCTTGTAAACGTTATGTCTTAAGTGAATGTAAACAGTTGAGAAAGAAATGGATGCATATCATTATATTGAACAGCATCCGAATAAACCTGCTGCCGTCTGTCATTTAATGTTAATCAAACAACAAAAGACAAATAATTAATCTTTGTTAAAGCTACAAAAGTGATTTCTCTCTATTTAATTTATGCAGTAAAGACTATGCAGTGTAATTTTACATTTTGATTATTCAATTTCTGTACCTAAATACTGTTAGACTTGCCTGAAAAACATTTATCTGTTGTATTTATCGTGCTTGTTAAATAAATTTATTTTCTATGCAGATTCACTCCCCTACAAAATCACCCCAATCATTCTTGAATGATTCATTCTTTCTGAACAGAGCTATTCAAGTCATCTGGTGAAATTGTTTTCAGATCACCATATATATCGAAGAAATTTAAAATATGGCAATGTTAGTTTTTTCCAATATAGTGCAGCCCTAGTATAAAAGGGTATTCATTAGTGGAAAATACACTAAAAGGCACTTTTAAAGGACTTGTCATATTTAGGGGTCTGTGGTAAAATTTTTGGTTAAACATCAAGGCACAATAAAATACAACAGCATCTTGTGATTGTAATGTGTCGATGGTGCACTGGGGGAGGAGATGTAAATAAAAGGATTCTTCAGAAGCTGAAAATAGAAATAAAAACGACACATCGCTCAAAGCTGTCTTGCCTCTCATCTTCCTGTGAAAGCCACAAATAAGCTGTCATCATGCATATACAATACATTGCGTGGTGTTTTTACGGCGAAAGTCTCTCCTTGTTTGGCTATTGTATACCTTCAGCTGTAAAAATAGACTCAGTCCATGTCAAGAGTCGTTCAGAAGGCCTTGCGCATCAGGTTCAAAAGCATGGCTTCTCAAAAACAAACCTCACCAAGTAAAAACTAATTTTGAAATCTGTTTATGTTCTGGATGAATCAACTAAACTAACCTCTTTTAGGTTTCTTCCTGTGTGGCATGTGAAGCATTTGGGCTGATGGTGGGAGGGGAAGATGAATGAATGGGCAACAGGGAGGGGGTTTGAATGTACTTGTGATTGCATTGATAACTTGACTCACTTTCTTTCCCCGTTCGTTTTGGGCATGGCACTACTACTCATGCTTACACAGCCACCATAGAAGCAGAGGAAGCACAAGGTATGCAAGACATCTGTGAAACCTTCTCAGTGTTGTCTGTCTGTTACCCTCCCCCTGTGATTTACTGTCTGTCGTTTATGTGCATTTCGTCCTTTTGTAGTCGCCGATGTCACTATTTAATTGTGTGTGTGTGTGTGTGTAGTTCACATGCTTGTTACTTTTAAAGCTAGCAATTTAGTTTTTGCACATGTTGAGATATTTGTTTGTTGTTCCTTTGTGTTGTTTTGTTCCATTTTGTCTGTTTGCATTTAAAGGTGACATGTAATCTCTGCCCCACTAAACGGATAAAAATGACACACTTGCAACAACATTCACAATACGTTTTGCTTTCATAATGTGACGCAATAATGGGGTCGTTTTGACTAACTTAAAATAATTGTATACCTAAATGAAAATGGTCATTTTACACCCTCATGTCGTTCCAAACCTGTATGACTTTCTTTCGAAAAGTGTTTTTTGTTTTTTCTCTCCGTACAATAAGATTTTGACTTTCATTGTATGGAGAAAAATAGCTCTTCAAAATAACTTTTGTGTTCCACCAAAAGTTCAGAATGACATGAGGTAATGAGTAAATGATGACTATTTCCATTTTTTGGGTGAACTATCTCTTTAACCCAACATAAACTTTGGTAGATCTGGCCGCCGAGAGAGGACGTTTCAAAAAGTCTCACAAACATGAGCGCGAGCACTTCAGTCACAGCTGTTTAAAAGGGGGAAGCCAGAAGCAGGGGTGTGAGCAGACCACAGCATGAGACTGAATCTTTGTTTTTTATCAGTTTCACTTCCTGACCAAAGAGCACACAGATAAACTCAAATCTAGGCCTGTTTTTGCCTTTAATGTCAGGCTTGACGTGGGTACGCCAGCGTTTCTGATTAATGCTATCTAAACTAGTCGAAGCCTTACTGTACGCCCTCAACTTCTCTTTTTACTTATCTCAGCTGGATGCTTGGTTTGTTTAGCTTTATTTCATCAACGTTTTTTGGGAAGAACAGCCCTCTCTTAGGCTACATTCACACTGCGAGCCTTAGTGTTCAATTCCGATTTATTGCTCAGATCCAATTTTTTTGTATAGGTGTTCACATTGTTTTAAATGTGGCCAATATCAGATTCCAGTGTGCACAGATTATGGTCCTGAACTGACCCGCATGTGCAAAAGAACGGTAAAAAGACGTCACGCAGCATGTGTTATACGGAAGTAAACACAGAGAACATTTATTACTCTATAACACAGAGAGCGTTATTTTATAGTGTGATCTGCTGCCGAAGCCAGCGAATTTGTGCAGGCAAGATAAAAGACGAGGATTTGAAAAAAGAGCAGAGTTTTTAAACGTTTATGATACAAACCCTTGTGTTTTGCTTGTGTGTGTGTATATATAGAGCTGTCACTGTAATACTTATGAGTTCTGACACATCACTGTCCTTCACTGACTACCATTCGCAAGTGTCTTGATAACTTTGGGTATGTAAAATCTTTGAAGGGACTCCCATGAGCGCAGAATTGTGAAATATTGTTGTTCTAGGGTGACGTAAAAGATGCATGAATTCCGATATGACCATTCAGCCTGAGGTTGCATTGCAAAACATCTGACCTGTATCAGATTTAGTACCATATATGGAAGTGGGACAAATCAGATTTGAAAAGATCAGATTCCATGTGGTTTGTGCTGTTCACACTATCATGAGAAACAGATCTGAGGACAAAAATCACACAAGCAAAAATTTGGGCCACATTTGCCTGCAGTCTGAACGTAGCCTTAGTACTCATCCTATTTTACTGACTGGAAATGTTCATATCTAATAAGTTAATGTTGGTATATAAGCAGGGTTTGAAATGAACTTTTTCACTCACTGGCCAATTTGACTACTAAATTAAGTTACCGGCCAACTTCTAATAGCCAAAAAGAAGAAAAAAAGGTAAAACTTTACAGTAAGGTTTTGTTGGTTAACATTAGTTAACTACATTAGTTAACATGAACTAATAATGAACTGCACTTCTACTAATCTTTGTTAATGTTAATTTGAACATTTATTAATACATTATTTAAATCAAAAGTTGCATTTGTTAACATTAGTTAATGCACTGTAAAGTAACATGAATTTTTCATGAACTAACCATGAGCAATATATTTGTTACTGCATTTGTTAATCTTTGTTAACGTTAGTTAATAAAAAAAATACAGATGTTCATGTTACTTCACGGTGCATTGACTAATGTTAACAAATTAAACCTTATTGTAAAGTGTTACCAAAAAAAAAAAAAAAAAAAAACAGATTAACTGTCACAGCTTATATATATATATTTTCATTGGGGTTAGTTACCCCAGGCAAGTATTGCTACATTATTATGTTTTTATAATCTTCACTTTTTCTTCAATGCAAATGAACAAGCGTGCCGTTTGTTGCCTAGTGACGTGTAGTGTATTCAAGTAAGCCAGATATGCGCAGATTCTGCGCAATGCGCTGTATTTAATAAATCATGGTGACTCACGAGTTGAGTATTTGCGCTAAATCTGCACAGATTTGGCTTATTTGGCTTATATGAACTTCCCCAGCAAAGTGAGTAAACATAAGTAACCCACCAAATTGGCTAGTGATTTGACCACGTCACCCTCCTCAGTTGATTTTTACCTTCATTTGGCGGGTTGGCGGGTGTTAATTTCAAACCCTGGATATAAGACTGCATGATTTGTGAAAAAAGACTAATTGTAATTTTTCCTTAAGCTTGTTTTTTTAAGCTCCAGGTTTGCTGTGTGTGTGTGTGTGTGTGTGTGTGTGTGTGTGTGTGTGTGTGTGTGTGTGTGTGTGTGTGTGTGTGTGTGTGTGTGTGTGTGTGTGTGTGTGTGTGTGTATATAAATAAATAAAATGACGCCTTTTACGTTTTAAAAATCCTTATCACAATTCCAGTTTAATTTCCAATTATTTTTTTCAGTTTAAAAATTAACTGTGCAGCCCTGTTGGGATTTTTTTTAAAAATAGCCTCAAATCTTAAGGTGCATTCACCCCATGTCGTAATTACATAAAAAGTGTTCAAGTCCTTGTATAACTCGTAATTACAACTCCAACTTGTAACACATGACCGCTGTACCACCGTTCCCCTGCTGATTCAGTTTGGCGTTGATAGTGTTGCCATAGAAACGCATAATTCCGAGGCCGTGTTGTCATCTCGAAATTACGACATGGCGTGAGCGTGTCTTATGTCATGTTGAGGCTAGTGTAATCTGTAAACTCCTGTCATGACAATGCAACGATACCAATAACGGCCAAAACGAAAGCTAACATTGTCATTGTTGTATGTCACTTCATAAGCATTATCTAACTTCCTGCTTCCATACTTCCAGCCATCCAAGGCTTCAACCCTCAACACAAGATCCAAAGCTTCGAAGAAGCACGTGGACTGGACCGGATAAACGAGCGAATGCCTCCACGCAGGGACAGCGTGCAGCCAGACGGCACTGCCAACTCCATCAACGCAGCCAATTCCCCCGACAAGAACGGCACCAACGCACAGGCGTAGTAACCCAGCAGCTACCTAGCGCTCTCCCTCATCCTTTCCTTTCTGTCTCTCTTTTTTTTTTTTCTCTCTCTCTCTCTCCCTCTGTTTTCCTCTCATTCTCTCTCTTTTTGGTAGAGGTGATGCCCCCTACATGCAAAACTCTCCTGGACCATTTCGGGGAGAATCGCACAATACCATGAAGAGGGCGTAGTGAAAAACAAACCATGGTTCTTATTTATTTATTGATATAGATGATAAGAAATTTAAGATCTGTAATGGTGGAAAAATTGAGATGAATGAATACATACATGATGAATATTACATGTGTACATAAAATACAGAATATATATATATAGACATAGCATTGGGGTGGTGTAAGGTCATCTTAGATTCAGTAGATTAAAAAAACAAAAAAAAAAACAATCCATTTTGTAAATTTACGTTTATAAATTAGATTTATTTCTGACATTTTTTTTCTTTTCTTTCTTTTTTTTTTTTTTTTTTAAAACAACCAAGACTTGCTCGGCAGAATTACTTTATCGTTGTTTGTGCGCTTGGCAAATACATTTTTGGGCCGACATAATTATATAGAATGCTTATTTGTGAATACCCAAAGCAAGTATGATAATTGTTGACGCAAAACAAAAAAAAAGTTTTATTGAAACGATGTGAAAAAATACCTTCAAAATGCCAATTATAGCTAAGGGGAGTGCATTAATAACAAGTGTTGACACATTTATATGTACATGTACATTTTCAAGTGTTCCCTCAACCAGATGTGATGTTTACTTTTGTTTCATTTGTTTTCTTTTTCCTGTTCGTAACTCAAACTACTACACTGATTTGTAATCAATAAGAAGAAAAAGCAAAAGTCATCCCGTAAGATGGTTGGAGGAGCGATTGTGTCTGCTTGTTTTTTTTTTTTTACTTTCTCCCTTCGTTTTGTAGTCAGTCACGCTTTTATTGGCCTCTGCCGTAATTTCGCACACGTTTAGATCTTTTCACGTTTTGCTAAAACCATAGTGGTAAAAGGCACGGTTTGACTGGCATGATTTTACACGGACATTTGTCTTGCCGCCCGTAATATATATAAAAATTTGCGTCTCATCTCGGCTAAATGAAATTAGTTAAACCGAAAATTCTCGCTTGCCTTTTTTATTTTCTGTTTCTACAAAACAATTGTAGCCCACCATTTGGATGTTTTTAACATTAAAACCCCATTTAATTGTCTGATTTTTGTACCTATAAAGGTTTGCATCAACAACAAACTTGTAAGTATCTTCAGCACTAGTATTTCTATAGCTGAGCGGTACGCTCTTCTAAACACCTGTATTCTCTAGAGTGGACCATTGTCCATGCATATGATTGACTGAAGCCTCATCTTTGCTTTTATCTAAAGTAAAACAAGGTTATTTTGATTGCTTTTACTGTACTGTACTGAGTGTTTGGAGAAGGACAGGATTTACAAGAACTGTTTACCGAATCGTCTTTTCAGACCTTTTGTTTTCTGTTTTTTTCTACACTGTACACTGTACTGTTATCTTTACATAAAATCCGGCGACTGGAGATTACGCTTTGCAAAGACTCTGACTTCCCGTACTTTTGAGGTCATGTGCCATGCTAATAATTATAGCAAGAGTTCTGTGCGCAGGCATTGAGACAGTCGCTCACACATTTTTTTTTTTGCTTAATTTAACGCCGCAAGCAAGTTCAGGTTTTGCATGTTTTCATGGCGCACATCTTAATACGAGACTTGACGAGGGTAAACCTACATGTTATCATAATTGTATTTAAAGTAACTTTCATCCAAAGAAAAATCAGTGTTTTAATGTAATATATGGCTTTTGATCATTGACAAAAAAACAACTGCTGATTGTATATGATCGCTGCCTCTCCATTCGTGAGTGATCAAAACGGCGATGCAGTCTTTAAAGAAAAAAAACACCTGTTAACGCTTTACTCTTTGCGATATAAAACAGACATGAGGGAGGCCTACATCCTTAAACAGGTACCAAAAGTTGATGAGTAAATCATCATGACCCCATGACCACCTTTTCATGTCCTCTTTTTAAGTGTTTGTCTCTTCAAGTCTTTGTTTTATGTAATGAGCCTCTGCAAACTATTATTTTGTTTAGTTTCCTTCATGTTTAATTTAAAAGGGGATGTCCGGTGTGAGAGAGTCAGGGGTTTCGGGTGGGAGGGGGAGGGTTTTGTTTCATATGGGAGAGGAATTGGGGCGTTCGGACCATTGACCCCGTTTTAGGAGGGCTTCTGTTTCAAATTCCAAACATATCTTGCAGAATCTACTAAAAATGTTTAAGACCTTTTTTTCTTAATAGCTAATAAAAGAGGGCGAGGTGAAGTTTGTGTCAAGTACTTGTATTGCGAGGCCTCTATAAATCTCGAATTATGTTGATGTATCGCTCCATTAAAAATGAAAGTAAAATGAAATACAAAAAATGTTGGGGAAAAAAAACTGGTGTTGTTTCTTTATTTGTGTGTTTTTGGAAATTGGACTGTTTACATGTTCTTTTACCATTTGAGTGGCTGATTGATGGCAAAGTAGTGTTTTGATAGACCGGCTTTGTCATTTTCTCTTCTTTATCCATGTCTGTGCTCGTCAAGGTTTCCTGTGATTACGACGCTCACATTTTGAACATTCTGTGCTTGAAGGACAGCTAGTGTATTGTTACCTGTCTGAACACAGCCCACACACACAAGCACATGCAGAGCAAGGCTGAGATTGTGTGGAACTTGCGCTTTGAGGTAAAGAATGCACACTCAAACGGTGTTGACGACTAAAACTATTAATCCTTTTCGTTAATTGAAATAAAGCTAAAATAAAATATAAACATTTGATGAAATGTTGCATTGGCACCTAACTGACATAAAATAAGTTTGTTGAAGCACTAAAATGACTAAAAATGAAAACTGAAAATATAAAGGCTAATTCAAAATATTAATAAATACTATAACGGTATATAAATAACTCTAAAATAACACTGCAGTAAGATGCATTTGATTATACATTTAGTATCAAGCTATTAGATATTTTAAGAACTACATCTATGCATTAATATTAATCATGTGCGACATGTTAATGTTGTGTTATAACCTGAACACGAGTTCATCATTTGAAATCAGTTTTCAAATCCGAAGGTCTTGTTGAATGTTGTTTTTAGACTAGTTTGTGTGAAGGATGCAGCTGAAATAAAATCATGCTTTTGTTTTATTGAAAGGCCTTGAGCTGAAGCAGGCCCTTGAAACAGCATTTGTTGCACCACAGAATATTTCACAAACACCTATTCAATGCCATTTTAAAGCCTGCACCAACCTGAAAATGAATGTCAGTTTCCTATTATCTGTCAGCAGATCACGTGGAGCATACATTGAAAGTCTTGCAGGAAAACAAACCACTCACATAATTTTAAAATAAATTAGACTAGTTATTACTCGTAACTGCTCAACCCAATTATGATTGCAATTATACAGATTGTAATTAGTATGTAATAAGCTCTTTTCATGTGAGGTTGAAAACCAACATCATTAAATATGATAATGTATAATTTAAATGTATCTGAGCCTATAAAGTACTACCACATCTTTCTGGATTGAAGATGTAAGTAGACTGAGTATGCTGCTGAACATGGGGAGGTTATCAGATTCATTTTTACTGGATTGCTTAACACTATTTTATTCTAACTTATGGTCTATTTGTTCAGCAGTCCTGTCAGAAACAAGCAGTCTCGTTACTCTCTCTGGAGAATTACTGAATCATCAATGTGACTGGAAATTGGGTGTTGAAAATGTATAGATGCAGGCAGTTTCTAGAATTTGTTATTCTATGTTTAACCCATGCAAAAGAGGCTGTTTTTGCGTGATTTCATGCGTGACAGCTTGTAGTTCTTGCAACGTTTCCTCTAGGGCAATGAATTGCAAATCAGTTGCATTAGAGCAAAAATATATATATATATATATATATATATATATATATATATATATATATATATATATATATATATATATATATATATATATATATATATATATATATATATATATATATATATACACACTCACCTAAAGGATTATTAGGAACACCATACTAATGCTGTGTTTGACCCCCTTTCGCCTTCAGAACTGCCTTAATTCTACGTGGCATTGATTCAACAAGGTGCTGAAAGCATTCTTTAGAAATGTTGGCCCATATTGATAGGATAGCGTCTTGCAGTTGATGGAGATTTGTGGGATGCACATCCAGGGCACGAAGCTCCCGTTCCACCACATCCCAAAGATGCTCTATTGGGTTGAGATCTGGTGACTCTGGGGGCCATTTTAGTACAGTGAACTCATTGTCATGTTCAAGAAACCAATTTGAAATGATTCGAGCTTTGTGACATGGTGCATTATCCTGCTGGAAGTAGCCATCAGAGGATGGGTACATGGTGGTCATAAAGGGATGGACATGGTCAGAAACAATGCTCAGGTAGGCCATGGCATTTAAACGATGCCCAATTGGCACTAAGGGGCCTAAAGTGTGCCAAGAAAACATCCCCCACACCATTACACCACCACCACCAGCCTGCACAGTGGTAACAAGGCATGATGGATCCATGTTCTCATTCTGTTTACGCCAAATTCTGACTCTACCATCTGAATGTCTCAACAGAAATCGAGACTCATCAGACCAGGCAACATTTTTCCAGTCTTCAACTGTCCAATTTTGGTGAGCTCGTGCAAATTGTAGCCTCTTTTTCCTATTTGTAGTGGAGATGAGTGGTACCCGGTGGGGTCTTCTGCTGTTGTAGCCCATCCGCCTCAAGGTTGTGCGTGTTGTGGCTTCACAAATGCTTTGCTGCATACCTCGGTTGTAACGAGTGGTTATTTCAGTCAAAGTTGCTCTTCTATCAGCTTGAATCAGTCGGCCCATTCTCCTCTGACCTCTAGCATCAACAAGGCATTTTCGCCCACAGGACTGCCGCATACTGGATGTTTTTCCCTTTTCACACCATTCTTTGTAAACTCTAGAAATGGTTGTGCGTGAAAATCCCAGTAACTGAGCAGATTGTGAAATACTCAGACCGGCCCGTCTGGCACCAACAACCATGCCACGCTCAAAATTGCTTATCACCTTTCTTTCCCATTCTGACATTCAGTTTGGAGTTCAGGAGATTGTCTTGACCAGGACCACACCCCTAAATGCATTGAAGCAACTGCCATGTGATTGGTTGATTAGATAATTGCATTAATGAGAAATTGAACAGGTGTTCCTAATAATCCTTTAGGTGAGTGTGTGTGTGTGTGTGTGTGTGTGTAATATATATATATATATATATATATATATATATATATATATATATATATATATACATACATACACACACACACACACACACACACACACACACACACACACACACACACACACACACACACACACACACACACACACCAATCAGGCATAACATTATGACTAACATTGTGTTGGTTCCCTTTTTGCTGCCAAAAGCATCACACTGCCTCCTCCGGCTTGCCTTCTTCCCATAGTGCATCTTGGTGCCATGTATTCCCCAGGTAAGCGACGCACACACACCCGGCCATCCACGTGATGTAAAAGAAAACGTGATTCATCAGACAAGGCCACCTTCTTCCATTGCTCCGTGGTCCAGTTCTGATGCTCACGTGCCCACTGTTGGTGCTTTCGGCAGTGGACAGGGGTCAGCATGGGCACCCTGACTGGTCTACGGCTATGCAACCCCATACGCAAACTGATGCACTGTGTATTCTGACACCTTTATCAGAGCCAGCATTAACTTCTTGAGCAATTTGAGCTACAGTAGCTCGTCTGTTTGATTGGACCACACGGGCCAGCCTTCGCTCCCCATGTGCATCAATGAGCCTTGGCCGCCCATGACCCTGTCGCCGGTTTACCACTGTTCCTTCCTTGGACCACTTTTGATAGATACTGATCACTGCAGACCGGGAACACCCCACAAGAGCTGCAGTTTTGGAGATGCTCTGACCCAGTCGTCTAGCCATCACAATTTGGCCCTTGTCAAACTCGCTCAAATCCTTACGCTTGTCCATTTTTCCTGCTTCTAACACATCAACTTTGAGGACAAAATGTTCACTTGCTGCCTAATATATCCCACCCACTAACAGGTGCCGTGATGAAGAGATAATCAGTGTTATTCACTTCACCTGTCAGTGGTCATAATGTTATGCCTGCTCAGTGTGTATATATGTGTGCTTTTTTTTTTTATATATATATATATATATATATATATATATATATATATATATATATATATATATATTATTATTATACACACACACACAGCAGGTTTTCTTCACAGAACAATTTAGCAGTTACTAGTATATAAAATGTTCAGTTAATTAGGTTGTATTTCTCTTTCCTTCATTTTCATATAGCATCAGGAGGGTGAGATCAACATTGATGATGATGATGCTGATGCAGTTTTTCTTTATTACAAAGGCAAGTGACTCTGAGTGATGTAGTACATCCATCCTGATTTCTGCTTGTGAATATGAGTGTTATTTAAAGACCCCCTGTGGTGAAAATCAGGTTTTTATTGTTGTTTATGTCTGTGATATTTTAATATGCTCTAAGACAAACCATGTGCAAATTCATCAGTCAAAACCATTGCTGAGTAAAACTGCAGTGTACCAAAGACAGTCTCTCAAACGTGGTTTGAAATCGCCCGTTTCCTACCTTCACAAACATGTAACCAATCCCATCAGTGTGCAGGGCGGGGCTTTTCTCCACTGACGTTCTAATATGTTGTTTAAAGCGTTTCTGAGGATACTGATTTTTAAAAGGCAGCTGACTCTGGCGAACTGGAACAGGGTTTGTGTCAAATTAGCAACACACTATTAGCTGTTTGATAATGTAGTCAAGCCAAAGGATAATCCTATCAATTACAGTAATATGTCCGACCGTTGTTGTAGAGAACGACATAAAAAAGCGCATTACCATTCTGATACATCAACTTTTAGAAGACTCTGTATAATTCGCTCTCCTCTTCTTCTTAATTAGTTTCTGGTTCAAAATTATATACCTGAATTAAACCAATATTTCCACTTGCCAGGCATTGTTACCGCAGTTGACCGAGTGGATCATGTGGTCTGAGCTGGTGTGATTGAGTGGAGGCGGGACTAGTTTGCATATTCAGGGGTTCACATATACTAAATATTGTGTGTACATGTTCAAGCTTTCCTGTGCACTCACGGATTTATATCCTATTTTTAAGAACGTATATTTTTAATGCCGCTACCAACTTCCATGTTAATTTAAATGTACAAAAACAAGTCCATTATGCTGTTTGATATTGCAAACTGTTATTTGTAGTCATATTTCAGTATCGTAATCAAAAGTTATCAACCAATCAGAATGTCTGATTTCACCTAGGCCACCAAATAAGCCAGAAGCGCTACTGCTGCAGGGCGACTTTAAAGGTTTAGTTCACCCAAAAATTAAAATTGTTATTAATTACTCACCTTCATGTCGTTCCAAACCTGTAAGACCATAGCTCATCTTCGGAACAGAAAAAAAGATAATTTTGATGAAATCCGAGAGCTCTCTGACCCTTCCATAGACAGCTATTTAATTAACACTTCCAAGGCCCAGAAAGGTAGTAAAAACATTGTTAAAATAGTCCATGTGACTACAGTGGTTCAACCTTAATTTTATGAAGTGACGAGAATACTTTTTGTGCGCAAAAAACAAACAAAAATAACGACTTTATTCAACAATTTCTTCTAGCCTATGTCAGACTCTTACGCTGTTGACACAGTGACAGCTCTCGGATTTCATCAAAAATATCATCTTTTGTGTTCTGAAGATGAATGAAGGTCTTACGGGTTTGGAACGACATGAGGGTGAGTAATTAATGACAGAATTTTCATTTTTGGTTGAACTAACCCTTTCAGTTGGCAAAGAAACTAAAGCGAGTATCTCAGCTTCAAGTGGAGAGCGCCCTCTTGTTGAATAGTGAGGTGTTGCAGGGGTCAGCTTCATAGGCCTACATGCAGTTAAAGGCCTACTGAAGTGCCTTGAGAAACGCAGCATTATTCAATGTGTTGACGTAATTTCCACTGAAACAGAAAGACAGGGCGGGACATATCGAACAGCTCCTCCACTTTTTTTAAAATGGCCAATAGCGTTTTGTTTATATAACAGCTCGGCCAGTGCCGTTGAGCTCTGTAAAGCCGCAGTTTCCTCCTAATCCGTAACTGTTTCTCCTCCTAATCTCCTCCATAACACTTTAAAAGGCACCTATTATGCCCCTTTTTACAAGATGTAATATAAAAATCGCAGGTCTGTGAAGTTTCAGATCAAAATTCCTAACAGATCATTTAATATAACATTTTGAAAATGCCAATTTTGGGGTTTGAGGAAAAATGAGCTGTTTTGTGTGTCTCCTTTAAATGCAAATGAGCTGCTGCTCCCCACCCCAGAGGGCGGAGCCTTCACAGCTCATGAACACGCGAATGAAAACTGAAACATCATACAACTGTTTGGCTTTGATTATCATCTCTATCGCGGACACGCTCACGTGACATTGCAGTTCTTCGTCGTCATGAAATATTATCATCTGCATGCGTTTTAAAGCCATATCACTCTCAACCTTACAGTCTATGCTCTCAATTTGAGCAAACACACCCGACGCATGCGCACAGAGAGCTGGATGTCGGTGCGTCCGTGAGTAGGCTATTAAATTAGACTAGTTCTCTTTCATGTGTTATTGTGATTAAACTGTCAAATGCACACAAGGTTATGTCAGAAACACACAAAGTTCACATGAAAACAGTTGGTTATGTCTGTGCACGTATGCAGCAAGTACAGAAATCCCGTGTGTATATTAGATCTGTGTACTAAAGTGAAAGCAGTGTAATATACAGTACCTACTGCTATATCTGCTGTTAATATGAGTCAAACAACAAAAGATAAACACAAAATCACTCACTGCTCTTGACTGAATGAACTTTAGTAGCTTTATTAAGAACACATTTCTTACTTGAATGCTGCTGTTAAGTACTCTGGGAGGAGATAAACATGGCGGACTGTGTACAGCTCTCTAAGGGCGGGGTCTATGCTAATACGGCAGTGTCCATCAACACTCGTGGGCGGGGCCTGTAAAATGTGACATCACTTTGCCAGGAATCTGCACACGGCTTGTTCTGAGACACTGCTTATGATTTATGGGGATTAAAAAAAAGGAGTGGGTGGATTTTTACCGTTATAGGGTGGTTGTGTACACACACTGCAGACACACATTTATGTTCAATAAATATGCATAATAGGTGCCCTTTAAAATATAGCATTCTGTGCAGAATTCAAATGGGTCCGATATGTTTTGCCATCTGTGCTGACTCGCGCATATGATCCGCTCTTTGCTGTCGTGTCTCTGGACTGGAGCAGACTGTTTGTGCGTTGCGGCGGTGCGCGTGACACTAACACGAAACCAGACTTCATTTGCCCCAGTGTTCACCATGTAGAAAATAGTAAATGTATCAATGTCTTATATAGGGCAGGACGCTTCAGATTGTAGAGAGCATTTGATTGGCCAGAGAAGCTGGCCTGCAGAGTGATGTCATCAAAATCATGAAAGACTAAGTCTTGAATGTTTATTTCTTCTAAATGCAAATTTTGTCATTGTTTTGGATCACACTAGCTTATCAATAACAGTAAGGCTAACATATTCATATAAAAGTCAAAAAACGTCAAATTTGATTTCACAAGGACTTTAACATCACTTTCTCTAGGTAGGTGGATTGGAGCGGTTATTCAGGCTCATTGCTGTCAGGATTTTGTCTGTGATGTGATTTGCTTCACAAGCTCATTTTTTAATAATCCCCTGAAAGCACATTGTCCCTGTATAGATGCTATTGTACTAACAACAAACTGTCTTATTTAATGTAAGCCAGTCTCATCCATTATGCTCAATGAAAAATGGGTATCATCTAATCCAATAGATGAATTACAGTCATCATGTCGAGTATTTGATCGGAGGGATCATTTATCTGTACCTGTAATAATGCCTTTGTAATCTGATGACAACGGATGCTTTTAAAAATCTCTTTTCCCGCTTTCATGTCTGTCCACAGTTCTCCCTAGCATTGTGGAGGCGAGCATCACTCGTGTTTTCTTTAGTAAATAAGAAAAACTAAACATTTTCTCTTTTGCTACTGTGAAATACATGTAACGTGGTAACATTCAATACAGCCCACATCAGTTCCCCATGATATACAGGAAGATGAGTAAAAGAATTCAACCCACAGTCAAAAAAAAAAATTATTGGTGGTTGAGCTATTAGAAGAGCTGAAAACAAGAAACAGTAACACTTTACAATAAGGTTTCATTAGTTAATATTAATGTATTAACTAACATGAACTAACCATGAGCAGTACATTTGTTACTATATTTGTTCATCTTTGTTAATGTTAGTTAATAAAAATACAGCTGTTCATGGTTTGTTCATGTTAGTTCACAGTGCATTAACTGTTAACAAGATTTTAATAAAGTATTAGTAAATGTTGAAATTAACATTAACAAAGATAAATAAATGCTTTATAAGTCCAGCTCATTATTAGTTCATGTTAACTAATGTTGTTAACTAATGAACCTTATTGTAAAGTGTTACCCAAGAAACATTTCAGTAAGTGAGAGAAGATCTTCCACATTACAGCGATATTATTAAAAACTTGTTACATTCAATCTACATTAGCTGAATCAATAACTTTGAACTGACTATGAATGTCATTCAACCAAGATATTTACTGTATGTACAGCTTAAACATCTTAAAGGTAGGGTAGGCAATTTAACACTTTTTGTTATACTGGTTGAAACATTCTTCACGTTCTTAAACCAATCAATAATAGAAGTGGTCCAAATAAATGTTTTTCTTTTTTTTTTTACATATCTTCTGTGGAATTCGATCTGCCTGTCAACATAACATGTATTTCCATACCTCCGCGGACATCACATGTCATCAGCACGTTCCATAATGCTATGCAGAGTTGTAGACAGACTACAAATTGAGGTAATCAGTTACATCAAATTTTTTGAGTTGATGTTCCCAATTTTAAGTAAGCAGAACTATCAAGTTTGGAGTTTGTAGTACTCATGCATGTTAACTGCTGCTAACTTGAAGTACTGAATAATTTCAGTGAAATTTAGTTAATTAACTTTTTTATTTTGAGTTCTTGCTAATCAAATGTGGTATTTACTTCATTGTAAACCCTAATAAGTTGTCAGAACTCAAAAAAGTTGAATGAGATTTTTTTAAGTTAAGAAACGTTTTGCTAGCTATAACAAACTAATTCAGAAAATGCCAATTTGCTAAAATGTTAACAGTAGCTTGGTATAGCACTGAATGAGTACAGCAACTTAAAACATGTAACTTACCTGCTCTCAAACCAAGCAGCATGCGTCACTTGTCACCATGATGGTAACTCTCCAAAAACCCACACTAACAGAAACTCTTCTAAATTAGCATAACAAAACATTAATCACTACTAAATCTCCCTTACCATTAATCTTGCACAAAAAACATTACATAACACTTAATTTTAGAATTTTACTCTCCTTTTCGAGTGCCATGGGCAAAGCATGCTGGGAAATAAAAAAAAATCCCAGCCCAGTTTCAGTTAAACTTAAGTTAGTCTAAATTAAAGGAAATGAGTTCATACAACTCAGAACAATGAAACAGTTCAGTTTACTTGAAATATGTGAGTGCTGTGAACTCAAAAGAAAAAGAAAGTTTTAAATACTCATAACAGTTAAATTAACTGAACTAATTTGTTTAACCCTTAAATGCATGACTGTTTCGCCAATCATTCTTACATATTCGGGTCTTTAGCGACCCGGATCTATATCTAACACGGATGGATCTCTAGCTGTCGCGATAATATAAAACTCTCCTGAAATTAGTGTAACAATTACAGAAGAATAAAATAAAATATATTTCGTTACCTTTTGGAGCTTGGAAGGGTTCAGTTTCAGCAGATGTTTTATACCATCATCACTGTCTTCGTCAGAGCTCATTTCCCAGTACATTCAGCATCTGGCTCATATTCGCCATCTCAAACATGTTCTCAAAACTATCATTTTCAACATCTTCAAAATCAATATTTTGATTGCTGACAGCTTCTTCACCAGATTCACCATCAAGTGACAGTGATACTAATATTTGAATGCGTTCAGTACTTCCTCTGCAGTAAATCGCTGAGCCATTTCAAGTTTTGCAGATTATACTTAGCCTGTTTTCAGTCTGCAGTAATGATGAATTAAACGTCACTTCATCATTGTGTATCAGACATTGCCACCTTGTGGAATAAAGGTGAATTGCACTTATTCAGTCATCAAAGATTAAAGATTGAATTATTATACGCATGCTGCTTGGTACAGAAAAAAATATACCTACACTCTTACACACCTCGGGCCGTTAGCGACCCTATACAATTTTTAGAAAAAATTAACAGGAAAAACAGGCATTCTTTTATAATTTTGTTATTTTTTTCTTGTTATATTGTTTATAATGAATTGATTGAGGAATACTAAGAAGGTTGATGTCTAACTTTAAAAAATGAATGCGGAGGAGGTTAGTGAATGACGTCCCGGGTCACTAAAGACCCGAGGTATGCGTTTAAGGGTTAATTTAAGTTTGTCCTACTCAAACCAATTAAGTATTTTGAGCGTTAGGGTTTACAGTGCACAGAGCAGCACAAACAAACAGCAGCTGCTTTTTACAGTTCCTCCTGAATCAAAACAATGAGTTTATGCTGCGTTTACGTCATGTCGTAACCGTAATTTACAAGATGGCAACCCGTGACGTTCTACCCGGAGCTGTCCTCAGACGTGGATTTGTGCGTTTTTGTGTCAACACTATCAACGGCAAAATGAATCTGCAGCAGTCAGGTGGTACAAGTCGGAGCTCTTTAAGTTGTTTACATTCATTATTATTGTAATGTTATGTGCATGAGGTAATTTAATGCCGTCTTTCGGCTCGTGACACTTTGCTGAATCTGCTCTGGCTGTGCGCGACCTGCGCGTTCATGTGTTTTGGATGAGGCGTGGCTTAAGAGACGAGAGGGAAAGTGGGATCTTATGCTTTCAAAGCTTAATATTGCTAGCCTCTCTGAAATTGCTTCCCCTACCTTTAAATAATGCATCCTGGGAGTGTATAATAACTGCAGGAGGTTTATCATTTGAAAGCGCATAGCGGGGATACAGTAAATATACTACTGTTCAAAAGCTTGGTTCAGTAAGACTTTTTAATGTTTTTAAAAGCTCACCAAGGCATTTATTTGATGAAAATACAGTAAAACAGCAATATTGTGAAATATAATTACAATTTAAAAGAACTGTTCATTTTAAAATGTAATTTATTCCTGTGATGCAAAGCTGAATTTTAAGCATCATTCCTCCAGTCTTCAGTGTCTCATGATCCTTCAGAAATCATTATAATATGCTGATTTAATGCTCAAGAAACATTATATTATCATCATCAATTTAATTATCATCAATATAATTTCCAGTTTAATTTTTGACTGATCGAATTCTGTGCACATTACTTTTTGTCAAAAGAAGCTTGTTTTTTTTTTCTTGATATGTGTGTGTGCTTAGCAATAGCCGAACAGTTGGATTCTTGCAGTTGTCCATTGTGGTATAAAGGGTTTGCAGAGCATTATTGACCACCCACACATACTGGCGGGGCTACTTTTGGCTGTTCTTTGTGATATAATTCTCTTTATTTTGGACTGTCTTTGTCAAGGCTGTTTCGAGTTTAGAATCCTTCTGAAAGCTCATCCTCCAGCATGGCCGTTTTTTCTGGTATATCTTACAAGAGAACTAAATTCTAAGAATTTGACTTTTATACAGTAAGTGCAGCATAAGACAATATGTGATCCTTCGGCCTTGATTAATGTTTTTAAACAGCTTTAAATTCAATCCCTCTCCAAGATGATCTAGTCCCTGACATTTTTATTTTACTGTATTATTGAACAAATTTTAAGGTGTATTATAATTTTAAGGCTGTAGCTTGACCCTTTTGGAGCTTTTAAAAATGTTTTAAGAATGAGATCATGCTTTTGTGTGCAGATTTTTAGAATATCACACTCTTGCTGTTTCATGCAGATTATACGGTTACATTTAATTAAGCGCCCGAAAAAGGCTTAGAAGAAAAACCATGGTATCATTTACAGTACTTCAAACAGTCAAGCCTAATCTGAGCATTTCACATGTTCATAAGAAAGAAACGTGTAAACAGCTCCACCTGCTGTCTCACTTGCTGTTTCACTTGCCTCTTTCCCTACATGTACTTCACGGAGTTATATCAAAGTTAGAACCAGCAGTATGGGATCAATTTTCCGCTTCATTTTCCCATTAGTTCTGCAGTAATGGATCGAAAAATAAGCGTGAATCAAACATTTAAAACGCATGTAAAAAATATATTGCACAAACTGAAAAAAAAAAAGCAAAATGATCAAAATAGCAAACAATGTGGTCACAGATCAAAATATAATAAGCATGAATCAAAACATTAAAAACGCATTAAAAAAATAACAAGCATGATTCAAAACTTTAAACACACTGAAAATTATATTGCACAAATTTTAAACTTATGTTTATGTGTTCTTAAATTGTTTTCCATGGTTTTATTACTCTGTACTTTGTGCTCTTATATTTTCTGCTCATATTTTATTTTTTTGTACGCTTGTGCTGTTTTTTTTTCTTTGCTCTTCTTTCCATGTTTTTGCACTTGTTTTTCCAAATGTTGCAGTTTGTTTCTCATGTAAATTAGGTCGGGTTTAAGCGTCACCATTGGTCCACTAGTTGTAGATTGACAGCTCCTCTAGCCAATCAATCAAAGAGGGGAGTTGACGTCACTCCACTGCGACTCATGGCTATTTGCTACTGATGCTCATTCTTACAGGCCAGGGGAAGATAGATAACCATCAGCTGGCAATTTTCGAGCTGGGGTAAAATCTTATCCGTTATCGTTAAAGGGGTCATGAATTGAGAAATCAACTTTTTCCTTGAGTTTTTGATATATAGAAGGTCTTTGTAATATAAGAATATCCTGTAAGTTTCGGAGCTGAAAACATCCTTGTTAGTCAAATAAAAGCTTTTATTGACAGCTGGCTCAGCAAACGATCAATCTGCGAATGTGCCTCCCTGTGACGTCAGAGAGCAGCGGAACGCCACCTCAACAGAAGAAGACGAACGCCTAATTCTGTAGCCCCGCCCACCGATTTGCGCATGACATGTAATAGGTAAATAACATAGGCTGACATGGCGCTAAACCGGATCGAGCTACCAAGCAATAAACATGCTGTTGAAGATTACAAAATATTGTGTAGTGCCTGGTTGTAGAAGAACACAGTCGCTGCATAAGCTTCCTTCGGATTCCAATATTAGGAATGCGGTTGAACTTTATTTTTAATAAGTTCCAGGTCACGTTGGTAAGACGTTTGTTCGCTTCATTTCACTGTGGATTCTTTTGTAAACAAGAGACTGGATTTGCAGACAGAATGAGATTAAAAAACGATGTTGTGCCTTCTATATTGGATCAGACAGGAATGGTGCAACACACTTATGTGAGTAAAAAATGTTTTTTATATGTGATAGTATTGCATTGTTACAGATCATTTGATATCTACTGATTATGTATACGTGTCTAATTTAACATAATTAACGATAACTTACCACGCTGTCACAGGCTGGAGTATCCTTTGTATTTGAGGTGTTGTTGGTTCATTGTCCTGCGATACGGGATCAGACTCGAACATGTATGGGCCAGGGCTCGCAAAATCTCTAGCCCGAAGTCCCGGGGCTACTGTGTTTTCCAGTCGGGCTACCAAAATGTATCACCGGTCTGCCCAACGGGCTATCTTAAATGGTGAAATAAAATTCCTTTTTTGATATGCGTTGTTCACTCTCGACTTATTTGAAGGAAAAATACAATCGCGGAAGGTTTGAACATGCTGATTTGTCTGCAGTGAAGGTTTGCTGATGCATGTACTTAGCTTGTGTGTGTGTGTGTGTGTGTGTGTGTGTGTTAGTGATGCACGGTTCGCGGTTATATCCACTGATCGGACGGGCAAAGTAATAAAAAATAACATTCCAATTAATTGCGGGTGGATGAGAGATAAATCATTGTGTTTGTTTGAAAGACATTTTGCGAGCCCTGTGGGCGAATCATTCCAGTTGCCGTTTTTCCACATTGGAAGTTTTCAAAACAATTCACGTTTTCAGTACACACCACGTGTACTGACGGGGGAGTCGAAACTCATTATAATATGCAAAACTGTTATCCAATCATAGCAGTGGGCGTTTACTTCCAAGTCTTCAATGCGGCACGTCCATAAAAACCAAGCATTTCAGGTTAATAGCTCACAGTGGGACTTTCACTGATACAATTTCACTGATCCAACTTAGATGTTAATATCTGCTATTTGGCATCCTGTTTTATAAATGTGCAGTTAAGTCACACTGCTGTATCTTAAAGGGATAGTTCACTCAAAAATGAAAATTCTGCATTTACTCACTTATCCTCTTTATATAGGCTAATACAACACCTGGAAAAAAATATGGAATCACTACATTTAGTGGATGTTCACCCAGATTTTTACATTTATAGCAAATAATCAAATCACACTTGTCAAACAAAAAAGTTTTGTTTAATAGCTTAACATTCTGGCTTCAACAACAAACATACCTCAAACAAATTCAGGACTTTTTTCTATATTAATGGCATGTTTTTTGCCAGATCAAGTTGAAGTGGAATCACTCAATGTTGAGGAAAAAATTATGGAATCATTAACAAAAAAAGTACTTTGATACTTTGTTGCTTCTCCTCTGGCTTTTATGACAGCCTGAATTCTTTCACTAATGGAAAAACAATATTTTCTATCAAACTGGTTCCAACTTTTTCGAATAGAGGTTGACAGATCATCTTTTGCAGGATGGAGCCTTGTCATGGACTAAATATATTTTTTTTTTATTTCCACCATAAATTTCCAATTGTATTGAGATCGGAACTGTCCCATGTCACTGAGTTGATAATATGCCTTTCCTGAAGAAAAGCTTTAATACTCTTGCTCTGTGGCAAGATGCAAAATGAGTTCTTGATCTCCAGACCTATTTTCTATCGATGGAATGAGAAAAGCGTCCAAAATTTCAATGTACGCCTGTGCATTGACTGTTGAGGTAATGATTGCCATCTCCCCTGGTCGTTTACATGCAACCCCATTTCATAAATGAGTTTGAAAATTTGATAGTTTTCTTCAGGCAGTCATCTTTATATGTTTCATTTGAACGGCACCCTCCATGATTGTTTCTCTTTTGCCCACTGTAACCTTGTTTTCTTCTATTTAGGTTTTAGTGCTGGTTTTCGTTTGTTTTTTCTGTATGTAAATCCCATTTCATTCAACCAGTTTCTTACAGTTCTGCAAATTAAAAGATGATTCCATATTTCATGCGATTTCATCCTTTTTTTTTCTCTCTACTTGATCTGGTGAAAAAATGGGATACAATTTATTTCATGGTGTCCTTGTTAGTTTAATTATATAATCAAGTACTGAGTAATACTAATTAACATGTACTTACTCTAGGGTTAGGATTAGAGTTTGGTTTAGGGTTAGTTGTTGGTAATTATGCATAATTTACTGTTATTACTGTAGTAAGTAGATGTAACAGTGTTAAAAATGTAATTGAATTTGTTTGAGGTATGTTTAATGAAGCCAGAATATTAAGCAATTGAACAAAACTTCTTAAAAAAATGCTTGGTGAACAGCCTCTATAAGTGTAGTGATTCCATATTTTTTTGCCAGGGGTTGTAGATAAGACATTGTAGGATATATAAAGGGGTTAATTCTGACTTTTCTTGATAAAGTAACTTTGATCAGCACACCACCCTGCGTATTCCTTTTCCATTGTGCTCCTGTTATATGCAGTCTGTAGCAGGAATCCATGGCAACCACAGCAGCTGAAAGAATCCAATCAAAGGTGGTCTTTTTTTCTTTTGTGTTTTTTTAAAATTCAACTATATTAGGAACTGTTCACCATAGTGTTCAAGTCATTTGTCGATTCAAATGAAGGCGAAAATGCAGACAAAAAAAAAAACACATTTGATGTTTATATACTTGTGTTATCATATTTGTGTCCGGAGTCAAAGCACCGTGATTTTAGCGGCAAGTAATTTATCTGTCCACCTTTACAACAAAAGTCACTACCAATGTGGATGTTTTTTTTATTTTTTAATAGCAATATCAATAATAATCCTATTGACATTGATCACAACCTCAGGTTGTCCACATCACCCTTAATCATAATTTCCCCTCCCTCTTGCAGCGACATCTCTTCTCTGATGATGTGTTTTCTGCCGTGAGGGCGGGACAACCTGTCAATCACATGAGATCGACCAATAGCAAACCACAATCATCCAATCAATTCCCCATGGAGAAAATCAAGTTCCGTCCTGCTTTTTCTAGTTTAGGAAGCTGTTTCACTCGAATATACAGTCATGTGAAAAAGAAAGTACACCCTTTTGAATTCTATAGTTTTATGTATCAGGACATATAAAAAAATCATCTGGTCTTAATTAGGTAAATGCAACATCAGATGAACAACAACACCATGTCAACACCATGTCATGGTTTATTTAACAAAAACTAGGCCAAAATGGAAAAGCCATGTGTGAAAAACTAAGTACACCCTTACTGCTTCCATAGGATGTAAGAGGGTAAGTAACAGGCTCTGCTAATCAAATGCCCTTGATTAGTTGGTCATCAGCAAGTGTGACTAACTCTATAAAAGCAGAAGTTTTGGCAGTTTGCTGGCCTGGAGCATTCAGATGTGTGTTAACACAATGCCAAGGAGGAAAGACATCAGCAATGATGTTAGAAAAGCAATTGTGGCTGCCATCAATCTGAGAAGGGTTATACGGCCATTTCCAAACAATTTGAAGTCCATCATTCTACAGTGAGGAAGATTATTCACAAGTGGAAAACATTCAAGACGGTTGCCAATCTTCCACATGGCTTTTCCATTTTGGCCTTATTTTTGTTTAATAAATAATGATGTAATATGTCAAGTCACCTTTATTTATATAACACTTTTTACAATACAGATTGTTTCAAAGCAGTTTTACAGTGATAACAGGAAGATAATGCAATGTTTTGGCTGTACAGCAGATCTAGAAGAAAATAGTGTCATAATCCAGCTTAAAGGGATAGTTCACCCAAAAATGAAAATTATCCCATAATTTACTCACCCTCAAGTCATCCTAGCTGTATATGACATTCTTCTTTCAGACAAATACAATCGGAGTTATATTTAAAAATGTCCTGGCTCTTCCAAGAATTATAATGGCAGCCCAAAATGTGAAGCCCACAAAAGAGCATCCATCCATTATAAAAGTAATCCACACGGCTCCGGGGGGTTAATAAAGGCCTTCTGAAGCGAAGCGATGGGTTTGTGTAAGAAAAATATCCATATTTAACACGTTATAAAGTAAAATATCTAGCTACCAGCGGACCGCCTTCTGTATTCAACTTACGAAAAAAGTGTAATAGACGGATGCACTTTTTTGGGCTTCAAATTTTGGGCTGCCATTATAATGCTTGGTTTAGCAAGGACATTTTTTTTAATATAACTCCGATTGTATTCGTCTGAAAGAAGAATGTCATATACACCTAGGATGGCTTGACGGGGAGTAAATTATGGGTTAATTTTCATTTTTGGGTAAACAATCCCTTTAAGTAAGTTCAGTGATGGTTAATTTTTGTTGTAAAAAAGTTATTAATTTAGTTTTTATCTATAGAGCCGCTCTGGAGAAAACAGTCATGTCATCGTCCAGCTCCGTTCAGTTCTCATACAATGGTGTCAATTCAGGCAGATCAGTAATATTGTTGAATATTAAGTGTCCCCAGCTAAGGAAGCCAAAGTCAACAGTGGCAAGGAACCAAAACTCCATCAGGTGACCGAATAGAGAAAAACAACTTGAGAGAAACCAGGCTCAGTCGGGGGGGGTGGGGCGGTTCTCCTCTGGCCAGCGAACAAACAGTGTATGATTATGATTCAGGCAGCATTACAGGTCAGAGGTCAGATTGGATCGGAACATTCAGAATATTTATCCAGTTCCATCTGTCGTGTCGATGAGGCCTTCACAGGGGAGAGTCTAGTTGAGACAGTCTCTGCTGACGCTTCAGGGATGCGTTGTGGTCGTGTCTAGGCGCAAGTCCCCCATCTGATCTGTATACGGCCCGGATCTGATCTGTATACAGCCCGGCTGACTACATCATGCATTGTGGTTGTGTCTAGGCACAGGTCCACCATTTGATCTGGATACGGCCTGGATCCGGCTGAGTACAGTAAACCTCGGGATTAACAGAGAGACTAATATTAGCGTAGATGCCATTCTTCTTATGATGTAACAAGTACATTGGGTGTTATAGGAAGTGTTCCCGGTTCCGGCTGACCTAGTTTATGCTGCCTAACTATTATTTAGCTGATTTGAATAATAGAAATTGATAATGTTCTATGTGTATGCCAGGTTAAAGAGATGGTTTTTTAGTCTAGGTTTAAACTGACAGAGTGTGTCTGCTTCTTGAACAATGATAGGAAGACTGTTCCAGAGTTTAGGTGCTAAATAGGAAAAGGATCTATGTAGAGTGAAACCAAAAATTATTCAGACACCAGATATAATTTTTTTTACAAGTGGGTGCAGGACACTATAGTTCATTTATGTAAGTGAGGATAGCAAAATAAAGTAAACTGTGACACATTATACCCCAAAATTCTTCATACAGTGGACTACCAGTAAAATTGATAAAAATTTGGGACCAAAATTATTCAGACACTTTGACCTGACCATGTTTTGCTTAAATGTTTTTTCTTTAATTGCTAATGCGACCTTTTACACCACAGACTGAACAAAATTAAGCATTGCTTGGTAATTGGTTGACCTAAATTGGTATTATCTAATTGTGTGCTTAAATTTAACAGCTGACAGCTGATTGGTTGATTGTAATCCATTACATACCTTTCTATCAAAGTTATCTGACATTATCAAGATGAATTTGTTCAGTTTAACTCTGAGTTCTTGTCATATTTTATTACCATTTTCTAAACTATAGCGAATAAACTATTATAATGTGAGAAATGTTGAATAAGGATAATGTCTGAATAAGGTTTGACTGTATATGTAATGTGGTGTTGTTCATCTGAGGTTGTATTTACTTAATTTTAAGATCTGTTAAAGACCAGATGATATTTTCATTATGTCCTGATAAGTAAAACCATAGAATTCAAAGGGGTGTATTTTCTTTTACCTCACATCCAATAGGGAAGAAAAGACTATCGCAACTTCTATTTCATCCCGGCTGGCTTTCCACACTGCACTTAATGGGTAATTGTCGTTCTAAACCCCACTTTTAACCTTGGGTAAAGGAATGTTTCAAACTTGTAATGTAGAAACGGGTTAGCAGCACCGCTTTTTACCCAGGTCATGAAGCCCTGCTCTATAGCAGTGTTTGAAGGGGAAAACGGGTCAAAGGGTGATGGCAAACATGCCAACTGGAGTAAAGAACAGAACGTTTAATTCTTACCTTTATTGTCTGAAAAGTCCATTCAGGACAATCTTGATAATAGTCACGGTCAGAGACTGGATGATCACCTGCAATTATCAGTAAATGTGACCCCTTTATTTTCAGCCACTAGAGAGCGCGTTTCTCAAATCACTAACTGTGTGCACATTACTTTCATATTTATTCAGTCTGAGTCAGACCGTTGTGACAAAGTGTTTAAATATGCTGAACCAAGTGAGGCAGACACAAAATAGGCTATTATTTCTGAGCGGAAATAAAAATTAAATGAAAAATAAAAAGAGTACAAAAAATAGTCTGAAATTAGTTTTTCCAGCCAGGACTTTTTTTTCATGGGTGACTGTAGAGGAAAGGCATGTAAAGGAAATACACATTTGGTCGGTACAGAAGAGTCACTGTTAGTTACTGCGGTCATGCTTCATAACACTGTCCTCCTGTTGATGGTTGTCAGCCATAAGCAGTGAATAGCTCTGACTGTTATCAACATAACCCTAACAATGCAATCAGTAGCCTAGCGTATGTGCAAATGGGAAGTCAATGTGACGTGATCCTTCCTTCCATTAAAGGAGCAGTACAATTTAGATTCTTTTAATGGTGTAGTTTTGCTTTGAATATAAATGTGAGTTTGCATGTGCATTTCCGTGCCGGATGTTACACTACTGGAGCCCATAGACTATACTCTGATCCCAGAGAGTGTTCCCAGCTGTTCCCTTCGGACGACAGCTCCACACTAGGCTATCATAAAAATAGCTTAATGTGTTCTGTTTCCTCAGAAATGTTGAGTATCAGCGTAAGAGCACATATTAGCCATTGAAATATACATGTATTTATAGTAGACCCTTCCCTTTCCCATCAGAGAGATATGACTGGTGGCTTGTGGGAGCTAAATTGATTACGGAATTTGATTACATTAGCTAGCAAAAGTCTGTTTTTCATATTCAGTGTAATTCATAACTGGAATAATCTTGTGCAATGAATCACTTTTGTTTTTAATGTAGTCACTGAAAACAAACAAGCCTTAAGGCTTTAGAGAATTAATATTTTTATTTTATTTTCAAAAAGGCAATTCCTTGAGACTAGTGCATTTTAATAAAAGTTTTTTAGACAACTACATGAGACATTGATATTCTGTCATTTTAATCCTCTAAAACTGATATTAAGATTAATTAAATATTCAATGAAAAAAAAAATAATATATATATATATATATATATATATATATATATATATATATAACTGTGGTTATTGGAAATTACAATAATACAGTGACAGGATTAAGGGTTAGGGTTATTTTGGTGACTGTACATTGTCATTTTACTTATTATAAATATAATTTTTGCAGTATTTTTAACTATACAAGTGTCTTTTTTAAATAACATGTTCATGCTTTAATATACTCTATAATTGTTAATTGTTAAATAATTATAATTGAAATATACATTTTTCACTTACAATTAACAGGTTTTTAAATTCATAAAATTCATATATGCCTAAATTCATATATGCCTTTCTTATAAGGCTTTCATGGCATGGTATACTCTTTTCATGGCATATGCACTATAATGCATACATGGGACAAGTATACGGTCATGCGGAAAGAACAATCAGTGCTTATTTCTGAACATTATCTCATAAAATGAGAGAGTTGCATGTTGTTCTATATTCCCAAACCAGCATCACCGATGAGATATACAGTAGCATTCTTTCAATGAAACAGCTTGTTTACTACGTAATGTCCTACAGGAGGAAGACAAGTGCTAAAATATTTAAAGTTTTTGCTGAAATTTTAAATAACACTTGTCATTTTCATAAAGTTTGATGGTGAATGTCATGCAGGTACTTCCCAGGTGACATAAAACATTTAAATGTTAAACTTGTACAGATGAAATCATCTGAACTAAGCAAGTGGTCTCACCCTTTGTGTTCCCCTCATCATCAATAAAACAAATAGTATGACAAAATACACTGGAGAAACTTACTTCTATAAAGCAAGAAAACTCCCAAATTTGAGTTATACCTATATTCTTTAAATCATTCCATAACCTAGTCATAATCTAATCACATATGATTATAATAACACTCATCCTTTACAATTTAGACTTTTACTATTATTCTTTCTTTTTTGATGAACTGGAAACAAAAGGTAGCCTATATAATATTAAGATAGAAACAGTGCTGGGTAACTGATTACATGTAATCTGGATTACGTAATCAGATTCCAAAAATTAAGTACCTAATAATTTGATTATATTACTTTTTAAAACTTTAATCAAATACAGTTGCATTTTTATTGATTACATGATTACATATTCTCACAATGGCAGTAAATTATTCATAATTCATTGATTCTCCCTATCCTTTTTAACCTTTAAATTATCCTTTCTAAAAAATTAGCCTCCTGCTTTTTATACATTCAGAAGGTCTGCAGGTTTGTGGAAATGCACACACAGACCAGCCGCTCGTCATCAACTTTGCAACACTGCTAATCAGCTCCCGATGAACACATCAATTATATTTTAAATTATCACTCAGTGAGGCATTTAACCATGTATTACTGTCTTTGGAAGGCTTTTGTCTCTCAAGCACATACATAAATTCACATTATTTCATATTTACATGCAATTCCCCAACTTTTTTGTCAGCGGAACCTCTTTAACCTAATATATTTGCTTGAAGCACACCCTGAGATTTTAAGTTAAGTTAGGTCAATAATAAAAAGTCATCATTAATAATAATAATAGCCTAATAATAATAATAATAAACAAAATTAGGTTCAAGGTTCTATGATGTTTGGTTAATGGTCACATGACATGCAGGTAAAACAATAGCCTATAAAGTATTTTTTTAAATCTTTTTTAGTAAGTGTTTTATTTTGATTTTTTTATTTTAGCTTTTCATTAAACTCCCAAACCCCTTACAGTTCCTTCAGGAAACCCAGTTTAGGAAACCCTGACATAATGTAATATTTAATGCACTTCATTTTGTTAATAACAAAGAATGGGGTATTTTCTTTCTCTTTGTACTTTTATATCAGTATTCCTATACAAATCAATGTAATAAACGAGTTGGGTCAAAAAAGTCTGATTATATTACCGAAATGAGTAATGTAACGGATTACGTTACTAACTACAATTTTTGTCAAGTAGCCTAATTTGGAATCAGCAACCAACTACAATTTGTAAGTAATCTACCCAGCAACACAAATTATAACTATTATAGTATGCTATGTTAATATGTAAATTATTAGAAAAAAATTGTAAAATGTAATTGATGGCACTATCTATAAAATGCCCATGTGAGGAAATACATTGCTATTCCATTTTGGAGTTGTAGCTACAGTACAGCCTACTGTCATAAGGCAATTTAGCTATGTCTATAACGTTGAACTGAGATGAACTGAAAGATTTCGCTTACAGTGAGTCAGTTACTACTTAATTAATAAAGTTTATCTTTGCGTCAGATCAGTTTCCCTCAGCGCGTCCAGCTGAGAACAGCGGTTAAAGTTGGGCGTTCACTAACCGTTTGTATGACGTCACCTCAAAAGGGAATTCTCGCTCTGTCAGTCAGTCCCCTATAAAACCGGCTTATCTCCAATGCTGGAGTCACTCAGAGCACAACCGCTGCTAACAGACACAGGACATCTCGAAAACGGTCTTTTCTAACGCCATGTCTTCATACGCGTCTTCAGACTCGCATCGCGTCAGCCCCGCCAGCGGCGTCAAATTCGACACGGCGCACCGCAAGAAAGCGTCGCCGAACATCTTTGAGAACATCAACCAGGACGTGCTGGTGAAACTCTTCGAGAAAGCAGGAGACATGAAGGCGGTGGAGAGAGCCAGGAGCATCCTCACTCTGAACCAGGATCCCGAAGGCATCTCCAAAGCGCTTATGGCTCTTCAGCAGAACAAGAAGGACACATTTATGATTATTACTGGACTGACGCGCCAGTCGCTGAAGTTTCGTTGAGGCAAGTTTTTGTCGGGAAGCTGTGCAGATTTGTGCACAGATAAAAAGACCGCGATCGCTCGGCACAAGCAACCTATGCTGGAGGCTGGTGTTCTTCAAGCTGAACTTATGATGGTGTCCTCCTACCAGAGTCATGTTGATGTTTTGGGAAAATAGAGAACTGATCCAGACTGAACTGATCCAGAGCAACGAAGTTTGAGCCTGAGTGACGTGTTGATGCTTCTTGACATGCAGCACATCTGAAATATGGACTGATGCCACCAGCGAAATTTGATTATAAAGAGGTTCAAGTATCAGCAATGAACTCTTGCAATGTTACAGTCAACTTGAAAAAAATATTTTGAATAAAATTTTCTTAAAATGGGGTTTCCTTGCCAAATCACTTGTCAACACTGTCAGATAAATGTGTAAAATATTTATTATATTTCTAAAATGAGCATTTACTTCAGTGAATGGGTTTCAAAATAGTGTTCAGCTCCATCTGTTGAATTCAGTGTTGATAAAACGGCTGTATTTTGCCTATACGCATGCATTAACTGCATGTTAAAACAGTACGCAACCTGTTTATAGAAAATAGCATAATTAGATACTAATTAGAAGAACTATTAATTACTATAATCAATTGAAAGAAAAAATATCTCACCAGTATGAAGAATTGAGTTATAAGATTATAAGGTGCAGTCGCATTACCGTTGTTCTGAAATTTTGCGGGAAAAATCCAGTCAAATCAGGGTCATTCCTGGTATTCGGTGCCTTTTGGACATAACATTTAGAAAATCAAACTCCATTTTTAAAATAATTTTTGTGTATGATCTGGGTGATGTATAGAGGTGTGAATCGTCACTGGTCTCGCGATTCAATTCCATTACAATTACCATGTCGATATCACAATGCATCACTCGCACTCGCACACACACACACACACACACACACACGAACGAACGAACGATGTAAATGTTAAAATAGTGGGTGCATTTTTTATTACTCACTTTTGTTTCGCCTCCCTCCAACAATTTACGCTAGCGCGAGAAGCGCGTATGTGACGAATGACGTCAGAGAAACAAATCGATTATGGTACTGCATCGATGCTGAATGGTCCACATCCGCATCGCGATGCATCGTAGAAACGATTCATTTCAACACCCCTAGTGAGGTAGCTAAAACATTTGAAAAATTATTTTGGTCAAGCTCTGGTAAATAAATTTGTTTATTGTGGACTTCCACAGCCTATAGACCTTATGCGCCAGAGAAACAATCCTGCAGCCATCTTTACAATTTTGCATTTGAACTTCCGTTTTTGCGGTAGCTCTGTATATTTCTATGGCATCGCTGTTGAAGTTAATGAAAGTTATCATGAGCATTGTAATGTTTGAAGCGGATGTCATAACAAATGTCAGCAGACCAGGAAGATTTTAAAAAAATTGCTGTGGAAATACAATTGCCGAATTTCGACCCCCAAATTATTACCCCCCTTGTTGAAGTCACTACCTGACTGCCTAATCCTAACCCCACCCCAATCCTAATCCCTCCCCCACAACTAATCCTAAACCTACCAATACTAGGGGGGTAATAATTTGACGGGGGTCGGAATTTGGCACAACACCGGAAAACAGAATACAATGAGCGCAGCACTGAAAAGGGGCGGGGCTACATAAGGTCTATAGAATTAGAGCAATTCTCAAAACATAGCCTATATTATTATATTTTATATATTGGTTCTTCTTTATTAATGAATGTAGCAGCACAGTCAAGTCAATTAAAGTGAATTCCAGGCAGAGTTTTTTTTTTTTTTTTTTAATATTAGAATATATATAGAATTATTTTTTTTAAAGATTAAGCTTTTTGATGCCAGAAATCTTTTCAGCCAATCATTCACGCTAAATCAGCAGAGTCACAGCAGATGTCATGGAACTAACCATGTGTGTTCACTGAGATAAGGGTGTTTTTGCAAGAGTCAGTTTCTTCTAGTTGAATCCAGTTTGAAATGCAAAGTTGTTTTTGCGAAGGATTAAATATCAGATGACCTATATTAGCAGTTTTAACTTGGTTTAAGAAGTCTGTTGGTATACAGTGAAAAGACACTTGTCACATCACAATCATGCTTTATTTTATGACACTAATGCAAAACTGTTTTACCATAACTATGTTTAAGGACAAAAACTATTGTTTACTGAAGGGCTGACTCTATGAAGTTAAAAGCTCAGATTTTTCTTTGTCTCTAGAGGTATTATCACAACAATGGCAGTTTATTTACAGTCAAACAGAGGATCACATTACCCCTAATCTAATCCAACTGTCTCATTTAGTCTGACTCAAAATGCTGTTCTTTTCTTCTTCTTTTTTTTTTTTACAAACCCAACAACATTAAAGTGTTTTGAAGCTAAGGAAGCTGAAAACTTTTCAGGTATTTTGTATACTATATTCTCAAAAACACTAGTGACTGGGGCAGTAAGGTATTGTGTAAACAATAATAAACATTTATTATTATTATTATTATTATTATATTAATAGTATTGTATTTATATTTACACATTTGATATATATAATTTATATTGATATATATATATAAATATATAATCCTGGATGAGCCCCCAATTGTTACACTCCGGCTCAAGGAAGTAAGAAAAGAAAGGGATCAGAGTCCAAAAATATATTAAAAAAAATATTTATTTAAGTCTAGGGGTTTAAATTATTATAAATAATACATGAGCAACAGTAAATAAGCAAACAATTAACAGAAAAACAAGGTGAAGGTCCAGCTCCTGAGCACAACTGCAGGATAAGGTTAAGGCTCCTCCTGTATTTGTATTTAATAATAATAATAATAATAATAATAATACATTATTATTATTAATAGAAACAAAGTTGTTTATTATTATTAAAATAGTGTATTCTTATTATTAATCTAATGTATTAATCTAATGTATTAATATTATAGTATTTATATTTACACATTTAATATGTATATTTAACATTAACTTATAAAAATATATACATTAAATCTATAATAAATGTATTAGTAATAATATAACAATAATAATAATCATCATTATTATGATTATTATTATTATTATTATTATGTTGATGTTATTTTAGTGGGTATTTTCTTCTTGTTGCTTGCTGGAAACAATCCTATAGATTCCAGATTAAACCAGTTGTGGATTTATAAGAGAGAGGAACTTAAAGTTCAGCCAAGAGTTGTGCCATAGTCATCTTTTTCTGTGGGCAGTGCTGCTTGTCAGTGTGAGTCACCCTGGACAGTGACCCTTCCAGAGCATCAACAGTAAATACAAGGACACAAACACTACCCACAGTCCTTTGCAGTCAAATTCATTTTTCCCATTTTATATTAAGTGTCTTTAACTACTATGTACTAACATTTAATAATTTGATACAATGCACTTACACCGATCAGGCATTATCTAATATTGTGTTGGTCCCTCTTTTGCTGCCAAAACATCCCTGACCTATCGAGGCATGGACTCCACTAGACCCCTGAAGGTGTGCTGTGGTATCTGGCACCAAGATGTTAGCAGCAGATCCTTTAAGTCCTGTAAGTTGCGAGGTGGGGCCTCCATGGATCAGACTTGTTTGTTCAGCACATCCCACAGATGCTCGATTGGAATGAGATCTGGGGAATTTGGTGGCCAAGTCAACACCTCAAACTCGTGCTCCTTAAACCATCCTGAACCATTTTTGCTTTGTGGCAGGGTGCATTATCCTGCTGAAAGAGGCCACAGCCACCAGGGAATACCGTTTCCATGAAAGGGTGTACATGGTCTGCAACAACGCTTAGGTAGGTGGTATGTGTTAAAGTAACATCCACATGGATGGCAGGACCCAAGGTTTCCCAGCAGAACATTGCCCAAAGCATCACACTGCCTCTGCCGGCTTGCCTTCTTCCCAGTGCATCCTGGTTCCATGTGTTCCCCAGGTAAGTGATGCACACGCACTACCCCACGTGCATCAATGAGCCTTGGCCGCACATGACCCTGTCGCTGGTTCACCACTGTTCCTTCCTTGGACCACATTTGATGGATACTGACCACTGCAAACTGGGAACACCCCACAAGAGCTGCAGTTTTGGAGGTGCTCTGACCCAGTCGTCTAGCCATCACAATTTGGCCCTTGTCAAATTCGCTCAAATCCTTACGCTTGTCCATTTTTCCTGCTTCTAACACGTCAACATTGAGGACAAAATGTTCACTTGCTGTGTAATATATCCCACCCACTAACAGGTGCTGTGATGAAGAGATAATCAGTGTTATTCACTTCACCTGTCATCGGTGTATTGTCTACATAATGTTGTTTTTTACATTGTACTTATATTTAAAAAATACCTGCATGTAATTACAGCTGTAATTACACTGTTGTCCTTTCCCTTATACCTTAACCCACTCTTAAACCTACCCATACCGCCAAACCTGTCCTAACCTTACCCGTATCCCACCTCAATAGCAGCAAGGGTTTTACAATACACAACAAAACAAAATAAGTATTGTACCTAACGATGATGATTATTATTAATGTAATAATTTTAATGTAAGAACATTAAAGACACATAATATAAAGTGTGACCAATACATTTTAAAAAATAACTAATATCACATTTTCAATAGACTGACACAACTAACACAATATTATTAAAAGATAAACTTATAAAATACAACTGGCAAAAGTCTGTCCTGTATGAACTATGAAGATGAAAGCCGGCATATTACAGAAATATTATACAGTAGATCCTTTCATGGGGTCAGACTCTCCTTGAATGCCCATGAGGACTAAATTCCTCCTCGGAAATCAAATGTCAGACCAGATGTGGACGTCTTTCAGTATAAGACGGAAAACAGCCCCAAAGAGAGACTTTGTGGGAATATTATTCATCCTGTCTGATTTACTGAGTTCTGCTTTTATGGAAAATAATGTGAGAAAATAATATATTTAGGGATAGATTGGGATGTGTTACCCGGTATCCTTTAGAAAATACACAACCTCTTTGTTTTTTCACACTGTTTTAATTTGCAATGTTTTCATTTACACTGCAATAGATTTAGAGCTTCTTGAACATGGTGTCTTGTGGTGAAAGTGTCCCTCCCTTGTGTTTACTCCCAGTGTGGATCTCTATAGGTCACAGCAGACCGTGATAAACACTGGAAACTGTGTCATGCACTCTGCTGATTAAAGTTCAGTCTCAAGACATTCCCTGCGAGCTCATTTGGTAGCTGGTAGGCTGTCCTGCTGGTTATGTGGTCAGTGTGTCATATTTATCTAGTTGCAAACTTACAAACTTATTTTTCACCTTTTATAATTGAAAAATAGTTCAAAGTTAGATATAATGTATGTGCTTTTTACAATGCAGCTGAAGTTGGACTATGTTCAGTCGTCTTGAAGCATTTCAAAATATCTGTTTTGATATGCTCGTGTTCATTTATAAGTGATTAGTACAGTTAGTACAGTAAAGTAAAACTGGCTCATCCAGCAGGGTTGACTCTAAAGCAAGGTCATTTTGTACATTTTGTACAAAATTATGCAGATGACTCCACCTTCTGGACAATAAAGGATTTGCACCTTTTGTATTTTCAGTGTAGATATTGTTATTAGATATAGACGTTGAAAAACATTATCTATCTATCTATCTGTCTGTCTGTCTGTCATCTGTTTATCTATCTATCTCTCTATCTATCTCTCTATCTATCTATCTGTCCGTCCGTCCGTCCAATTGTAATTTTCAAATATGACTATGATTAAAGGGATAGTTCACCCACAATTAAAATGATTTAAAATTATTTTCACTCACTCTCATGTTGTTCCAAACCTGACTGACTTTCTTCTACTGTATAGATGAAAAAAACGGAAAAAAAAGAAAAAAAAACATTTCTCAAAAATATCCTCTTTTATGTTCCACAGAAAAATGAAAGTCATAGAGGTTTGGAACAACACATGGGTGAGTAAACTCTTTTTGGGTGAACTATCCCTTTAACTATGAAAACACCATCCATCGTTCCAACCATCCAAATGAGCAAATTGTTTCAGTCCAGTCCTCAGTGAGTCTAGTAGTAGAGTCTAGTTCAGCTTTTAAATTGACTCAGAGCCAATGAATACAAAGTAACCACAGCCCTCAAACTGATGAAATGGTCTAGCTTACAGCTGCCAACATATGGAAGAATTTTACCCTCAAAGAACTCTGGGATTCTCTGGGAATGAGTAAAAACAAACAAGTTTACAAGCGTGCCCTCGGATCTTTGTAACAAATGACACTGGATGACTATCACGGTCTATTTAGTGGCTTGTTTTTTACCAGCGCAATTTGCAATGGTGAAATTGAAGGAGGCATCCAGTTCATCTCAAGAAATAAAAGACAGACTTGAAAAAGCAGCTTAGAAGAACATAGAACATGAATCCCTTGGGTTTATCTGGTAGAAATTTATAATGAAAAATTGCCTCTTGCCTTAAAGCTCATGCTACGTGTCGGTGCTTGATGATGTTGGACTTACTATCAGTGTGAGTAAAGCCATAACACGCTGAAACTGAACAAACAATTTACAGTACATCACCGCCAGAGCAAAAGAGCTGAAATCAGCAAAATTATTGTACTTAATCGAGGTTACAGAAACTTCTGAAAGTGTGCTCCATGATACAGTTGCTAATTCATATGACAGAACAATGTTGGCTTCTGTCACATGCAATTTTTCTCTTTTAAACACTCTCTATATGCTATTATTTAACCCTAAAACAGGCCACGTGAACCACGAGTTACATACTCTTTAGTGTCTTGTTTGGGGCATAAGAAAGATGTTTTCATCAAATCCTTTTATCATTTATCATAGCCTGGTCTGTCTTGAGTATGCTGGTCACATGATTTGTATCAAGTTTTCTGTGATCAATTAGTCAGCCTGACCTAAACCCAACATGGGCGCCATTGGTGCAGGAAATTCAGATTTTGTGATAAGTAAATATATTAATCTTACTTTTTTTCAGAAAAAAATGCAAAACAACTGCTAATATTAATTGTGAACATTGTCTTAAGATGTTGAAAAAGAAAATTGAGTTATGTTGCTCATGCTGTTATTTACCGCATTTTGAAAAGTATGTAACTCCCAGTTCACGTTGCCTGTTTAGGGTATAAAAAAGGATTATCCACAGTATTGACAATGAATGGTGTTTCAAGGTAAACTGGGCTCCCTGTACTGGTCATTGCATTATTGCGAATTCCGGGGTGACGAGTGAGGGGTCGGTTGTGGGTGGTGGGAGGGCCAGTAGAAATTTCGTTCCAGGACCGGGGCCCTTAGGGAAGACCCTTATAGGCCCTCCAGGCCTCTGGGCCCACTGTACACAGTGCTCCTTCTCAATCTATGTAGTTTGAGTTAAATTTTTTTGCAAATGTTAATATTCACATGTAAAACTAATATTATTACTTTTTGTTGACTACAGCTTTGCATTTTTAACTAGATATTTTCTTGCAGAGTTTCACACAGCTCATTTTATGGTAGAACATGGGTGTCCACCCCTGCTCCTGGAGGGCTACCTTCCTGCAGAGTTGCAAGAAAATAAAAATAAAATAAAAAAATCTCTGTAAGTAGTTAAAAATGCAAAGATGTAGTCAACAAAAAGTAATAATATCAGTTTTACATGTGAATATTAACATTTGCACATTTTTTTTAACTCGAAATACAAACCCGATTCCAAAAAAGTTGGGACACTGTACAAATTGTGAATAAAAAAGGAATGCAATAATTTACAAATCTCATAAACTTATATTTTATTCACAATAGAATATAGATATATCAAATGTTGAAAGTGAGACATTTTGAAATGTCATGCCAAATATTGGCTCATTTTGGATTTTATGAGAGCTACACATTCCAAAAAAGTTGGGACAGGTAGCAATAAGAGGCCGGAAAAGTTAAATGTACATATAAGGAACAGCTGGAGGAACAATTTGCAACTTAATAGTCAATTGGCAACATGATTGGGTATAAAAAGAGCCTCTCAGAGTGGCAGTGTCTCTCAGAAGTCAAGATGGGCAGAGGATCACCAATTCCCCCAATGCTGCGGCGAAAAATAGTGGAGCAATATCAGAAAGGAGTTTCTCAGAGAAAAATTGCAAAGAGTTTGAAGTTATCATCATCTACAGTGCATAATATCATCCAAAGATTCAGAGAATCTGGAACAATCTCTGTGCGTAAGGGTCAAGGCCGGAAAACCATACTGGATGCCCGTGATCTTCGGGCCCTTAGACGGCACTGCATCACATACAGGAATGCTACTGTAATGGAAATCACAACATGGGCTCAGGAATACTTCCAGAAAACATTGTCGGTGAACACAATCCACCGTGCCATTCGCCGTTGCCGGCTAAAACTCTATAGGTCAAAAAAGAAGCCATATCTAAACATGATCCAGAAGAGCAGGCATTTTCTCTGGGCCAAGGCTCATTTAAAATGGACTGTGGCAAAGTGGAAAACTGTTCTGTGGTCAGACGAATCAAAATTTGAAGTTCTTTTTGGAAAACTGGGACGCCATGTCATCCGGACTAAAGAGGACAAGGACAACCCAAGCTGTCATCAGCGCTCAGTTCAGAAGCCTGCATCTCTGATGGTATGGGGTTGCATGAGTGCGTGTGGCATGGGCAGCTTACACATCTGGAAAGGCACCATCAATGCTGAAAGGTATATCCAAGTTCTAGAACAACATATGCTCCCATCCAGACGTCGTCTCTTTCAGGGAAGACCTTGCATTTTCCAACATGACAATGCCAGACCACATACTGCATCAATTACAACATCATGGCTGCGTAGAAGAAGGATCCGGGTACTGAAATGGCCAGCCTGCAGTCCAGATCTTTCACCCATAGAAAACATTTGGCGCATCATAAAGAGGAAGATGCGACAAAGAAGACCTAAGACAGTTGAGCAACTAGAAGCCTGTATTAGACAAGAATGGGACAACATTCCTATTCCTAAACTTGAGCAACTTGTCTCCTCAGTCCCCAGACTGTTATAAAAAGAAGAGGGGATGCCACACAGTGGTAAACATGGCCTTGTCCCAACTTTTTTGAGATGTGTTGATGCCATGAAATTTAAAATCAACTTATTTTTCCCTTAAAATGATACATTTTCTCAGTTTAAACATTTGATATGTCATCTATGTTGTATTCTGAATAAAATATTGAAATTTGAAACTTCCACATCATTGCATTCTGTTTTTATTCACAATTTGTACAGTGTCCCAACTTTTTTGGAATCGGGTTTATACATAGATTGAGAAGGAGGACTGTGTACAGTGGGCCCAGAGGCCTGGAGGGCCTATAAGGGTCTTCCCTAAGGGCCCCGGTCCTGGAACGAAATTTCTACTGGCCCTCCCACCACCCACAACCGACCCCTCACTCGTCACCCCGGAATTCTCAATAATGCAATGACCAGTACAGGGAGCCCAGTTTACCTTGAAACACCATTCATTGTCAATACTGTGGATAATCCTTTTTTATACCCTAAACAGGCAACGTGAACTGGGAGTTACAACTCATAAAATCAAAACTACATCAAATATTTAAAAAATTCCTTTGGATATGTTTTACTTAAGTCCAGATGAAATAAGAAGTGACATAAAATGATTTTTTGCTGATCATTTTCCAGTCGTGCCTGTTTAAGGGTTAAAGGTAAACGTTATGAATACATTATCAGTGGTCCTTGCTGTGCTATCTGCATGTATTTGAATAATCAATCATGGTAGTGCCGAGATGCATAATGAGCTGAGCCCAAAGAAATGGAAACTTACAACTGCACTAGCGCTGTATATCTTTGCTAAATTAGACCACAACGTTTAAACTGGCTTATTTTGTTAACAAAAACTGCATTTTGATATTCCATGTTTGAATATTTAAGTAACCGACTTCCTCATAGCATGATGAAACCAGCTAAAATGGAGATTTTGAGATGCTTTTCGATACTTTGTGTCGCCAGTCGTACATCAGGGAACAGTCATCAGATCTGTAGTACAAAGGAAACCCCTCCGGGCCCTTCCGAGATCCAGCCAGTCTGCTGGGAATCACTTGCAATCCATTTCATTTTTAAAGATTGCCTTACGTTGGTTCTTTTATCTTTAAAGCCCTATGGGCCTTCTTACCACACATACATCATTTACAGAATGAAAAACATTGTAAGGAAAAGGCCTTTGGGAGAAACTGAGCTGTGATTTATAGGAGTAGCATTGCTTCTGTTGTTTGCCTGTCATTCCAGTACAAAAACAACAGTGGCACTTTCTAAATAAGTGTGAATTAGTATTATAACACTCTAAGTCGAGCATTCAACTTTATATAAAAAAAAAACAGAACTACTAATCATATTTGTGTCAGAATTGTTTTATTCTCTAGGATGCCATATTTTAATAATGGTAGCATGTTAGTTTCACGTTGTTGCCATTTTGGGAATAATTCGATTATTTTGTCTCTTTTAACTGGAAATGTGCACAAATGGAGATCAGTCCTTTGTAAAAAGCACTAAAATTACCCAATATCAGCAAAGTGCATGATATATAACCCTTTTCATCTCAATAATGCCTCATAGTGATGTCCTGGGTTACTTTCTTCACTGTAAGAGATAGTAAATAGTAATTTTTCTATCCATTTTGAGAAGAAAAGGCTTTTGCTGAACATTTAGAGTAACACAAATCACTGGAAAGAAAGATGACTGTATCACTGTACTTCGGTTCATTACTTTTGTGAGTCTGCTGATTAAATTCAGCTTCAAAATATCTTATTTTAATATCATTAGAGGACAATTCCCTCAGACTTTATGTACAAAATAAAATAAAACTAAAATAAAATAAAAAGGACATTTAATACATCTTCAGTGGACTGAGAACTAGGATATTTGATTGACATTTTCAATATTTTCTGTTCTTACACATTTAAATTAAAATATAAACACAATATTACAATCAAAATCAATTTTTAATCTCACAAAAAATGTGCCCATTCTGCATGCCTTAAATATATACATTAAAATGTAGTTGATGTTTTTTTTTGGTAATTTACAAATTTACCAAAATGCACTGTGGTTCATAGTAATCCATTATCACCATCCCATGTCTCTATCTGCACTGGTAGTGTCCATACCACTGTCATAAACACAATGGATCAAGAGAATATGAACAGATATCATGTCATGTGGCGTCATTCGTCTGAAACGGAAGGGCAGAAGCTGCCTTGACTTCCACAGAAAGATCCTCAGTTTCAGGAGTAGAGATGCTCCAACAAACTTCATTTGTTCTTCAAGCTGAGAGAGAAAGCAAAACAGATTTGCCTGTCATGACTTTGCTTTGGTTAATGTTTTTTTTCCTTCATTTTAGTCATTTTGTCATTTTTGTGTTTATGAAAATCGCCTTTAAATTTAGTACATTTTTTATCATCATTAGCCTACTTTTAGTCCAATTTACTGGCTAAAATACCATCTAAAGTCACTTTTCCACCGCCGGGCCAAACCGTTTTCGTTGCTTAAAGTTGTGTAATTTAGGAGGATCAATATAATATACTTAACAATGTTTTCAGTGGTGTATAAAGACCTTACATACGTTATGTTTTTATTACCTTAGAATGAGTCATTTCTATCTACATACACCGCGGGTCCCCTTACAGTGCAGTCGCCATTTTGCACCGCCATGTTTCTACAGTAGCTTCAGACGATGACATCTTTGTCCTGTGTCTGCCACCGTAGCTTCTCTATGTGCTTCGAAAAGGAGGGGTGAGCGGTTGCAATTCGCAACCTCACCGCTAGATGCCGCTAAAATTTACACACTGAACCTTTAACTGTTCCATTCCGTATCGATCCGGCCCAGCCGGGAACAGTTTGTAATCGTGCGGTGCCGAACCAAGCTCAAATGGAAATATGATTGGACCCGTTCCTTACGGTTCTTCCATTTGGCTCGACAGTGGAAAAGCAGCTTAATTTTAGTAAACAAGAAAGTGTAAAATGAAACCAAATATTTAAAAATTATAGGTTATATGCGTTTAAACATGCATCAATCAAATACAGTCAGTACACTAATGTAATATAATATTGTGAAATATTTACATTTTATTTATTAGCATATTTACAATGTGAAATTCTGACTAGTACGTAACTTAGTTCAAGTTTACTTTGTATAATTTTGTGAAGATAAAAGTTGTAATATTATGTTTATGTTGTGTACCTGATTAATCTGTGTAGGATTCGTTTTGTGAGCCAATTAACTCAAAAACGCTTCAGTTTAAGCAATACACTCATGGCGATTAGTAACCATTATACGTTTTGTGAATTGGTGGCTAATTCAAAAATCATAAGTTTCCATACTGTCATGATCCCAGCCTGTGTTCCTCTGTCACATATTCCCCGTGTGGATTCCTGGACTTTTATGTTGAAGTGTTTCCTGTTTCTTTTGCTAAGTGTGTGCTTGTGTTTCTCTTGTGTTTTGTCAGTCGCTGTGTCTTCGCTGTAACTTGTTACTGTCCTGAGTTTCCCGGTCTGTTCTGGCTACCCTATGTTTGTGTATCTTACTACTATTAAATCATACTGCACATGGATCTTCTTCTCTGCCTGCTTCTTTGACTATCTCAACCGTTACAGAACGACTGACCAAAACACAAGAGAAACACAAGCACTATATATACACAGGGAAGACTAGCTTAACAAGATAACAAGGGGCGTGGTAAATGGGAAACACCTGGGGAAACTAATCAACATGAAAAACTACAAAGAAGTACAAAACATAGCACAAGAAACAGGAAACACTTCAACATAAAAGTCCAGGAATCCACACGGGGAATATGTGACAGAGGAACACAGGCTGGGATCATGACGCATACAAACTATCACATTTAACAAATTCATATAAAATCACCACCTTGTAAAATAGTTATGTTTTGCATAGTTTGTACATTGTTACAGTATCAGTGTGTTTTATGTGCTTTGTGTGAACTCAAAAAACACTTTGTCAATGAACATTTTCATTGGTAATTTCATTAAGGGCGTGTGATAAGTGAACCAAACAGAACTCCGGCAGTGACACTCATTGCTCTCGCATTGATCCGTCATTGAATTTCCAAATCCGGCTTCGGTACAAAACTGTCAGCAAACGCTCAATTGAGCCGAGTTCCAGAGATTCGGACACTGGCCTCCAGACAGATTTCTGACTCCTTGCACTCAGTCAAAGGATTAGTTTAAATGTGTTTTAAAGGTTAATGGAATGGGGATTTAAAGATGAACATACTGGAACACAAAAAGCATGATGGTGGCAAACGAACCAAATCCCCTGCTCTGTTTGGCAGCGTTTACTGAGGTAAATAGTTCAAAGGGAGTGTCTAAGCACCCATGACTAAACATGCTTACTGAACATATGCATAAGCTTTCGTTTCAAGCCCTGCGTGCATGAGTGCTCGCGTTCCCAACTGTAGTCACGTATAAGACATAGACATAGACCCCAAAATGACATTTCCACTTTAAATTGTTATACATTTTGAAAACTATGGAGCACAGACTGGTTTGGTAACGTGATAACTTAATTCCTCTATCCTTTAATAAAATGTTGTAACAGTTCACATTAGAGGTGTTTTGTTTGCGAACGAATCTGTTTTTTAATGAATCTGAGTGAACCAATCATTTTTGTTCAGGACTCCTGTCAAAGTTTTATTTTATCATGAGCACTGATTTGGTGCTCAGTTATTATCATCTATTATTGGTGCTCAGTTATTAGGGGCCAAGTACCGAAGGTGCGTATAGGCATTTATTGTATCCGTTGGCTTTCTTCTTCTTTTTCTTCCGCTCTTGAGTCAGTGGCAGCCCATAGAACCGCTTGCGGGAAAGTTTGGCACACTGATGAAATTTGGCACACTGATAGAGGCCAGTCTGAATATTAACCTTAGCAAATTTGGAGTCTCTAACTCAATACCTCTAGTGCCACCAACTGTCCAAAGTTGCACTCACATCTATGTTAATAATTTTTTAACCGTAAGGGCTAGAAACAAAATTCTGTTTTCCTCTGACTCAGAGTCAAGACGATTAGATTGCACCCTATGACGTCATTTTCCGTCATGAAAACGTTTCCGCCATTTTGAGTTTTCCGAAAAATTTACTTTTTCAAACTCCTCCTAGGCTGTTACTCCGATTTTCACGAAAATTGAACCAGTTCATCTTCAGACCATGCCGACAAAAAGTTATGGAATTCAAGTTCATACCGTTCTCGAATAACATGCAAACAAATTCAACGAAGAGCACACCAAAATGAACACGAGGCTATATCTCCGCAACGTTTTAGCGTATACTGACCAAACTTGGTGTGTTATGACAACCATGACCTGAGGCTACCTGCACAGTTTCGGCGCAGTGCCCCCTAGTGGTCAGGAGATATGAAAAATGGCTATTTTTGCTTATAACTTCTGAACGGTTTGGCCAAAAATCACAAAACTGGTCTCTTTGCAGCATGCCAAACGATACCAAATTTTTTTTCCATATCGGCCATTTTGGTCATCGGCCATTTTTAATTTTGTCCTAAAAGGCTGTATTTTAAGAACGCATTAGTGTATTGTTATGAAACTCGGTATGTGTTTTCGGCACCATGGCCTGACAGTACTCAAAAAGTTTTGTGGCATCACCACCTTGTGGTCAAAAGTTATAATTAAATTTCCAAAAAGGCTAATAACTTTTGATTAGCCCATTGTAATGAAACTTAATAGATTCTTAATAGACTCCTTGGGTCATGCCAAGAACATAGATACCAATTTTACCATAGCCGGCAGAACTTCCTGTCCGCCATTTTGATTTTCTTTAAAAACCTACTTTTTCGAACTCCTCCTAGCACGTTGGTCTGATTTTCACCAAAATCGAATCGTAACATCTTCAGAACATGCCGGCAAAAAGTTATGGATTTCATGTTGATAGACAAAACCGTTTATTGTATACTGCATCGACAAAGTTGAGGCATGATGCCAAAATGACTCTGCTGTATCTCTGCAATGCTTTGGCACATTGAAACCAAACTTTGCATATGTCATTGTCACCTTACTCTGACCACACCACATCAATTTGGTCACAGTGCCACCTATTGGTTGAAATCATATTATTAGTGGCTGTATTTGTGATTTTTCAGCAACTTTGCCTGAAATAATCTTAATATGTCTTTAAGTGCTCATTGTTGCAGTTGGTCTGATGCTCCCAGCCATGTTTGCATGACTTATCATGTTCTTTGTGCTTGACCCCCATAATTGCTGCTTGCAGCTATATTTTTCGATTATTATTATTGGTGCTTAATTATATTATAATGGTTCTTATTATTGAATGTTACAATGTTGAAAACAGTTTTTACTTCTTAATATTTTGGGTTACACTTTATTTTAAGGTGACGTTACAGTGTAATTACACAAACAAGTACTGGGTAATATTAACTACTGTACATGTACTTACTATAGGTTTGGGTTAGGGCTTGGTTTAGGGTTAGTTACTACAGTAAATACATGTAACAAGTGTAACTAAGTCACCTTAAAATAAAGTGTTACCATTTTTGTGGAAACCTTGATACACTACAACTGTTTTCAACATTGAGAATAATAAATGTTTCTTGAGCATCTAATCATGATATTAGAATGATTTCTAAAGGATCATGAGACAGTGAAAACTGGAGTAATGATGCTGAAAATATCAGCTTTGCATCACAGGAATAAATTACAATAGAAATATATTAAAATAGTGGTGTGACTGTATAGTCTTTGAAATGAATCTCCAACAGTTGACATGGTTATTTTTGTTTGGTTATGATTTTAATTACAATCGATCAAATCATTAAGTATGATGTAACCAAATATAGTCTGAAACTACAAACAAAAGTTTAGTAATAACAGTCAAGTGTTGATGATTAGTATTCATTTCCCTTAAAGCCTCTCTCTCTCAAGATTCAGCCGCATTAAATCATCAGCTCCTGTAATATCTGAGCCTCAGGGTCCCATACATTGAGGGCCGTCCTTGTGTACGCTCATCGCACCTTCTTCTTGTGCATGCTTATGAACATGCAGGGCGAGAGGGTGGAATAATGCCACTGCGTGCCATTCTGTGACAGCTTGGGCACGCCTGCCGGTTCGCATCATGCATCTCAAGTTCCTTCTCCTTCATCTCTACCTAATTAACATTCTATGCAGCCCAGCACGCTATGCTCTGACCTTGCCTGCTCTGATGCAGCCTCCGTATGGAAACTGTGGCCTGTACGGTACCGTGAGGACATGATCCAGTCAGGCGGAATATTGATTCAGAGCAGATATTGATTGCATATACAACACTCCATTAACTTCTCTCGCACGAACACAATGCAAGTTAACATTGTTTTGCTCTTGCGTATTAGCACTTTACAGTGTCCACATTACAGCGATTACATGTCAGTATAATTAATAACAATAGTAACTAGATTTGAATTTCCTGAAGGAAATACTAGTATTTAACTCGCAATATTAACTCGCAATTCTGAGAAAAAATTCAGTAGTTTTTTTCCTCAGAATTGGACTTTATAACTTGCAAGTGCGAGTTTATATCTCACAATTCTGAGAAAAGAAGTCGGAATTGTGAGATACAAAGTCGCAATTAACTTATTATTTTTTATTCAGTGACGGAAACAAGCTTCCATACTTGGGCAGTAATTATTTAAATGAAGAATATTGTGATGTGTTCGTTCCTAGAAGAAAACTCAAGACTACTATCGAGGCGTTTCAGGGAGTTCAGAAACAGTGCGCACTGATATGGAGAATAACTCCCTTTGGAGTGACTTTGTGCTTGGTAAGTTTGCAGACCTTTTTCATGCTCAAACAGCAACATTACACACTAAAGAAAGTTTAAAAATGTAAAAAAGCATAATTAAGTTCCTCTTTAAATCTTTTGAAACTGTTCACCAAAGAGATTTCTTCAGATTCATTTACTGATTCGTTCAGTGGCACTTTCTGAATTGTTACACCAGTACGTGGCTACCAGTGAGTGTCTTTTTAAATGTGTTATGAGTGAGTCACTGAATCATTCGCCAACCAGTCTTATTATGGTTTATTAAAATTTGTGTTTTGATTTGTTACTGTAGAGATGTATTTTCTGCCATATTATCATTATGTGATTCACAGCTGGTTTACCTGTGATTCTTGCCTTTTTTGTGTTCAAGATGAGATGCAGTGGCTGAAACTCACTTGTTCTGATGTTTGGAGCCCTGCAGATGTGCGTGGTATTGTGCCACGGAGTTGAGCGTAACACTGCAAACCTCACATGTGTGACTCCGCTTCAGGCCTAAGAGAGCATACATAAATATATACACATCTATTAGACTACAACTAAACCAACAGCAAATGATCTCAAATCTTCTCAGGGTAATATAAGGACTTATTTAGACAAACACCAACAGACATCTAGAAACATGAGCATTTGACCATCTCTTCACCACACATGAATCACATGAAGTAAATTAGCATAAAGCCCGAATACAGCACATTGGTATTATTTCTTTAAAAATTTTTTAAAAAGACCATAATGGTAAATTTGTGAACATTTTTCACTCCAAAATCAAATGATAAATTATATTTTACTTAAAGGGCACCTATTATGCAAAATTCACTTTTACATGGTGTTTGAACATAAATGTGTGTCTGCAGTGTGTGTACACAACCACCCTATAATGGTAAAAATCCACCCACTCCTTTTTTTTAATCCCCTTAAATCATAAACAGTGTCTCAGAACAAGCCGTTTGCAGAGTCCTGGCAAAGTGACGTCACATTTTACAGGCCCCGCCCACGAGTGTTGATGGACACTGCCGTATTAGCATAGACCCCGCCCTCAGAGAGCTATACACAGTCCGCCATGTTTATCTCCTCCCAGAGCACTTAACAGCAGCATTCAAGTAAGAAATGTGTTCTTAATAAAGCTACTAAAGTTCATTCAGTCAAGAGCAGTGAGTGATTTTCATTTTATCTTTTGTTGTTTGACTCATATTAACAGCAGATATAGCAGTAGGTACTGTATATTACACTGCTTTCACTTTAGTACACAGATCTAATATACACACGGGATTTCTGTACTTGCTGCATACGTGCACAGACATAACCAACTGTTTTATTGTGAACTTTGTGTGTTTCTGATATAACCTTGTGTGCATTTGACAGTTTAATCACAATAACACATGAAAGAGAACTAGTCTAGTAGTTTAATACTCACGGACGCACCGACATCCAGCTCTCTGTGCGCATGCGTCGGGTGTGTGTGCTCAAGTTGAGAGTGATATGGCTTTAAAACGCATGCAGATGATATTATTTCATGATGATGAAGATCTGCAATGTCATGTGAGCGTGCCCGCGATAGAGATGATCAAAACGGTGTATACAGACACAGATGTATCATGTTTCAGTTTTCATTCGCGTGTTCATGAGCTGTGAAGGCTCCGCCCTCTGGGGTGGGGAGCAGCAGCTCATTTGCATTTAAAGGAGACACACACAAAACAGCATTTTTCTCAAACCCAAAAATTGGCATTTTCAAAATGGTATATTAAATGATCTGTTAGGAATTTTGATCTGAAACTTCACAAACACTCTGGGGACACCTGAGACTTATATTACATCTTGTAAAAAGGGGCATAATAGGTGCCTTTTAATGAAAATTAAGCCTATTTTAAGGACTATTTCAGACAAAATTGTTGCATTTATATATATATAAAAAACAAAACAAAAAGAAAAATAATTATTTTGTCTAAAACCATACTTATATATATTTATATATATATATATACACCGACCAGGCATAACATTATGACCACCTTCTTAATATTGTTTTGGTCCCCCTTTTGCTGTCAAAACAGCCCTGACCCGTCGAGGCATGGACTCCACTAGACCCCTGAAGGTGTGCTGTGGTATCTGGCACCAAGATGTTAGCAGCAGATCCTTTAAGTCCTGTACGTTGCGAGGTAAGGCCTCCATGGATCAAACTTGTTTGTTCAGCACATCCCACAGATGCTCGATTGCATTGAGATCTGGGGAATTTGGAGGCCAAGTCAACACCTCAAACTTGTTGTTGTGCTCCTCAAACCATTCCTGAACCATTTTTGCTTTGTGGCAGGGCGTATTATCCTGCTAAAAGAGGCCACAGCCACCAGGGAATACCGTTTCCATGAAAGGGTGTACATGGTCTGCAACAATGCTTAGGTAGGTGGTACATGTCAAAGTAACATCCACATGGATGGCAGGACCCAAGGTTTCCCAGCAGAACATTGCCCAAAGCATCACACTATCTCCGCCGGCTTGACTTCTTCACATAGTGTATCCTGGTGCCACGTGTTCCCCAGGTAAGTGACGCACACGCACCCGGCCATCCACGTGATGTAAACGTGATTCATCAGTCCAGGCCACCTTCTTCCATTGCTCCGTGGTCCAGTTCTGATGCTCCTGTTGTACAGGGGTCAGCATGGGCACCCTGACTGGTCTGTGGCTATGTAGCCCCATACACAACAAACTGCGATACACTGTATATTCTGACACCTTTCGATCAGAACCAGCATTAACTTCTTGAGCAATTTGAGCTACAGTAGCTCGTCTGTTTGATCAGACCACACGGGCCAGTCTTCACTCCCCTTGTGCATCAATGAGCCTTGGCCGCCCATGACCCTGTCGCCGGTTCACCACTGTTCCTTCCTTGGACCACTTTTGATAGATACTGATCACTGCAGTTTTGGAGATGCTCTGACCCAGTCGTCTAGCCATCACAATTTGGCTCTTGTCAAACTCGCTCAAATCCTTACGCTTGCCCATTTTTCCTGCTTCTAACACATCAACTTTGAGGACAAAATGTTCACTTGCTACCTAATATATCCCACCCACTAACAGGTGCCGTGATGAAGAGATAATCAGTGTTATTCACTTCACCTGTCATAATGTTATGCCTGATCGGTGTAATTTTATATATATATATCAGTATGTTGTACTGCCTTTATAAAAGATCATACCAAATGATAAAAATTCCATTACAGTATTTTTCAATTATTTTTTATATAATAAATTACAGTACTTAGAATCACCATTGATATTAATGAGAATTACCAAAAAAAAACTTATTAGACATTTTAAAAGCATTAAAACATATTTCTCTTTGCAGTATAAATATGGTGTAATTTTAATGATTAAATATATAAACTGAAACCAATAGTTGTTTTATCGAGAAAGCATATTGTTTTTACAATTTTTGATGATGTGAAATGTACCCTAATTGTAGAATGACATTTTTTATATATAGATATATATACTAATAGACTAATATATAATAATAAATATTAGATCTAAATATATAGATTATATATCCTTAAAATATATTAAAAATCACCATTGAGACTAAGAATTACAAAAAAAAACATGCTTAATTATCAAACTAATAATGTCAGAATGCCAGTAATAAAGTTAAAAAAATCCTAATGGCCCTACAAATAGATATAATTTTATGCAAAATATAATATTAATGTAATAATAAAATATACAACCATTTGTTTTGTTTTTTGGGGGGGTAAAATAAGACGGACTTGTTTCCGTGACATTCATTCATATATAAAGGCTTGAAATGCAGACATCCATGTTCCAGTAAACAGATTATGCATGAAACCAAATCTATATGCCTCCTTCACACATGAACATAAGCTTATGTCCAAACATGACTCATATATTCAAAGAGCATGTCTACGTGGAACCATCTAGCGCGTGATGCGATTTACTATGGGAAGATGGGTGGTGTTAAATGACCCTTACATATGTCACATGACCCTTGCATATGCCACAAAGCCAGTTAAAACGAGGAATCTTTTGTTATCCGAGTGTCTGAGCGATCAGGCCAGATAATGAATGGAGGCTCATCTAGAAGGCTCATCAATACCATTTACCACGGATCTATATTCAATCAAAGCCGTAGATTACGTTGGCCCCATCATTGCAACAACACTGCCTAAGCTTTTCTTTGGCATTGTGCACATTCACAATGATTAAACACACATAACAGAAGGGGCCGTGAAATACACTGATAAGTCGTATCCTCCCACAGCTCTGTCTTCCTACACCAAATCTGTTCTCCACCTCTAACTAGGACAAACCAGTAAATTATAAGCTTGTGTGAAGCTCGAAAAATCAGTCGCTGGCTTCCTGTGAGGTGGGAAGTCCGATTAAAGCGCTATGAAATGGAATTTAGTTATTGCCGAGCATTGATTCGGCCCTCTGCTGTTAGCACCACTAACTTTTTTAATTTAACGATAGAACAGTGTTAGAACAGACAATAGCTAGTGAGTAGAAATAACATGTCAAGTACTATTCTAGTCTATGTTCATAGAAGACTAATATTTTAAACACCAGAAAAATTGTGTTTTCAATCCCGAGACTGCTTGTACTATCACTGCAGAGTGCAGTACTGGGAAGCCTTATTGAAAACTGCAGCAATGAGTCATATTTATGAGTCACAAGTGTGATGTGAGGGAAAGGACACTTTTCAATCTGAATCTAAATCCAACATTTGCCCAAATGGCAGCTGGTAAACACCCACGAAATGGTTCTCGTCCCTCTACGCGTCAACTCACCATTGTCGGCTTGTTTGGCGAGCAAAGATCTTGCGCTCGGGGAGACTCTTTGTCGCACCATTAATTACCTATTGATAACTGCCTTGAACGAAAACTCTTTAGCTAAGCTGCTGAATAATGCAGATCTTTAATGAAATGCCTGCTTGTGAAAAGACTCTAAGACCATTAAAATGCCTCTACTAAGGCCTGTAAAACAGTGGATGGTCAATGCTAAAATGATATCTGTGCTTAAACGGTGGCATTTACGACGGGGTTATTCATGAGCCATTACCACAAACTGATGAAAACAAACATTGTTACAGTTTAATGTACTTTTTTAAAGGGACAGTTCAGCCAACCCTCATTCATAAGGCTTTCATTCTTCCACAGAACATAAAAGTCGTCCTTGTACATTAAATACAATTTCAGCTTTTAAGCTTTTTTAAGCATTTTTGCATGTTTAACTACACCGCGTTCCAAATTATTATGCAAATTGGATTGGAGTGTCATAAACATTACATTTTTTGTTTTTCAATTAAACTCATGGATGGTATTGTGTCTCAGGGCTCTTTGGATCACTGAAATGAATCTCAGACACCTGTGATAATTAGTTTGCCAGATGAGCCCAATTAAAGGAAAAGTACTTAAGAAAGACATTCCACATTATTAAGCAGGCCACAGGTTTCAAGCAATATGGGAAAGAAAAAGGATCTCTCTGCTGCCGAAAAGCGTCAAAGAGTGCAATGCCTTGGACAAGATATGAAAACATTAGATATTTCACGAAAACTTAAGCATGATCATCGTACTGTAAAGAGATTTGTGGCTGATTCAGAGCACAGACGGGTTTGTGCAGATAAAGGCAGAATGAGGAAGGTTTCTGCCAGACAAACTCATGAGAGCAGCTGCTAAAATGCCATTACAAAGCAGCAAACAGGTATTTGAAGCTGCTGTTGCCTCTGGAGTCCCACGAACCTCAAGGTGTAGGATCCTCCAGAGGCTTGCAGTTGTGCAAAAACCTACTATTCGGCCACCCCTAACCAATGCTCACAAGTAGAAACGGTTGCAGTGGGCCCAGACATAGATGAAGACTTATTTTCAAACAGTCTTGTTTACTGATGAGTGTCGTGCAACCCTGGATGGTCCAGATGGATGGAGAAGTGGATGGTTGGTGGATGGCCACCATTTCCCAACAAGGCTGCGACGTCAACAAGGAGGTGGCGGAGTCATGTTTTGGGCCGGAATCATGGGGAGAGAGCTGGTAGGCCCCTTTAGGGTCCCTGAAGGTGTGAAATGACCTCGGCAAAGTATGTAGAGTTTCTGACTGACAACTTTCTTCCATGGTACAAAAAGAAGAACCGTGCCTTCCGTAGCAAAATCATCTACATGTATGACAATGCACCATCTCATGCTGCAAAGAATACCTCTGTGTCATTGGCTGCTATGGGCATAAAAGATCAGAAACTCATGGTGTGGCCACCATCCTCCCCTGACCTCAACCCTACTGAGAACCTTTGGAGCATCCTCAAGCAAAAGATCTATGAGGGTGGGAGGCAGTTCGCATCACAACAGCCGCTCTGGGAGGCTATTCTGACATCCTGCAAACAAATTCAAGCAGAAACTCTCCAAAAACTCGCAAGTTCAATGGATGCAAGAATTGTGAAGTTGATATCAAAGAAGGGGTCCTATGTTAAGATGTACTGTAACTTGCCCTGTTAGGATGTTTTTGATTGAAATAGCTTTTGATTTAAGTAAATATGACCACCTAATGCTGCAAATTCAGCAAATGCCCGTTTTCAGTTCTTTACAACCTATAAAATGTTTTAACTCTGTTGTGCATAATAATTTGGAACAGTGCATTTTCAGTTTTTTATTTTTGAAATAAATACTGTTATCATTAGGAGGTTTGTTCAATAAAATTTGAATTATACCGTAATGGTTGATGACTTAAATTATACTGACTGTCATTTGCATTGACTAATTATGAAAATTAGAGAAAGATATAATTTGCATAATAATTTGGAATGCGGTGTAAATACAAACAGGTCAGTCAGTAAAAGAATCATTTACAAACCAAATCAAACGATTTACTGAAAGATCCAACAAAACAAAAAAAATATATTTTTTTGACAAAATGACTTTTGATTGGTTCATTACACAAAGCTTGCTTCAGGAGACTTGGAATATAGCGCACAAAGTCGCATAGACCACTTTTTAAATTTGTGCATCCTTTTTGAATTGCTTTGAAAAGAGCAAGCAGCTCATTATTTAAAAATCTCCTTTTGTGTTTCACAGAAGAAAGTCATGTTTGGAACAACATGGAGGTGAATAAATGATGACAGGATTTTCACTTTTGGGTGAACTATCCCTTAAAATCCTTGTTTTGTCTATTCCTCTCAGGACATACCGTTAATTTCATCTCCATCCTCCAGACTTTTACCCAGCTGTGCGAGGAGGTTAGCTTGGGCTGCATTTTTTTTGTGCTTCTTGCCTTCATAGTGCTGTCTAGCCATGCTGGGGTTGTTGAACCAGGCCTTGCACAACTGGCAGTAACGGTGTGAGAGTCTGCCATGTATGGAAGGACTTCCTGGGGAATCTTCAGTCACCATATGTTCTGAACTGGCTGTCACTTCTGCAAGAGGGCAAAACAGACTTAGGGCCAGATTTACTAACAGCTTGCACCAGCGCAAACCATCTTTTGGCATTAAAAAACTACCGTCAGGATTTAGTGACATGCAGTGAAAAATTAGCGCTGAAAAGGCGTGGGCACAATTATTTTTGCGGCTGACCTTATTGCAGGAGTTTCCCTTTTAGATGCAACATTTATGGGAGGAGAGTATTTAAATGAATCATGCAAGGTGATTTACTAAGGTTTGCGCTAGTCAGTTTACTGGTATTTGCACCATTATTTAACATCCAAAAAAGCATGTCTTAAACCAATTTGCGCTGCTCTTCGTAGATTGCACTGGTCATTATGGAAATGATCCGGCTGTGTCTGTGTTCTTTAATTTGCACGTCATTAGTAGATCAACTTTTCACTCCCATCTGCGCTTTTTTGGAATTGCTAATTTGCCCTCAAGTAAATCTGGCCCATATACTTGGTGCTCTGTTCATTAATTACCAAACAGGCTACAGGTAAAGACTAAAGATTTATGTTAACAAAACACCATGACTGAGGGGTCACTACATGTTAAATTCAACCTGCATCATAATATATATATATATATATATTAAATTTATTAATAGAGTGCTGCAGGAATGACACATTTTTGTAGGCCAAAACTTGGAAACGAGTTCGCTTTTATCATTTCCGGTTCCATCTTCCTGAAGTCAATGGGTTTTTTGAATGGGTTTTTGGTTTAGGTCTTTATGTGGTGAACACAAGCTCCAGATATTTTACATTTTATTTCAACGACATAAAATACATCAGTAATACCTGCTTGTGATTTTGGTAGCACTTTATTTTACAGTGTCATTGTTACATATGTTACATATAGTTACTATTGTAATAACTATAAATTATGCATAATTACATGCAACTAACCCTAAACTAAACCAAACCCTAATACTAACCCTATAGTAAATACATGTAGTTACTTAATATTACTCAGTACTTAAATGTATCATTACAGTGTAACAAAGACACCCTAAAATAAAGTGTACCTTAAAAAAAAACCTTTTACTTGTCAAGTGGCTAAATGGGACTATAGAGGTTGTTGGGGACATTAAACGTCAACACACCAAACAGAAAAACTCATCTACTGATTTGGTCCGCTTTTACAGCTTCGTTGTGAAACTATTCTAACTCAAACTTCCAAGGAAAAATGTTTTTAAATAAAGACCGAAAGAGTTGTCGGAAACGTAATGATGGTGACGTGGTGTAGTTTGTTTATAGCATATGTTTAGCTTTTTACTTCTGCCAATTGTATTTAGGTATCAAAATTCATATAAATTGTGTTTATTTGAGAAGATTATCATGATGAACATTATTTTCTGCAATAATCCAAAACCCAGTGGGTTTTTGTTGAGGGAACCAGGGTGATGCTAACTTTCAGGTTGGCCTACAAAAACTCTATAAATTTGTAGTAAATAGTAAATCAAATTATCAATAAATTTTTAAACTAAAAATGCAGCATCTGCAACAAAAGAAATAAAGAAAAACGAGACATTCACATTTTAAATCATGTGCAACATACAACCCAATCTTATGGCAATTTGTACATATTTAACGTGGTGGCTAATTCGTACGAATTTGAATGACCTCACTCGTACAAATTTGTACGATTTTTGCTAAATCGTACGTATTTTACGAATTGCCCAATTCGCATGAATTCGTACAAATGACCTACCCCTAACCCCGCCCCTAAACCTACCCGTCACTGGGGTTTAGATAAATTTGTACGACCTCACTCGTACGAATTAACCACCTCGTAAAAATGTACGAATTGGTCGTGAGATAGCGTTGGCAACATACCAACACAAGTTAACAGCCAGCCTTACAGTTAAAATGGCATATCCATTTCTCATTTTATTTACCAATATTGGGGCAACAACAGCAGGTGTGTGACAGCATTAATAACACATATTAGAATTTCGGAGACATGCGTACGTGATTCTATTGACATATTTTGCTTGCGGTCTGTCTCACCTGTCAAGGCATGGGGCACAGTCTCATGTCAGTTTGAAGTATTTCATGGGTAAAGGGCGCAAATTAGGAACACAGAATGTCCCCTGTGGCTGCAACTTAATAAGGCACATTCTGAATCTCATGACACTAATATGATGAATTTGTTTCATAAACAGACGGGAGGTTATTTGTCTTGCACTAGCAGGTGTAAGCTTGCGTTTTCCCTGTTTGTTTTTCAGAAGTGAATTTTTATTACAAAGCTGAGAAGCTAATTATACTCAGTTATAGTAAACAGCAAACATAAGACTACGCTGACAGCTATCCCACGCCATAACATGCAGAAAATAGTAACTCTTGGCTCTTCTGCTGTTTTTCAAATGGAAGATATCTGGGTAGATTCTGGCAGCTCTACAGGTGTATTTATAGAAGGTATCAAAATAACTCGATAATAGAAGCATTCTTTTTCCTTTTTTTCTTCTTCTTCCTTCTGTCTCAATTTTCATCCAATTCCCTAAGGTGTTTGAATGGAAGGTTGTTTTCATTATATCATAATCAGAGTGTGATATGAAACACTACCGTTACAAATACAGTGGTCTGAGACCACAAGTGAAGTTCTAGTCATTAGAGAATCTTGAAAAAACATGTATCACGGTTTCAACAAAAAACATAAAGCAGCACTATTTTCAACATTGATAATATAATGTTTCTTGAGTAGCAAATCAGCATATTAGAATGATTTCTGAAGGATCATGTGACACTGAAGACTGGAGTTAATGATGCTGAAAATTTAGCTTTCCCATCACAGGAATAAATTTCATTTTAAAATAGATTCAAATAGTAAACAGTATGGAAGCTTGTTTCCGTCATGGAATAAAGCCATTTTAAAAAGATAATTGCGACTTTTTATCTCACTATTTTAACTCTTGAGTCTCAACTGCGAGTTATAAAGTCAGAATTGCGTGATATAAAGTCTCAACTGCGAGTTATAAAGTCAGAATTGCGTGATAAAGTCGTAACTGCGAGTTATAAAGTCAGAATTGCGTGATAAAAAGTCATAATTTGCGTAAAATAAAGTCAGAATTGCAAAATGTAAACTCGCAATTGTGAGAAAATACTCGCAATTTTGACTTTTTTCTCGCAATTGCGAGTTTATATTTTATTATATTTTTATATATTTTATATTCTGACTTTTTTCTCGCAATTGTGAGTTATAAAGTCCAATTCTGAGAAAAAAAAGAATTGCGACTTTATCATGCAATTCTGAGAAAAAAAGTCAGAATTGCTCATTTAAACACGCAACTGTGAGATTTAAACCGCAATTGCGAGAAAAAAAGTCAGAATTGTGAGATAAAAAGTCGTAATTTCCTTTTTTATTTTTTATTCAGTGGCGGAAACAAGCTTCCATAAATCAGTTATACAATTTATATATAAATTGGAATAATATTTCACAATATTGCTGTTTTATTGTATTTTGATCAAATAAGAGACTTCTCTCAAAACATGAAAAATTCTTACTGACTTTTGAACGGTATTGTACCTGTTCCTTCTGACAGTCTGTCTCTGTTTATGGGAAAGGGTGCAGGCGCAAAGGATCAACGTAATTTTGTGTGTTATCATTTGGAGCTTTCATAATATCTTGTTCAAACTAGCATTATAGAAACTGTGTAGATCTGCAGTGGACCGGTTTGATAATGGCAATGGCACTCAAGGGTAATTTAATAAAATGATATCCTCATCTGTATTCCAGCCTTGACCATTTCATCTACACCTTATCATTATAGAGTGCTGCAGGGATGACGTCAAAACCTGGAAGACTAATTCGCCACTAATACTCCAAACGCTAGTTACTTATTAGAAACATACATTTTCAAAAATAAACATAACATAACTGCTTCAAAATGTGCGTTTTCGGTATGAATGTGTAATTTACATTGTAAAAAAAAATGTCAAAGTATCGTCAACCTTATTTTACTCATAACTTGAAAAAACCCATTATAAAACCCCATAGGAAAATCTTAGAGAACCAGTGGCGAATTAGTCTTCAGGGTTTTGACGTCATCCCTGCACCATCATAAATCATAAATATTAAAGAGATATTTAAGGTCTCACTAGAAACAAGAACCTTCTCATATCTTCCTCAAAAACACATTCTGACCAGAAAAATCACCATAATTTAAGACCTTTATGACTGCGAAAGCAGCCGCATAGCAACCATCCAATTGTAACTGAATAATGCTGAGCCTCTACTATGACTGCTGAACAAACAACAAAAGGACAGTTTCTTGAACCCTATTATGGTTGTTAATAGTTTTTAATGGTGTTGCTTAGTGATGCTTGCTATTTGAACAGACAGTTTATAAAAACAGCACGTAACTCGTCCCGCACCATTTGTACTGTGGACATAAAGGCACATTAAATCATGTGGCTTGTTGATGAGAGGTGTGCTATTACTTTCTAAGCGATTAGACATAGGATTGCCGCCTGGTGGATGATAAAACAAGAAACAAAATGAAAAAATCTAGTCTTGCGAATGCATTTCACCTGATATACTGTATGTTGCACAACAACAATGTATAAAACGCAACAACTCCATCAAGAGGTACCTGTCTTTTGTCAATGAGAAATGGCGGTACACTCCTACTTTATCTGTTTCTGCATATCCAGCAGTCATTCTGGATTGTTTTCTGAGATTTTTGGGTCATTTCATACCCTCAGGTATCTTGGCCATGCACAATTATGCATGCTAAGTGAGTCAGTAATGTGTTGTTCCTGCTAAAGGCCCTGCTCTTATCATAAACATGCTAGAAGCGACAGTCTTCAGAACACAGACCTCTAATATGCCTAATACACTCACATTTGAATGAATGAAAAACAGGACATCCAAATCCTGATATACTGCAAACTTGTGAAACTCAGTTGTCAACTTTATAATCTTATAATAATTTTATTTTTTACATTTTCTGAAAATGTGTGTGCTGGTTCCGAAAGGTTTTTTTTAATACATTTTCCCCATAGTGATTTATTTTAAAATAGTCTTTGTTAAAGAGTTATAAGCCATTAACCAAGCCAACCAACTATGAGGTAAATCACAACTTTACAAACTTTGATTTTAACAACCCTCTAGCCTGTTTTTATTTTACTCGCCAGACGTATTACATGGAATGCAAGAACAATACAAATGAAAAAAAAATCGACATAAACATAATATAAAATATACACCGATCAGGCATAACATTATGACCACTGACAGGTAAAGTGAATAACACTGATTATCTCTTCATCACGGCACCTGTTAGTGGGTGGGATATATTAGGCAGCAAGTGAACATTTTGTCCTCAAAGTTGATGTGTTAGAAGCAGGAAAAATGGGCAAGCGTATGCATTTGAGCAAGTTTGACAAGGGCCAAATTGTGATGGCTGGACAACTGGGTCAGAGCATCTCCAAAACTGCAGCTCTTGTGGGGTGTTCCCAGTCTCTGTGGTCAGTATCTATCAAAAGTGGTCCAAGGAAGGAACAGTGGTGAACCGGCGACAGGGTCATGGGCGGCCAAGGCTCATTGATGCACGTGGGGAGCGAAGGCTGGCCCGTGGGGTCCGATCAAACAGATGAGCTACTGTAGCTCAAATTGCTCAAGTTGTTAATGCTGGTTCTGATAGAAAGGTGTCAGAATGCACAGTGTATCGCAGTTTGTTGCGTATGGGGCTGCATAGCCACAGACCAGTCAGGGTGCCCGTGCTGACCCCTGTCCACCGCCGAAAGCACCAACAGTGGGCAACATGTATTGCACCTACACAAAGCAAAAATGGTTCAGGAATAGTTTGAGGAGCACAACGAGTTTGAAGTGCTGACTTGGCCTCCACGTTCCCCAGATCTCAATCCAATCGAGCATCTGTGGGATGTGCTGCAAACAAGTCCGATCCATTGAGGCCCCACCTCGCAACTTACAGGACTTAAAGGATCTGCTGCTAACATCTTGGTGCCAGATACCACAGCACACCTTCAGGGGTCTAGTGGAGTCCTTGTCTCAACGGGTCAGGGCTGTTTTGGCAGCAAAAGGGGGACCAACACAATATTAAGAATGTCACAATGTTATGCCTGATTGGTGTAAATATAAAATATACATTTCAAACACTATTAAAGACAAGTAAACAGTCTGTAATAAAATAAGAACAAATGATCAAACAACAAGCAATAGCACAAATAAACACAATAGAACAAAGATATAAATTAAACAGGTTTTCAGGTAGATCTAACAGTAGTTAGATACAGATTAGGTACAGAAATTGAATAAAGTAATCAAATGTAAAATAACACTGCATAGTCTTCACTGTCTTCACAAATTAAATACAAATTAACCCTTATTAAAGTTACAAAAGTTATTCAGTCAAGAGCATTGAGTGACTTTTTTTGGCAGTGAGTCTTTTGTTGTTTGATTAACATTAAAAACACAGACAGCAGCAGGTTTATTAGGCTGCTGTCACTTTAAGACAATGCACAGATCCAATATACTGATACTGTTACACATGCATTTTCTCTCTCGACTGCTTACGTTCACTTTAGACATAACTGGATACTCGCCAAGACAGGCATTTTGACAATTTTGTGTGAAATTGTCAGTTCAAGCACATGAAGATGTGAAAGAGCTCAATTCAGTATTTGCACGCGTATTTCACAGGCAGCTGAAATAGTACAATTTACTTGCCATTGGCTAATGGCAAAATAATTTTTTTTAGTTGCCTAGCGTGAAATTTGATCACATATGCGAGTGATTTACTTTGCATTGTAGAGAGTTCATAGAAGCAAAAAAAGTTTTTGATAATCGGCCAAAAAGACAAGGTACAAGATGTGTACTTAATGGCTTAAAGATCTACAATCCCATGAAGCATTGCGAACAGCATAATCGAATTAAAAACAATGGATAAATATAAAAACTGCTCATTTACGAATGTTGTTTATATGTATAAAAACTATATATTTTAAGTTTATTGCAAAATATGCATATACATGTATTGTGAAAGCGTAGGGAAATCGACTCGATTACGTTATTTGCAGTGTTTCATGGGAGTGGGCAGAGCTAAAGAGCTATTTTGGCACATGTTCCTTGTTTCTACTCTCTGATTGGTGTAATTTTCTGTACAGCATCATGGGTAATGCAGTTTTTCACTACCATCGATTAACAATCTCGTAGCTAAAAGTAAGGCTGTCTGGTTTAAAAGTTATCGTTTAAAATCAATTTCCTTATGAAGAAAATGAATACTTCCGGAACCCGACTGTTGCGCACTATTAACTTTTAGTTACTTGCTAAGGTCTTCTGTGAAACTGCATTACTAAGCAGTTGTTAGTGGGGTCTGGATGGTTCCTATGCACTTGCTAAGGTCTTCTGAGAAACTATGCATTGGCATGAGGTTGCTAGGTTGTTCTGGATGGTTGCTATGCGTTTGTTAAGGTCTTCTGAGAAAGTGGGTTTCTATACGGGTGCTAGGGTATTCTGGGAGATTGTTATACAGTTGCTAAGGTCTCCTAAGTAGCTTTTAGTGCATTGCGTTGCGATTTACAAGGGTGTTTTGCATGGTTTCTATGCGGTTGTTAAGTAGTTTTTTGCGCATTGCAGGGAATGTCAAGTACCTATGTTTAAAATGTAGGTTTAGGACCATAACTCTGAGTAGTAGTCATACCATATCTCATATCATACCTCATCAAACGTCAATAATATCTAATAACTTGAGCATTAATAATAATGAACTCATTCTCAAGAATAAATTGCCTCATTATCTCATATTCAGAGTCCATCCATGGCTGAACAGGTCAGTTCCCCGCTGGCTACTTAAGACGTCATATGCGTGTAAAACTCAGGTATGAATACTGATCCAGGCCTTCATATATGGTGATCCAGTCAGTGTGGAGTCCCACCTCCTACCTTTAGATGTGATGGCAGGTGGTTCCCCCAGTAGTAGCCTCAGTCTCTTGGCATGGATCTTGCCTTGGTAGTGCGACTGGGCCACCACCGCTGAAGTGAACGACATATTGCACAGCGTGCA